>CM075688.1:43117798-44317798 GCA_037954015.1 Psophocarpus tetragonolobus | reverse complement strand
ATGAGAAAGATGTACAGTCTTCTCAAGAAATGATCGCAAAAGGAGAAACACATCTCGGCGATATTGCTAGATCTGACTGGGAATCTTTTAAGAAAAATTTTCCTAATGATCTAAACATACTGGTCATTAAACCAGGTCCAAATATTTACAATTTATGTTCCCTTATACAGAGATTATTTATCTCACAATCAGCCAATGACGACAATACAATTAGACAACAAATTTATTTAGGTCATCTTGAAAGATTATCGATTGAATATTTCGGGAAAATAAAAGAATATTGTTAAGATTATCTCTTGTATGCATCAATAGCTGGTTGCTTTCATGATGTAAATATAGGAGACAAAATGTTTCTTAAACTTCCAGGAAAACTGGGACAAAAAATAAGAGAAACTTGGAAAAATGAGGAGGTTACACCCATGTTGAATAACCTCTCAATAAGAATACAACACATTATGAAAATAATGGAAGACACTTGCTCCCATATTGCTATACAAAAATAACTTAAGCATTCTGATGCTGGGATATGTAAACACATATACACACCCCAACAAGATGCACAAAATAGATTTAGAAACAGAAAAAATGTATCTAGAAACAAACCTAGATACAATAATACACAAAAATTCTTAGGACCAAGAAATCCCAGAAAAATATATACAATAAGGGCCTCTAATGCCAGGAAACCTACTTTAAATCCTAATAGACATGTTAGGAAATTTAGAGACAATCAAACCAACAAACAAACATTAAAATATTTTGCTTGTAGTCAACCTGGACATTTCTCTAGAGATTGTCCAAACATAGCTAATCTCTACACAAAAGAGGAATTAATAAAATCATGTCATATGAATCTTCTTCCCATCGATGAAGAAGTTTCTACTGACTCATAAATTTTATTTGTTATCAGTATAAAAGAATACACAGATGAAATAAACCAAGAAAAGATTCACAAAAATTATGATTTAATAAATGAATCTACAAATAATGAATATAGCCATAATGACATTGATTTCCCAATGGGGGATGAATACAATGAAATGGGACAAATTTTAGATGATTTAGGATATTTCTTTATGAAGGCAATAGAAATAAACCCGTGTTGTCACAAAATACAATTTTATTCTGGTACTGAATCAATTCCGTGCCAATATTGTGAAATTGAATATGCAAGAGATACCTTCTTACGAAAAGAAAGAAAACACAAAAAAAATCTATAACAAAGAATTAACCGATACTAGAATTTGAGTATTGGAAACTCGCATAAATTATCTAGAAGAAAAGGTTATTCTTTTAGAAAAAACAATAAAAGGGAAAACTAAAATAGATTTTCCAGAGTCTAGTTACTCATCTGAACAAAATAATATGATGGCAACAATGGAATGTATTCCATTAGTTTGTAATAAACAACAACTAATAACTTTAAAAGTATTAGTTAAATTAACTTTTCCAAAAATAAATAACAAGCCATCAACAGAAAAAACCATACAAGCATTATTAGATACAGGATGCTTAGAAACAGTTATATGTAAAACTATAACTCCACACCACAACATAATAAAAAGTAAACACATACAAAAAACTAGAACTATGTCTGGAGAAATAATGATAAATGACGAAGAAGTTAATAATGTTACTCTTCAATTCAGTACAAATTGTGACTTTTTTTGTCATAAAATTTTTATAAAAACAATGAGGGTAGAAAACTTAGTTCCCTCAAAACAAAAAATGATAATTGGTTTAAATTTTATTTTAGGCCAACATAGGTCTGTCACTATAAACAAAGATTATGTCATGATTAGTGATAAAACACAAATGACACCAATAGTTAGTGGTGACTTTTTAAAACAAGATACTACCCCTAATGAGTGTCGTTGTAAAAATTTAACATCTCCGGGTACATGTGATTGTACTATAGATGTATCAAATATTTTAAAGGAAACAGTAGAGGATTATTCCTCTTTATCACTAAGATTAGACAATATAGCTGAGGCTTTTTATTCTATAAAAATTTCAAAATCTATAAAATTTGAAAACATACAACAAATCCTCGATAGGTTAAACAAAACAAATATAATAGGAGAAAATCCTACAAAATTTTGGGACAGAGACCCCGTAATCTGTAAGTTGGAAATAATTAATCCAGACTTAATAATTAAAACTAAAGACATTCAGTTCAACAATTGAGAACAAGAAGAATGTCAAAACCATATACAAAATTTATTAAAACTAAAAGTGATAGCACCTAGTGTCAGTCCACATAGAAGTCTGACTTTCATAGTCAATAAATCTTCTGAACAAAAAAGAGGTAAATCTAGGATGGTTTACAATTATAAAAGACTAAACGATAACACAGTAGAAGATGGATATTCGATTCCATCTAAAGATATGTTAATAAATCGAATTCAAAATGCCAAATGGTTTTCTAAATTCGACCTAAAAAGTGGATTTCATCAGGTTAAAATGGATCCTGAATCAATAAAATGGACAACCTTCTCTTGTTCTGAAGGTCTATTTGAACGGAATGTTATGCCATTCGGACTAAAAAATGCTCCTGCCGTTTTTCAACGAAAAATGGACAATATTTTTAAAGATGTTAAGACTTTTACATGTGTATACATTGATGACATACTAATTTTCTCAAAAACAAAAGATGACCATTTTCATCATTTAAAACAAGTTTTATACAAATTGGAACATTATGGTTTAATAGTTTCAAAATATAAAATGGAGATTTGTAAAAATTTCATAGAATTTCTCTGTACAGAAATTGGCAACGGAATCATAAAACTCCAGCCACATATATAAAAGAAAATACAAGATTTTCCTGATAAAATGGAAGATATTAAAACACTTAGATCCTTTTTAGGACTTCTAAATTATGCTTGAAGTTTTATTCCTGATTTAGGAAAATATACATCTCCATTATACAAAAAAACTGTTTTAAAAGGCGAAAGAAAATTTAATTCTGAAGATGTAAAACTAGTTCAGAAAATAAAACATATGGTAACAAAATTACCTGTTTTATAATTACCATTAGATTTTGATTATCTAATATTTGAATGTGATGGTTGTGAATTAGGATGGGGAGCCATCTTTAAACGAAAGAAAAATAAACACCTACCAAAGGCAGAAGAACATATATGCCAATATGTCTCTGGTAAATACACAACAAAACAAAAAATTTACAAAACTAGCACTGATTACGAAGTCAATGCAATCATACATGCAATGGACACATTTAAATTATTTTTTATAAATAAACAAGAATTAACAATCAGAACAGATTGTGAAGCCATAATTTCTTATGGTAAAAAACAAATTAACAATGACAAAAAACCTCATAAACGATGGTTACTTTTTAAGGATTACATAAATTTTTCTGGAAAAATTGTACATTTTGAACATATAAAAGGTATTGATAATACTTGTGCTGATATTTTATCCAGGTACATCAGGTGAAGTCATCACCCCTACAAAGACTTTTTCAAGTCCATTTTTCTCGAAAATACAAAGAAGGGTATCTTCGGCCCCAAACAAGTAAAGTCCGCATTTAATGCGGACCAATACACAAAGTTCGGCAAACAAAAATTGTCGATCCTTACAAATATCTTCCAATACCCTGGAAGAGACCAAACAAATGTCAAATTAAATGTTTTAATTGACAATATTTGGAATATTTCAAAATACACAACACAGAATGAACACTAAGTGACAAGGGTAAAACAAAGCATCATAAGTGCATTATACAGCTTTTGTTGCCAAAACAATAAAAGAGTAGCGTTAACTTCTCCTGCCTCTCCTTCTGGGAAAAGTTTCACACAGTTTGCCCTTATAACAAGCAAGAACAAAGGTGTCTACACATCATTTAAAGACTTTTATAAGTACCACTGTTAAAAAACAAGGCTAAATTACCACTAATGCCCCTCTATTTAGGGGATAACTCACTTTGTGCCCTCAATTTTTTTTTTGCTCATCTTTTGCCCTCCAACTTTTTCAAAATTTTAATTTTTGCCTTTCTGTCAAATTTAGGGCATTGACTGTTAAAACTGAATGTTGACTTATGTAATTAAGTGACGTGGCATGGTTATATTGTAATTAAGAGTTAATTAAAGTTTAATTAATTATTTGAAAATGTTAATTTTAAAAATATCAAAAACATGTACCATGACAGGAATATAACCCAGGTCTTGGAGAAAGAAAAGCTAAAGCTAATTCACTAGACCAAAGATAAGAGTCTATTTTATTTTGCAATCTCAATGTATTTAAACTAATCAACAACAATGTTTATTTTAAAAATATAAAAAATTTGAGAAAGGCTAGAATTGAACCTAAATCTAGATGTTTAAATGCTAAAGTCATACCATAAGACCGAAAACCAATATTAATTTTCTTGTGAGATTCAAATTTAATTAAACTAATCGTGGCAAGATTAATTTTAAAAATATATTAAAATTTACAACTTTTTTAAATGGAGAAATTTTAATTTTAAATTTTAATTCTCAATTTTAATTTATGTCTTTATTTTAATTAGATTTTAAATTTTATATTGTTGTTAATATAACTAAATTTTAGTTGCTAACCCTTAAATTTTAATTTCATCTTTTAATTGTTAATTTTAGTTTCAAAATCAAAAATAAAATATATAACATAAAATAACCTACAATAGATTTAAAATTAAAATATACAAATAAAATATAAAATCTAATTAAAAATAAAAGATAGAAATTAAAATTTAAATTAAAAGTTAAAAACTGTAAATTAAAGTAACAACTAAAACTTAAATATAAACTTAAAAATTAAAAAAAATAAACTTATTCAAATAGATTTAACATAAAATCAAGCTAAGTAGTTTTTAGAATTTAAAAAAGTTTCTTTATTTAAAAAAATTACAACATAAATGGACCAAGAATAGTAAGACAAAATAAAGGAAAAGAGACAATAAAACCAAAATTGGCTTACTATCTAGTTGTATCGTCTTACAACTCTCACAGGTTCCAGATTCAAATCTTACTTTGTCCAATATTAATATAAAATTAATGTTGTTACATGATTAGTTTAATTAAATTTGAATCTTACAAAAAAACTAATATTGGCTTTTGGTGTAGTGGTATGACTTTAGCAATTAAACTTCTAGACTTGGGTTCAATTTCAGCCTTACTCAACTTTTCTATATTTTTAAAATTAACATTGCTATTGATTAGTTTAAATACATTGGAATTGCAAATTAAAAAAAACTTTGACTTTTGGTCTAGTGGATTGACTCTAGTTTTCCTTCCTCAGGACTTGGGTTTGATTCTTGCCATTGTACATAATTAAACTTTTGAAAAAATGGAAGGTCAAAAGATGCGCAAAAAAAAATAAAAATTGAGGGACACGCTACCCCCTAAATAGAGGGGCACCAGTGGTAATTTAGCCAAAAAACAATCAACCTTTTCGTTTTGAAGAATTAGGTTTTTATTAAAATGTGTATCTTATTATTATAAAATAATTCAAAAATTATAATATTATCTCATTGATTATTTTTATTAAATTTTTATAATTAGCTTTTTGTATATATTTTATTTAATAATATTATTTACACAATTTTAAATATTGTATTTATACACTCAAAATCATATTAAATTTTATATATTTTATTTAATTAATAAAAATATAGAACTCAACCAGCAGATTGGTTAAATTTTTATTTTATATAAAATTATTAAAAATATAAACTAAAATATTATCTTAAATTGACTTACTTCCCTATTTCCATGAGAAATTTGATTGTTGTAAATGGACAGATTTATAATAAGTTTACATAACTCATTACCTATTTTTTAATTATTTACTTATTAATTATATGTAATTGTTTATTTGAATTAGATCTTCTTTTTTTTTTTATATTTTTAAACTTACATGATAAGGAACAAATAATACGGAGGTTTGATGATAGGAAAAAAAAAAAACAAGGAGGTTTTATCGAAGGACGTTGAGGTAAAGTAGGTAAAGTATTATGTTTAGGTTTTTACAAAATATCTTTATACGTTAATGACACTATTTAAAATTAAAAATATAATTATTTTTTTTATCCTCTTTATCAAAAAATAATTTAAGAGTTTGTAACAATTCACACCTACTTTTTAACTAATTGAGTTAAATTCGTTTGACTAATTATTTTTTTAGCATTTTTATAAAAATCTATCGTTTCTTTTCATCCTCAAATTTTAAAATGTAATATTTTTTATTTAAATATTAACTAAAACACTTTATTATTGTGTATAAAATCTTGTATATAACAGTTTAAGAACTAAAATAATATTTCAAAATTAAAAAACAAAAAAATAGACAATTTTTTAGAAGAGTTAAATTCGCTAAAATTTTTGTGATTAACATTAATACTTTTTTTATAAAAAAAGAATATAATGTTTAAGAGTTGTACACTGCTGTTAAAGGATCTAGCTCATATAGATAGAAAAGTAAATTGTTATAAACTTCTAACAGTATTTTCAATTCAATTTCTATGGAAAGCATAAAAAAAATAAATTAATGTATAATCCTCAATAGATTCCTTTCACAGTTTATTTACATTAATAAGCAGACTTATTGTAACTTTGTTGTCCCCTGCATTAAAAATAGATTAAAAAAAAGTTAGATGATGCTATTTTGGCATAATTTGCTTCTATGTGGAATTGTTATAAAAAATTATATTAATTTTGCTACAGAAATCAGAAGATTGATTATTAGTTAAACTACCATATCATAGTCATTATGCATGATAGTCATGCTTATTTCAAGACATCAATATTATAAGGAAATGTTATTTTAATTTGGACGGATTAATAGATATTTTGGTTTCTTAAAAATATTTATTTTTTATTTTAATGTTTTTAAAAATATTAGTACCTAAAATATGTTTTTGTTTGAAACTACTATTTTATAATAAAAAATTCTAATGTTAATAGTTAAATCAACTTTTGATCTTTTAAAAATACCTATTTTTTTCTTATTTTAGTTAAGTAAATTTATTTTATTTTAGTTGTTTGAATATATTTTTATTTTAAAATAATCTTTACTTTTAGATACTTAACATTAAGTGATGATATGACTAATATTTTGTCACATTGTAGCTCCATGTCACTAAAAATAATAATATATAATAAATTTATTAATTTTTATAATAATTATGTTAAAAATCATATTAACAATGTTTTTATTAATTGATAATGTAATTTTTATAATAAAATACATAGTTAGTAAAATCTTTCAATAATTCTTTTTAAAATTCATATCAATAATTTTTAATTAGTTAATATAGAACAATTAAACGCTTTTTCTTAATATTAAAAAAATAAATTTATTTAATGTTATATCACTTATTTATTTATATTTTAAGACTTAACATGGTACATATGACATTTGTTTTTTATTTATGTATCTAGTTAAAACTATCAAAATGAATTGTATCCAAAATATAATTCAATCCATAACCGATGAAATGATAATGTTGGGCTAAAAAAATTACAACCAAATGAAAAATGGATTTGTAAAGTCAAAGTGAACTGAAAAAAACCTAGACTCAGATAGACTTATACAATAAAAGAAAAACAGATATGCATAATTAGTTTTAATTTATTAACAATAATATTTGTAATGGGCAAAGTTGATTCAACCTACTCACAATACTATTTTATTTTTTATTAAAAAATCATGTGTCATTATTTTATTATTTTCCATTATGTGTATTCACTATGTAGTTAGCAAAACTATAGTCACATCTTCATATAACAGTGTCAATTTAACAACAAAGACTATTTTTAGACAAAAATATATTCTAGGAACTAAAAAAACTTTAAAGAACTAAAATAAAAAGTAGGTATTTTTTAGGACCAAAGTGTAATTCTTTTTGGACATATTTGAAGATGTGTTTGGTTACATTTTGTGTATTTTTTGAAATGATTTTTAAAATTTAAAATAATTAAATAAAAATAAATAAAATGAAAGTTTAAGGTGTTGTAAAAATCACCTTAATATAATTATGGGAGTATCACAATCTCACTCCTCCATGGAAATAAAAATGAAGTAATAGTAAAAGTTATGGAAAGTTACAACATTTGTAAAAATAAACCATATATGAGAATAATTTTTCAAATCTTTTAAAAAAAAGAAAACTAATATATTCTCATGTCTATATTTTTTTAAAATAAATTTGTAACTCAAGAAATAAATACACTTTAGGTATTTATTGTCGCGGAGAATAAAAGAAAATATATTAGAGTTGCATCTACTACATAGAGTTTGCACATATTTAGTATTTTGTTAGGATAACACTAGTAAGTTTATATACTAAGATGCATTCAAGACTTTGTAAAGAATAGATTATTTCAAGTCCAAATCTTTCCATTTTCCTCTATTGTATGTATTCTTCTACATGTGGGAAATAATTAATGAAAAAACGTACCATATTTACTCCTTATTTATGTTAATAAGAAAAACATCATAACAAAGAAAAGATAACACCTTAACAAAAAATGAAATATACCAGTTTTTTTAACACAGTTTACACCACATGTTCATATCCATAACCTCAAGTTTTTGAGACCATTGAAAAAACATGTAAACTCTTCCTTTGCATCATGACCTCCTATCTCACTTACAATGGTGACTCCTTCACTATGTTTGATAATATTTTAATATCAAAATATTTATTTATAAAACTAACATCTAATTTTAAACGCAAAAATAAATCTCTAATTTTTAAATAATATCTCTAAAATTTAATATATCCTAAATATGAGATAATATATTTTCCTAATCGGTATTTTATTAAAAAATTGAAATTAAAATAATTTGAATTGTTTCTCAACCATTTCTCCTTTAATTAAAATTTTATAATTTCATCTCAATTGCCATGATCTCGACTGTCTTGTTAATTATGTCTATTGGAACACATGATGCTTGAGTCCACTATAAACTTCATCAAGCTTCTTTGACTCTCCTATCTTTTTAGTCATTAGGTCACAAAACCAATGATCTCTAATGGGAAAAAAACATAACTGTATCTATTCTTTATTCATATTGATAACAATAAAATACGAAAAATTAATATCTTAAGCAAAACATAAAGATAACAATTATTTTAATGTGGTCCACACTCATGTCTACATCTACGACTTCAACCTTTTTTTTTAACATGGTTTGCATAACACAACTACATCCATGAGCAAACAGCAAGCTTTTTGAACAACTAGAAAAAACATGTAAAATTTTCTTCTACATGATAACATTCTCTCTCACTTAGAATGGTAACCCATTCTTTAATTTGGGTAATTTTTCTCATAAAAAAAATCTATTTATAGACCTAGCATCTTAATATTAAATAAAAAAAATCAAAATAGTATAAATATGAATATTACTTTTTTACCGAGTCTATCTTTATTGGAATTTGATTGAATGTTACCTTTTTCAAAAGTAGATATATATCTTTGCTGACACCCTTGCTTACTAGATTACCTAAAAAATATCATAGACTTTTGTAATTGTGAACCATTGCAACCTTGCTTACTAGATTACCTAAAAAATATCATAGACTTTTGTATTTGTGAACCATTGCAACCTTGCTTACTAGATTACCTAAAAAATATCATAGACTTTTGTAATTGTGAACCATTGCAAACTTGTTTGTCTCTAACTGTCTTACACATTGCTTTAGACACAAATTTTAGGAGTATCACAACCTCATTTATGTGTCTCTATCTTAATTTTATGATTTTATACAAATAATGTTGTTAACGTTATTAAGAGTATGTAAGAAATTACTCATCACTTCAAGTATAATCTAATTAGATTAGTATTAGCAACACATTTTCTAACTCACTCTTCCTCTCTCACTCTCTATCAATGATTGAAATTTGTTAAAAACTATAAAATTAGAAGAGATCTCCTTTTAGTGACAAGTGAGAGCATGTGTTTTTTGATAAATTTCAATTAATCACAAAAAATGTGTTTAAAAGAGTATCTTGTTAGCATTTCTTATCTAATTATTGTGTTTTATTGTTCAATTAACTAAGAGAAATGTTATTAATATATTTTTAACACTCTTTTGAATATTTTTTTATCATTAGTTGAAATTCATTGAAAATACAAAGTGATTATTTAATATTTTCCTCTTTTCATTTTGTTGTTTTCAATAAATTTCAACTATTAACAAAGTATGTGGAAGAAATAGTGTGCCAAATAGTGTTGTCTTATTATTCAATCCTTTAATAGGAATGACAGGACAAAATAGGTAGGAGTTTCATTATCCCCATCCTCAATTTTGTATCGTATACTCTTCCCGCCCTCCATACCTAACTCTTATGAAATTTGTGTCTCATCTAAGTACAAGTTGATACCCTAATGTTCATCACTTTTTACACCTTCAATACTTTATGTAAAAAAAATAATAATTAATTCAACTGTTAAAGTTTATTACATTATCTTATTAATTATATTTATTAAATTAATGTATAAAAATATTTAAAATTGTGTAAATGACTGTTATTAGGTAGTATATATAAAGTGTGTTTAGGCTATTGAAATTACTTATTTCCCTTTCTTTTTTTGTTTTTTCTTTCCATTTTTATTTTATTTGTAATTTGTTATTTTTTATTTTAATTTTTTCTTTCATATTTTTCACTTTTATTTTATTGTATTTTATTTATTATCTTTTACATTATTTTTATATTTAATATATTACTTAAGCAAATGTTTCATTTTATTTAATTGTTTGAAGTCTGCAAAAAATTCGGACATGTAAAATTAATTCATATTTGATCCATATTCAGTCCATTTAAATTTATTTTAATGGTTTGATTTTATATCTAAATTTATGTTTTAATTTTACATTCTATCCATTTTTTTATAAACAAATATTGTTGATATGTTAGTTTTATTAGGGGACAGATTTGAAACTTCTTTCTTTCATATTCTCCTCCACATGTGAATATTGTCACTAGATCAATCTTATCATCTTTGTCCAATCCAATTAATTGGATATGGATTGGATATTAATTTGGATTTTAAAAATCCAAAATCTAAACCATGAGAATATAGAACCATTAATAAGATATTCTAAATTTTACTTATGTTTTTAAGAATATAATTTTTTTTAAATAAAAATTATGAATTTAATTAGTATGAACTAACAGTAAAATAAAGTTTTTTCACAGTGATGTCCAATCACAATCTTTGTTTACATGAGTTTTAAAATATTAATTGATAAGGTCAATAAACTTACCATAAATGAAAAATTGTGATTAAATATTAATGTAAAACTTTTTACACTAAAAAGTGCATTACTAATTAAACTCAAATTATATCATATAAAAACTTACTAGTAATCATAGAAAAATTACAACTTAAAACATCCTACATATTTAAAATATTAAAACTCATTAATCATTATACAAAATATAAAATAAAAATAAATATGTAACTAAGTTATTTCATTGACAACAAGATGAAACAAATATTGTATTTTATAAAATATTTAATTTATTCTTACTTTATTTAGTAATTGTTCATACCATGTAATTTTTTGTTATTTTCTTTGTTGTTTTGCTTATAAAATAGATAAATATTTTACTTTTTAACGCTCACTATAATGATGTCACTACATAGATGTGTGAAATACTAAAGTGCAAAGAAGAGAAAATAAAAAGATCATCAAGATTTGACTATATACCTGTGATACATGCCACTTAAGTGTGAAAGAAAAGTTGAAAAATACAAGTTTTATTTTTTTTAAAATACCGCAATTTTAATCTAATTTTTAATTTACTATATGCTTTATTTCTTTTATTTTGATTCAATTCAATTTTAAATTTTTAAGAAAATTAAATCTTATGTCTAATATATTCATTTAATTATCAAAACCTTATTTATTTTTTAAGATATCATAAAAATAATTTAATTAATTAAAATATAAAATTGAAAATAAATCAACACATATTTAAAAATAAAATTATTTTTTTTAAAAATAAAATAACAAAAATTAGATAATAAATAAAATAAAAATTGAATAATATAGTAAAAAAAATGGTAGACTAGGATTGGTGGAGCATGACAGGTTCAAGAATGTTTGAAGTGAAGTTAAATTCAATTTTATCCATTTTTTGAAAGTTTGTTTGATTTAATATTAATTTTAATTAACATATACATGAATATGGGAGACACAATACTATAGAATAGGCAAATAGAGTACATAAATTTAACATGGAATTTTGAGAAAAGACAATAAAACAAAGACAGAAACTCAAAAAATAGACGGAGAAACACAAATCACACAGAATCTATTATTGCGTCCAGAATCTTATCTAAACAAAAAAGTTGAATTATGTGATAAAATTAAAGATAAAGAAATTCAATCTTTTTTTAATTTAATGTTTTCTTAAAACATCTTTAATTTAATTTATGATATCAAGTTCTGAATTTTTTAAAAATAACCTTATTTTATATTTAAAATTAATAAATTAAATTATAATGACTAATTTTCTTAATATATATAATAATATATTTTTACTTATATAAGAAGAAATGTTTAATATATTTGCCTTACAGATTATATTACGATGATTTCTCATCTATAATGTAATATTGGAATACTATAATGACAGACCGTAATATTATCTTAATAAAATTTGTTGGTTTATAAAAAATATATGACTGTAAAAGATAAAAATACATAATTTTGGGGGGTTTAAAACGGAAGATTTTAAATTGAGAATTGAAAAAGCAAAATTAGAATGTGAGGAACAAATATTGCAAAGCTTTGGCACGTGATAGCATTGAATGCGAATTAGAAGGGAGGACGGTGGGTCCCGCTGAGCAGAGGAGACAGGACCTCGTGGACGTGGGGGCCACGTCGGACCACTTTTTCAATTATGGTCTCATCATCACTCCCTTCATTGCCTTTGCGCCTTTCCCGGGCCCTTCGCCGCCCTTATTTTTTACCAAACTCTATTTAACACTTCTTATTAATGTCTTTCTTCTTTTTTTTTTTTTAATTTTGTTATTACTTTTAGTTTCCATAAACTTATTTGTTTTAAAAATATAACAAGTGAAGTAGTTAACATCATAATAGCGTCCTTTTAAAAAATGAAAAGAGTTGGAGGAATTGAATCAAGTCCACTGGAAACCTATATGACCCAACTCCCAATGTATTGACCTATCAGCGCAGACATTTATTACCATCTGCTGTATATAAGAGCAATACCATGTCCCACTATAAATACTTCTGTAAACCTTCTATAATTTCTCCTACTATCTTATAAATAAAGTTACTTTATAAAAACTAAGTGATTCTATAACGTCAAATCAAATACACTGAAATATAAGCCAGCTGCAATTAGGAGATACAGCTAATTTCTATCCATTTCATCCTAAAATACATACATTCATTTAAAATATTTCTGGAGTATACGTTATAAAAATATTTATTATTTTTTTAATATTGATGGGTACTAACAGATTTTTTCAAAAATATTATTTCCTAAAATTTTATCAAATAAATAATCTATTTATTATAAAATTTAGAAATAAAATTATACTCATAATTAATTAATATATGCACAAAATACTTAATATAAATAAAATATTCATTTTACATAATCAACATTTTATTTTTTATGAATTATTTATTTTTTATAAGAAAAATAACATTGATAATAATAAAATTTGACAATTAATATTTTAAATTAAATATATATTATTTTAATTTAGTAGATAGTATGATAATAGTATCCGTTAAGAAGTAAATAAAAAAAATTGGACTTGCGAGCAACAAATATATATTTAAATTATTCATGCAAGTATTTTTACAAATTTAATATGCAAGTATTCAAAGATATGAATTTTTTTATTATCCCTAATTACAATATTAAAAAATACAAAAATAAAACATTAGTGGAGGAAATAGGTCTTATTCACCAGCATCACACTTCTAATAAAATCTTTAAATTCAAATCTTGTAAAAATAATAATCTATAAATATACCCAGCAATAAAAATTAATCATTTTTTAGAAAATTTACAGAAACAGACATATTTTTGAACAAAAAATGTATGTTATTCCAATCCCAACCCCACCCCCTCTCTATCTGTCTCTTAATTATTGTTCAATTTTTTCTATCCCCTTATCTAAACCTATATCTGGTAAAATGAAAAAGTAATTTCTAGTTAGTCTTTTAAAAAAAATGGACTTAGCAAAAATAATAAATACTTTGTACTTATGACATAGTAATTAAAAAGTAGTTATGAGTATGAAATATAGAGGGCCGAGGCGTTTGACTTGTGTCGTGCAATATTAATTGTTCCCTCTACCGTGCAATAAAGAGGGCCAAACGAAAACATAAACTGCAATGTATTTTTGAAAATTATCCGCCCTCCGTACCATATTGGGATTCCCATTGCCATATGCATCATATTTGATGGATGTAAATGTAATGCCTTCACCGGTGGGTTGCACACTCATACTCAGTGAGAATCTAATTACAAAATGCCTTCTCAACTATGCTGCTAGAAAAGCATCTGCGCATGGGTGACAATAAGCAACACAGTTAACTGCATCACCAACTGACGATTTACTCTATCCGCTTAACATTTCTCCAAGAACACAGATAAGTAAATTTCTTCTTGCACCTCCATAGTTTTTTTTGCATTTTCATAATTTTTTAAAATAACAAAAATGTTACAGGTAAAAAAAATAAAAATTTAATTACCTTTCATAAAAAAATTTACATTTTTTCCAAGTTTAATCAGGACAATTTAGACTTGTAAAAAAATTTGCAAGTTTTTTACAAATTCAAACAAATCTATCCGGACCTATAATTAATGACCACCGCTTTGAGCCTTGCTAATGGCACTGTCTTCATTGTTGATGTTGCTGAAGGACACATGGTATTACTTATCATCCCTTTTCATGTTTTTATCTTGCCTACTAGTAACTAAATTGTGCTCATTCTTTAGTGAAAGGCTTTATCATATCCGCATGAATGTGCAATGCAATAAAGTGTCACCTTAGTATTACTAGAATATCTCTTCAACATGAATGCGATGGTGCAATAGCATGTCATGTCATTATACCAATTAAAATTAACAAATGGACCAAATTGCACAATTGAGTGACATAAATGATGCAAATACAACAATTCTTTTACCAAGTCTGAATGAACCTATCTGTACTTGAAAAAAAATTTGTAAATTTTTTACTTCAGACAAATCCAGACATGTAAAAAAGCATGTGAAAACAAAGTTTTAACTTTTTTATTTAAACATATTTTTGACATTATGGAGATGCAGCGAAGAATTCCCAAGACATAAGCATTTACCTCTATTTCTATAGTAAGTAGCCAACCAGAAATAAAAATAAAATGTTGGAGTGCAAGTGTGAGTTGAAGTCCCACATTGGTAAGAAACTAGGAAGTTGAGTAATATATAAGTGAGAAAGACCCATAGTCTAATGTCTTAAGGTTTTCGGTTGAACGTGATGTCATATTCTCTTATATATGGGTTCGTATCCCATGTTTATACATCTCCCTAGTGTTTAACCCCCTCGGGTTGGACCCAATAACTGGTATCAGAGCCGATGGTTGTGATCGGCAGATTGACGGTGGAAGTCGTCTTAATAAGGGTTTCAGAAGGCATGTCCCCTTGTGTTTAAAGGCGGTGTGAATAAGGGACCGTCATTAAATGTATACCTTCGCTGGAGGTGGGAAGTTTACAATGTGAAAGAGACTCACACTTGAGGGGACCCTAACCCCTAAACCCATAACCTAATAAAGGCATAATATTCTCTTATATATGGGTTCGTGTCCCATTTTTGTACATCTCCCCGGTATTTAACCCCCTCGGTTTGGATCCAACATAAAAGACCTAGAAACATATTGTCATTCCATTGCATTATTTGAGTCGGTGCTCTTTGCTCTTTACACAAATTGTACATCTAGGAAGCTTTATTTATGTGTGTTATAATATATTCCTGAGAAAAGAATGGTATAATACTACAGGTGGATAATAAAGGCATCATATTCTCTTATATATGGGTTCGTGTCCCATTTTTGTACATCTCCCCGGTATTTAACCCCCTCGGTTTGGATCCAACATAAAAGACCTAGAAACATATTGTCATTCCATTGCATTATTTGAGTCGGTGCTCTTTGCTCTTTACACAAATTGTACATCTAGGAAGCTTTATTTATGTGTGTTATAATATATTCCTGAGAAAAGAATGGTATAATACTACAGGTGGATAATATATACTTTACTTAAGGCATGCCGCAACTTCCTGGATATTCTTGGATGGATTACAAGATGTAAATTTCGCTAATATGGTGATGCATAGAAGATATGTGGGGAGATGAATCACATTCTGAATATTCTTGATGAATTACCGAGAATTATGAATTATTGGAGAAGCCAACCTATGCATATTCAAGTATAGCACCAGTATGATTGAATCCACATGAAACTTGCAACGCTTTCACGTCTTCTCCAAAGTAAACTCTTGTTGGATTTATATAGTCCACATCACTTCCATGACCCTGAGTGAAGGAATAAATTTTTATAGTTGCCCATGGCAGATAATCGTGCATTTAGCAGCATTAAAAGCAATAAGCTAATCAATTGTTCAAGACATGCACCAGTCTGACTTATCAGATCGCACATTCCTCTAAGGTAACATGCCTTCAATTAGAAGGTTTGCCTGTGCGTGCGTCAAATTTTATACATACGAACGTCATAATTAATTGTACAATTCCAAGTTACTTCAAATAAATTATAGGATTCTTTGTTCTCTTTTTTGTTATCCTTGTCATAGAATCTGGCATTTGGACCATTGTGCATATGTATAACCTGCTCTTGAAATAATTTTAATAATACTAGGATTTATAAATTATTTGAGAAGCAGAAGCATACCAATTGTCCACTTGAAGAATGTCCAACTTCAGAAAAAGTCCCATTAGAGCCTCCCCAGCCCCACGTGAACAATCTTCCTTCTGAAAGTAAATAAAAAATTCCAGGATAAATGACAGCAATGAAATCATTTTCTTTTGAAACTACAAGTACGGTATAAACATCAAGTACGAGCCTTGCAAGTGAGAGGAGGTTCAAATAATAAACTTCAACAAAATTTATCAAAGAAAACTGGGAAAAAAAACACCATCCCCACAACTTGTACAGTCCAAAAAGGAGCTATGTATTACATAAATCTCCAAAGAAGACCTTCAACTCTGCACAAATCATATGCCGGTCAATATGCAGGGACATGCAGTTTTTGATCTTGAAGAGAAAAACTAAGTACAGCACCAGCAGATAAGGTGATGTAATCCGGTCCAATGACCATTTTGGAGGATTTATGAAAATTTCCTGGCTTCCATTGTATATTCTAAGTTTAGAGTTCATTTGTATTTTGTTGACTTTTGAGTAGATTCTTTAGTTGACATTTTGTTTGACCTTGTACTTCAGGTCAAGCTTTCCTAAAAAGCACTATACTCATCATGACTTGAGTAGGACAAGAGGGCCAATCCAATAGACTTGGGCATTGGTGTTTACTTCACCACCTTTCTCTAAAAGTCACACCCCTTGTCACACAAAATATCAAAGCCTTCACCTTTCTAACCTTGTCTAATTTTCTATTCGTCCATTGTCTTCATCTATTCTATATTATTCTTACTTTCATTTCATATATCCTTTTTGTTGACTTAATTACACCTTTTTTGTGTAAGGATAAACTTTGGAAGCTTTGCCAAGAGGTAACATCTTGGGTACTGACAAGAAAAAACTGTCTGGGAGAAAACTCTCACCAAAAAGCAAACACTTGAGAGTGGAAGGACCAAATCACCTAGACAGTTGTTTAGAATTTTACTTTCTAGCATTCTCATTCTTTATATTTTGGTCATTTTGAAGATGTTGGAAGTCCATAAGGACCACCTTCTTTGGCTTGTAATTATTGCAAACGTTATAGAGTGAACAAAGGCTATTGGAAGCCTCTAAAGGGTCACCCAACCTTCACACATAGGTACACATTTTAGGTAGTTTATTTGTTAATTTTTTCTTCTTTAAGCGCCTAGGTGTGTCATTTTTGGGTCCAAAGATCGTAATACACTTAGGAGGAAAAAACCAAAACAAAAAAAGATCCTAATACACTAGGGTGGAGAAAACCAAAACAAAAAGTAAAGAAGGGTGAGAGAGAGTTCTTTGCTTTTATCTTTTCCTTGCCTTTTAGCACCTTAACCATGCACTCAAAAAGGATGCACACACCTAATAGTGTTAAGAGTGTCAATAACTGTGATTCTTCTTCAAAAGATGCTTATGCAAGATTGGTTAAGGGACTAGATTCATTAAGGTTGTACAGGAAAGGGGAAGAGAGAAGAAAAGAAGAGAGAAAATAGAAAAAGAGAATAAAAGAACTTGACAAAATTGAAAATGAAAGAGAAAGAGAGTTGGAAAGAATAGAGTGAGAAAAAATAGAAAGTGAAAGAAATGATACAGAAAGATTCCTAGCAATTGAAAAATAAAGGTTGAGAGAAGAAATAATGAGAGAAATAAGGCATGGGAGTGCCTATGGTAGGACTAGGAGAGAAGCGAGATAGAGGAGTGATAATGAATACTACACCATAGAGAGCCAAGAGAGAAAAGACCAAGAAAGAGGGGTAAGCATCAAACTAAATAAGCCAAAATTGATCTCCCCCAATTCATGGGAAAAACAATGTGGAAAGCCTACCTTGAAGGAGATGAAAGTAGAGCAACTTTTCACTTGCTAATGAGTGGTGAAGAGAAAAAAATGCCTTTAACAACCATTAGCTTCCTAGGGTGTACTATGTATTGTTAGATTTCTCTGGTCAATAATAGACTTCAACATTACCCCCGAATCACATCTTGGAATGATCTCAAAGGGGTCATGAATAAGAGGACTATCTAATCTTATTATGAAATGGAACTCTCAATAAACTTCAAAGATTGAAACAACGCTCAATGAGTGTTGAAGAATATAGACAAGAGATGGAACTTTCCATGATGAAGGCCGACACAAGGGAAGAACCTAGGCGAATCAAAAATCGAATTTTTGTCAAACTTGACTTGTTAAGCCTCATGAGCCAAGAGCAGAGCCTCCATTTCTTCCAGAGTTCACAGCTTGAACTTGCTCTCAATGACAATAATCATTGAGCCATAATCACAAGAGTTCTTCAAGAATTGCATTCATGTGATCTTGAAGAAATACAAAACTTCTAACATTGGCAAGTTTGTTGCAAATCAATTTAATATGATGAAAAGATATTGATGCATCAAGCAATCACCAAGTGATTGTGATCGAGGTTAGGATTTCAATTGTCAAACCTTAGTTTTTGTTTGATTGTTGAAGTAGTCATGAACTTTATCCCAAACCTAATGCAAGTGAACACACACCCTAGCATTTGAGATAGAATCAACCTTGAAAATGTCAATTGCAACCATGTTAGGAGAACTTAATTGTGTTGCTCCCAATATTCATATTTCCTAATTCAAGATCTTAAGAAGAGAGGAACTGAAGAGGTATAATCAGATTCACAACAAATCGCTGAAGTCAATATGACTTAATGACTGGTTCGATTTGTTGTCACCATAGTAAGAAATTGGTATCATCAGTTTCTTAGAGATCGAATTGGGAAAAGTGGAAGCCAGGATGTACCGAGTTGGTTGATTTGCTATTAGACAAAAATAAAAATATCAGATCAGGAAGAAAAATGAACCTACATCAAACTAGCTCCAGATACCATGTTATATTTGCTGAATGAATTCCAGAGACAAAATCATAGAGATGAATTTAGACAAAAAAGAATCTTAATAGAACTAAATATTAATGAATGGGCAACTGAAACAGAATAACATAAGCACTATTTATAATAGTGCAAAGCCTAAATAACTCTTAATAGAACTCTAACTAACTAGAGTAGAGAGGTTACAATAACTCAAGGATGCAGTTTAGTAATTGTAGCTGTATACATTAGTCCAATCAGGATTTGGTGGCTTTGCTTCATTGATATTTTCTTTGCTCCCTTTTGTATGTTTGTCTTGATAAAATTATTCTTTTATAATAAAAGAAAGTAGTCTTTACATCAATATGAAAAAAAAAAATACTCAAGGAATTCTTTTTTTCTAATATGTTGAAGGGAAAAACATACCAGAAATGGCTGCAGTATGCTTCCAACCACAAGAAACCTGGCTAACGGAAGACTTCAAGAATGGTCCTTGAACCTTTTCAGGTAGATGAATGACATCAGAGGAACTAGATTAAAATAATTTAAAGAATTAAAACATCAGCACGCAGATACAAAAAATAATGTATGTGTCAAAAATGAAAATGACCAAGTAACAAATCTAAGTATGAAAGTATACCCAATACCAAGGCAGCCATTTTCATTTGAACCCCACGTATAAATCTCACCAGAATCTAAAGAAAAAAATAGAATGAATCAGTAAACAAATGCTTGTAAGCAAATCAATACATCGTCAGTTCTGAAACTGATGAATTACTTGTCAGTACACAGGTGTGGTAGCCACCACAAGCAACTTCTTTTGAGTATGGAAGTTGTCTGATCAAGTATGGTTTTGTTTCATTGCTTGCCTCCTTTAAACGCTGAATATTTTAATTGAAAACAATTATTAGGCATTACCAGAAGTAAACAATGAGTGGGAAGAAGAAACCAATCACTTCTGATTGAACATACCAATTTTTGAATTTCTCTTTCACCAAATATAAAAACAGAACCGTTTTCTGCAAAAGTTACATCAAGATAGAACAAACAAAATTTTCAATGCATAGTACAAGGTATGAAACAAGAAAACAGGAAAAAAAAATAAAAGATGTAATTAGATTCAAGTACCATCAGTACAAGCTGAATTTAGCAACCCAGCAGCTATGTATTTTACCTAAACAAATTCAAGAATGAAGCCAAATAATAAAGATTATAGTTTAAAGTTTGAAGCTATTATAACTTATTTGAATTAGAAGCAAGAAGGAAATCCTTTCAACATCACACCTTGATTCCTTCAAGATCCTTTATAAGCCTTGGGGTATACTCACTGAATAGTATTATAAAGTATGTCAGTACAGATACTCATTAAATTAATAGTACGGTAAAGGTTGCATGGAGTCCTAGTCAAAGTAGCTCTTTTAAGATAATTAGACTTCTCCAGCATCAAATACAGGCATCATGTTTGCAAAGTTAATTTTTTCTTAAAGACTTCTACTTCAGAAATTCTACAGACAATTTTCAGTGCTAAAGACATTCTCATATATTACAAGTGTCCTGTCCTTGTACAGAATTCAAAATTGTTAAAAGCTACAAGCACCTCTTTAGGTTTTGTGACTTGTCAGTATAAATAGTCTATTAATTTAGCTCATGTTTCTTTCCTTTTAAGCTAAATTATCTGTCAGAATTAGCATAATCCCTTTTGTAATCCTCTTATTGTTTTCAGTCAACGAAACTACGAGTGTGTTTCATGGATTAAAAACTCATACCTCCAAGAATATGAACTTGAGAATGTAGTATTCTCATGTTTGTTTGGAGTTTAAGAATAATATTCCTGGGTATTGCTTAGTCCTAGAAAAGTAGTTATAACATGATTTGCTTCATTTTTATTCCTGTGGTGAGGGGTGGATAAGTGTATTCCCATGAGAATGTAAGAAGTTAATTTTTAACCCACTTACAACTTCCATTATAACTTTTTTATTTTAATTATTTTAAATTCTAAAAACATGAATATTAAAACCTGATCAAACACATTTTTAAATATATTCCAGAACAATATGCAGTATGAGATCTACAAATCTCCCCCACGGTTACAACTACATATATTATAGGTACAGAGGAGGTCTTTTATGATAATCCAAATGACAGTCATCACATCTCTATGAGCATGGCCAACATTCTCAACAACAATTTTTCCAGAATGTAAATCAGAGAAGGGTTATAAATTAATGAGGATTAAAATTGTAAAAGAAAAGAAGGGTAGAACCTGTAACTTTTGAAGAATCCTAGGATGCTTGACTCATGACCATGACCAAGCCTACCAGACACTCCCATTCCCCAACTAAAGGCCTCTCCATCATCTAGCAAAAATAGAAACAACAATTAAGATGTTATAAACATTTTGTGTACAATTTACAGTCATAGAGGGAGCTCCATAAAAACAGTATGATTAAACGCATAAGCTCTAATATACTATGCTTTTGGTAGACATTAGAAAGTAATGTCATAAATTTTCAAACACCATCTAATCCTAAAATTTGAACCACTAGGTGCAAGCCAGGTTATTGTTTATAGCTCCCTTAAAACATTTTTTTGCTTTAAGTGTGAACAAAACACAGGCCCCCAGTGCATCCTGATGAAATTAATTGGGATCATACATATCAAGATGGTCCTAAATTTCCGTACAGTTTCAAAAAACAGAGAATCTTAACATGTTAAATAGCTTTCAATACAGCATACTCATGTAAAACTGTTTTGAGAAGCATTATTTGATTCATTTTTATAACTCCAGTTAGTCTCCGAATGAAGTATATTTCATGTGGTTTAGACATGTTACTATTCAATTTTGACAGCATCTAATAATTTGGTTACCATCTCGCATAAATGGTGGAAGGCCTTCTGAGACATGAACAACCTGCTTAATATAATCAAATCTTGTTGCATACTGGAATAACTATGCATGTGCACTGACAAACAAATTTAGTTCTTTTGTGAACCAAACTCTGGAATAACAGAGGTTTTCTTCAAAAATCAAATCGTGGTTATTCCATTCTAAAGAATCCAGATAGATACTACCTTATGGTTGCTCACAGGAACTGTTCCGCGTATGGAATTTATCTTAGTAACTTATTAGAATTTGGTCTTGGAGGACCTAAATCAACACTAAATGCTAGATAAGGCGAGGTTCAACAACAACTAGGTTAGACTCTAATATAATCTTATAATTTGGGCTTAGAGACTTAGTCTCAATCCCACAAAATTGACTTGTAAGGTAAGGATTGCCCAAGCTTTATGAACATTACTTAGGCAGTTAGGCCACATCTCTAGGCAATTTGGAACTAAACACAAGCTCTCCAGGTTGCAATTAAGGCAACCCAAGAGTCTGCAATTAAGGTAGAGTAGGGGTAACCACAATTAAGGTGGCTACCCGACACACCCTCCCTTGTGTTGTGGGTAGCCCAACAATAGATCTAGGAAATCCTTTAATACCATTTTAGAATTCAGGCTCAAACTATGTTCATCCCCAAATGCCAATTCACAGGGTGAGGGTTGAGCCTTATTGTTATTGTAAAGAAAGGCATTGCTATATAGGTTTAGTGCTTGTGTTTGTGAAGCTGTGTAATATTTTTTGTCTGGTTAAATGTTCAGATTCTTATTCATGAAAAATCCTTTAAGGATACTGTTTTGTAAAAACCATTCAGCTGTTACAAACTCATGCTGGATTGTAGTTCAAAATCAAAAGTAGAATTGGAGGTTGAACTTATAGAGTCGCCACCCACTTTTTTTTTTTTTCTGTTCAGTTTTCTGCCAATATTCCAGAATAGGAAAAATGACTATTAGAGTTTTGGTAACCATAGAAATTGCTCTGATCTGGTGTCATGACACTGAACAAGATTGATAGTTTGAAGTTTGATACATACTATGTTTATGAACTTTGGCTGACACCCTACATTTAGGAAAGATGGAAACTAGTCCTATTGATATTTTAAGATATGTATTAACATTTCTAAATTCTTCTACAGTTCTACCAAGGAAACATGTCAAGTACTTTAACAATTTTTTCCATGTCAGGCTATGTTGTCCAATCACACCCAAAAGAAGCTATTTCCTTCAGCTTTAGCTTATAATTTAGTCTTTCTCTCTATGTCTACCGTAAACCTTTTCTTTGACTCATCACTTAAGAACTTACAAGTTTTTGTCATTCAAAATGTCAAATGTTAGTCAGTACATTGTCTTGGTTAGTTGGCCATGGTTTTTACATTTAAAATTATTTGATTCTATAAAGAGTAACTGATATTTCATTTTAACAAATTTTTATTTTACAATCATAGTAACTTATATATTTACTTATTAACTAATTTACATGTCATAAATCAAATTTAAAGTTTATTTAATAAAATATACATCAAGTTAATATGTTATATGCATATAATAAAAGATAAAATTTGCATAAATATATATTATTTACAATTTGACTTGACAAGTAAATTATAAAAATAAGTTTAATTTAGTTCAAAATTAAGTTTAAACTAAACAAGAGCAAAAAATTACATTAAAAGGTATTAAACTCAAAATTATATTACATTGTACATAAATGATAACATGAAATCATATTAATATCTAAACCACGAGTAAATATATGAATCAAATAGGAATCAAAACTTTACGTTGAAGTGCTTTAATATTTAAATCAAACAAGTAAATATTAATATCAGTATCACACTGAATATAAACTTTACAAATCATATTAAAATAAAAATTATAAAGTACACTGGGTATATTAACTTTCAGCTGAAGCATATCAACCCCAATGTTATAATTTGAGTTCTCATTTTCTAGCATAAGGAAATCTGTTACAACTGTTACTCCTTGTGACAAATAGTTTCACCATCATTTAATACTTAATTTTTATATTTTTCACAAATTCTCTATTAATTATTTTTATATTTTCTTTTACGCTAAGATTTCTTTTTTCTTTCCCTAAATATTAATTTTATTTTTTTTTGTCTCAAATCTCTGTTAGTTGCATGCTAAAATTAATTCTACTTAATATTTTAAATTTATTCTTTTCCTCCTAATTTGAAATATTTTTCTTTTGAATTATATATTTTAAATTTTACTCAACCTAAAAATCCCAAAACAATACACAACAAATTGACTATTGTTAGTTCTAAATTATTCTAAGAGACAATCTAGCTTTTATTGGCTATTCTTCATATATTCTAACAATAGCCACCACCAACAAGACCCTAATCCAAATTCCTAACCTTCCACCGCTAACATCATACAAGTTCATCATCTTACGAATCATATCTACTTTGAAAAATAGGACAAGGAAATTCAAATATGAATAAAACA
The DNA here is from genome assembly GCA_037954015.1 of Psophocarpus tetragonolobus. NCBI lineage: Eukaryota > Viridiplantae > Streptophyta > Magnoliopsida > Fabales > Fabaceae > Psophocarpus > Psophocarpus tetragonolobus. The sequence continues at coordinate 44,292,690 of CM075688.1, read as the reverse complement.
AATCATTTAATAGTTCTTTGCTGTAAGAAAAAAAAAGTGTAGATTGATTGGACCAAAAACTAAACACCAATCCATTTTCTTGCCAAACTTTAAAGAAAAAGCTAAGAGCATCTCCAACAGGAGATGCTTGTAAAGTTGCTTAAAAAATTAAAGAGTTGCTTGAAGCAACTCTCTCATCGAAGCAATTCTACATGCCAATTTAAGTTACTTAAAAAGTGGCTGAGTTGCTTCACCAAACAACTGTTGCTTATGATTAAAAAAAGTAATTTTGTACCAAATTCGTACAAACTAATAACAATATACAACTGAACAAAAAATTAAAAACCATAAAATTGTGATTTTCTTGGAGTTACTTATAATTTCTTCTATTGGATCAAAATTGAGTATGAGTTGCTTAGCAATTACATGACATTGTAGGGACTACCAAACACTTATTTTAATGCAATAAGCAACTCATGGGAGTTGCTCATATTAGAGATGCCCTAAGTAATTTACAGTTACAGGACAGCAATCTGACTTAACTTAACACTCTAATCATGTGTAAAAGCAAAACTAACTAATGAATTCAACTAAAAGGTACTATAATATAGAAAGGAAAAAAAAAACAGATAAATACTCAGCAACTAATACAATATGAAATATGAATTTATTAGTGTCTATCTATTGCATACCACTAATAGCCACTGAGTGCTCTGAACCCAGAGCTGCCATTTTAACATCGATTCCATCCAAGTATTCCACTTTTGTTGGCAAAGGAACTATTTTTGGAGCCCCTACATTTCAGAAAAAGAGTTATTTTTAAAGTAGCTGCTACCTGCCAGCCTTTTCTTTGACCAGCTTTGACTACAAAGAGTATCCAGTTTTAATAAGGTATACAATATACATAATATGACCAGGTTCAGGAGAAGAAAACTCTTTAGGTCCATTAAATGCTAATACAGGTTTTAGTCTTACTTTTTCCAAGTCCAAGCTGCCCACTTGTATTCTTTCCCCACATGTATAGTTCTCCATCCACTACAACAGAGAAAAGAGAGGAGGAGAGGAACACTGTTTAGAAATAGGAAGGAAAAGAATATGCAGAAATTCACAGGGTAAAAGAACTTAGGCTGTTAAATCTTCATTTTGGAGCAAAAAAGAACCATCCAACATCAAATACAAGTTATGGAGGGTTGAGGCTTGTTACATTGGTGTGGTTGACACCAGCATGCTTAATCACAGACCTGTTATTGCACATGAATGATTATAACCAGCAGAGATATGCACAATTTTCTTCTCTTTTCCAAAAACACGAAGTGGCTCCTGAAATACCGCAAAAAGAAAAATGCTGACAAATAAGATTTTCCTGTTCTTTCTTATGTCAAGAAGGAATGCATTCATCAAAATTAGAGAAAAGAAATCCATTGCAACAGTGATAAGTTCCCTAGAAAAAAAATACAGCTAAAATGGCAAAGAAATCATACCACTGAGTAATGCTTACTCTCCGATACACCAAGCTGCCCAAAATCATTAAGACCAGTTGCATAAACACATCCATCGTCTGTGAAAGGAAGACAATAACGTGAGTTATTAGCATATTACTCACATTATGGAATACATAGAGTCAATACTTGTTTGACACAGTTTTATAAATCTATTTTCAATATTTTATTATTTTAAAACTAAAAAACTCGTTTGATTACTATTTTAAAATAGTTCTAATTTTTTAGTTTTCAAAAACTAAAATATAAAAAACAACTATAAGTAGTTTTGCTTTTTAGTTTTCTATTTTTGTTTTGAAAACTAAAAATACAAATAAGTTGTTTTTTGCTTTCCATTAATGGAATTTCAATAATTATAAACAAATTTTTTCATTTTCAGATCTTCAAAACAGTTTTTCAAATAACACTTACCAAACAAAATTTTTTTTTTCTCTTTTTTTTGAAAATAGTTTTTTAAAACTATTTTTGAAAACTATTTTAAAAAACTAAAAAACAAAATCAAATCAATGAAACGCTCAGAGACACTTCAATAGCCATCAAACTCTCATCACCAGTTTTTAACGTTAAAAATTGTACATCCAACCCAGTAAGTAGCACAGTGAAACCTGTGACTAAGCTAAGCCAGTGGCGATGTAAGGTGGCATAGTGATAAAGTGAGGATGAAGGGAAACGGGAGAGGTCGTGGTTTCGATTACCTCCCACTGGAAAACCAACAAAAATGACTACTAACATTTGCAAAAAGAAAGAAAAAAAAAGACTAAGCTAATCCATCAAACAAGAAAGATAAAGACATTGTAATTCCAAAGAACTCAAGAAACATCCACTTCATCCCTACAAAATTCCCACACGATCAGAACCCCAAAAAGACTCTTAACATTTATTTTTTATAAGCAAATTTTAGTTTGTTAGTCCGTGTATGATTCTCAGTGGGAGGGATTCAAACCCTTAAACCCTCCCTTCCCAACTACCAAACTAACCTTATATCTCGCAAAACGATGAAGCAAAGGGTTCAATATTCCGTTTTGGTTTGTTTCTCAATTTAATATAGTGAATAAAAGAAAAGTAAAGAACAGTGAATTTGAGAAAGAGAACCTGTTAAGAAGAGGGTGTGAGCACCGCCACAAGCAATGGCTTTAAGTGTTTGGCTGCGGAGAGCGGGGCAAACTACGGGTTTCCATTGCGAATCCAAATTGCCGAGACCCAATCTCCCGAAATCGCCGTTCCCCCACAACGCCGCGAACGTCTTCCCCGCCTCGCGCGAGAACGATCGCGTCAGAAACCCTAAAGATGAAGCTGTGAAAGGGAGTTTCGAGAAGCTTCGACGCCACATTTGTTGTTCACCAGAGAGGAAAAGGTGGGTTGAGGAAGAATCATGAAGCGAATGGATTTAGTTGAACAATCAAATCAATATATTGAAGAGAGTAAAGAGAAAGATATCATCATCTCATGGCTCACACTGCTGCAACGTCTGCTATGTTTTTCTGTTAATGGCGGATTGGCGGTTAGTTTGTGCAGAGATAGATGCCACATCTAATTTACCACTTTAACTCTGCCACAAATCAAACTCCATTTGTAAAATTATGTTCGCTCCTCTCTTGTTTATAAAACTAGTAAACATTTCTTATTAAAATTTCTTCATATGAAACAATAATAGTTTAAAAATAATAAGAGGTAAAATCATTTGATAAAAAAATAAAGAAGCAAAAAGTTTCATATTATAATTTAAATTTGAATTTTCCTTCCAAAATTTTAGAAATATTAATTTAAACATGGAAAAAATATCTTAATATACATTATTTTTAAAGAGATATAAAAAAAATTTTTCTAAAAAAATTTTAGGGATATTAACTAATCCCATGATAACAATTTAAATAATTAAATAATAAGTATAATGATAAATTTTTAAATTTAAAATATAATGGAAGTATTTGAATAATTTTAATTTTAATAAAAGAATAAGTAATTTAAAATTGAATAATATATGTTATCTTTAAAGAAATATAAATAAAAAAGATTCTTCCAAATTTGAGGAATGCTCTTATTTCATGTTAATTGAATAGGATAATAATTTAAATAATAAATATAACAATAAATCTTTAAATTTAAATACGTGATAGTCAAATTTAAAATATTATCAAATTATTTCAATAATTTAAAAAATAAGATTAATTTAAATATAAATAATTTATATAAACATTTATGTATTTCATAAATAAAATCTCTATAAGATTATTGTAAAAAGAGATAATATTATTCAACAATTTACACTATTTAAATAATTGGTGATGATAATAATTGATTGATGCAATCTATAATTATTTCTAACATCTTTTATATATATATATATATAACTAGAAATATAAAATAAAAGGAAATATTTTAATGAAATAAAACAATAATAAAATAAGTGGATTAAGTGCGTTTGGATGTAATTGATTTTTTACGTAATTGATTATAAATAGAATTAATTTTGATACAATGTGATCTTAGTTTAAAGATTTAGTAAAAAGAGCATATGTGAAAATTTATCTGAAATCATTGGATCTTCATAAAAAAAACTCAAATGATTGGATTATAAAGAATTTTGAAATGCCTAAACCAAATTCGCACTAAATAGATGTAATAAATGTGACGGAGGCCAGGATGCGAATCCAACTGTGAAGCGAGAAAAAAAAAAAGAAAGAAATCTTGGTTTCACTTGTGCATCTCTGTTTCTGCACGTAGCTTCCTCTCCTCGTAAGCATTCTCTCCCCCGCAGCTACAATTGCGTAACCCCATTCATCTCAATCTTGTGCATCACCTCTATTCAAATCGTATTGCCTACGGTTTTGATTCCATCCTCTACGCTTAGTTTTTTTTTTCTTTTTTTTTTCCGTTGTTTTGCATGCTGGAAGAATTCCTCTCTGTTTGAATGGCCAGGTTTCCAGAGGCAAAAATGGCGATGGGGTATAACGGTGAGTAATTTCACTCCACTTTTGTTATTTCTTTGTTCTTATGTTTTCCACAACTACACTCATCGATATTTTTTGAATTATACAAAAAGTTAGACTAGACTTTGCGCATGTGTTGAGATTTTTTACTGAATGAAATTGCTGGTTATCATCTTGATTTTAGCTGCAGCTGCACACTCTCGACAATTTAAGACCATGTTACTATGTTAGGTAGTCATTAGGGAATTTATAGGGTGGTAATCGGTGTTGATCTTTCATTTTAAGAAGCTTTATTCTCAAGGAAAATTAGGGCTAACATTAATAGGTTTTGGAGCAGTATAGAATGGGATGTGTTTCGTTCTGGTCAGGTGTGAGTTAAGCTCTTCTTGTTTATTGTTTAAAAATGAGAAGAAGATGCGATGGAGGGAGAACTTGCGGTTTGTGGTTGTGGTGGTACCAACTGCAGTAGTCTCTGTGTTTGTTTTACTTAAATCCCACCCTTCAATGAAGTTTAACTGAATGCTACACTGCAAAGGTTTGGCGTGCAGCTGAACGCAAGGCCAATTCAAACCTGCATTATATCTGTTTCGAATTCAGGTCTTGGAGAGAAAGGGAAAGGGGATTTTTTTTTTTTAAATTAAACAAATATTGTATGTTTATGAAAAAAAACCAAAATTTTAGGACATTAAATTTTATATCAATCTATGTTTTTAGTTTGTTATTTTAAAACCTTATCAAATTAGAGAATATATATTTCAAAACTATAATTTTAGGGGCCATTTAGTTTGAGAAAAGATTTTTGTTTTCTCGGGTTTCATTTTTAATTATTCAAATGATAACACCTCGTTTTCACTTTGTTTTCTTTTTTATAAGTTTGCACAAGAAACAATAAAAACAACTTATTATGTTTTTGTTTTCATTTCTATTATTTACTATTTCTTATACAATCTTTTGAAAATAGAAAAATTGAAACTAAGGTGGCATTTTTGTACTTAAATATGAAAATAGATAGTGTTTTCTTCAACCAAGCGGCTATATGATTCTTCTTTTTCCCTTCAAAACTAAACTCTCCAGCTGTCCGGCATCCATTGATTTTAGGGCTGGTCATATAATCTGTGTGCATGCACACAGAGAACATATTGCACCTTGTTTTGTTTCCTTGTACTATTGATAGAGAAAAATTTAAAGTTCATTTAAATCTTCTCCTTCCTCTACATGATTTTAGAGAGAAACAAAGGATTGAAGATTACTTTTCTAGGATGCTTCATTCCTCTATATTTATTATTTATTTTTCAAATATTTTGGAAAATACTGCATTAATTGTTGAGGTAGTAAAATAATTAATAATTCTTTATCAGCTGTGCCAGGCCTTATAAAGATGGCAGAGAAGCTTGAGTCAGAGATATTAGCCAAGATTAAGTTCACTTCTGCACATGTCATTGATCTTGACAGACTCCTTTGTGATACCTTCGTTAGACATGGTCCTAAACCACTTGATTATCACAACAGAATAGATTTGGTTCGCATCTTCAATATGATAACGAAGGAAATATATGGTAATCTTCTGTTTCATTCTTCCTGAAAAAGATTATACTGAACAATTGAATTGATAGGAATGTATGTCAGTCAGCAACATGCTCGCATGATTTGATGTAATTGCACTAATTATTTAATTTCCAGTTCTTTTACTTTTTGTAGATGTAGGTATCAATGGCGTGCTATAACTTCATAGCAGTGCGTAATGGCTGTTGGTTGCCATGAAGTTTATGTAGTAGTTTGTTTTCAATTAACTGCTGTTGTGGATGCAGTAGTGGCCTTTTGTCGCATTATAGTAATGATAGAGTGAGGCATTTTGCAAACTCATTTTTTCCCCTTGCAATGACATTGTTTTGGAGGGTTATTTTAAGGTCAAAGTTGAGATTTCCTTCTCCCTTTATAGAATTAGAAAAAGGAGTACTAGCTAATAGCAACATGCACACTCTAATTCGTTGTTTGTAATACATTTTACTATTAATTAAAATTTATTGAAAATTACAATATCACAAGTAGAGACTCATTTAACAAAGAGTGGGACCAAACAATTTTGTGACTTAATAAATTTTAACAAATAATAAAGAACATGTTTAAAAGTGTGTTAGAGAATGGATTGTTAGCATTTCTCTAAAAAAAAACCTAATGAGAGGTTTTCCCCATTCTTTTCTTTACCGTTTGACACTTGCTCTTTGTCTAACAGCTGCCCACCCTTTTCTCTTTTGTGCAATCAACATCTACCTATATTCTGCCGGAACACAGTGAAATGCCAAAATTCTGCATAAAAACATGCCATTGTACCGTATGGCACTGCTATAGCGGGCATCCCTTCACAAATTGTCGTTCGCAAAAAAATGGGCCAGCCATGGTGCTTATTTAAGAACACTGCCCACCAACCATTATTTTTCTGTGCATGTGACACCCACATTTACTTTTTATTGAATGTTTAAAGTTTAAACTTTAAAATGTCTTCTTGTATTTGACTTTGAATATGAACATGTGCTCGGAATTTTGTTTGTTTCCTTTTACTTTTTTTGCTATTTATTTGTATGTTTTGCATAATTATGAACATGCCATGAATTTTGAATATATTTTTTTTTATTCAGCATCTATATGTATATTGTATAGATAAATTACGTAATCTGTACAAAAATATTCAGAATAGTGGCCATCCAACTATGTGCTGTCCTCCTATAGGATCTCTGGGGTTGGCTGCTACTCCCTGTTATCCAGGATTAAAAACTATTGTTTTAGAGTTGAATGCTGTTTTTCTTGGTTCATTATTTTTTACTATGGAAGCAACTTAATAAACTACTAAGTAGTTATTTTTCACTGGATAATCTCATTGACCATCAAATCAAACTTCCTTGACAATTTTAATTAGTTTTGTTTCTGCTTTCTTATTGTAGACAACATTTCTTTTGCATTGGAGTTAATTTCAACAATGTCAGAGAATTGTTAAATCGATATTTCCTGCACATCGATTATTTAATGCCTTACCATTTAGTTTTTGAAACAATCAAAATATAATAGTATTATATCAAATACCATTTCCCAACAAAAGAAAATGAAAATTCCCATTATTCAACACTAAAATGACCTTTTATCTCTTCCGGTGTATCATCATTCATCTCCTGTTCTTATGCTGTTTGTCACTTCGTTTCAATTTTAGTTCATATCTTAGCTTATTCCTTTTTAAACAGTGTTTTTGTTTAATTTTTTTAATAGGCAATAGTGATGACTCTCCTGTTGTGGAAGAATATGGATCATTTGTAATGGATATGTTCGATAAAAAAAGTGATGTTGACTTATCTATAAATTTCAATAATTCACTTGGAGTTTCTCGGTTGAAGAAGATTTCAACCCTTCGCAAGTTTTATAAGAAATTACTATTAATTCAAAGTAAGTTTCTTTTCACCTAAAATCATTTTTTTGGTCTCATGCTAAACTTTCTATTACAGATATGATTTTGTTTTCCTTTATTTTACCTATCACTCATTATAAATAAGAAATCCATGTGTGCTCCGTACACACAATTACAGTCATATACTCTTATATGGTATCAAGAGCTTAGGGTTTTGATCCTTTTTTTATTTCCTTTTTTTCTGGTGTCGTACATTGTGAATACAACCACTTCTGGTGAGACTCACCCGCCGTGCAACCTACTGCCAAAACTATCTCTCTCTGGCGACCATTCTGGCACTGGATCTCCGCCGCTACCTTATGTATTGTCCTTTTTGGGGATGTTTGACTCCTTTTTCAGTGAGTGCGCTTGATTCCTGTTTTTTGACCTTTTTTGGTTTCTTTCCCTTCTGATGGCTATTGCTCCGCCCTCTGATTATGCTGTGACCTTCACCAACATTCTCCTAATTCTTTGCGAGAAACTCTCTGGAAGTGCCAACAACAACACTCCGTTGTTGTCCAGTTGTGGTTCCAAAGCCAAAGACGTGACTCCAACTTGATCACTCAACTCTCTGATGTTCCAGCTGCCACTTGGCATCATTGGAAACAAGTTAACGCCACCTTATGTATTGTCCTTTGGTTCTCCCTTACTCCTAACTTTCAGGCACAGTTTCAGGCTTTTACCACTTGTTTTGATGTCTGAGCAACAACGTTATCTATGGCGGATGGTGTTTGCCAAAAAAATGCCATATGGCGATAGCGGATGACATTGTGGGAAATGGCGGATGCCATGGCAGACTAAAAAATAGAAATATTTTTATATATAAAGTTATAAATATTAACAAAATACTAAATATAAATTAAAAAATTACAGAAAGAGTATAATTAAAAAAACAATGAAAGCAACACTCATAGTCTCATACATTACTAAATCAGTACAATGTTAAAAGTACCTAATATTCTTCAACTGAAAACATGATCTAAAATTCAAATTAACCAAAGTCATGAAACTTAAAACAAACAAAAAACAATTTCTACTTTCCAAAACCTAAAACTTATTCATCTTCATTAAGTCCAACATAATCCTCATCTAAATTCTTCTCATTATCATCAAGAGAAACATATCCTTCTTCCTCATCTCCGTCTGACTTGTCATTATCATCAAGAGAAACATATCCTTCTTCCTCATCTCCATCTGACTTGTCATTGTCAAAATGAGCTCAAATTGCTTTTTCTTCAGACTCCCCTTCCTCAAACTCCTCATCCTCATCTTATTGTTGAACTTGAACTTGCTTATTTTTTTCTAGTGCTTGCCTTTTAGATGTTTGGGCACCATCATTTGTTGGGTCCTTTCTTTTCTTGGTACGCTTAGTATAGATCCTAGGCTCTCCAACCCTTGAAGCTTCATACACAGTTGCCCAATTTAAACCTTCATCATTATCAAACACCAACTCATTTCCATCATCTGTAGCATCATCCATCTCTCCAATTAACCATTCGTTGCAAGCATCAATGTCATTGAGAGAAATTGGATCAATTTCATCTCTAGCATTATATCTGTGCTTAAGTTGTTGGTTGTATTTAATATACACCAAGTCATGCAACTTCTGCTGCTCAAGCCTATTTCTTTTTTTGGAGTGAATCTGAAACATATTACATAAGTAAGATAAATAAAGGTCAAATGAAACTTGACCATGAAATTTAAATAAAATAAAATCAGCTTGGGGAATTACTTGCTCAAATACACTCTAGTTCCTTTCACAGCCTGAGGAACTGCAAGTCAAACTCAAAATCTTTATAGCTAGTTTCTGCAAATTCAGAGCATTGGAGCCATAGATTCGCCACCAATAAGCTACAGAAAAGAGCATGGCTTGTAAGTTTAGGATTTGTAAAATTAAAACTTCCATAAAATAAATTAGTTGAAGTTTCTTACTAGGAGAATGAGATTTCCTTTTATGCATAGCGTATTCATGTCCAAAAAGACCAGCTTTAGTTTTGTAAAGGTGCAACTCGGTCAGAATTGCATGATGGACATCTAATTCCAGAACCAACTTCTTAATGCATTCATATAACCCATTCGTGACTTCAAAATCAAACTCCATTTCCATGTGGTCATAGAAGAACTCTGGATTAAGAAAGTGGGTAGTTGCATGTAATGGCCTATGAAGTTGACAATTCCATCTTTTATCAATAATAACAAACACATCTTGGTATTTGCTTTCATTGTTGCTGAATGACCTCATGATGGTTTCTTTTGCCTTGTCCATTGCTTCATAAATATAACCCATTAATGGTTTCCTTTCCCCATCAACAAGACGAAACACTTTTACAAGTGGTACCATGATTTTAAGGATATATACCACATTCTTTCAAAAAGAAGGCATGAGTGCCACTTTCATAGCTTCCTTTCCCTTAGCTTCTTTTGATAGCTTGTTTAGTGTCCATGCACTGGAAACAAACATAGTTCGAATATTGATTTTCTGAACATGGAGCCTTTCCAACATAAGATAAGAAGTAGCAAATCTAGTCACTGCAGGTCTCACCAACTCCTTGTTATTTGTAAAACTTCTCAACATGCTCAAAGTACTAGAATGGGCATAGATAAACCCAACTAGTGCGATTGCCCTTCTAATTGTCTTCCTAACCAATGGAAGTTTTCCAATATCTTCAAGCATTAGATTAATGCAATGGGCTGCACAGGGGGTCCAAAACAAGTGTGGCCTTTTCTCCTCCAACTTCTTACCAACCAACACATAATTACTCCCATTATCAGTGATCACTTGCACAACATTTTGCTCTCCAACCTCCTCCACAACTGAATCAATTAACTCAAAAATCTTTTCTCCAGTTTTGACATAATCAGAAGCATCAACAGACTTCAAAAACATTGTTCCAACTTGAGAGTTCACCAAGAAATTAATGATGCATCTTTGTTTCCTATCAGTCCATGCATCAGACATGATAGAACATCCATGTTTCACCCATAGCTCCCTATGACCTTTCATCAACTCTTCAGTATATTCCATCTCCTTCTTCAGGAGTGGAACTTTAATATCATGATAACTAGGAATGGGCAAATGTGGTCCATATTGACCAATAGCAATTACCATATTTTCAAAACTCTTTAACTTAATAAGATTGAATGCAATCCCAGCTTGATACCAAAGGCGAGCAATATAATGATGAACCTTCTCCACTAGTTTTTTGTCACATGCCTCCTTTATATTCATTTGTCGCACTTTCTCCCTTTGTTTTTTATTAATTTCTTGTAGTGGATTTATGCAAAACATGTCCATTGGTCCTTTTTTAGCCATACTCTTTTTGGCCGCAGCTACATTATTGTTAGAGTCCTCAAATTCATCTGGTTCATCTTCATCACATCCAATGGGAGCAAAGTCCATTTCTCTAATGTTGATAGGCAAATCAACTGAAGTTGCAGGAGTTGTTATAGACTTTTTATTAGTTAAAAGTCCCCAAAGTTCATCCTTTACATATTGTGGACTTTTTTTACAAGCTGCCACATTCTCTTTCTTTCCCATGATATGTTCCTTCGCTCCTGTTATTCCCCCCTTCATAACTTTTCCACATAAATTACAAACAACTGTGTTTGTGTCAGTTTCATTTAGTTGGTGACCGTATTTCCAGCCGGGGTCTGTTCTAAAGCTAACCCTTGAATCTGTTGGAGCTGGAGTTGGTGTTGGTGTTTCAGCCATTGCAAAATTTGCTCAAAGGCTGTAGTGTACTAATACTAAAAAACATTAACAAAGACAGAGTTACTCATCAATAAAACAAAACAACTTCCCCACAAATAACAATTAATAATTTTTACATAATGTAAAAATTATTTAAAACATATAAAAAAGTTTAAAAAATTAAAAGAAAAAAGTAATGTGGGTTGCGAGAGAAGGAGAAATAAGAGAGAACTGAAAAAACACGGGAAAACTAACCCTGTCGCATCACCGTCGCCGGTCCCTGTCGCCATCGCCGGTCCCTGTGGCCATCGACGGTCCCAGTCGTGTCGTCGGTCCCTGTTGCGTTGCCCGCCGCTCCTAGTCGCGTCGCCTATCGCTCCCAGTTGCGTCGCTTGTTGCTTGAACTTCTTCGTGTCATTTCAGTGAGCTGTCGCTTGTCGTTGGGGTTCGTCTCTCTCAGGCGTGATGGTGAGTAGTGAAAATAAGGGTTGTTTTAAGGTTTAAAGAGTTAAAAACTCTTCCGGGTCGGGTTGGGTCTGAGACCCAAAAGGGTTTTTTAAAAAAAAAAAATGCAAATTCCGCCATTGCTGCCATGGCCGCGTTGCCGCCATGCACACGATGGCCATGGCGGCCGCCATGACCTGCAATCTGGACGCCGAAACGCAATCGCTATACTGTGGCGCTTAGTGTAAATCTGCAACGCTATTCTGCCATGGCTCCGCCATGGCCGCAATTTAATAATGCAGCTGAGCAAAAGCTAAGAAACTATATTCAAATGATGTTCATTATTTCTATAGTGTTGTAACTAGTTTGATGACTACCAAATTAGAGAACATGGACATGTCGATGTATCTTGGTAAGCTTGATCTCTTTATTGTTGAATATTCTACTCTTATGACCTTCATTACTGATGCAAAGATCTTTCACCAACAACGCGGTCAATTCTTTATGGTTGTTGTCCTTGTTGGACTCCCATCTGAACTGGTGACGGTTCGTAATAAGATTTTATTGGCCCCTACTACTCCCACCTATGACATAGTCCAAGAACAGTTGCCGTGACTTTCTACGTCATGTTCTTTTGGGTTCTCTTCAACACCTACTGTAGAATCCTTTGTCTTTTCCTCAAATTCCTCTCATCGTGGTGGCTGTGGAGGATGATGTGATGGACACTCTTGAACATCAACGACTTGGGCATCTGAGTACGGAGAAATTGCGTTTGCTTGTCCTTCGCTTTTCAAATTTTGATTCTTTTCAGTGGTAGTTGTGTTAGTTAAGTAAAGATACTTGTACTAGTTATGGTCCTAGTCTCAATAAACATGTTGCATCACCTTTTGTTGTAGTTCACTCCGATATTTGGGGTTTTACTTGAGTCTGTTCAACTTTACGATATTTTTATTTTGTTACCTTTATTGATGATTTTTTCCGTTGTACTTGGGTTTTTTTAATGTAGAAATGTTATGATATTTTCTCTATTTTTCAAAGTTTCTTTCCTGAAATTCAAACTCTGTTTGCTTGCTCTATTAAAATTTTACGAACTGACAATGCAAAAGAATATTTGTCATCCCAATTTCAATCTTTTTTTACCTTACAAGAGATTCGTTATCAAACCTCATGTGCTCACACACCACAACAAAATGGTGTAGCTGAACGCAAAAATCATCATTTGATGGAGACAACTCGTATGCTTTTTCTCCATTGTATTGTCACATCACATTTTTAGGGTGATGCAGTCCTTACAACTTGTCTTTTGATTAACTGCATGCCTTCTTCGGTTCTAAATAATTAGATTCCTTTTTGTCATTTTACATCCTAATAGAATTTGAGAGAGCAGAAAAACTTAGAGAAAAATTTAGAGAGAAATGAGTAGAATCAAAGGGTTATTGTATTATTTTTTACCAAATGAGAAAGGAGATACAACTGAGCTTATATAGGCTCAAGAGACAGTTACAAGCTGAAAAGCTGAGTTAGTTAGAAGAGCTAACTGCCTAACTAACCACTTACATATCATAACAGAAAATATGAAAATTTCTAACTGCAGTTGAATAACTGATAGTTTACCCACACTTATCTCTAATATATCTCGAATACCCCACCTCAAACTCAAGGGGAAAGATTTTTACAAACAAAATCCTGCACATTGAGTTTGCTCCTAAGAAATTCAAAGCGAGTAGGAGAAAACTGCTTGGTGAGAATATCTACTCGTTGATACAAGCTAGGAATATGATAGACTTGAAGTTGCTTGGATAACACTTGGTCACGAACAAAAAAGACATCAATCTCCATGTGCTTGGTCTGAGAGTGAAAGACAGGATTGTGAGCTATGGCAACAACACTCTGATTGTCAGAGAATTATAGGAATGGAGAAAGGAATATGTAGCTCTTTTAGCAGAGCTTGAATCCAAGTGATTTCAGCTTAATACTGAGCTATGTTGCGAAATTCAGCTTCAATACTTGATCTAGCAGTGAGACGTTGCTTGTGGGACCACCATGAAATAAGGTTGGGACCCAGAAATATAGTAGACCCAGAGGTAGATTTTCTATCATCAATATCAGAAGCTCAATCAGCATCACAGGGCTGTGATTGAGAGAGGCTTGGCTGTTGAAGCTGGCTTCATGTGAAGGCCATGAGAAAGAGTTCCCTTTAGATATCTGGGAATTCTTTTGACAGCTGCCCAATGAGTGTCCAAAGGATTGGACATGAATTGACAAACTATGTTGACGATGTACCTGATTTCTGGTCAGGTAAGGGTAGCATACTGTAGGGCACCAACTACTGTACAGAGTAGGATCTTGAAACAGGTCTGAACCAGATTTAGATAGTTTTGAAGATGACACCATAGGAGATGATATAGGTTGTGCTTCAACCATTTTTGTTTTATGCAATAAATCTAATATATTTGCTTTGAGTCCTAAGAAGTGTCTTGTCAGGGAGGTATTTAAACCTTTAGTCCCCTAAGTCTCTCATGTCCTTGACTAGGCAGTGCTTCTTCTATTTCTAAACCTTGGGCCTGGACCCTATTAGTTTATAATATTAACTTGAGTGGATAATGATTATACCAACAGAAATAGGAAACTTATAAGCCAATTTGCTTTTAATCTGTATAAATAAAGGACTTAAGATAGAAAATTATTTTTTGTTACTATATTATGATCTCATAACTGTGCTGAAGGCCTTACCTAGTGAGATAAGAATTTGTTGTTGCTGCTATTGTTGTATATTATCATCTCAATGATTGATTGAGGCATATTGGAATTGATTCATTATCTGTGACATGTTGATATTTTATGTATCTATAGTTTTGATGATATTGCTAGAAATATAATGCCAATGGTTTACGTATTGTAGGTGAAGGACATGTTTCTGGTTTACAGTTAATCCTGAGTGCTAGGGTACCAATTATAAAAGTTACTGATTGTGGAACGGGTATTGAATGTGATTTATCAGTTGATAATAGGGATGGCATTGCTAAATCCCGTATTATCCGTTTAATTTCTTGCATAGATGAAAGATTTCAAAAGCTATGTTTCCTGGTAATTAGAAATAATTTTCTTCTTTTGATCACAGTTTAAAGAATTTATGTATCATTCTAGATATTTTATCTTAATATTTGAGCAAATGTTGCTTAATACTTCTCATATATACATTTATCTTGAGTTGCTATTTTTATTTAAAATAAATTCAAAATGAAAACAAGTGGATGGAAAATTCCTAGTGATGTTGAATTTTTGATAAATGATCACATCCACAAGGTAAATGTTGGATTCTTTTTAGTTAATAATTCAACAATAACAATGGCGATGCCTTGTGCATGGCCCATCTGCAATAGGAATTAGAAACTTTCGTAATATCTGATTGAAGTTCCTTGAGGGCATCTCCCATGAGGGAACTCATTTTGTGTTCTTCACTGACTTTTTGTGGCACCCCTAGTGCTTCAATTGGTATGATGCATTTTCTTAATAATTTATCCAATAAAATCCTTTATTTTAATTTTAAACTTTGAGTTCTTGCGCAAGAATTTTTTTGTGAGTTCTTCCATGTTACAACTTGGAGCACTCCGGTGGAGACATTTTGCAACAACCGGTTTTTATGTTAAGAACCATGCCAAGAAGTCATTGTTGGAGATGGTCTAAAGGTGTGCCCTAGAAAAAATATGGAAGGCATGGGATGTTGTATGGATTAATTGTTTAACTAAATTTCTTTGAAAGCTCCCAAAATTGACCCTTAAATTTTGAGTCAGTTCCATTCATTTCATTAAAATCTGATTTTTACTTTATTTTTTTGCTAATGGGCTCATTCATAGTGCTTAGATTTACTCTGTTTTAAGTGTGAAATCGACTGTCCAGGATATTTGTTTTATAATTGGTTGATTGTTAAAATTAATTTTCATGCTTATGTAATTTCTGCCTATTGTAGATGAAATCCTGGGCAAAAGCACATGATATCAACTCTCCTAAAGATTCAACTTTGAGTTCTTTCTCTATTGTATCATTCGTTGCTTTTCATTTGCAGGTATTAAAAGTTTTATATATTTGGTTGGTGTGCATTTAATTTTGTAGACATTATATTTTTATGATAGAGTTGGAGTTGGTTATGGAATTGCTTTTCCTTGAGGTGTGATACTGTTAGGAACCCAAATCTGAAAATAGAGAATGATAAAGAAAGAATGTATTGCCTGATAGTAAAGAGATTGTGCTCTCCTCCAAGGATTTCCTCTTAAAAAAAGCTTTATCCTTTCCCATTTTAGTACTTGTTCAATTCCTAAATGCTAACAATACTGTTAGATGCAGTTTAGTATATGGGCCTAAGCCCATTTCCTGTATTTGCCTTTTGTATAGTATATATATATATAATATCTCCTTGGTTGTGATATACACAAGGATTCATACATATTCAACTCATTCTACATGGTATCTAGAGCCAAATGGATCTTTGCCTAAGTTTTTTTTTTTCCAGAAACCGTGTTTCTTTCCGATTTCCGGCTGTTTCCTGCTACTGCTGTTCAGGCCAGCGACTCCAGCGCCACCGGTCGCTCCTCCGTCGAATCCTCCACGCGCCCTCACGCGCGGTGACAAGCTTTGCTGGTCTTCTCCTGTCATGCCTCCGGCAGCTGCGCGTGGCGGCGCATCCGGCGACATCTCCGGCGGCACTTACCGGCGGCACTTACCGGCGTTTGACTTGCTGTGCTGTCCTCTCCTTGGATCTGAATCTCTGTTCTTCCATTGGGCCTCGTCTTCAGTCTTCTCTCTTCTTTGGGGTGTTTTTTTGTCTTCTCTTTCATGCAGTTTTTTCCTCAGATCTGTCTCTCATAGCTTCTGTGAGGTCTGACTCGTCTTTGTTCACAAACTATGTCAATGTGCCTCTCTCCATTGACAAGTTAGAAGGCACAAACTATGATACTGGGCCTCTGACATCAAGCTCTGGCTTAAGGGGCAAGACTATGTTGATCACCTCACTCAGACAGTTGCCTCCATCGATGAGAAAGATCGTCCATGCTGATCGAAAGTGGATGCTCAAGTTTGTAGTGTTATAAAGTTCACTATTCATCCTTCTTTGAAGCAAATATTTTGGCCCCATGACACTTGTGCTGGCATTTGGGAACAGGCTTGGTTGTTGTACACTAATGATACTCAACGCCTCTATGGCGTGTGCCAAAATCTACTGAGCATCATTGGCCCCCGCTGTCTTGACACTCCCATGGCTGAATATTTGGGTAAGGTTCATGGTCTTCTTCATGACTTTAATGAACTATTGCCTCCTGTTGCCACTCCTGCCTAGGAACTAGACCAATGCCAGACATTCTTTATGTTGATGGTCTTATATGGGCTTCCCGATAAGTATTCTTTTGTTCGTGATCAGATTTTGGGTCTCCGAATGTGCCTACTCTGAACTCTGCTTGGTCCATCCTGTTGCGTGTACTATGCAAGTTATCACCGGACGTATCTCTTTCTGTTTCTCATGGTGACTCTTCTGCCTTGATATCTCAGCGTGATGATCGTAATCGTTAGCGCAAATTTAGCCGAAGTCGCCCTCGCTGTGACCATTGTCACAAACTTGGTCACACCATTGATCGGTGCTATGCTTTGCATGGTCGTCCTCCTCGGTCGGCTACTACTGCTGCTCAAACTACCGCCCATTGCTCTTGTTGATTCTGGTGCCACTCCTTCTGGTAGCTCTGGACCTCCGGCTCTGTTCAACGACTTTCTAAAATGGTACGAGGAACGTCAGGTCTCCGACTCCACTGCTTCTATTGCACACACTGGCTCTTCCTTTGCTGGTCTCACTCATTCTGCCTCTTTTGGCCCTTGGGTCCTTGACTCTGGTGCCACTAATCATTTATCTGGTAATAAGTCTCTTTTCTTCTCTCTTGTAACTTCTGGTCTTTTACCCTCTGTCACTATGGCTAACGGCTCTTGCGCCCCCTCTCATGGTGTTGGTACTGTCCCTATTTTCTCTTCTCTCTCTGTTGATAATGTATTTTATGTTCCCGGGTCTCCCTTTAATTTACTATCCCTTAGTTGACTCACTCGTTCTTTTGATTGTCTTGTCTCTTTTACTAAAGATTCTGTTTTCTTACAGGATCGGAGTTCGGGACGAATAATTACGACCGGATGTGGGTCAAATGACCTTTATCACCTATGGACGCTCGCTCATGTTAGCTCGGTTGTAGATTCCCCTGCTCTCATTCATTTTCAATTAGGTCAACCTAGTCTTGCCAAGCTTCAGTGCCTTGTACTGCATCTATCTAAGTTGTCTAATTTGTCCTGTGAGTTGTGTCAATTAGGCAAATACAGTCGTAGTTCTTTTCCTCAGAGTATTCCCAAACGAGTTGTGTCTCCTTTTGCTTTAGTTCACTCGGATATTTGGGTTCCGAGCCGTGTTAAGTCTAGTTTAGGTTTTCAGTATTTTGTAACTTTCATTGATGACTATTCTCGATGTACTTGGTTATTTTTAATGAAAAATCGTTCTGAGTTGTTTTCTATCTTTCAGGCCTTTTATAATGAAATAAAAACTCACTTTGGTGCATCTATTTGTACTTTTCGTAGTGATAATGCTTGTGAATACCTTTCTCAATCTTTTCAGACCTTCATGTCTTCTCATGGTATTCTTCATCAAACTTGCTGTCCCTATACCCCTCAACAAAATGGAGTCGCCGAGCGTAAGAATAGACACCTTCTTGAAACAACTCGAACTCTTTTACTTCATGGTCATGTTCCTCCAATATTTTGGGGGGATGTTGTTCTCACTGCGTGTTACCTTATCAATCGCAAGCCTTCTTCTATCCTCAACAATCAAATCCTTCACTCTATTTTGTTTCCTCATGATTCACCTCATCCTTTACCCCCTAGAGTTTTTGGCTCCACTTGTTTTGTTCACAACCTTAGTCCAGGTCTTGATAAATTGTCTCCTCGATCTCACAAGTGTGTCTTTTTAGGCTATCTCAGGTCTCAAAAAGGGTATAAGTGTTTCTCACCTTCCCTTCGTCGCTACTTGATTTCCGCTGATGTCACCTTCTTTGAGTCTATTCTCTATTTTTCATCCAATTCCTCCTTTTCTGAGTGTGATGTCTCTCCCCCCCTCCCCTTTTGTCTTCCATCCTATAGATACCTTTGTTGTACCCACCAACCCCCCACCTGCTCCACCTTTTCTCCGGGTTTATCATCGCCGCCAACATGTTCAACTTCCCGTTGGGCCAGCCACTGACTCTACTTCGCTGCCAGCTACTCCGTCTCCTCCGGCTCCTCCATGTGTGCCTGATCCCCCTATTGCTCTTTGTAAAGGTACATGCTCCACTCGTAATCCCTCTCCTCATTATGTTAATTTGAATTATCACCGGTTGTCTCCATCTTTCTATGCTTGTCTGTCGTCCATTTCCACTGCGTCCATTCCTAAAACTGTCAGTGATGCTTTATCCCATCCTGGTTGGCGGCAAGCCATGCTTGATGAATTGTGTGCTCTTCAGAACAGTGATACTTGGGATCTTACTCCTTTGCCTTCTGGAAAATCTGTTGTTGGTTGCCGGTGGATCTTTACTATCAAAGTGAGCCCTGATGGCACTATTGATCACCTCAAAGCTCGTTAGTTGCCAAAGGTTATACTCAGATATTCAGGTTAGACTATACTGACACCTTCTCTCCAGTTGGCAAGATGGCTTCTGTTCAACTTTTTTTAGCCATGGCTGTGCTACGCCATTGACCCCTCTATCAGTTGGATATAAAAATGTCTTCCTTCATGGTGATTTGCATGAGGAGATTTATATAGAGCAACCTCCTGCTTTTGTTGCTCAGGGGGAGTCTTCTAGATTGGTATGTCGTCTTCGCAAATCTTTATATGGTCTCAAACAGTCTCCCAGGGCATGGTTTGGTAGATTCAGTGAAGTAGTTCAACAGTTCGGTATGAATCGTAGTGAAGCTGACCATTCTGTGTTCTATCGTAATTCAGGAGGTGGGTGCATCTACATGATAGTGTATGTTGATGACATTGTTATCACAGGTAGTGATACCCATGGAATTTCATAGATAAAACATCTCTGTCATCATTTTGAAACAAAAGACCTTGACAAACTTAGATATTTTCTGGGCATTGAGGTAGCAGATTCTAGCAATGGGATTGTGATTTCTCAGAGGAAGTACGTATTGGACATTTTAGAGGAAGCTGGGCTAATGAATTCCAAGCTCAATGACACACCTATGGATCCATATGTTAAACTTCTGCCAAGTCAGGGGGAGCCACTTTTAGATCTGAGAAGTATAGGAGACTGGTTGGAAAACTAAACTACCTCACAGTCACTCGTCCTGACGTATCCTTTGCTGTCAGTGTGGTAAGTTAGTTCCTTAATTCACCTTGCACTGGACATTGGGATGCTGTCATCTGCATTCTGAAGTACATTAAAGGAGCCCCTGGAAAAGGTTTGTTATATGGGCATAATAATCATACTCGGGTTATTGGATACTCAAATGCAGATTATGCAGGTTCTCTCATTGATAGGAGATCTACTTCTGGATATTGTGTCTTTATTGGTGACAACTTGATTTCTTGGAAAAGTATGAAGCAAGATGTAGTGTCAAGATCTAGTGCAGAAACAGAGTATAGAGCTATGGCTTTAGCAACTTGTGATCTTATTTGGCTCAAACAGCTCCTTGATGAATTAAGATTTGGAGAGGTTACACAAATGACTCTAATCTGTGATATCCAAGTTGCCCTGCATATTGCCTCAAATCCAGTATTTCATGAAAGGACCAAACATGTTGAAGTAGACTGCCACTTCATTTGCGAGAAAATTGTATCTGGAACCATTTCTACCCAGTTTGTTAATTCCTATGATCAGTTAGCCAATGTTTTCACAAAATCATTATAAAGTCCTAGAATTGATTATATTTGTAACAAGCTTGGTGCATATGATTTATATGCACCAGCTTGAGGGAGGGTGTTAGATGCAGTTTAGTATATAGGCCTAAGCCCATTTCCTTGTATTTGCCTTTTGTACAGTATATATATATATATATATATATATATATATATATATATATATATATATATATATATATATATATATCTCCTTGGTTGTGATATACACAAGGATTCACGCATATTCAACTCATTCTACAAATACAAAATGAAAATCCCCTTCTCTTACACCTTACTACTTCCTCTGGATTCATGTATAAACAAAAATACCTAATTTCACACAAATTAAAAAAATGAGTTATTATTATTTAGTTTCACTAATATCAAGTATAAAACAACATTATTTCTAAACACCCTTCATTGGAACTTTAAATGATAAACAAAGAATCATAATTGTAATTAAACGAAGGACGTTTTAGGAATAATAGCATTAAATAAGGTAAAATTAGTTGAATTTGCTTATATTTAACTCCACCACACAATCTACCTTTTTTGCTTATATATGAATCCATAGAAGTATTTATTTATCACGCTTCCTCTAAGTAACTAACTGACTATCTAATATTTTAACTTTGTCCTTGCCCTTTATCATAACAAAGTAACAATACCATCCCTTGAATTTTCAACCTTGTCCTCAACGTTGGAGTATGAAAGCTGAAAAATATAACAAATACTTTTGTGGACATTATAGTGTCCTCATTTTGTTGCATGCTTGATTGTGATGCAAACACTTGTTCCGTACATGCTTCTATTCCTTCCTTAAGATCAATTTCATGCCTTTTGAGCAACTTTTGCAGCATCAGTTAAGCTCCATAGGTATGTCTAAAACTGATGCAACATTTTTTTTATGTTGCAAATGCTAAACAACCTTGAATGATTTTGTAATCCATGAATATGATCAATGGTCCGTTTCAAGTAATTGTCCTGGACCCCCAATTTTGTCTCTAAGAAATCTGGCAGTTTCCTTTCCTCCCAAATTTCGATCCAGCAGTTTCTTCTCCCAGGAATTTGGTTCTGGTATGTTTGCTTGTTGACATCCCAGAATTGAAATAGAGAAAAGGAAAGAAAAATGTTATTGATTGAAAGAAAACAACATAAAAAATAAGAGAGGTCTCTTCTCCAAGGGTTTCACAATGTAATTGCCTTCCATTAAGTCTATTATAATTGGTGAAAATGGGCTTAAATCAACCTCACAAAACCAGTTTGTGAATTAAGGTTTGCATCTTACTTATATACTATTGTTTGGCCATATTGCTAGTCGATATGGGACTTGAGTTTCTTTCCCAGTAACATCCTACTTATTTATCTCATGGCCACCCCCTCTAACTAACTAATTAGCTAACTATTATTGTAACTCCCCTTGCTCCTATTTCCTAACTCAGAAAAAAAATGGATGTCAAATATATTTAATTTGCAGGAAGTTTGCTGAGGGGATTATCTTTGAAATATGAAGAATGAGAAATGTTATTAATGAACGATTGCTTATTTTAATTCACACATTTTTCATCATTAATTTTTGTATGTTCTTATATAAGAAAATACATACAAAATTCCTCTCTATTTTTGCTTTACCTTAAAAATGTATGATTGATTTTATAAAATTGTTAGGGATAGTTAGAGCAATTAGTTAGTTTATGGGGACATCAATTAGATAAACGATGATCAATAAGTTATATAAGTGTGTGTTTGGATGAGCGTTGACGATTGATTTTGAATAGAATTGTTTAGATTGAAATTGATTTTCAGATGATTTGATTTATGTTTGAATGTTTTTATTATAAAAACAAGTTACAAGTAAAATTTAGTATAAAATTCTTAATCCAATGCAAAAGTTACTCTGAGTTATTCCAACACTAAATTAAATATATCAAAATTTATTTTAAGTCAATTTTGAGTTTATAATCAAGTCCCCAATGTGAAACCAAACACACTAAACAGGGGAAATAAGATGGAATAGATTCGATCAAAGAATAAGATGGTAATATAGGGGAGTAATGTGAAATACAAACACTTATGCAATAATTCTCCTTCTTATTCTCAGTCGATTATGAAATTCTTCTTTTCTTTGATTCTATCAATTTTCCAATTCTCTCTTCTAGTTCCCTAACATTGTCCCAAACCACTTTTAATTTGTCCTCTATTCTATTAAAAAAGTATGGAGTTTAATCTTGTATTGGGGATGTTAAACTTTGGAATGGTAAGAGCAATTATTACTTCCATAAAAATAGTTTGAATTTCGACTCCAAAATTTAATAACTATATAATTCCCAAATAGCACCCTATAATGCCTTGGTTGAGTTTATGTGGATGTTAGATAAACAAGGATCAATGAAAATAAGGTTAGATACTGAGAAAATAAAAGTTGGTAATTAAAAAAAGCCATGTGTGAAACGGAAGCCCTTGGACAAGAATTTGTGCTCTAATTATCAATCAAACAATAAAACTCTTTTTTCTCTGTTTCTATCTATATTTACCATTTCTCTCTTTTAGTCCCGTGCACTTTCCCACACCACTTTTCTATTAACATTTATGTTTTCTTTGTTTTAAATGTAGACTCGCAATCCTCCCATATTGCCTCCATTCTCTGTTTTACTCAAAGGTAAAGTTTCTGCTCCAGTAAATAATTGAGTTGTGTTTGAGTTGAATCTTATTGTAACCCCCTTAGTTCTACAAAGCTATGTATTTGGCAAACACAGTGTTTCAAATAAATTGTTTGTTTGGTACTAAATTTTAAATTGTGTACCTATCTTGAGAAATACTATTAATACAAGTTAACCCTTAACAAAATACTCCTCAATACTTGTAACAACTAATGACACAAGCCGGAGTTGGACACTACCAATGTTGTTAAATATTCTCCATGGCAGCACAATAGTGTCATGGCAGGGTGGAATTTTTGCCAACCACTATGCAGAATTTGTGAAGGAATGTCTACCAGGGTGGTGCCTATGACGGAATTTTGACCTTCCGCTATGTTCCACCATTGCTAACACTGGGCACTATTCATTAGGTGCCCACTTGAATTTTTTGACTGGTTTGGAAACATGAACCAACACTAATATATGGCTTGGACACTTAAATTGATACTTCTACAATGGATCAAGCTTCTCTGATTGTATTCTTTTTTTTCTTGTTCTTTTAATGAATTTGTTAATTGATTGCATGTTGAGTCTTAATTATGCTTTGACATAGTACTACTTTTAATTAGCAACAACAAGAAGATATGTCATGGAAACACAAAATATAAGATTTATATGAAATAATGTAACATATATATAACAGATCTACATATGCTTGAAATCATTGGCAATTGGATGTCAAGACTGGAAACATAGTTTCCAAGTAAATATGAACTAATAATTTTAACAAAGGAAAGAGAGAGAAAAAAGTGCAAAGATGACTGCTAGTAAAAAATACATCATGCTTGTAGTGGATGTATTGCTACCTTTGTTGAAAGTGCCGATGCTTAGTGTTTTGCTTTAGGAAGGAAAGGAATTAATTGTGTTATGAAGGTTATTTTATCATGAATTTCAGTATTTGGGATTGACTTTTGCTACATAAATTTGATGTTTGTGTCTAAAATGTGTGTTCCAGAGGGAAGTGATCCTGCGTCTGTTGCTAAGATTGTTAAAAATTATTTCAACTTTGGGAAATGGAACAAAGAGTCATTGGCTATGCTTTTCATTACTCTTTTGGGCAAGGTAATTTCTATGACTTTGTGGCACAACATTCATTCTGTATTGTAGATAGAGTTTGGAATCAGAACTAGTGCCTTCATGCATTTAGTAGAGTCCCTAAAAGGGCTTCACCCGACTGTGCTAGTTAACTTTATGAGTTGAAGAATAGTGTTGAAGTAATTAGTAACTGTTAAAATCAGTTTGTTTATTTTATGTTTCTTGTATATTTCAGCTTTATGTCTTCTGTTTTTGTCCATTTTTTTTTCCTTCATGATGTAGTCAACTTGGCACTGTGTCAGTCTGCCCTTGTATTATTTTATGGTATTTTTGGTGCATATATGAAGAGACCAACTGAGTACAAACTTAAGTTTTTTTCATCAAATCGTTCTCTCTTAAATAACTTGACTATAAAACTAAGTAGATTATCCACTCAGTTGGAGATGCACCTAGCATAGCTAATCGAGTAATTGTTCCCAAGGACTATACTGTAGCCAATGGCTATAAGTGTGGTGATCTAGAAGGTTTTTTGTTGTGGAAGAATGGGCTTGCCAATTTTTTATAGCAGCATCTTTGGCTGGTTTGCCAAGGTTGATATTTATTTTTATTTTATTTTGAGGTACATTAGGTCACTTGAATATAGGAAATAGTTTGAGTGACTTAATCCACTCACTTCAAACAATGGTATTTATAGAGATATCTGAACAAGAGTACATGAGAAGCAAGCTAGGTAGCAAACTTAGCCACCTTAGCTGTAACACGAATTATGAAAGTTAAAGACGACTAAAATAACACTGATTACACACTCATATTTAACACTCTCCCTCAAGTTGGAACATATAAATTGTATGCTCCAAGCTTGAACATATGTATTGAATTCGAGGACCCCTCAAAGATTTGGTTAATATATTTGCAAGTGGATTATACGAGCTAACAAACTTGGTCCTAATTTCAGTATGCTTAGTCCTTTTTTGAAACACTATATTAGAGGCAATATGGATAGTTGCCTGATTATAACTATAAAATTGCATTGGTGGAATTTCATAGAACTTCAACTCTTGTATAAATTGTTTAATCTATACCATCTCACATAGCTGAGGTCATAGATATATATTTAACTTTTGCATTAGATCGATTAATAGTATTTTGATTCTTGCTCTTTCAAGAGATAGTGTTACCTCCAAGAGATACACAACAATCAGTCGTATAGCACTGGTCTATGGGTGATCTTTCCCCATTAGCATCACAGTGTCCAATTTGATAGTTTCCTTTATCCTCATATAGAAGACCTTGACTTGGAGCCTTTTTAATGTACTTGAGAATACGTGTCACTGCATTTCAATGATCAATACAAGGAGACTTCATGAACTGACTCAGAATCTCAATTACAAAGGGAATATCGGGCCTTGTAATGGTGAGATATATGAGTCTCCCAACCAAACTTCTATACCTTTCTGGATCAGAGTATAGTTCTCCCTCATCAAGCATCAATTTGGTATTAGGGTCCATAGTGATGTCGATGGGCCTACAATCAATCATGTCAATTTCATTTAGAATAACCAAGACATACTTCATCTGAGAAAATATAATGTCTCTTTTGGATTGAATTACTTCTATACCAAGAAAATATTTCTGACCAAGATCTTTTGTTTGAACATGGTTACATAAATGTTGCTTGAGTAGAGAGATTTTGACATTATCATTCCTTGTTATTAGAATTGTTGAAGTTAGGCTTAACTTAACCTCACAAACCCGGCTTGTATGGTGAGATTTGTACCTCACTTATATATTATTGTTTGGTCATATCACTAGTCAATGTGAGATTTTCAACACACCCCTCACGTTGAAGGACTGAACATCTTGAGTGTGAGTTTAACATTTGTGGGTGGTCCGATAACGGGTGGCACGATAGGCTCAACAACAACAAATCGCTAGGATAAACTTTGATACCATATTAAAATTGGTGAAATTGGGCCTAACTCAACCTCAAAACCAGCTTGTAAGGTGAGGTTTGCACCTCACTTATATAATTATTGTTTGGCCTTATCATTAGTCAATGTGAGATCCCAACATTTGTAATGACAATGTTATCAACATAAACAACCAAATAAATAGATTTTTCAGGAGATGTGTAATAGTAGAAGACAAAGTGCAAACTTTGGACAACACAACTAAATTTGCCAAACCAAACCCCTGAAGATTGTTTAAGGCTATAGAGATCGGAGAAGTTTACACATTAGATCTAACTCCTCCTGATTAACAAATCTAGAAGGTTGCTCTATGTAAATCTCTTCATCTAACTCACCATGAAGAAATGCATTTTTGACATCCATCTAATATAAGGGCCAATGATAGATAATTGCCATGAAAAGAAGGCAAATGGTAGTGATCTTGGCCACAACTGAGAGTATCTCAATAGTCAAACCCATAGATTTAAGTGTGGCCTTTGGTATAAGACGCGCTTTAAGACGACCAATTTCACCATTAGGACCAACTTTAATGGCATACATCCATCTGCAACCAACAACTCTCTTTCTAGAAGGAAGAGGAACCAACTTCCATGTACCATTATGTTTAAGGGTCTGCATTTCAACAATCATGGCTTATTGCCATCTATAGTGATCAAGTGCTTTACAGACATTTTTGGGACTGTTGATGGAAAACCATGAAGTGATAAAGGAACAATAGGAAGAAGACAAACTATAATAATTCAAAAAGTTGTAAATAGGATGAAAGTTTCGAGAGGATCGAATACCTTTTCGACAGCAATGAGTCAACTTGAGTTGTCATCAACCATAGAGAAAGAGTTAGGAATCATTATACAAGGAGCAGATAGAGAGGGACATGAACCAAGAGAGTCATCAGGTAAGGTGCAATTAGCTTCTGGTGTCCTACCTTGATGAGTAATGGGAGGAGATGGATCATGTTCAGTGAAGTTATGAGTTGTAGGATTAACTTCATGGTGAAACTAGGAAAGATATGCCAAGAACAAAATAGTTTTTGGACTAGAAGTGATAGTTGGCAATACCTCTTGTATTGAAATGGAGTTTGATATGGGGGATGAAAAGAAGGGAATTTCCTCAAATAAGGTAACATCGCCAAACATGTAATACTATTTAGTTTTTGGAGAATAGCATTTGTATCCTTTTTGAAAACATGAGTATCTAAGGAAAACACACTTGATGGGTTTAATTGACAGTTTATCTATACTTGGAGGCATATCATGAACAGAACATGTACAACCAAACATGCATGGAGAGACATGATACAGAGGTTCAGTGGGAAAAAGAATAGAATGAGAAATCTGATCATCGAGAGGAAGAAGGCATCCTGTTGATAAGAAAACAGACAGAAAGAATCACATCTCCCCAATAATACAAAGGAACTTTTGCATTAACCATAAAGGAGCGAACAATTTCAACAAGATGTCGATTCTTCCTTTCCTCAATCCCATTTTGTTGTGTGGGGACATGTTGATTGGTGTAAAATTCCTTGTGAAGACAAAAAAGAAGAGTTAAGATAAAAGGTCTTCTTTTGCATTCTCACTTCTAAAATTTTAATTGATATTCCAAATTGGTTTTTGATTTCATTGTAGGACACAAATGTGGACCAAAGTTCAAATCTTTCTTTCATTAAATAAAGTCAAGTATAATAGGAATATTCATTAAGGAAAGTTACCAAATATTTGAAGCCAAAAGATTTAATCTGGCTAAGTCCCCAAATTTCTAAATGAACAGTAGAGAAGACTCAATTATATCTCATATCAACTTAACTAGGAGAATATCTAACATTACAAGGTTTGAAAGAGTGAGAGGGAGTCAGGGAGAAGACGGAGAGAGATATTTCATGCTAAGCCTCACAAAACCTTCCAAAAAGGACAAACAGAGGGCAAGAGCAAACTTAGGAGGCTTTGATGACTTATAGATGATGATGGAACGGTACTTAATGAACTTTGTTTGGATGATGCATGGAGCTCATGCACCTCTCTGAGGACAAACAATCAACTGGAGCGTAGGAGTGCATGAATATTCTTTTACTTGTGTTGGCTTGCACACTAAACCTTGGACTCGCCTGACAAAATGGTTTCTGACAATGGCAGCGGGTGATAGTGGTAGACAACCAAATATAACTGGAGACTTCTAGAGTGGGATCGTTCTCACTCTAATACCAAATCGAATATAAGAAATAACTTCTCAAACAATGGTATTTATTGAAATATCTAAACAAGAATACATAAGAAGCAAGCTAGGGAGCAGGCTTAGCCACCCTACCTTCGACACACTAATTTTGTAAGATAAAGATTGACTAAGATAACACTTATTGCAAACTCATATTTAACAAGCAAACCAACTGAAAAGTTCAAATTGCTTTAATATATATGGATTACAATCAGACAAGGTTCGAGTTCTTTTGTAATAAGCTGTTGCTTAAAACTAGGAAGGAAGTCCTTTGATGTTAGTCAAGCAATTTACAGGGAGGTGCTTCAGGAACATGTATGAAAATTGACCACTCCAACGCAAACTCGCTCTGAAGGAACAATACATTCAGAATTTTGAGGCTTTCGTGAGTTTTTAGGCTTCTGTGGAGGACAAGCAAAGAATATATCTATAGAAGTATAGGGTCACCATAGGCAATCAAGAGTATCACTATGATGGAAGCGGAGCTGTGTGTAGATTCTATCTTACTGAATCTTTCTAACTTAATGACCCAATGTTAAGCTTTTGGCATCAATTGAGCCAAGGACATCTTTTGGCATTGTAAAAGTGTCGATGTATATCTTGAATGACTAGATAATGACTTTATTTATAATGAGCAAATAGAATCACTATTGAGATTGTATAGGATTTCTCTAATAGTTACTAAAGATTAATCTAATAATAGGAAATAACAAGTAAATCCTCAGTTACTAACTAATTATAATTAAGGGAATAATATCTAATCTATAACACTTCTCAAGTTGGAACATATATGTGTTATATGAACCAAACTTGTTACATATGTGGTAAATCTAATACGAATATAAATGAAAGGCGGTTCTAGTTGTGTGATTGTGTTAGATAAACATGGTTTGGCAATAACCAATAAAGGACCATAGTGGTGATGACCGATGATACTACTTGCCTGTGAATAAAGCACGCCATGAGGCAGAAAAATAAAAGAAGTCTCCAGAGATGTGTCATGATGCATCATGTTCATTAACTTCATGCTCTAGGGCTTGCTTGAGGCCACATGCAATAATGTTTGAGTTGGCTATGCATGTGGATGACATGGCAAATCTTCAGGAATGGTCTTCAGTATAGACTAACTAGAGGGCAGAGACACAATGTTGTACTGTTCATCTTGATGATTAGTTGCACAAGTAAAAGGACATGTGTGAGAGCATATTAGTGATTCTTTCAGTATGTCATCGATGGAGCAACCTATGCTGACAAGTAGTGGCTAGAAAAACTAAAACAAATTATTGAAAGGAAATAGTGAACGGAGAGCCCCCCAAGGACAATGGGTCCTCCGTGAGACACGGTTTGTGATACCACAACCAAAAATAAGAATAATCTGCTCCAGTACCATGTAAAAGTGTATCAATATGTGCTTTGGATGACTAAGATTAATGAGCAAATAGAATCAAATATAATCACTATTGAAATTACATAAGATCTCTCTAGTAATAACTAAGGATCAATCTAATAATAGGAAATGAGTAAATCCTCAATTATTATCTAATCATACATAAGGGAATGATATCTAATCTTTAACCGGCTTCAATTCTACACTTATCATTTGAAAGGAAACATCGTTATGGACTTAAGTCAATACCTCTTTTTTGTCTACCCACATAAGATAGCAGAGTAGAGCACCAAAATTCTGCTCCTTCATTCACATGAAAGAAAGCATCTGCCCCTGTTATTTTGAGCATCAGTTTCATACAACAATGCCAAATTGATATCTCAGCAGTTTGGCAGCCCAATTCTGCTGGTCTGTGGATGTAAACCTCTTTTTTGGTCCATGAACTTTCTTCCCAATAAATGGGGTCTCCAATTCTAAATAGCCAACACTACTTCCATCATTTCTTTCTCATAGGCTGACTTTGACGATTTTGTCTCACTCAAAGTTTAGGGAAAAAAGCTACAAGCTTGCCATTTTGCAGGAGCATTGCCCATACTCCTTCTTTGTTGCTTGACATTATATCATATAAAGTCTAGCAGCTCTAGTATAGGTAGGGGCTGCTGTTAACTTCTCTTTCAAGAGCTCAAAAGCCTTCTATGCTTGTGGGTATGGATGGCAATGAGGCAGGGAGGGGGCAGGTTTGGCCCTTCCCGTTCCCGATCTCAGAAAGTGTGGGGCGGGTATGAAATATTAATCTTGTCTCCTTCTCTGTTGGGTCTTTTCGAGTTTGAGTATATCCGCGAGTAACCTGTTATGTTATTTTTTACATTTTAAATTTTTAATTTATTATTAATTAAATTATATATTAAGTTATTAATTATATTTTAATTTAATAATTATATCACTACTCATAGTGCATCTTTCACAAAACTTGCACAATCGTTTTAATGGTTCACAGGGGTGTGGGTATGTGCACAGAATTGTTGAATTATAAATATATGTATTAAACTTTCTTTAACATAGAAGTGAAGTGGGGACCAACAAACCCACTGCCTCCCTGGTTCTTGATTTTCTTAGGCGGGTAAAACCCGACCCTGACCCCAGTTAACATGGGTTTTCTCCGACAAAGTCAGGTCAGGGACAGGTTGGTACCCGCCAAAGCGGGTGTAATTTCCATCCCTCTTGTGGGTTTCACTTGAACGCATCTTTCTTGGTGAGGCAGTTAATGGCCTTGCAATTTTCCCATAATCCTTAGGAAGTTTTTATAATATCTCTTTAACTTAAAATTTGTAATTAACAAACTTGATTCTGCTTGGATCCAAAACTTAGAATTCAGATTTAGGTTTAATTCAATCCAACAAAACTGACTTCTAAGATGAGGGTTGTCCCTCCTTACTTGTATACTTTATTTTAACCATATCATTACACTATAAACCCTTGAGGCTGCAATTAAGGTAAGCCCCAAAGATTCTGCAACTAAGGCAGGCTAGGGTGGTAGAATATATGTTAGTATTGGGCTTTTAAGTCCATTATGCAAGTACTTTTATATTATCCTTCTTGTACTCCTTTTTTGGTTAAGTCACAATATCTCATTCCTGCATGGGTTGACCAATTTGCCTTCGATTGTGTCTCTTGCTTTGGCTTTGTGACATTTCAACCAGCTCCTCTGGCTATGCTTTATTTTCAGTTGTCTACCATTCTGTTTTTGCATATTGGCTTTACAACAGCTTCTTTGCAGTAGTGGTAGAACATACTGTATATTGAAATGTTATCTTTCAAGATGTGGTTTTAGTGTTTATAACAAACCAATTGCTTTAGGGGGAGTATTGAGGAATATGTTTTACTGTTCTTTTTTTTTTTTTCTTTGATAAGATAATGGTTATATGTGCTCCCAAACACGTAAGAATATGGTTTTTCAGTCATTTTATTTTAAAGTATAAATGGAGGATTAGTGAATGTATCATGCTCACACGTTCAGAGTATTCTCCAAACGTTGATTGATAATATCAAATTTAATCTTGTTCGTTTAAGCCTTTTTGGTATATAATACATTAGCGTGAAATGTTGTGTTTTTCAACTCAATTTCATGGAAACGTGATCACCTGGTAATTTAATTTCATTCCTACTGCAGCTAGCATCAGTTGAACCACTTTGGCAGGAAGGATTGTGTGCCAGCTTATACGAGGGATCGTGGATCTTAAAATCATGGGAGCGCTCCTACTCAATAAGTGTAAGTAAATTAATTTCCAACAGACAATGTTTAGTTGGAGATTAACCTATGCTGTTTAATTTGTTTTGTTGAACAGGTAGAAGATTTCATAGATAGAACCGACAATGTTGCCAGAGTGGTTCGAAAAAAGGAGGTAAAGAGGATCTATGGATGTATCCATGAATCTCTTAACCACCTGACGCAGTTTCTAAATGACAGGAGCCAAGGAAATAATTTGATTGATGTTTTGTTCGAAAAAAATACTGCTACTTTAGAAGTTGGGGGGGTTATAAGCAATATAGGTGAAACTAAAAATAGTATTGATACCTTGCAAAATCCTCCATTAAAAAAAAGGCTTTTAATGGAGAATTTAGCGGAAAAGCGGGTTCCGAAACAGGGGAAAAAATTTTATCAAAGCTTGCAAGGAACAGGACCAGCCCCGAGTGTCGGTTGGATGCAACATACCGTTGATGAAACTTTGTGTAATGCCCTTCCTTCTTTGACTTCCCCAATTTCATACCAACCTCCTCTTGCTATTTCTAGTACAAATATTAAGGTGAATCAGAGTTGCCGTCCCAGGACAACTCATTTTCCCTTAAATCCAGCTTTGGAAACCCGGAGTGTTGGTTGGATACAGCAAACTCTTGATGAAACTGTGCGTAATGCATTTTCTTCTTTCACTTCCTCAGTTTCATCTGTTAATTCACACCTCCCTCAAGTAGGCCATAATCCATACAGAGAGAAAACATTCTACACTCGTAGGCTGTAAAGGGGCTGTTTTTCGTGGTACATGTATAATGTGTAGAGTCAAATTAAAATTAGATTAACAAATAATCTATATGCAAGCAATCAATTCTCTTCTCTGCTTTCTCTGTATTGTCTAGTTAAAACCTTGATCTTTTTATGTAGTTCAGAATGTAAAATACTGTTCTCTTTGTTCTGTTAATGTTATGGCCAAAGCAGAAACTGCTCTTCTAGATTTGAAAGAAAGGAGACAAAGTGAGGGAATGGGTGAAAAAAAGAGGAAAAATTAATGAAAAGAGAGTATTTTTAAAGTTGTTTGATTGAAGAAAAATAACGAAAATTGTGGAAAATAATCTTTAGATATTAGAAGAAAATATATTAAAAGCTATTTTATTTAATTTTATCGTTGTTTTGTATTTAGTTTTTATTTCCTTTTTATTTCTTTTTTGTATGAGTTCAATAATTATAAATTTATGAGTTGAAAAGGTAATTGAGATGAATAAAATATATAAAACTACTTTTATTTCTAACATAGTTGAAGTAAAATGATTAAATATTTAAATTAAAGTTGCTTAGCAAAAGAAAGAAATAAAAATATGATTTTGTAATTTATTATTTAATATAATAATATTATTATTAGCAATGTCAAAGTAATATATTTGAATATTGAATTGCAAATCCTCTTGGATATGAAGTGTTTATGGGTCCCATTTAATTAAACTTGTCATGCAATTCAATTAAAAATTATGGGTCGAGTTTGTATTATTCTTTTAATCCAATAATCATTTAGGAGTTGGATCATAATTTTTAAAACTTGTTTTTATTTAATTTAAAATTCTAAAACAATTTTTTCTTATTTCTTTAGAACAAATCTTTTAACTCTTGCAAGCACTAATACAAAGGTTTAATTTTGATGTAAAGTTATGAACGTTCAATTAATAAATCAAGCAATTGTACAAAATAAAATTTAATAATCATTAAAATGCTTATATTAAATAATTTGATCAAATTAAAAGGAAAACACTAATACAAAATAAATAGTTTATCTTTTGTTTTGTATATTTTTTTGCTATTATTATTATTATTATTATTATTAATATTAATACGTTAGGATGTATCATGAGTAGAAAGTGCATAGCTTGTTAACCAACCCTACAATAATGGGTCTTGGTCAGGTCTGTTCTAAACACTTTTGAAATCCTTCCTAATTATTTGGGTTAGATTCACGGATTATATGAATTTGTGAATAATTCCTATCTCAGATGAGAGATGAGAGATGATTGTGGATTCCACCTCTTTTCATGTATCCTTCCCACTTAATTAAACACAACTAAAGAGTTTATCCCTACATGACTGATGGAATGCAATTGTCTACGGTGATGTAGGTTTATGAATGGTATGTGTTTATGAAGGCTTAAAAGCCTAAAATTGTTTTAATATTGATACAAGGATTAGGGCATAATTTCTTTTATCATGGATATTTTATGGGTAGGAATTTAATTTTTCATAAAAAACAACTCATTTTTTAAGAAAGTCAATGTTATTTAATTGTGTCATTTCATTTAAAAATTAAAAATAAACCCTTTTTTAAACTATTATTCTTTAAAACTTGATATCAATAATAAAAAGATATTGGAATAAAATCTCAGTTGAATAAAAAATATTTTAGAGATAATATCATTAAAAAAGATAAATTTAGTTAAGATTTACTTATGTTTAAGATTAACACATAAAATATTTTTTTTATTGGAGGGAGTACAGCCTAGATGCCACAAATGAAATGTCAACTCATTTGTAATATTTTGTAAGATGTATCAACGAATGGTGTTTCTTTTTTAATTAGGTAATGAGACATTATATATGTAAATGTAATATCTATTTTTGACCTAAACAGGGGATATTTTTATCCTTTCTCTTTCGTCCTAAATATTTAAAGTTATACAGGAATCTTTATTAAGACTTTTCAACACCATTTTAGGACCTTATTTCAAGGTTATTCATGATTAAAAATATTCAATTGTATTTTGGCTTCCAAGCATGTAATTGTGCAATTTTTCTCTCAAGTTGTAACTGAATTTGATTTTTTAAAAATCGTAATTATTTAATTTTAGTCATTTTATAATTTTTATTAAATATTTAACAAATTTTACTAATGTAAATTTGGATGGCTACATGTAGATGATGTGGTTGTTGTCTTGGTGTGTTGTCTTGGAAGTGCAATTAAGCCTTAGAAGTGGAAAATTTTAAGAGAAGTGTTAGTTGTGCTAGATATGCTTTTCTCTGCAATTTTTTTTAATGTAAATTTTATGTTAAGTATACTAAATTAGAAGTGGGACCCTTGATTTAGCGCCTTTTATAAGATTATGAATATTTAATAAAATTTGTGTTGCTTGTATGTTTAAAGTGAATATGAAATTTATTAGTAGTAACATGTTAGAAAATGGTATATCTCTGCGCTCAGTAAATTTTTGTTAGTTCGGATTGATGAATATGGAAAATAATTGAAAGATGATATGATTATCTTTTCTTTTTTTTTTTTTTTGGTATACGGTGTTCTACTCTAACATTTTAACTGCTGCTAATTATTGATATTTTAAATTTATTTCATTGTTGATGTGATATGCTTTTTTATGTAATGTTAATGTGATATGCTAATATGTTATATTGTGAACATACATAAAAGTAATACAAACCATAAAAACATTTTTCAGTATAACTCCATACCATTTTCCAAAACATCTAATATGACTAAAATTCATGCTATAACATCTCTAAAACATAATAGATATTGCTTCTGTTACTTATACAGAGAGAAGATGACTCTATCAATCATATCCTCAATTTGTATGATCTCTTGCATGCAAAAAACAAGTGAATAGTCTATTCATCCACCTTCCCGAGATTGTAGGGAGAAAGTAATACCCCAATGATTCCTCTTTTTAAGTAGATTGTCACGAGTTGGTAGCCTCCAAAACCACTCGTCATCCTAACATTTGGATTTTTGAAGGGGACTTAGATCCCAAGAACATGTTAAACATGTGCCCTTCCATT
Source organism: Psophocarpus tetragonolobus (assembly GCA_037954015.1). Lineage (NCBI taxonomy): Eukaryota > Viridiplantae > Streptophyta > Magnoliopsida > Fabales > Fabaceae > Psophocarpus > Psophocarpus tetragonolobus. The sequence continues at coordinate 44,256,470 of CM075688.1, read as the reverse complement.
CTTGACTCAAGAACTGTGCATTTAACATTTGGTATGTCTTTTTTAAGGTAAAATTTTTCTCCTCACCCAATAACTAATCCACCATCCAAATATAATACCCTAATCCTCACATATCGTGACTGTTGAAGTTGTCAAATCCCATGTTATGTTGAAAATATCTCATGTATGTTACATGACCTAATTGTTGTCTCCATAGTGCATATAGCCTCGGTATATTTAATCCCACCTTACCTAGGAGATCTTCATTTCCATTGAATATTGCCCCTACAGGAACTATCTTTGCAGCTTTATAATCTTTTTTACAACTACCTCTGGCATTGTATAGAAAGGCATAAAACAGAGGTATAGAATGAAGGGTGGAGTTTATAAGACTTACCCTTCCTCCGATTGATAATTATCAATTTCACTTTATAAGTATTTATTTTTATATGATTTATATAACCATGAATTAAAGAAAATATTTTTCAAAAGAATCAACTTTAACATAGAAAATTAAAAAGCTTTATAAATAAATTATTTTGCAAAGCGTTATAGATTTGTAAATTTAATTTTTGAAAATTTATTTTGTAGATGAAAGATTTGGATCTTACGTTGGAGCAAGTATGGAACAATTGCAAGGAATGAGAAAGTTTTAATGAAAGCCAAACAAGAAATGTTCTCTGGCAAGAATTAGCTGAGCAGATTCAGATATGATAAGTCGATTTACACCACCAAAGAAAGCACATAAGTTAGAAGAAATCCATTGAGTGAAATGCCTGCTTAGCAGATCGAGCTTTCTTCACTATGAAGTACTTATGTTCGTTTAGTGAAGTTGAATTTGTTGAGCAGACTGGTCACTTACGTTTGTCTTGTCTTGAGAATATAAAAGGAAAAAAAGTGGAAACCACATCGAGTTGCAGGAGAAAAAGAGACAAGAGTAGAGAACGAAGACATGAAGAAGGATAAGATCTTGAAAGAGAGTTGATTTGATTCATTTTTCATCTTTTTTTTCTGTAAAAAAGGATTTCTCTCATACTATGAGTAGCTAATCTTCTTCTTTGTTAGGATTGAATGTAGTCTATCAAACTCTTTGTAATCCTTTTAATATATGTGTGTGTTTTCTATGATCTCAAGTTAGTGATTTGATTTTGTTTACGATGCTTGAGATAATCTAGTCACTTGTCTTTTGATTTTTTTATTATCACATGTTAATGATTTAATTATGTTTATAATGCTTGAGATAAATTGGTCACTTGTCTTTTGATTTGAAATTTAGGATTTGATTGAAAAATGTGTGTGCTTTTTAGTTAGTGATTTGATTCTGTTTATAATGCTTGAGATAAATTGATCACTTGTCTTTTAATTTAAAATTTAGGATTTGGTTGAAAAATGTTTTCTAAATATGATTAAAGAATTAAATTGGAATGATTTATTGAATCCAGTAACATTGAATAATGGAAAACATAAATTAAAAATCAAAGGATTGTATAAGAATAAGATAAGTAAAATTCAATCCCAATGTCTTCTTATGGATTTCTGTTTAACTTTCATTTACTTATTTAGATTTGAAATCTCTAATTATTTTTCAAATATTCAAATTAAAAAATTATGAACGGTAAATTTATCTTTATAAGTTTTACTTAAACAAAATTTACAACACATCATAATTCCACAATACCAAGATATCTATAAACAACATCTTGTTGCACATGAACACCCTGCAAAATTCATCTTTAGTCTATTTCATAACACCTTAGGATGCTTGAGTGTCAACATATCCTGCACATAAAGTTGTAGGAATACAGTGTTATGATCAACAAATTGTTGTGTTGTTATGTGCAAATTACCGTTACCAATCTTCATCCCCAATATTAGGCCTTGAGTATTTTTATTTCTAATAAGACCACCTAAAGCCTTTGTCACCATAAGGAACATTAAACGTGCTGGGGATCCCCTTACCATATTTCTTTTTCTATTGTGAACTCTCATGTATGGTTGTCACTAACTAGCACAAAGACCAAAGAAGATTGAAGGTGCACTTTTAACCACAATTCCCATATCTCTGCAAAACTCATTCTTCTTAGCATGTAAAAGAGGAATTCGTAACTAATTGAATCATATATTTTCTTGAAATTCTCCTTGAACACCAAAGTTGGATTTCTATGTGTATTTCTTTTATGGATAGTTTTTTTTATCAAATAATAAGTTAACTCTAAAAGGAGGAGAGAGAAGGTTGAATAAAGTTATAAGAAGTTTTTTGCAAATCTTTCGAAAACACTTCCTTAAGAAATTTAATGAGAAGATCTTAAGAAGAAATTTAAAAACAAGGACCTACTTATAAGTTTAATAAGAACAATAAGAAACAACATAAACCTGAAGAAATAAAAGGTAGTAAGAACAACAATTTTTATACTAGTTCAATTTTTATACTAGTTCATTATTAACTGAGATAGGTCAAGTTCTCTTCCAATAACCTTTTAGAAGGTTTCACTATTTCAATAAGAATACAACAAATATTCTTACAGTCACTTTTGATTTATAACAAATATTATACACCACTTTTGGTATACCCTTAAACTATTCTGAGTTTAATAAATAAGTATTATTTGTCATTAAACCACTTCTGACTCTCGATACAAATAAATAAGATTAAGTGAAATAATTCTTAGAAGAGATGTTTTACAAATAAACTTTAAGAAATAACTTTACAAAAGTGAAGGATTTTACAAATAAAAACGAAAAAACAGTTTTCTCTTAGAAACTAGAAGGTTGATAAGAAGGTTGACAATGAGAGCTTTAGCTCGTAAATGAATGAATGAATATTATATACACTTTGTTGTTCTTCTCTTCGTGCATGACTTCTTTACAATGAAGTAGAATGCATGTAGCTATTGAGACTAAACTCTAATAAGTCACTTTCTTGTTGACTTTTTTTTTCATAAAGTATGTTAAGCATTAACTTGAATCACTATTCCAGTTGCTTTTTCATCTTTTGATAGTCTAGATTAGCTACACTGACACTTGTATGAAGTAGAAATTTGAATGTTAATTTTTTGCAGTATATTTTAAATGACAAGATCATCTTTGAGATGTTAAATGCTTGATAAAAGTTTGCCTTTTTAGGCCCTAGGATGAAAGTGACTGTCAATATTAAAATTAGTGCATATAATTGATTTTGATAGAGTATTTTTATAGAGTTAAAAATCTTTAGTTTACCATAAGGTGTTTACCATAGAAAAGCTTTTGTTCTTATGGAAGCTTTTAGTTCATTATAGTGTCAGCATAGCATCAAATAAGTTATCAAAAGGTTTCTGTAATTCATAAATGCATCTCTTCCTATTTTCACTTTTAACTTTCTTATCTTATTTGAAGTACATTAATACATGCGTGTAAGTTATTTTCAATTTAAGTGTCTTAGGTTCTTGTTTATATGTTGTATACATCTAATTAGATAAATCATTAGATAATCAATCTTAATCTTGTTATTATAATTAAAACTAATCAAGATTTTCATAGAATTTTCTAGACATATAGACCTTTTGAGCCTAACAATTCATAATAAGTACATTATCAGTCAATTGACACTTGTATGAAAAAAATAGAATTCTTTTGAATTTAAATTTCATACTCTTAACCAGTTAATTCTTGATCTTTGGGATAGAGATGTTTCAAATAATGAGTTTCACTTGGAGAATTGCTTTGACTTTTCATTGAGTAATTATGCTTCTTATTTGTTGAGTCCTTGCACCTCAGCTTTTTTGTGGGACAAGATCATCTCACTTCTCAATTTGTCACATTTATTTTGTATACTTCACACATTCTTCTTTGTCTACTATTTAAGTTCAGATTTAAGCATTTTTTATTTTTCCTTCAAGACAAATGCTGCCTACCCACTAACCTGTATGCTTCCTAATTTTGTTTGAACCATGTCATCAAAGCCTTCAATTGAAAACCACAAGTTGATGACTTTAAAAGGCTTTGTACCCCAGTTGATTTATTTACTCTTGAACACTAATTGTGATCTAAAGCATCTCTATCTAAGACAAATAGACAACAACCGACATGTGCCTAGCAAGGTTCATGTGAAATGAAGAATTTATCTAATTTGCTTCTTGCCCCTCCCCACTCTTGACCCATGTGAATATCTTCTTGTTTATCCTCAGCCTCCGTAGCATTTATAAATGCATTTAACACTTTTATCTAGGTTGTACTTGAACTTGTAGTTCCCCTAACACCTCTTTTTTCATCTACTGAATGCACTGCATTATAGTCTCTACCAAGCACCACAATGCCTCATTGATGATTGTTTGGTTTGTAACAGCTTCCGCAATAACTCCCTCTTGCCTTGTGCTGAGCATGGTGCATAGATATTTGCAATAACTCTATCCACTTGCTCATTTTTCCAGCAATCCTTTATACCAAGAAAGCATGCACCTGAAAAAAAGAAAACTTGTTAGAGAAAAATCGTCACTACCTCATAAGGACAGTATTGCCCTCGACCTATTATTCGCAGCAACGTGTCTCCACGCCAATATTGTCACCCCACATTTTCTGACATATAGATCCTTTCAACTGCTTCAATTTCGTCTCTTAAAATACATATGAACCCCGGTCTTTCCTTGGTTATCTATTTCCTAATTTTCCTCCACTTACCCTTCCCTCCAAGACCCTTTATATTGAATGATATTATAATCATAATAAACCTTCCTCATTCCCTCCACCTCCACTACCTTTTCCTTACTGTCCCTGTTTACCAGTTCAATAAATTTAATTATGACACTTTCCCGTGGTTATAAAAATTTTCACCTATTCTCAGACCTATATCCCAAAGAATCTTTGCCTCACACAAATAATTCTTTAACCATATAAGCCTTGCTTCTAACTTCTAAGAGTCACATGAAACTTGTGTTTGCTTCCCTGCATCTTTAGCTTGTGTCTTTGTACTCTGTGTGTGATTGGCATACCCATGTGTGCTTATCAACGAACTTGGTATTGTTGAATTCTTCCACTCTAGCATTCTCCTAGAATAGTTGTTATTCACCTTTATCTTCTAATAATTGCACATCCACCAACCCTCCATTCCTCCTTATACTGTCTTGTATGTCTACATCTATAATGACCACTAGATTAAACCATAAGCAATCTCCCGAGGATTTTGGCCAACACAAATTTCTTTGCCATATGGAGCCATGGCAGGAGTAAGTTCTGAATTTGCCAATTGGACAATGGACATCGAGTAGCAAAGGAGTAGTCCAATGTTACAAAAAACGGGCGACCTTTGTTTGGAGTTTTTCTCACGGCATCTCTATAGTTTTTTCTTGTACCTCTATAATTTTTTAAAATAGTAAAATTGCTTAGATAAAAAAACTAAAAAATTAATTACAAGTCTGAATAGACATGATCAGAGTCCGAAGTTCAGATGGACATGTCTAGGGTTCGGATCGGCCTATCCGAACTTATAAAAAAAAATTGAAATTACAAGTCCAAATAGCCCTGTCTAAATTATTTAAAACATTTGCAAATTCTTTTATGAGTCCAGTCCATCCAGACTTGTAATTAAATTTTTACTTTGCATGCGAAAACTTCCAACATACACATGCAATTTATCTACTTATCCTTGTGAATGTGTTGCTCATGTCTTGAATTATTTGTGAAGAAGTGTTAGCATTTTCTTTTTCAAAAGCGACATACATGATTGTGACAGATAGAATTTTACATTAAAAAAAAATTGCAAATACAAGTTTGAACTTGTAAAACAATTTGCAATTTTTTTTACAAGTTCAGATGAGTCTGTTTGGACTTGTAAAAAAAAATTGTAAATTTTTTTGCAAGTTCGGACAGACTTCTCTAGACTTGTAAAACTCAAATATGGAGGTGAAGAGAGGCGTGGAAAGAGAGAAGGAGGTTTAACCTTTTTTTTAACTAAGGATATTTTAGAGATTTTATAAGGTTATAGAGGTGTAGAGAGAATATGGGGGATGCAAGGAGAAAAGCTCAAGGATATTGAGAGCGAGTTGTTGTTTCTATGGCTATGTGTATGTTGGTCCAAATCTCTTAAGGCCACATCTTACAATAATGAGCTTTCACTTGTGTCACTTTTTGGTAATTTCTTTTAACACCTTACAATTTCTATTTGAACCCTTTGTGTTTAGAATATTTCCAAAGACCTCAACATATCCTTTCCCCCAATTTTTATCTATCTTTCTACCCAAAGCAACGTTACTCACCCTCCCTTCCTCTTTCAAATCTCCCTCTCTAGTGCTTCTCTTTTTCTTTTCCCTCTCCACTTCAGGAAGTCCCTAATTTTACCTAGCACAATTCGTTTGTGTCTATGATACTTCACTCATACATGCAGTTTCTTCGTATAGTTACAGAATAATTGATCCAAAATTCCTTTTTGATTTTTTATCTTTGTTGTTACTTTATTTTTTATGTGCCTTTGTTGTTACCCAATGATTTTATGCCTATGCTATTACCCGGATCAATTCATCCATAGTAATCATTTTGATTTTGTGTCTCCTCTGTTACCTAGATTAGTTGATCCGAAGTATCTCTTTTATTGTGTGTAGTGATACTTAGATCAAATGATTCAGAGTGTCCTTTTAATTTTATGTGTCTGCTATTACTTAGATGAATTAATCTGAAATATATTTTGGATAAGTTAATATTTATATAAATTATTATGAATATTTAATGCACTCATTTTATTTTACCTAGTCTTCAAAATAACAGTGTACAAAATGTCACTTTCTTACCATGTTAGAAGATATGGAGATTGACAATGTTAGCATGTAATTTATCATGCGCATGATATAAATTTTTAGTGACTTACCTATGTGTCTTTTTCTTTTTTTTTTTTTCAGGAATCAATTAGCTAAACTGAGATAATGGGAGACTAACAAATAACATGTGAAGAATTTCTAGTTGTTAACATGCTCTAAGCATGCTTTGAAATTTTATTGAATGTGACTATTTATTTATGTATTTTTATTTAGACTTGACAAATTTGAAGTGTTTAATTTGTTGTTTTTGGTTTGGACTTAAGTTTTAGGAAGACTATTTAGACTTTTGAGTCAAATATTATTTGAACTCGTGATCTAAGAAGATTAATTTATTTGCAGTAATTTATGCGTGAAATGTTATTTTATTTAGAGCTTTGAAGTGTATTTTATTTTATACTAAATTTATACATTAAAAAAGTAGTTACTAAAATGTCATGTTATATATATTTATGAATAATTTTGATAAACTATTTTTTTTAAAACATACAAAAATTTAAGATACATAAAAACCATAATTAAATTACATTTAAAATATTTTTTAAAATTTATGTATACTCATAGGTATTAAAAAAATCTATAGATATTTGTTAAACGAACACCCACATATTGCGGGACGGGCTATCACTCACATTTGCAAATGTAAAAACTAAAAAACAAGAACAACTTTAGGTAGTTTTAGTGTTTGTTTGACAACAGTTTTATAAAATTATTTTCAGTATTTTAGTATTTAAAAACTAAAAAACTCGTTTGAATAGTGTTTTCTGAAAACAGTTTTTTAAAACAGTTCTAGTTTTTTAGTTTTTAAAAACTAAAAAACAGGAACAATGGAAAGTAGTTTTCCTTTTCAGTTTTATATTTTCGTTTTGAAAATTCAAAATAAAATTAGATTATGTTGTTTTTCGCTTTTCATTAATGAAATTTTAATAAATATGAACAAGTTATTCCATTTTTACATCTTCAAAATAATTTTCAAATAACACTTGTCAAACAAGTTTTTTTTTTCTTCCCGAAAACAGTTTTTGAAAATTATTCTTAAAAATAGTTTTCTATTTTTGTTTTGAAAATTTAAAATATAATGAGAATATGTTGTTTTTTTACTTTTCATTAATGATATTTCTGTAAACATGAACTAAGTTTTTTTCAATTTTACATCTTTAAAAAAGTTTTCAAATAACACTTATCCAACATTTTTTTCTCTTCTTCCAGAAAACAGTTTTTGAAAACCCTTTTTAAAAACTAAAAAACAAAATCAAACCAATTAAAACCTAAAATATTGAAAACAATTTTATAAAATTGTTATGAACCAAGCACTTAGTATTTGAAAGATGTTTTAAAGACGTAAAAATGAAAAATCTTGTTTATATTTAGTACTTATTTGATAACAGTTTTATAAAACTGTTTTTAGTATTTTATTTAAAACTTAAATAACTCGTTTGGTTACTGTTTTCTTAAAACAGTTCTAGTTTTATAGTTTTTAAAAATTAAAAACAAGAACAACTATTAGTAGTTTTGATTTTCAATTTTCTATTTATTTTTTTTTTTAAAACTCAAAATACAAGGAAATATGTCATCTTTTTTTCTTTTAATTAGTGACATTTTCGTAAATATGAACAAGTTTTTTTCATTTTCATGTCTTTAAAATAGTTTTCAAATAATACTTACCAAACAAATTTTTTTCTCTTCTTCCATAAAACAGTTTTTGAAAACTATTTTTAAAAACTCTTTTCAAAAACTAAAAAACAAAACTAAATCAATCAACCCCTAAGTCTTATATACATACGCTTGAAATAAAACAGGGATTTACTTATTCAAAGAGTGAGTATAAGAGACTTACTATTCATCTTAACCATTAGATTTAAAAAAAATGAATGATGTGTTTTATTATATTTGTGTAAACCTATCATAAATCTATTATATTTTTATAATTTTAATTAAATTATATATTTTAAAATATTAGTAAGGGTCTAGCTTAGTTGATTGAGTAGAGTCTGTGAATTATTATAAATCTCGTGAGATATGCTCAATTCCTTTATAGATAAAAATACTAATTTATATTTCTAATTTAATTTAATTATGTGGCTTCTTTAAGAAAATACTATATATGGCTTTATCACTATTTTCTATTGTCGTCAAAATATAATCTCATATTAAAACTTATATATAGTTTTGTCTTTTATTAATAGATTAATTTTTAGTTTTATTTATATTTTTATTTTAATACAATAACAATTGTTCAAGTTTAGTATTATAAATTCATTACATGTGAATATGTCCTAATAAGTTGAAAATTTAATGTATATTTGTAAATATAACACATAAAAATAATAACTAAAAAGTAATATTTTTTAATCATATATCATATTTTAGTTTGAAGAAATAAAAGAGGCGTGGTAAAATAAATTTATTTATAAAAATAATATAAGTTATATATTTTTTGGACCCATTTTAGTTGTTGGCCTTGTGTAGTTGCACCTTATGATAGAGCTCAACATCAGTCCTATAAAATAAACTAGTATTTTAGCTTTTCCACTGTACAAAATTTTTATTTTAGGACAATCAAAATTTATAATAAATACATTTTTATTTTATACAATTAAATATATAATAATAATTATTTTTGAATGAATCATTTCAATACACTTTAAATGTTTTATTTCTCTTAGGAATTGGTCTGAATTCCTAGTATGTATTATATAGTATGATTTCTAATACTTCTAAGAATATTTAAATAATTTATTTTAATTTAAAAATTATTTAAATATTTATTACTAATTTATTGAAAATCAACCTCACTCTAAAACTACCAAAAAAATTAAAATTTCATAATATATCTAGCTGGTAAAAATTATAATAATGCTATTGGTCATTATTTATTTCTTCCATAACTATGTTTATAACATCAACCATGTCATATCTTTTAAATTAAATATTATTTAAAAGAAAAAAATATTGAAATTATGTATATTACGGTTTAGGTTGATTTTCAAATCTTAAACCGTAAACCTAAGTAAATTGCACAATTTAAGAATTTAATCAATCAAATAAACCTGATCTAAATGATTTCAATTTTATTTTATTTTTTGGATCAATATTTTATTTGGATAGTGCAATTTTAAACACTTGTAACCTCACTTATATAAAATATTTAAATAAATATTGTTCTAGGATACCTAAAAGTTTCATATTGCATAAGAAACAACCTCCTTAAACCTAAGTAATATGAGGGTGATGGAACAAATATAAATACAAGAGAATGAAAATATTTATTTTTACATGTTTACATACAAAGAGAAATTCCTTTTTCTATTAAAAATATAAATTATTAATTTTTTAATAATTGTTTAAAAAATATATCCAGGATAAATTCAAAATAACTAATAATATTAAGCGAATTTTTATCTAGGATTAAATCCTTAAAGTATTTATTTAAAAGACAGACAACATCCATTGAGATATAAGTAGTGAAGTTACAACTGTGTAATAGGAGAGAGATTATGAGAAATATAAAGAAAATATGAGTATTCATGGTGAGTGGAGACATTTTTGCATTGTAGTTTAATAAAATATATTTAATTTTAATTATTTTGATGGTGTATTTTGTGCGTCTTGAAGAAGGGGAAGAATAATATAAAGAAAAAAATAATGGTATTTTGTTGGTCTTAGGGTATGAAGAGGGTAGTGTTGCACAGCTAGAAAGAGAAAGAGTAGAAAGTGGCAGAGGAGACAGACACAAGAGATCCGTTGCAGCAATGTTCCAAAAATGAGGTTGTTACATTCCCTTCCTTTAATTATCACCATGAGCTACACTCTATCACTGTTCCATGTTCCATGTTCCTCGCCACTCCACACAAACCAAAATCCAAACAAACTGTTGTTCATCTTCATCTACAGTAGAATTATAGGACCCATATCCTTCTCTTCAATTTTCAAGCTCAACAATCATTAGCCTACCAATGAATGATTTAACACCATCATCGGAAACCTAATTAAACTTTTGGCTTTCATGTTCTTAATATTAGTTTGTAATTGTGTAATATTGGTGATTTACAGGGCAACGTGAAAAGAGTAAAATAAGAATATAAAATTAGGAGATGTACATAAGAAGGGGGAAAAGTGTTATATATGGAGAAGAAGAGAGTAATAAATAGTGTGGGGTTGTGAGAAATGTAGCTCTGGAGAGAAAGAGAGAGAGAGCAGTGTGAAAGGGTGTGGTCAGCAGGAGTGGAAGTTCAAAGAGTGTGGAAGGCGATGGTTATGGTGATGGTGGTGAGGAGAGGACTCTTTCTGGATGAGCCAACGGAGGTGGAGAAAATCATCGACGGAGCAGGGGAGCTTGAGGGGGCCATCGGTGTGGTAGCCGTAAACCTCGCGAGCCTTGTCGAGAAGGCGCTTGAAGAGAGGGTGGTAGAGATAAGATATGGGGATCATGAATCTCTCTGACGACCCTCCTTCTTCTTCTCCCCCCACTTGAACAGCCAGGAATCCTTTCTTCACCTTCATCTTCTTCTCTTCCTGCATCTTCTTCACTTCTACCCACTAGGCACGCACGCCCTCTTTAATATATATACCCTTTACCCCCTTTACCCTTTACCCTTTACCCTTTACCCTTTCATTTATACATAACTATAGTCAAATGTCTAAAAATAAGTTTCCTTAAATTTTTTCAATAACTTTCATGCTTAAATTTATAGACATTGTTTAAAAACCTTTAATAAAGTTTTTTTTTTTTTTTTTACAGAAGTGCATAATAAAGTGATTTTTAAAAATCTATAAAAAGTTACCTATATTTTTCTCACTAAAATATATTTTCTAATTTTTTATGAAACTTTTGTTTTCCCAGATTCTCAAGATTCTATTTTGTTTTCACCATTTTCTCACAATTACCAAAAGCTTTACTTTTGGTTCTACTATCGTTTCTCATCTTCATCTCCTACGTACAACTTCTATTTAAAAAGGGAAAAAATAAAAGTATGAAGACATGCTTAACTTTTCAACAAAATGTTGCATCGTAAAACATTTATCAGCTTCCTAAGCTATACATGCTAGTGAAAAATTTTCAACAAGCATGCAACTAAATTAAATGGACCATAAACTTTGGCTGGACCCCTACAATTGTATAACTAATTATTTAAAGGTAGAAACGTGAGAAAAGTTTATTTCAAGACTGAAAAAATATTTGCTCGTGCCAAAAATAAAAAAAGACTCAAAAGCCTCAGGAGAATATTGTGGAGTTGATTGATTTATTTTAGAAACATTTTACAAATTAAATTGCTGCTAGATTTTTTAACACGTGTGCACAAAAATATGAAAAATACAATTTCAAGTAAAAGAGATATATACTTACTTACCCTTTTATATAGAGTCCAAAATACAAATTCTCGTAAGATAGATGGATATAAGAGAATAGTTTCCATAAATAATTGAATATGACATATAATCATTATAATAGAATAAAATTTAGATTTTTCATTTATTTATGAAAATAATTAATACGTAAATATTTTATTTTAAATAAAATAGCTAGTATTCAAGTAGATGCACGTACCCTCTCCCTTCCTCTTTAAGTGTTGTTTTTAAAAAATATTGGGTACTATTTACTTGTTATTTGTAAAGTTGAATACTACATTAGTTATCTTTTACCAATTATATCCTTATTCTTTGGTGAGACGAAATGAACATCTTATTTCATAAAAAAGATAAAGTTAATGTGGGTGATTTTTAAAGGGGATGGATGGAAAATGATAGGGTATATTTGCATGTTTTACTTAGGGTGTGTTTGATAAAATTAACTCAAAAGTTAATTATAAGTGTTTAGTAAAACTAGTTAAAAGTTGTAAAATGATAAATAAATACATCATTAATCATTATATCAATAATGATGTATTTAAAATAATTATAACATATTTTAATAATATAAATTAATTACATGTTTAAATTAAAGTTTAATTGGTATACACTGTAAGAGTAAATATTTTCTTACACTGATGTTCAATCACAACCACCCTTCATTCATGTAAATTTGTTGACTTTACTTGTTGCTACCTTAAAAATCACATAGAGATGATTCATGATAGATCATTGTAAAAATCTTTTACACTGACAATATATACCAATTAAACTCTTTAAATTATAAATTATTGAAATTTGTTAAAAATTACAAAATTAGGAGGATAGAATCATCTAATGACAAGTGAGACCTACATAATTTGTTGTTTTAACAAATTTTAACCAGTTATATAGAGTGATTTAGGAGGAGTGTGTTAATGAGTATGTTGTTAACCTTCTTCAAACATGAGATTTCTTGGACAAACTACTTAGATTAACTTTTTTTAAAAAGTTAGCAGCTTATAAATTTTTCAACACAAATAGAACTGAAACCATTTCAATTACCATTTTATCTCATTTTTCATCTTTAAGCTAACTAGCTGAAATAACAAACCAAACATACTCTTAGTATGAGAATGAATGAATAATATAATGTTGCTTGAGAATATAAATTAAATTGTAAATTAATTTTGAACAAGTATGAAATAGAAGTACAATTCGTAGATTTATTTTTCTATCTGTGTAGTTAAAGAATATTTATACAATAAATAAAGAGTTAAAAATTTTATTTACAATAATATTTAAAAATTATTTAAATTAAAATTATTTTAATACAATTATTATGTATTTATATAAAAAATTAATACTGCTATACAAATATTGATCGTTATAATTATCTTATATTAAATTATCTTTTATAATAATACAATTAAATAAATATTATATATCACTAAGGTTGTGGATCAAGTTGCTTAGAGGGTGAGTTTTATATCTAACAAGGCTCCAACGTGATTGCGGATTTGACAAACATTAATCGTAAATATTAATTAAACATGATTTCTCCTAAAAATAATGAAGAGTTTTTTTTAAATAATTTAAAATGATTTTATCTTATATTAAAATATATTTTAATATAAAAAAATAAAATAACAAATATAAAAGATAAAAGATAAGAAAATAAAAAATATAAAAGATAAAAGATAAGAAAATAAAAAATATAAAAGATAAGAAAATAAAAAAAAAACATAAAAGAAAAAAATGATAATATAAAAATAAAAGGAAAAAATTAAAAAAGAAATAAAGAAAAATAGAAAAATACTTCAAATATTACAAAAGAACAAAATAGTAATTTCAATATTCCAAAAAAATTATATAGATATATATTTGATTGGGTGATGATGAGTCTGAAAACATACAACTTTGATGTCATGTTTTATCAAATATGTAATTTTTGTGTTTTAATTTAAAATAGGTGTATTTGGTTTTCTATTTTTAAAAATCTTCAATTTTATCCTCACAAAATGTATTTCATTTGTAATTTTCCCTCTATTGTTTCTTGATTTTTGTCCTCAAATTTTCAAAATTAGATGAAGTTTGCCTCTCACATACATTTCAGTACATAATAATAACTTAACTTTCCGGTGACTTCTCACTTCATATGAGACACCATATCTAAAGATTTGTTCATAAAAACAAACATTCGAAAGAAAAAAAAAAAAACTCGTTATTTAAAAGTTTATTTAAAGATCTGTAAAAGTGATTCTCACAATCAGATTAATATAATTTAAGTCATATCCATGAGGGTTTTTTATGGGTTGTTTAAGTCTACAATTTGTATTTTTAAAAAATTTCATTAGAAACCAATCTATGTGACATATTTACAAAATATAAGTTTCTTAACAGCAAAATGAATCGTCTGATTCTTAAAATTATTTTTTTAGCAACATCAATTAATTGTATTTTAAAGTAAAATATGAAAACGTGAGTTTGTATCTTAAAGTAAAATTATCTATTTGTATTTTAAAGTTAAACTGTTTCAATCATTTAAGTAAAATTATGCATTTATATTTTAAAATTGACATAACATTATAAGAACCAAAAAAATAATTTAATATTCTCAAAAATACTCCAAAATAGATATCTTAAATTTTGACCATGGGACATGTCCTTACTCATTAAGTAATAAAAATTTAAAAATTAAAGAATTAGTATTTGTTAATACTTTATCATAATACATACTAGTATTTAATGATATTTATTAGAATTTATATTAATATTTAATGAAATTTTATTGTAATTCAAAGTAATGAATTTTTTCATAATTCAAATTAGAATTTAATGATATTTTCACAATTAATTTAATTAAGGAAAAAGTAAAAGGTATAAGAATGTATTAATATTCAATGTACTTTTCTCATAATTCAAATTAATACTTAATGAAGTTTTATAAGAATTCAGATGAATGGGATAAGAAAAGAATTTGAGGTTTTATTTTTTGTATTTTTATAGATTAGAATAAAAGATTGGCCGTCTTAAATTAACGACATTTTTACAACAACTTATTACAAAGTTTTTTTTATTGCAATGTGATTATTAAACACTTCAAAAAATTATCAGACATGTCGTTTCTCTATATATATATATATAATTTTATTTTAAAAAATAAATTTAATAAAGAGAAGAAAAAAATTGGGGCACAACTCCCCTCTTCCAAAAAGTTTTGTCAATGCAACTCTCATTAGAGTTTGATGATATGATAATGTGTCTGGCTCAAAAATAAACATTAACTCTTAAATAAACACTATTTTTAAAAATATGAAAAAAAATTATTTAAGTTATTTTGTCTTCCAACAAGTAATAACTAAATTTTATTTATTATTTTATTAAAAATATTTTTATCCATATTAAATTAAAATTTATTTATAATAATTTCAAAATAAGATAATTGAAGTAAGAAAATCATAAAGTTTGGGTTGTTTAGCAACTTCAATAGAGGTTTTTTAGGAGTATTTAAATTGAAGAACTAATTTCTTATATTTCTTATAAGAATATGCATTAGAGTGAAGTTACGTGGCAAAGGGTTTCTTCTCCTTATATTCAAATTTCTAACATAAGAAATTATGTTTTAACAATAAAAAATCATTTATATGCCATTAACCACCCTACGGATACGAAGGGATAATTACTTAACAAGAATAAGGAGGAACACTTCTTTACATAATCGTACAATGTGTTTTAATTTTCACTTCTCCTCATCTTTTCCTATTAGAGTGTTATCTCATTTAACTGAAAGTTAAAAAAGTTTTAACTCATTTTAGATAACAAAAAGTTAGAAATTTTTTTCGGAGGTACTACTTTTTTAGAAAAATAATTTTTCTAAAAGATTTTTTATTTTCAGTATTAACTTATTTTCTTTTACAATTTTACTCTTCATTATTTAATGTATTGTCATCCATTAATTCTCTATTATCATATTATTCAACCTCTCTCTCTAGGAATGACAAAAATGGGTCTATATATCCTCACGTGAAGTGGGTAATTATCTACAAAGATTATGAGACCAGTTTAAAGCTGCAAACAATATGCATGTATAAGGGTAAGTATGGGTACTATAGTACCTAACCCACCCCGCCCACACCTTTCACAATTATATATATATAATTCAATACAATTATATTATATAATATTACATAATTATAATTTGGAGTGAAAAATATTGATAAAAATATTATTTGTAGTATAATATAGATAAATAATATCAGTATAGAATAAAAAGAGACATATAATATATTTTACAAAAATTTACTAAGACAAAAATACAATCTACAAGAAAAATTAAGTTATTTATAAAATAAATCTTAATAAACTTACAAAATTATATAATATTATAGTAAAAAAAACATAAGTTTGTGTATAATCATATAAAACTTTAGGAAGTATTTTATAACCTGTTCCACGTTATTTTGGTTTTTTTGTATATTAACTTGTTCCACGTTATTTTGGTTTTTTTGTATATTATATTTATTTACGTATAAAAGATATTGATTTACTGTTTCTATACATAGTTGATCAACTAGTTTTATTAAACACTTACAACTAATTTTTTAGCTTTCAGCTATTTTTCAGCCTTCAACTAATTTTTAGTTTTATCAAGCACACCTTTATCATTCTCACACAATACATCCAAACATCAATTTAGATACACTATTAGATCAAATGATAGATTTGGAACTTGAAGACAACACTCGCAAGAAGGTTACTATGCGAAGATACATGTTTGTTCGACTAGTAGAGGCCTTCAACACTCATGATGAGTACTTCCAAATGAGAGTACGTAGATACAAACATGTAAAAAATGTCTATCACCACTGCAAAAGTGCACTGCTACTCATCGTATATTGACATATGGGACTCCCGCTAATAGTGTAGACGAGTATATCTAGATTGGTGAAATAATTGCAATGGAATGCTTACAAATTTGTAGCAGGAAATTTTGCAATATTTAGGCATGACTATCTAAGGAGGCCTAACAACAAAGACATTGAACAACTACTTTAAATGAGGGTGATACATGACTTTTTATGTATGTTAGTTTCCATTGATTATATGCGCTAGGAATAGAAAAATTGTTTAGTTGCATGGAAAAGTCAATTTTGTCGAGGTGATGATGCTAACCCAACAATCATCTTTAAAGTTGTTTCATATAACACTTGTGATCTAGCATGCTATTTTTGGCATTGCAAGTTCAAATAATGATATTATAGTGTTAAATGAAGTCATGTCAGGTGGTGTGCCTATATTATAATACATAGTGAATGAGACCTAATATGATATGCACTGCTATCTAGCAAATTAGGTCAACGTCATTTCAATTCCACAAGAATAAAAGAGAAATTTATTTGCATGAGGACAAAAATTAGCAAGAAAGGATGTAGAATGTGTGTCTGGCGTGCTACAATTCACTATCATATGTGGTTTGACACATTTCTAGGATGCTCATACAATGAAGAATGCAATTTATACATGCATGTATCATACTGCATAACAAAGAAGTATAAATATCTTCTTAGATGAGACGCTCACTAATGAGTACAGCATCTTCAAAATTGTAACCTTCCCATGGCATATAAGCTACTAATACATTTTTTCATTGTCGAGGAGAAACAATATATTTATCAAAATCATATTAATCACAATAATGTAGATAACGACCTGTCATCATCGAAGTATCTTCTGCTTCTCACTCGAGTTTTAGATCAACATACCTATAAAAGAGAGCACAAATTCATGATAAAAAAAACGCTACCAACTCTAAGCAAATTTGATTGAGCATATTTAGAAACATTTCAAGAAACAAAATAATGAATTTAATTTGTGTAATATTACATATTTTTCATTATGTTTTTATTTTTACTTTTTGTTGGATCGAATGTCATTGTACTTTTGTTATGTATTTATTTTTAATGTTATGGGATTTTCAATGTTTTTGAACTAAGTATTATTATGTATTGTGATTTTTTTGTTATTTTTAAATTATCATAAAAATTATTGCAGAAATTGTTAATCAATTTTAAGTATTTGATATTATTTATTTATTATTAATATTATTTAACATAAAATAATTAATAACTTTAATTTAACCATTATTACGTGAAAACATAAAATAAAAAATGTGAATTTCTTAATGTTTCTCTAAGTTTCCTACCATTAAAGTAAAATTATGAATTAGATTTTAAAGATGATGTAACGGGTGACAAAAATAATTTTTATTCAATTAAGAAACTCACTTTAAGAAACTATTTGAGAAAATCTTGTGACAAAAAGTAGTGTCAACCACGTATGACTGATTAGTGCGAGTTGTTTATGAGTGGAGTAATATCATAATATCCACTTAAAATGAATTGAAAACTTTGGTATATATTTTTTTCAAGCAACTAATTCCATTTGTATATCATGTACTTAAGGTATACTTTGACACCCTTTCTTTTGCAAAAGTTCAAATCCAACACTCCATTGATGCTACATGGTTGTTTTTAATTCATATTTATAGTATGTCTGGAAAGATATTTTATTAATTAATTTTTAAATTTTTTACTACTGAAAAACTTGTTTAAATTTCATAACCAAAGAATTTTTTTTTTTAAAAAAATAATTTCTAGTATAAAGAAAGTTTAGTTGAACAAGAACATAATCCAAGAATTTATTACATTTTTACAACAAGAATTCCAACCTAACTTGAAGATAAGAATTTAGAAGGTATAATGCACCAACACTTAGAGTCTATCTGTACTAAAAATTTATATGCCTTAGGAATTTAACATGAAAATTACTATTGTTATTTGTTATAAATTTTGAAACAATATTATTGCTGTACCATGTATTTCTAGAAAAATCATAACTTACATTGTTTTACTATGTTTCTTACTTTTGATTTTCATAGTAAAACACACAAATAGTCATAGATAACTCCATTCAAATGGCGTTTAAGGTGGCGTATGTAGATAGTACTCATTAAAAAATAAATGATATATCTATATGTTCTATCTCTTTCTATAGATAACATTTTTTTTAATGAGCGTTATTTATATGTTTAACCTCTCTCTATTGATAATGTAAATTATAATTTTAAGATAAAAAATATACTGTTAAATAATATAACATTGTGTTTTAAATATATATATATATATATATATATATATATATATATATATAAAATGTAGATTAAATTTGTGATAATATTTGTTTTAGAATATGAAATACTTGATTATTATTCCAAAAAAAGTTGAATTGAAATTTTTTGTTTGGTTTATCTTTCTTTCAATTTAAATAATAAAAGATTATATAAAATATTAAAATTTAAATCATACGTAAGTTTTGTTAAAATTATTTAAATTATTTCATATTGTTTTGAATTTTAATAGTTGATGGTGATAGAGATAATTTTATTTTTGGGTTAAATTTAAGATTATTGTGATGTTTTTAGAATTATATCTTTTTTCTATTAAAATAATTGAAATACTTCAATAATTTTAAATTTATATTATATCAAACCCTCAAATCATTGAAATATTTTGAATTTTAAATTTAACTATCATGGAATTTGAATTTTAAAGGTTATCCTTATATTTATTATTTAAATTATTTTTATGTTTCAAATAAATATGAAATAAGATTAATTAGTATTCCTAAAATTTTGGAAGGAAACTTTTGTTTAAATCTCTTTTTTCTGTTAAAACTCTTAAAAACTTTTCTTTTAAATTCAAAATACATTTTATTTTTAAAATTACTGCAATACTTTAATAGCATGTTGCATTTTAAATTTGTCTATCATGGGATTTAAATTTAAAAATTTATCTTTATATTTATGATTAAGTGTGACACAATTAAGATATTGAGTGTCAATTTTCCTTTTTTTACGATTATAATTGTATGAGTGTTGTAAGCATGTAATTGTGAGTTTTATTTAATTCCTAAATAAATATCTAAATATGATTTTATCAAAGTGATAAAAATATCATGATATACTATTTATATTTTTATAGATCGGCGACTAAGGCCGATCATAGTTATGAGAGACCAAAGAGACAAAAATAATGATTGACATCCGAAAATAATTTATGATGGTTGAAGACTAATAATCCATGACAATGGTCAGAGATCGATAGTCGATGATAGTGACGGATGACTAATAATTGGTGGCAATAAAAATCACTAGTGACGAATGATGACAAGTAACATCAAGCAAAACTTAAATAAAAATAAAAACTAAAATTTTAAAACCAATTTTTATTATTTTTAAATAGGATAGAAAATGTTTTAAAAATAACTAAAACTAACACACAACCTTTTTAGACAAACATATATTTTTTTTTCAAAATGCATTTCAAAATAAAAAAGAAAAAATTTGACAAACACCCCCCAGACAGGACCGAATGTAATAATATTAGTTTCCTTATTTGTTCCACCGAAAGATAAAAAAAAATAGAACCTTAATAATTTTAAAGATAATTTTGAAAAAAAAAATATAGAAATTATTGGTAAATTGAATGTCTTTAATTAAATTATCTAAAATGTTTTATTTTCATAATCGAAGTGGTTAAAATGGTTTATATATAAGATCAAGGAGTAGTTAAAATAACAAGAAGATAAAATAATTTATTTTTAATGAATTAAAATCAATTTATCTATTGAACCCAAAATCAAATTACGAAAAAGTTGTGAAAGAATGCAGAAAAAACAAATTATAAAATTCATAAATTAAATTTATTTTAACATTTCCTTTTCTATAAATAATATTTACTGATAAAGTTATCGAAACTAATGAATTTAATTTGATTGAACAAATGAGCAGAAAACCAAGTGAGAGCATGTGGTGCGTGAAAAAAGTTAGGACTTAGGACCCTACGTAAATACGATGGTATCGCAGTATAATACCTTTACAATGTTTTGCGCTTTTTAATTATTGTGATTGCCTTATTAATTTCATTACAGCCTATAGTGATTTGGTCGTGGTTATTGCTTATGCTCTTTGCCTCTACCTTTCACTTCACTTTCTCTTTTTCAACAAACGAGCATGGCCACATTATCTTTTCCCCTCCTTTTTATTGGTTTTAAAAGTTCTACTATTTGTGGTACTCTGACGTGTGACTGGGATTAAGACAAAGCTTAGTCATAATTTGTCTTTGTCTTAAGAAGACAAGAGCTTAATGGTCATAGTGCACTTAATTACTAAACTATATCAATATTTTTACTAATAAAACATAAATATAGCTAGGAGAAGTAGTCGGGTTATTGACCTAAAAAATTTATAATTAAAGTGTGATTAAACAAATAAAATATATAATTTATTAATGTCTAGAATAAACTTTTTCATAATTCAATTAATTTTACTTATCAATTAAATTTATAAATTTCATAAAATAATTTTATACTATCCACTAACTACACATTATTCTCAGTTTAATTTTTAAGATGATTATTTTAGATGTAAATAACTTATTATATATAATACTTTGTAATTTGATGACAATATAAAATTACTTTATACTGTTAGTTATAATCCTTTTGTCTAAGCAAAACATAAAGCATTTGATATCCATATGATTTAATTTATCTACTTATTGTTTAATTTTTTAAAAAATATATTTTCACTTTAATCTTTTTCTTCGCAAGTTCGCATAAAAACATTCATTTTTAATAAGTTTTTTAATAAAATCTCAAAAAAAAAATTAACCAAACTAGAATGTAAAAGAGTTTCCTATTATAGGAAACACATAAGGCCAGACATAAATGAATGAATTTGTACTATCAAATATTATGAGGTTCAAGTTCGTAAGACAATGTAAAATTTTATCTTTAAAATATTATTAAAAAACTTTTAAAATATAACACTTATTGCACGGATAGTTATATAAGTAGAGAAACTATAAGGTTAATATAGTGTCAATATTCACAGGTAACAGGGAGAGGTAACATGTTTGAATCTCTCCATTAACAAAAACTAACCTATTAACCAATAACGTTTACCTATTAAAAAACAACAAACAAATGATTTAGAAAAAATTCCTGATTTGATTCTATAGATGTCTAAACTTTATAATGGACTCCAAATGGAAATACTTTTACAAATGGTAAGTTTCTACCTATATGTATTTTCTTATCTTTTGGTGGCTCACTATCTTTGGAGATTCCATATTTATTTTGGAGTTTATAATGAGGGATAACAAATAAATTTTATTGTGTTTAACTAGTATATATTGATAGTGTAAAAAAATGTTACACTAATATTTAATTATATTTTTTCATTTATATAATTTTTAAAATATTAATTAGTAAAACCAACAAACTTACTATAAATTAAGAGATATGATTAAATATCAATGTAAAAAATTTTATATTGATCGTGCATATTGATTAAACTCATTTGTATTTGTAGGTCATCTCCAATTCTATTCTAAAATTGACAAATAGTCTTTAATTTAACAAGATATTAGTATAAATACAAAAAATAACTGGTTTGTTAAGTTAAAAATAAAGACAAAGATCAATATATACATATTTATTCATTGTCGTTCCATCCCACCCTTATCATTATTTTAATAAGTAAAATACCCTAAAATCTTATTATTGATTTATTAGTCTTAAATTTTAAATCAAGTGACTCTTATATTCCAACTTTATTGCACAAATTAAAATACTTCAGTTTGGGTTTTATTAAATAATTTTTAAATTAATGTTATTATATTCAAATAACTTATTGTTATTTAAAAATTACTATAATTTTTGTTAGCATGTATGAAAATGTATGTGTATATCTGATATCTAGCAAAAACAACAATAAAACATAAATCTTATCTATCGAGTATAAGTTGGGAGGCTGATTAAATAAATTTAAAAAGCGAAGATGAGATAAGAAAATGTCATGCTCATGTTTATTTTTATTTGTTATAAACATTTGAATTAATTTAGTGAAAAGTAATTTAAAAATTAAATTGAAAAGAAAGTCAATAACCAATATAGTATTATTTTTTTTTAATTTTACATATTGGATTTCAATCAGTTGGATAAAGCAGGTTCAGCACATGATAAAAGACACCCCACTAACGTTAACCTCCAAAAAGATAAAAAGTTGTAGCACTAAACACGATGCCACAACACTCCACGGTCACGGTCATCATAGTCAAATATTGTCTTCTTTATCATAATCTGTACAGTACGGATGTCCGGCAATTTCTCTTTCCATATTTTAATCACCATTTCTTTTATAATATTCTGTTGGTAAGTTTATGTTATTAAAATAGTGAGTAGAATAAATAATTTAAAGGTTATGTTGCATATACGTGTTTTTTGTTGCGACTTTTTTGTTGTTGTATGTGATTGAGTTTGGTTGGTATTTGTGTTGGTTAACCTGGAATAAACAGAGCTAAATTATTATTATTTATTTGATTCATGCTACAACATGCAATCACAAGCAACAAACTTTAACTATAAATCCATCATTGTTGTTTTGTTTGGAACAAAAACCACACACAATTGGTAACCGTTATAAAGAAATTTGATAAAATTTAAATAAAAAAATTAGATTTCGATATCTAAATTAAATTAATGGTTTTTTTATAGATAAATTAAGAGGTTATTAATGATGTACTTATATAAAATAATTTTTCAAAATCATCTAATAATAATTAAAAATTATTATATGACTTAACATAGTTAATATAAAATTTATATACATAATAATTGTTAATGGATGATCTCTCCCACTCTTTTTTTTATATAGAAATTTTTACTAAACTAATTTTATTTATACATGACAATTGGTTTTTTATTATAGAGATTGAATTTGTTATGTCAACAATTAAAAATATTACCTTAAGAAATATAAATATTTGATTTTTTTTATTTTTTATTTTTTAAAAATTGTTTTCTGGAAGAAGATAAAAAAATTATTTTGAAAATTTTATTTAAAAACTATTTTCGAGATGTAACTCGCTAATATTTAAGTGTCATTGATGAAAAAACAATAATTTCTTCTCCATATTTTTTTTAATTTTAAATCTAATAAAATAAAATTATTTTAAGAAAATGTTCCAACGAACGATGTCAAGTACAAATAGGATTGACTCTTACTAATTACTATTATATGCTTCCACCAGTGTCAATGAAAGTAAGCGTATCCGAACTCAACCACAAGCTTCAGGTTACCGAAGGATTGGAGACGAGGAATTTTAATATTATTGATGTATTTCAAAAATGAACTTAAAATTATATTTTAAGTCATTTCATCATTATCTTAGGTAGATGTGATTTTTTAAATTTATAAAAGAATAATTTTTTTAAGTTTTAAAATGCTATCACTATAGATTTGAATCTTATCTCTCATGAAACTAAATAACATTTCCTTATAAAAAAATTTTTAAAATTGTAAAATTTGATTTTATGTGAATCTCACTTTCATGACGATTGAGGCTTGTTGGAGAAAGTAGAGTATAGTGACTTGTATTCCAGTACACCTAGTCTCACATGGTTTATGAATCAATAACAAGTATAATTTATAAATATCATTCTTTTTTTTAATCTACCAACTAAGAGTTTGTTTATAACACCTAAAGTCTCACATTGTTTATGAATCAGACAATAGTTGTTTATAAATACAATCATCCCTTAACCTAGCATCTTTTTAAGATAAACTGTAATGCAACTACCTAACTCTAAAGTGAATAATATCTAAGCTACGATGACCTTAATGATAATAAAAATAGTATAACATTACAGATGATTATCCTACTATTACTCAGATTAATTAAAATAGTATAAGTTTTTTAAGACAACTATGTATTAATAATAAAAGTTAATTTAATGAATAATATTTTAAATAATATTATTTAGTGATATTATTTACTTTAAATATATAATTTATAAAATAAAATATGTCTTAATATAAACTATATGATTATTTTATTCATGATTTAATTATATATAATTTTAAAGTTTAGTATCACATTTAAAAGTTTGGATTAATCCAATCTTATCTTATATATTTTGAGTATTAATAAGTAGGATTTAAATTCAAATAAGGACTCAATTAAACCTTCATATCAAATAGGGATAAAGATAAATTTATTTCATTCCCTTGCTCAAGAGGAGTGAGCTATATGGATCAAGTTACATGAATCTATTCATTAAATTCACTTACCATACATATAACAAGCTTTTTTATTTATTTATTAGTATTGTTATAACTAATTTATGAATTTAACTATGTTACAAATTAACGTTAAATGTATCTCGATAAGAATTAAAAATAATATCAGAGTTTGAAACAACTCATGTACTTTACTAAATTAATTTAGTTAGACCCATGTTGGATTATTTTAATAATATATGTTAAGACTTTGATTTTTAATGTATTTTTATATTTATTTACATGTTTATATTTATATTAATTGTTTCTTTTCTAAAATTTTAATAGTCTAAAAAAGAAAGTTTTTTTTTGTTTTAATAAATTTTTTAAAGTTTATTTAATATTTTTATTTTGTCTTGCAAACTCGTCATTTATTTATATATAGAGATGACAAAATGTATCAAAACCTAAGTAACAAAAATATCAAAAATATTCGTAATTTGACTTTAGGTAAGGACAGGTTGTATGAGACGTACGAGACCGAGCATGAGTACTATAATATCAACCCTCCTCACCTTGGAGAATATATATATATATATATATATATATATATATTGTAATATAAATTACAATTATAATTAATAATTAATAATTACATTATTTAATTGTTAAATGATAAACACATGTCATATAATAATCAATTTGATATTTAAGTTTAATTATTTTTATTAAATAATTACAATTTAAATTTTATGATCTATTTTGTTAGATTATCATCACTATTATGGATGAATTTGGAGAATATTTATGTTTACTTAATTAATGTTATGTTAGTTGTTGGTCTATATTTTTCATATTATATTTTATTTATACATATATGATATTGACATATTATATTTATATATAAAAAAAATGTAAATTATACAAGTATAAGAAAAATGTAAATTATACAAGTATGAAGTGTATTTTTCATATAAAGATATAAAGACAGGTAGTATAGTCCTTACTAGATCTTACTCATTACCCATTGTCATTCTATAAAGGGACAAAATTTAAAAAAAAAAAGGACTATTTATGTAATTGACTTGCCGAACCCATATAGTATATAGCCTATAAAAAAAACCATATAGTATATAAGTTTCTGGACTTTTAAACGGGTCTGCCACCCCTATTACTTACTCGTTATTGAAAATCTTAGATTTTTTTTTCAATATAAAAAATTGTTTTGATACATTAAAGAATATTTATATAATTGTAAAATGTAAATCCAAAAATTCTATTGGCAAAACTACTCAAAATCTTATTCCAACTCTAGTAATGGACTAATTATCACTTCAAATAGCTAGATGATAATAAATTATGGAACTTTGTTTTGCTGAGCATAATCAGTCGGCGAAGTTATTTAATTATAGTAATTTAATATTTTTTGTAGTTTAGTGGAATAGTGGATCAAAATTAGAATCAGCATTGATAAATATTCATGCCTAAATTAAGACTTGCTGGAAAAGTAGGTCTAAAGTAAGAATGTTCGAGATTTCCAATCTTGCTTGATTTGCTGGAATATATGAGAAAGAAAATAGAAGTTGATATAATATGAGTCATTTTCAAAGACACTTGATGAGGGTTGCGATCGTGCAATGCAGGTGGACGTGGTGAGGTGAGGTCGGTGAAGATATGCTTTGTACGATTTTTGCCGTTTTATACTTTGATTCATCCTCTAGTCACGAATATATTTGCGCACTACCACATTCTGGTATTTTAAAAACATAAAAGAATCTTAGTAGTATAAGCAAATCATTTATATCTACAACTTATTAATAAACAAAATCACACCATGTACACATTTACTATTTTTAATTTTCTTAACTACTTTCGGAGATATTTATTGTAAAAAAAAAAAAAAACACTCCTCAAATACACTATGACTGTTTTAATTATTATTAGAAATTAGAACGGTTAAAATAGAATGTTTGGGAGGTTTCAGCCCATAGATCAAACATAAGTGTAACAACAATCCAAATTCTATATAGGATTTCATTTTCATACCTAATCAACTTTGATAGCTCGTTAGGCTGAATCCATTTAGTCTGTTTTCCTATATTTTGCTTAAATTTATACAGATTTAAAAATATTGTTAAATACAAATTGACTCAATCTATCAATTTTTTGAGTTGAACCCAATCTTACATGTCTATTTAGGTTTAATTTTATATGAGTCTAAATTCCTGTCCAACTTAGTCCAATCAACACATTTTGACAGTTCTATATAGGTCTATTTATGATTGTATTTGTATAAAAAATTATAAATCTTATTTCTTATTATTACAATAATTAAGTATTGTTATAGGGGTATTTCTTTCTATGTATATGATGATAATGAGTTGAATCTTTTGATATTATCTAAATATCATCTAAATTAAATTTGAGATAAATTGAACATTTGTATTTAGGAAACCTTATAATCAATACTCATTTATATGTGTGTAAATTTATTTATGAAATATAAAATAAAATATAGTTTAAACTTTATAAAAATTTAAATAAGGAGTTCTATTTTAGATAATGTGTGTAAATTTATAAAACATTATTCATGAAATATAAAAATTAGATATAGTTCCATCTTTTAGATAAAAATATAAAAATAAAATATTCACTTTTAGCAATTTTAAATAAGAAGATAGCCATTAAATGAGAATTGCTACCCACATTTTTTCTTAATTTAATATTTGATCTATTTTAAAAAAAAAAAATTAATTTAACAATTAGATATTGAAGTTTAATATACAAAAAATTACAGTGCGGAGTCTCACGCAAACACATACTTAAAATAAAATGCATAATATTTATCACTTCTTAGCTCTTGCCATAAGCATTCTCATTTGATGTTGATCTATCTCTTAAATCGAACTGTTGCTTATTAGTACGTACGTTAAATAAATAAAGCATGCAAACAAATGGAATTGGAGCTTAATGGTTTCTATCATCAACTTTCACACCCTCAGAAGGAAAGAACTACTTTCACCAAAAGTGTAAGTCATTTAGGCACTTACAAAGGATGAATTTTTATTTTATTTTAATCGATAGTAAAAAATGAATTTATTTTAAGAGTGAAAAATTACTTAAATGAATTTGTTTATATCAACAAAAGAGCGCGTTTGAGTAAAAATATATATATTTTTTCATTTAAAAACTATGTTTCCAACTCATATGTGACAGCTTAGTTGTGTGTTGGAATGTGCACTAGCGCATGTTGAAGGATGATTTAAATGGGCACCAAATGTTGGTCGATTCTAGGACTAAAAACCTGAGTTATGGTACGTGAAAGGTGTTTGTGAGACCTTGATGGTGGCATATCTTTACCTAAACGGTGGAGTTGCTAATCTTGTATATTTAGGTAGTTGTGAAAGTATATCTGAAAATGGCGAGGTCCTAATCATATACGGAACCTTTATTTGGCTTCTGAAAAAAGAAAGGTGTGAATGTGAGATGACCAACAAGGTTGGATACTCGCATTTGCATTGCATCACCATGCTTCTTCGTACTTTTGTCCTCTCCAATTATGTCTCTGATTCCTTATGAATCATATGCATGACGTGACAATGCAGCATCTACTTTGATTTCCACACAAACAATCAACTTTCGGTTTCTGCTACTTTACCCAATTTTTTATATTCTCCATTCTCCATTCTCCAATTTCTCATGTCAGCTGCTAATGATATGATTTTCAGCCACCACAAACAATTTTAAAACTTCCATTGCTGTAGTTGAAATTAACCGTACAAGCAAGGTGCTTTCCAAGCTTCACTAATTGCTTATCCACCAAAAACTATGGATATTATGGACCATTGAACACTGCTTATAGTGGAACCCTCCCACATCTCATGATTAAATTCAAATTTAAATATATCGGAAAATTCCATCTCAATTTACTATTTTTTCTAAAAAATAATCTTCTTTGAGTTTAAATATTAAATATCTACAACGAATATATGCTGTAATTGATTTTTATAAAATAAATTTATTTCTATCCATAAAACTTAAATTCAAAATTCAATTTAAACAAAATTATTTTGCTTGAATTATTGGAGTACAAGTGTGAGAAAGACGTAGGGTTTGATTAGTTTGGTTTTGTTTTTTATGTTTTTTAAAAGAGTTTTTAAGAATAGTTTTCAGGAACAAAAAAAAACTTGTTTAACAAGTGTTATTTGAAAACTGTTTTGAAGATATAAAAATGGAAAAAAACTTTTTCATATTTATTAGAGTTTTATTAATGAAAAGAAAAAAACAACATATTCTGATTATATTTTGAGTTTTAAAAAAAAAAAAACAAAACTGAAAAGCAAAATTACTTTCAATTATTTCTACTATTTTCAGAAAACACTATCCAAACAAGTCTTTTAATTTTTAGAAATTAAAATACTGAAAACAATTTTATAAAATTGTTGCCAAATAAACACTTATAAATCTAATGTTTTAGATTGAAGATGGTATCATATTCTCTTAAAGAGAGTGTTAGCAATAGATTGCTCTTAACATACTCTTAATTATTAGTTGGAGATTATTGAAACTATAAAATGAAAAGAGAATTGTTGCTAGCATTTCTCTCTCTTATATGTTGACTTGTATCTCATGGCCTCATCTCTTCATTCAGTGTATATTCCCTCAAAAAACATGATTTTTTTTCTTAACTTAAATGTGAAATCCCACTAAGATTTGTATG
The DNA here is from genome assembly GCA_037954015.1 of Psophocarpus tetragonolobus. Taxonomy (NCBI): domain Eukaryota; kingdom Viridiplantae; phylum Streptophyta; class Magnoliopsida; order Fabales; family Fabaceae; genus Psophocarpus; species Psophocarpus tetragonolobus. The sequence continues at coordinate 44,226,541 of CM075688.1, read as the reverse complement.
TAGTTTTCAACTAATATTAAATAAAGAGAATTCTAAGAAAATTTTTTAAAAAAATTCATAGCCTAAAAAATATTATTATATATTGGACTTTAGGTTTCTATTTAAGTTCTATAAGAAATGAAGTTAACTTAATAAATGATTTAGTATGATGGATACATAATCATGTATAATTCTTAATATATGATAAAAAATTTTATTCTTAAATCTATGTGTATGAAATAAAACTAGGGATGTAAGGTATTCTTTTATTCACATTATTTATTTTCATTCTTTTAAAATCCATTAGTTATAATGAGTAGTTCATTTTAACTATTAGATTTCAAGAAGATAAATAGTTAGGATGGAGAATAAATCTTTTAAACTTACTTTTAAACAAGTATCCCATTATATAAAATTATATTGTGAAAGATAGAAATATAGAAATATGTTAATTCTTTAAATAATTTTAATATTGTGAAAGATTAGTGTTTAACTTAAATCATTTCCACTTTCAATGAAAAAAAGACATGCTTTCATAACAAACTCTTGATTTTTTTTGGGGGGGACGGGTAGTTAAAATTGACTTGCAAATTAATTTGGTTCACTTAATTTGTCAAAGTTGAGTCTCAATGCCTAGATGTTTTTTTAATAACTTGATGTTAACACAGAACTGACAGAAGTATTTGAATGTATAAAAAAATGGAAAACAAGAATAGTTTTGGTCAACTTGAATCCATCTTACACACGTATCATTTTAAATTAAGGCCAGTATCTGTTTAATTAATATATAAGAATTTTAACTTAATCAATTGTTGTAAACAATGTCAACTATAAACACCTTGTTTTACTATGGTCTAAACTAGATCAATTGTCTTAACTAGCGGATATTCATAATTCTATGATGTCTATTTTATTTTTATCATTCATAAAAGAAAAATCTCTAGCAGTTAAATAATCAATGATCATCATCAGATATATGATTATTATTTAGCCCCTGTTAGTCAACCTACATATTTTAATACAGGAAAATACAGAATAATGAAAATTTTGCAGATAAATTCCCTTGTCACTAATTATACATAACCACGTCCTTGTTGAGCTGTTGTGGAATAAAGCGAGCTAAACAAAATATATAGAAAGGAAGGACATGCGTTTGGTATTTTCGGTAGCATAGTTCCAGCACTTGCTAGCTCATTTTCAGAATATGGACACCTAATTATAAATTTGATTCGCGGTTAGCTTTATATTATACCACATCAAATTTAAAGGAGGAGAATTTTATTTTACTTTCTTGAAATCAATAATATCTATCTTCTCAGACCATCAAACTTCGTCTGTGATATCTATCTTTACATGATTTCATGTCAGTCATCATTACCTATCTCTTCTTGCACGCTGCTACAGTATTTTATTTTATGTTAGATTAATCATTGATCATAAATGCTTTCTTTATATATTAATATAAAAAATGCTTTCTTTATATTGTCGCACACACATATAACATATTCCATGTGAATAATCTAATTAACTGTTAAAATATTTTAATTGTCAATAAAAGTAAAATGAATATAATTTGAAACGGGTAGAAGAATGTTTGTGTATGAGAATAATATGGAAATTAAAGTATCCCTCACAAAACAAAGAAAATAGAGAGTAATAAAAATATCCAAACAGAGAGAGTGAAGAGAACAAGTCTTGTTCTTCATATTACAGATTCTAATTTATAATATAAAAATAAATAATCTATAAAATCCGTTAAACAAATTTCTATTTTAGAAACTTTTGTTTTCTTTTTTAAAAAAAAAACAGAAGCCTTCAGTTTTCTATATGTTTGGGGCCTAACTAGATTACATGTGTTGTGTTGTGTTTGAAAACAACTTGAACAAGTCTTATTCAGTTATTGTTTATACTTTATACTATGGATTGAAATATATATAGAAAATAGAGTATTTATAACATCTGTACATTAAACCAATTTCTAATTTAAAAAAGGTCAAAGTTGTGTATGTTTTAGGCCTAGCTAACTAGATTACACGTGTTGTATTATGGTTAAAAAGAAGTGAAGGAAAGGAAGTGTTGAAGTACACAGTGACATAGATGGTGTATGTGGAAACAACTGAATTAGACCAAGATTCGAGTTTATATTTTGAATTCCCTTTCATGTGATGGAGCAGTGACTAGACAGTGGTTTTATGTTACTCTCCAAGTCCACATAGAAAAGTGGATAGCAACGGAAAGTGATTAATCTGAAAGGTCGAATTTAAGAAGAATGAGCGTCTCTAGATAAACCTCCCCGCCTTAAGCTCCAAACCATAGCATGTGGCATGACTTTTAGGAAGGACTGATTATTCAGTTAGTGACTATGTCTTTCACTTACACGCAAGTCAAAAAGCTCCATATCATATCTCTGCTCTATATTATTGCCCAATCACACCAAACACAACACTTCACGTTAAAGTATATATATTAATTAATATATTTGTAAATATTTCTCTATACATTGAACTTTCAAACCAACCTTAGTTATTGATATTTTCCTCATATTGGTTAAGAATACTTAATAAGTATTGATAAAAAAATTCAAAGACCTATTATCTTTTACTTGTAGAGTTTATAGGAATCTACCGGTTCTTTTTATAGGAAAATGTTAGCAGTAAATATATTAATTTTGTTAAAAGAGATATTTGAATTTGTGACTTTTTTTTCTCACCTTTTTCTCACATATGGACATTATTACTAGACTAATCTTATAGTCTCTAATATGTTCTCACAGTGTAAAAAAGTTTTTTTAAATTGATGTTTAATCATAATTCTTCGTTTATATGACTTTTAATGTATTAACTGGTAAAGTTAACAAACTTATCATAAAATTTTATTGGAAAATTTTTTATATTAACAATTCACAATCATTTTTCTCTTACTTGTATTACTTTTGTAATTGGATCTCCCCTCAACTTTTAAGCATCCTAACTTGTGCAGTTTACATTAAAATAATAGTTTTAATGTGACACATTTAGTCTAAAAATCTTCCATTACGTAAACTCTTATAGCATTGGTTAGCAAGACTAATATTTATATTAATAAACAATTAATCACGATTTAAGAAAAAAAAAAGTTTTATATGATGAATTCAAATATAAATAAACTTTAACTAATTATTTTGTCATGTTTAATCTTACTATTCAAAAAACACATTTATTTAATTTGAATTAGATTCTTTTATTCATGATATCAAGTTTTAGTTTACTGAATAATATTTTAAAAGTAATTTTATTTTTACTTAAAATAATTAAAAATAAATAATAACAAGTAATTCTTTTAATTACTGTAAAGTTAATTAATTTTACCCAAAAAAGTAAAGTTTTGAAACAAAGTATTTTTCAATACTTGATATAAGTATATATGCTTTACAATACTATTAAGAAAAAAAAATTATATATGCTTTACATTGTTATTAAACTATAATTCATAATTTATAATAAATTTATTATAAATATTTTAAAGTGATATAAGATTATGATGGAATAGTGAAGTATATGACAATAGAGATGACAAATAAATTCGTACATGTAGGTAACCTCTGAACTCATCCCGAAGTTAATGAGGAATTCCCGATTTGACCAGACATGGATACGGGTATGGAGAATATCCTATTTGTTAAGTCGAGAATAAAGATATACATACCCATCTGTTAAGTCGAGAATAAAGATATACATACCCATCTCATACTCATACTCGTACCTGTTTCTGTACCTTCTCATTTTACTCTTATTTTAATCACTAAAATATTCATTTATCTTTAAAAAAAAAAAGTTTGCCATTTAATTAAGAAATTCCAAACTTTTTATTTATTAGATAACTTTTGAATTAATATCATTATATTTAAAGAAACTATTTTTTACTAAAATATTATTGTAATTTTTTTTTTAAGTGTGGGATGAATATAAATATATTTGACACAAATGTAGACGTAAATTTCATACTCACTAGAAATGAAAATGAGAATAAGTTTGAAAAACAAAAATAAAGATGAAATTTCATACTCGTAACCGACCTATTGCCAATCTTATATGACAGTATAACCTTTATATGAAAGGGTTTAATTTGCAGCAGAGAAGATATGTATGTATATAGAGGTGGGATGGTGTATCAATTAAAGGAGCAAGATCATTAATTTCATCTCGCGTCATCAAAGCATATGACTTGGTCGTTTTTGAAGAGCGATGGAAAATGGATATATAAATAGACACTACTGTCTACTGGCAATTGTAAAATGCCTGCTGCCACATATAATGCAATGAATCTTACAAACAAACTTTGGAAAGTAAACAGAAAAAGGCATATAGGCGGTTTCATTCTTGTCTCTCTATTTCTTCTTTTTCTTTTTTTTTTAATCAAGCCCATTTTGTTTTTAGTAAATATCTTTTGTATTTTTTTTTTCATAATTGTAAAAATATTAGCTTATTTCAACTTTATATCTTATTTTTAAGGTTAAATAATTTTCTAACTCCCTAATTATTTGTAATTTTAAATTAGGATTTTGAATTACTTTTTTAAGGTATCCTTAGATACTAGTTAAGAAACTAAGAGAAAAGATTATATTATAAATCATATGCGAGTAAAATTTAAAATTATTAAAAGGGAGCATAAATTTGTGCATATCAATAAAATACTTTGTTCTTTATAATTTTTTAACCAATATTCTTAGGACATTGGTTAACATTATCTATTATTTTAATTGATTATTGAACTTGTATTATTTTTTAATTGGATAATTTTGTTTAACTGTTATTGCAAAAATTTAACCATGCAGACTTAAATAGTCTGGAATTCAATATTATCAAAATTTTAATAAAAATAAATATTATTTCATTTCTAAGTATTATATTTAAGTAGTTATTTGTAGCATTTTAACATTTAAATGTAAATATTTAAACTCATTAATGTAATAATCATAATTATAATTTAGAAAGAATAAAAGAGATTGTGACACGTGGTAAAATCTAAAACAATGCATAAAATACTGTCCAACAGACATGTGGCGACAACTAAACAGTTGTTATTGATAATATCAATGAAAAATTTTATGAACTTACCCTTACTTGTGTGTATTATTTGTATGAATGTGACGATTGTGCTTTGCACAATAGCAAATTATTGAGATGGAGCTGAGGGATAGGATGCTTTGAAGTGAATGTGAGAATGTGCTTGGAAGTTTGGATGATGTCATACTTTTTGTTAATATATATACCTAAGAAAATTATGTTAGAAGTATTGTTGTATAAATTTGTCAAAATATGACTGTGTACTAGGTTATGTTATGGTTTGAACTTGTGTAAAAGTTATGTTTAACTTGAGGAGTGATATGATATAAATTTGTGTAAGTGTTATGTTAGTAATCACTTGAATGAAGTTTGTATAATTATTAATATATGGATTGTATGTCAATAGGTTTGAGTTGAATTATGCAATTGAGGTTCTGCATACCGCAGAGTCTCGCTGAGCGGGAGTCTCGCCTAGTGAGATTTAGTGCTTGTTTGACAATAATTTTATAAAACTGTTTTTAGTATTTTAATTTTTAAAAACTAAGAAACTTGCTTGGGTAGTGTTTTCTGAAAACAGTTTTCAAAAACAGTTCTGTTTTTTAGTTTTTAAAAACTAAAATACTGGAACAGCTGAAAGTAGTTTTGTTTTTCAGTTTTCTGTTTTTGTTTTGAAAACTCAAAATACAATCAGAATATGTTGTTTTTTACTTTTCATTAATGAAATTTTAATAAACATAAACAAGTTTTTCAATTTTTAGATCTTTAAAACAGTTTTCAATTATCACTTGCCAAACAAGTTTTTCTTTTCTTTTCTTCCCTAAAACAGTTTTTGAAAACAGTTTTGGAAAACTTCTTTTCAAAAACTAAAAAATAAAACTAAACCAATCAAGCCCTCAGTGCTTGTTTGACAACAATTTTATAAAAATATTTTTAGTATTTTAGTTTTTAAAAACTAAAAAACTTGCTTGGGTAGTGTTTTCTGAAAATAGTTTTCGAAAACAGTTCTAGTGTTTTAGTTTTTAAAAACTAAAAAACTTGCTTAGATAGTGTTTTCTAAAAACAGTTTTCGAAAACAATTCTGCTTTTTTAGTTTTTAAAACTAAAAAACTGAAACAGCTGAAAGTAGTTTTGTTTTTCAGTTTTCTGTTTTTGTTTTGAAAACTAAAAATACAATCATAATATGTTGTTTTTTGCTTTTCATTAATAAAATTCTAGTAAACATGAACAAGTTTTTCCATTTTTATATCTTTAAAAAAAATTTCAAATATCACTTGCCAAACAAGTTTTTTTTTTCTTCCTGAAAACAGTTTTTGAAAACTCTTTTCAAAAACTAAAAAATAAAACCAAATCAATCAAGCCCTTAGTCTCTGTTACAGAGATATCCAACTTTGCACCCAACGGGAGTTCTCGTCTAAGGTAAAATTGTCTCGGTTTGGAATTTAATTAGATTTACACCAAGCGAGAGGCTTCACTCAACGCAAATTCCTTTCTATTTAGAATTAAATTGGGTTGTTAACCAACGACGTATCTCTCGTTGAGCAAAGTCATTTCACTGTGACAGACTCATCCAAGCTCCTTGCTGACAATGGTCACTAGACGAACTACCTATGTCTTGCCAAGCAACAAGGTTTGCCAAACAAGTTGGTGTGTTATTTGCCATGTTGTATCTTGTTTGCATTTTTAGGCACACCAAAATGTATATTATGCTAGAATGATTGTTTTGTGATTTAATTTTATATTTCATTATTTTGAATTCTAAATTACATGAGAAATGAATTAGTGATGAATAATTTTCAATAAATAATATTAATTTTTGGGAAGTTCCAAAAATTGTGCAAGTATAACAAGCCATAAATTGAAGGAGTGTGAGCATGATTGTTAAACTAACTTAAAATTAGTAGTGATTTTGAGGTTATAATATATATATATATATATATATATATATATATATATATATATATATATTATTATACTTTTACATTGACATTTTGTTATTTTGTCATAATATTTTACTACTTTGATCTTTATGGATGATATTTACTTAAGAAAAAATTATATTTTATTACTTTGGCCATTACAAATAATATTTTCCCATAAACAATATCAATCTTTTATAATTACTTTAATATTTATGGATAATTTTAGGTTATTATCATAATAAATGATAATTTTTACTTTTTTGTATGAACAAAGTTAGTTTTTTAATATTTTTAATATGAGATAAACTCTTATGAGTTTGAGCAAGTTTATCTTTCCTCCATGAGTTTACCTAGATTTTTAAGTTTAACAACTTTGAGTGTGAGTGTAATTTACTTTACATGTATTAAAATGACATTGGTGTAAGTAAGTTATATTAAATGTTACACTATTTAATAAGAAAGTAATTAAATGATTCATTAAAAACATATATTATGTCCCTTTATATATATATATATATATGAATAAGGCAAAAATAATTTTAGATTGGCATAAAATTTATATATATGATCTATGTAAATTTTAATCCACGATAGGTTTTTAAATTAAATTATTTAATGGTGAATTTTAAATAAAATAATTTTTTATTAACATTATATATACTGATTGAGTTTTGCAGCTTGTTATTTAATATATTTGGGGTTCTACGGCTAAGAATCACATATGTACATATTGTTTCATATCCTTAGGACGTGTTTGGTACCACTAAAGTATAATACAAGGAGAATGACACAGGAAAAATGTTCAAGTTACAGATTGTCATGTGCATTGTTTGATAAATAATAAATAGTACAAAAAAATTAAAGAATCTTGAAATTATTATGATATACTTTTTACTAATATTTTTAATAAAATCCATGTTGTTATTGTTATTATAAAAATATATATTCTATTATATAGTATAATATATAAATTATATATATTATAATATTATATTATATATTTTATTACATATTATATCTATAATTATAACATAATATATATATATATATATATATTTTAATTGGTATACACTGTATTCAATCGTGATTTTTCATTTATGTGACTTTTAAAGTAGTAGTGAGGTTAACAAATTTACCATAAATAAAAAGTTATGATTGGATGTCAGTGTAGACAATAGCTTACCAAGGCGATGATCAGAAGCTGGTCTGAGAGGATGATCAGCCACACTGGGACTGAGACACGGCCTAGACTTCTACGGGAGGCAGCAGTGGGGAATTTTCCGCAATGGGTGAAAGCCTGACGGAGCAATGCCGCGTGAAGGTAGAAGGCCTATGGGTCATGAACTTCTTTTCCCGGAGAAGAAGCAATGACGGTATTCGGGGAATAAGCATCGGCTAACTATGTGCCAGCAGCCGCGGTAAGACAGAGGATGCAAGCGTTATTCGGAATGATTGGGCGTAAAGCGTTTGTAGGTGGCTTTTTAAATTCGCCATCAAATCCCAGGGCTCAACCCTAGACAGGCGGTGGAAACTACCAAGCTGGAGTACGGTACGGGCAGAGGGAATTTCCGGTGGAGCAGTGAAATGCGTAGAGATCGGAAAGAAAACCAACAACGAAAGCACTCTGCTGGGCCTTTATACTGACAAAATAAATATATATATATATATATATATATATATATATATATATATATATATATATATATATATATATAAACACGATAAACACAACAAATTGAAACATAAATAAGAAACATGACAGATATAAACCGTAACAAAAGAAAAAAATGAATATAATAAAAAACTAAAAATGAGAAGACAACATCACTTCAAATCTTGAAATCAGATATTGGAAAAGTGTGTTTGTAGGATGGCAAAAATACCCATGCCCATGATACCCTATTGAACCCGCCCAATTTTGACGGGTATTACCCAGTTTGACTGAGTATGGGTACGAGTATTACCCGATGCATTAAACCAGGTAGGGTACGGGTATGGGTATGTGACTACCTGCCCCGTACCCGTATCCATACCCACCGCGTTATAATTTTAATAATTATATAATACATTTAAATTTATATATTTAATTAAAAATTTTAATTCTTAAACTTTAATTTATAATTTCTTGTTATTAATTATTTTTTATATACTTTTTAAATTAAAATATAATTAATAATATAATTTATTTAATAATAAATAAATAAATTTAAATTGCAAAAAATAATATGACGAGTACCCGCTGGTATACCCGAACTTGAAAATACCTGACGGGGACGGGAATGAGTATTAAGATTTCATACCCGCTTTTTTTATACCTGAACCGAAACTCGAACCCATCTCGCACTTTGTGGGGACGGGGACAGGGAGGGTCAAACTTGCATCCGCCCTGCTCCGTTGCCATCCCTATGAGTTTGTGATTAAAAAAATAATTTAAAATTGTTTAAAAAATTATCGTATACTTAGAAGTAAATTTTCGTCTGGTTATATTCATAAAAAATTACTTTCGTATTTGACGTATTAAGAAATTAAAGGGTTGGCGTTTTTTTTAAATTTTCTCTCTCTTTTATGGCAAGAATTTTTTTTTTGAGAAGTAATTGAGTTGTTTCTTGAACAAAACAGAAAACTGGTTAGGCCTTGATTGGTTTGGTTTTTGTTTTCAGTTTTTGAAAAGAGTTTTTAAGAATAGTTTTCAAAAACTATTTTCGGGAAGAAAAGAAAAGAAAAACTTGTTTGGCAAGTTTTATTTGAAAATTGTTTTGAAGATGTAAAAATGGAAAAAATTGTTCATATCTGTTAGAATTTCATTAATGAAAAGCAAAAAACAACATATTCTGAGTGTATTTTGAGTTTTCAAAACAAAAATAGAAAACTAAAAAGTAAAACTACTTTCAGTTGTTCATATTTTTTAATTTTTAAAAACTGAAAAACCAGAACTATTTTCGAAAACTGTTTTTAGAAAACACTATCCAAACAATTTTTTTAGTTTTTAAAAACTAAAATACTGAAAACAGTTTTATAAAACTGTTGCCAAACAAGCACTAATTCTACTTCTTGAAAAAGGTTTAGACAAACATCTTAACTAATCTTATAAGTAATTTTTTTTTAAAAAAAATATTCTTTCAAAAAATAATCTTAAATAAATAGGTTCATTGTAACAAAAATTAATCATCTAAATAGAAAGAGGATTAACACATGTGGGTTAAACATTTTCTAGGAAACTTACATTACAAAGTGGTTTCAATTTTGTAAAAAAAAAAATCTAAACTAATTAATTTTTAATTAATTTAGTTTGGTTTAGATTTTAAAATTTTTTTTATGACTTGAATCAATGGTTTAGGGTTTAACATACAACAAATTAACAAAAATAGTTTGAGGTGATTTTGAATTTTTTGTTATTGGTTTTGAAATGTATTTTGAAAACAAAAACCTTGACGGAGAAAATTGTTATAATTTGGTTTTTTAGTTATTTTCAAAATAGTTTTCATCCAATTTCAAAAACAATAACATTTGGTTTTTGAATTTTTTTTTCTGTTTTATTAAAAAAATAATATTGACCACCATTTCTAACCAGTGAACATCAATTGTCACCTTCAACTGATGGTCACTAACCGCCACCTTCGACCAACAATCTGATCGCCACCTTCCTCTAACAGTTACCGGTTGTAACATTCAACCAACGGTCATCGGCTGCCACCTTGGTCTGATAATAACCAATCGCTAGGTGTCAGCTCTATGCGGCGACCACTGGTCGTCACCTCTAACCGATGGTCATCAATCGCCACCTCCAACCAATGGTTGCCACTCACCACCTTCGACCAACAGTCACAATCGCCACCTTTAACTGCTGATTACCAGTCGTCACCTTCGATCCACGATCACCGGCCACCACCTCTGACCGGTCACTATTGTCAATTTTTAGTTTCTAGGTAGGAAAGATTCTGGTGTTATTAAGATTTTAAAATAATGTTTCAAATTTGAAAACTAAAACAATGTTGTTTTCAAAATTTTGAAAACTTAAAACCAAAACTAGGTTTTGGTTTTATAAATTTCAAAACTGGAAACCAAAACTCTCCCTAAATGGGGCCTCAATGTTTAACAAAGTCATATATAAATACATTTAATAGTTCATTAATATAGATACAAAATGACACTTGATCACTTGATAAATAATAATTAAAAATAATAAAGAAAAACACATGCCTCGGTACAAAACACGATATTAACAGTCAGACAGAAAAACACACAATGCAATGGTAAGCATACTATCACATGAAATCCAATAAAAAAGGATAAATTATAATTAAATATCAACAATTCATTCAATAACATTATCAAACATGCAAAGACACTCATGTTTTCCCTAAACATAAGCAATTAGTACAACATGATAATATAACATGACACTTTTCGGAATACCCATTGAATTTGGATACCAAAGTGACCTAATAACTTATCTCAATTGGTGTCTAGTGTCTACTTGACTCATATGATAACCAATTGAAGTCTAAACATACTCATCTAACAACCCCCAACTATTGTCTAGCATTTACTTAACCCTCAATCAGGTTTTGTTTGAGTATATCCCTGAGGTACTCCTACCTGATCTAAGACCAAGATCATAATGTATATCACACACACACCTCCACTTGATTTGGCACCTTGGATTACGTTGACCTTAACTATATTTCTAACTCAATGCACAACATATATATCAACCAAGGCTAAGTTACTCAACTGTAACCACCTACATCCAATAATCCATTATAACATCAGTTTCAAACATGCATCATAACAACACAATTTCATTTGTCACCAAAATCAAGATCGAAACAGCAATTCCTCCACATTTACAAAGAACAACAAACTCATTTCAATAACAACACTTTAATCATCCACAACCAATTTTAATTAAGTAGTCTCAATTCAAAATTTCCTAAATTAAAACCAAGGATTTAACTTCCCTTATCTATTTCTCTTTTAAGTTGATTTTAAGAGAAAATGGAACCCATAATCACCTCACTAACTTAGTTTCTTGGTTGAAGCATTCACTCACAGGCTACCAAAACCCGAAACCAAATGAAACTTTAAGAAATTAGAATTTCAAAGTTGATTTCTCTTTAATGGAGATGATTAAACCTTATAGAGAAAGGAAATGACCGAAGGAAGTAGAATCAAACTTACTCATTAAGATCAATGCTAAAGATTAGACAAAATTGAAGGGATTTCCTTAGGATCTGAAGCCTGATTAGCTTGCATGCAAGAGGGAGAAGGAACGACAAATGGAGAATAAGAAAATTGAGAGAAATTAGAGAAAGAAGAAACAGAAAGAAAAAGAGAAAGAAAGAAGAAGAAGAAGAAAGTGAATAGGATCAAGAGTGTATTTAGTAATTCCAATTTGTTATTTGCATCCCCTTCCCTAAACAGATTTTTCGAATAAATTCCTGTAAAACTAGCCCAACAATATCAATTCAAAAAAATATCTATTTTACTCAACTCTCACCTTACTAACCATTACTTTCCCAAATTCCATTATTTAAATTCCACTTTAAATCCAATCACACTCATCAAAATAAAAATATAAAGAAATATAAATATAAATATAAATAAGAGAATAAAATATTTCATAATTAGTTCATTAATCATATTCACATTAAATTTAGTTTCTTTTTTTTAATTATTTCACAAACTTAGAACATATAGTTAAAAAAGGACCTTACGTCTTTTTTTCCCTCAAATAAACTTTTTCATTAGAACAATTTTTACAACTCGTATATTTTATGTAACATGTTGTTGGAACAAAAACTTATTCTATAAAGATTTGAGTAACAAACTTTATTTTAACATAATTGCTACATGCTTTGCAACTCTTTTTGCCAATCCCATAACCATTTTTAAAATGAAACAAGTAACTAAAGTAATAGTTTAGTAGTATGTTATCTTTTGTATTTTTTTATAGGAAAATGTTAGTAGTTAGTGTAGGCATGACAATCAATCTCGGACCTGCGTGGACTGACCAAACCTGCCTTAACTTTGACGGGGGAAAATCGAGTTGACCGAGTTTGAGTTCAGGGGCAGTGGTGGATTGTGTGATACCCGCCGTCACCCTCGTCCCTATGTAACATACTAATATACCCTTTGTCTATTTTAAATTAGTAACCTAACCTTTTACTTACTTATGAATGTTGTTGCCTTCCCCTTCTTTTGCAATTTTTTCCACCCTAGCAACAATAAAGACTCCCTAACTCTTGGTGTCGATGATTTTCGTTGGTTGCACTCTATGTATCGTCACTCGTTCACTACCATTTGCCATGCCTCCCCTCTGAGGACCTCTTGGTGAGGCATTTCATAATTGCTTTTATAATAATTAATTTGATTTCATTCCTTTTGTCTATTTAGTTAGCCATTTTTGGGTTTGTATCTTTTGGGTACTTGTTCTATTCTTGCTTGTTCCTTTTTGTCCAGTCATGATGATTTCTTCACAACTCTTCCATCTTGTAGTTGATTGCTTCAATTTTTTCTCTTCTATAGTTTCCTATTTACCCCTGTTTTTTGAGTTTTGGAATGTTTTCTCTATGTAGAATTAGAAATGCATCAAATACAGAGGGGATTATTCTAACAATGTCTACTTTATACATGATATTATTGTTGGACTAAAAAGACAAATTACCTTATTGCGAATACATGTTTTTAATGTTAACTAAGTTTTGTTTTGTTTCCTTTGCAACTTTATAGGTTATGTGGAATCTAAAGTAGTTATTGAATCTGAATTTTCTACTTTGTTGAATGAAATGGATACAAATTATGAAGGTATATTTTCTTAATCGATAATGGTCGCTGAATTCTAAAATTTGTAATTAGATTTTTTATTAAATTTTTGTTGAATTACAAAATTTAAGTTGTAGGTGATTTGAAGAATGACATTACATCCTAACACACTTTGGAGGATGATAAATAGATGTTCTCATCTCGCTTGCTGTGACACTTTTGCTATATTTGAAACTTTAAAATTTATAATTGAAACTTGTTAAGCACTTTTAGTTATGAAACATGCATTAATTACTTTGTTTCTTTTATAGCATGAGCAACACTTTCTATATTATGATATAACATTCTAGTTTGTATTTATAATTTTATGGGATTAAAGCTTTTTTATATATGAAATTTTTATTTTTTTTATTGCATTATGTTATGATGACTAAATTATGAAAATTAGCATATCTCAATTTTGGTTGGACAATTGAATTAAGAATTCAAAATTATGTTAGTTAATGTTTTTTTTAAAAAATACAAAATTTATAGTTGACATTGATATAAAAAAAAATAAAGATTAAGAGCGGGAGCGGGGCAGGAAAACCCCAATCCCAAGCAAGGGTGAGATGAAATTTATTTTCTCAGTGGGGTTGGGGATGGGGAGAGTAAACCTGCCTCTATCCCGCTCTACCTATTATCACTTATAGATTAGTGTGTTACTGGAGAGATTTCAAACTCATGACATTTTCCTCTCTATGTCACCAAATTATTACTAAATTAAACTTATAACTCTATTATCCTTCATATCTTAAAAAATGAAAAGAATCCTTAAATTATCTTTAAATGAAAAGAACCTTTAAATTATCTCTAACCCAATCTCTTTATGTCCTTTTCTTTTTACATATCTTAAATGAGTTTCACAATTACACGTAACTTATTCTTCTTTTTTTAAACAAGTCATATTTTCAGAATTTTTATTAAATGATTATTATTTATCGTTAGAATTTGTCTGCTCGACTCATTACTAGTGTTAAGCATTGATGGTTAAATAAGTACTACGCTTAATAAGCTAAGCCTCCAACGGTTAACATCAAGCACGCACCACTCTTATTAAAATAAAACCATGTAAAACGAGTCCGATGAAAATGTCTTTATTTGACCGACAAGGACTTAGAAAATTTATTTAGGTGTGAATTCGAAATAAGCCCGCGCGCGTGTCTATATATATATATATATATATATATATATATATATATATATTATACTTTTAATTAAATTAAATAAGAATATATAGCTCAATCATTGTACTTTTTAAATATTTTTTTCTTCGGAAGTTCTAATATACAATGATAATGTTTTTGAACAATTTACATTATAAGAAAGTCAACCCGACCATGTTATTTATAACGAAATCATTGGTGATAAAATGAATTTTGTTAAATGATGAATGGAATGAAAAGTTTGATTTGGGTTTTCCCTTATTTCCTAAACTAAAACCAACCCAGCCCGCGATGATTATTTCTTTCTAGCATGCAAAATGAAAGAAGTATTAATACATAAGAATAAGTTAATTTTGGTATTAGAATCAACTATGGGATGCAAGAATTTGTCTTACAAGCATGCAAAGGGGTCTCTATCAAAAAATGAAGCAGATTGATACGAGAAGATTTGAAAGCATTGATAAAAAGAAGTAAGGTAGGGGATATGGGACCATTTGGTAGCCACGCTAATTGCTTTAGCGTCCCTCTTGCAATGATGTTTGTGATAATGCGAATGAGAGAATTGAAGAAGAATGAGTGATCATCTATGATTGGCCAGCCGGTCGTGGCGCACTCTTGCCAATAATATTTGTGGATTCTATTACCATTCTTTCCTAAGTAGTAAGTACCATTTCTTTAAATTGCATCTTCCTCACTCCTCATTCACATAATCCCCACCCTTCACTACCAAGTCAACCATTCTTCACTCTTCACCTTTCTTTGGTTTATAAATTATAATTTGTTTTCAAATCTAGGTTAAATTTATAATTTTTTGTCTACAAACTTATCTAGACAATAATTAACTATTATATTGATTAAATAATCTAATTGCCAATCCCAAACTTACTCTTCCAATTTTCATATCTATTGTTTTTGTTCAATTTGAGACTTTTTTTAACATAATTAATGAATTGTTTATATTTAGGAATTTTTAATTGTGGAAAAATACATAAGGTTGAATTTGAAAAAGTTGAAAAAATTATATTATTTTAATATAAAAATAACTTTATATACTAAAATTAATATAAAAGTAGTTAGAATGGAAAAAGGTTGTTAGAAAATAATAATAAACTACAAATCTTTAGATTATGGGAAACAACTTTGAACATGTCTAAAATATAATATTTTATATGTTCCTAACAATTTAAGTTGTTTTCAATAATATAAAGATATTTGGAAATTTAACTTGCATATTGAGACAAAAACAATTAATATTTTTGAAAGATAATTTATTTTTAAGAAGTTGAAATTCTTTAACTCATAATTATTTTCAACGCCTTATTTATTTTTCAGTAGATTTTACTCTATAACAGTTTTTTTTTATTTATACAAGATTAATTATTTTTAAATCACTTTTCAGCAAACATACCCTTATTTTCTTCTTATTATTTTTTTCTAAATTTAAGCTAAAGTTCCTAAACATACTTTTCTCCATAACAGTTGAAATCGAACAAAAACAACTAATATAAAAGAAAAAAACTTTTCCAATCACACAAACAATAATAACAATATTATTCGTTTATATAATTAAAGGCACAACAATCTATAAGTATAATTGAATCTTATAAAATTAAACTAAAAACATCTTATGAAGCAATCATATATATATTTTCTTAAGTTTTTCAAAATTCTTAATTATAACACATATAGCATAAAATAAGTCCAAATTAAATAAACTATTGATAAACACGAGGTTTTAATAATAAAAAAGTATATTTAATGACGTATGTAATATCATTAATTATTTTAATTAAAGTGATATATTTCAAGTAATAATTAATAGTGTCTTTGAAATTTCTCACGACAATTTATTTTATTTTATTTTTATTTAAGAGGAGTCGAACTCTAATATAACTTTTTTTTTTAATAAGTTACATACATCTCTCAAATTATTGAGCTAAACCCTCAATTAGGAAGAATAGAGAAAAAGGACAACTTAAGTTTCAGTGGAAAAAAAAAACTTAATAATAATCTTAGAATTTTGATAAATAATTTAGATTAAATTTCTTATTAAACAGACTCATGTAATTTTTTATTTGAGATTATATTTCGGATTAAAGAAGAAAAAGATGATAAAGACAGCTGTTTTAAAAACTAATGTAATGTAAAAGTTTAATTGACTCCTAAAAAATATAATAGTTTTATTTTATTTTAAAAAATATTTTCAAAATATATAATAATTTTAATTTTTAAAATGAAAAATGTTTAAAATTAGAGATTGATTTTTAAACACTTTAAAGGAAAAAAGCTTTTCAATAACTTAACCATCAACAGCAAATAGGAGCAGAGCTTCTATTTACTCCACAAGAACTCCATATGCGTTTTGGTATTTGATCTTAGCAGTCGTATAACTACTAATAAAGCTTGAGGGACCTTCCTTTCTGAAAACTACCGGTGAATAATTAATAAATCAAAGTATTTATTACCAAACTATAATTAAATAATTGTATATAAGATCTTTAGATAATGCAAAATGCATTCAAAATTTGTAAAAGTTAGTTATTTTCTTTGTTGTTCAAACCTAATATAAATTAAATATACCACCAAACTTAATTGAGTTAAAAATATTTCAGCTTAGTCATTTGAACAATATTTCCGTGTAAAAGAAAAGGCCGTGATTTATAAAAATATCTAGTATAATATAAAGTCATACCCAAAAGAAAACAAACTGTTGAAAAGGAATATAATATATTGTTCTGCATATATTTGGAATGGAACAAAGCATCTACCGATGGGGTAGTAACCTGTAATCCGGTGTTTGAGTATTGTCGTGTGTGTATGGGGTGGGTACATTGGTACTTGGTACCACCACACCACTAGCATCAACTATTAACCTAAATAACATGAAAAAATTCACAGGTGTTTTTCTTGTTTTTTCAATTTCTATAGTTTAACACGTGTTGGTATTTTATTTTTTAACTTTGCTAATATTTCAACCAAAAGTGAATAACTACTTTCTCGAACTAGAAGATAAATTTAATTTTATGACCAACCTATCTCTCAACCGAAATAAAATAGTATAGATTTAGGGTTTAATATTCCATAAAAAGCTTTAATTGATTCTAGCTAATGTCGATATCTATAAAATCATTATCATTTATAAATAAACACAAAAATATGATAACTTCTTAAGTTCTGGTTACAATTTTTTCTTGTTATAAAAGCAAATTAATTTTATTTTGAATTTAGAATTTGCATCTGCAAACAAGAACACACTCAATTAACTTTATTGGACTGATTTATCATTAAAAAGTAGCATTTTTAAATAAAAAATAACCAGTTAAATGGCCAACTTAGTACATAAATTAAAAAAAATATGATAATTTGAAATAGTATAATAAATAATTTTAATTATTCTTAATAAAACATGATTATTTTTTGTTAGTGTTTATGATTACTTGCCAATCTCCTAGCTATATATTTAAAGGTGTGGGGCGTATTCTAGCAGGACCTATTTACTTTTTGGCGCATGGGATGTCATGGAGGTACAGGGAGGACTACTTCATGGGAAATGTCCAAGTCCTGTTGTATCATCCATAGCTGCATCGTAAAAATCATAAAAGTGTTATACACACTTCTAACTTAAAGGAAGTATTTTTCCGCATTCTCCACAAACATGTGGGATTTCATAATTAGCTGTGGATGTGTAGTCTATACTAGATTGCGATATATTTAATTTTTATATATCTTAGGGATGACAATTACTTAGTTTGATTAATCCTTTTGTAATGCAATAAGTAACTAGATTTTTTCTTCTCCTTCATACTTTTGATACCTTTTCCTTTATTATTTTATTATTATTATTATTATTATTATTTAAACAAAATAACTCATAACTATTTAAATAATTTTATCTTAAATATTATTATATGCTTATAAGTAGTAGTAAAGCTTGTGACTTTTTTTTGTTTAATTATATATATATTGGACAGATAATTCTTTTTTGAGTTCTGTAAAATCTCTATAAATAGTAAACTATATCTCGTATTCAATGTACTTGTATATTCAGAACTTGAATATTCAACAATCACTTAAATTACAAGTCGAGTATTTTTATTTCACTATAGTCCTATATGATAAATCATTATTTATTTCTATTTTAATCAATTAAAAAAAATCGAGATAAATACAGATACCTTTTAGTTTTTGACAGAGTAATTTAAAAGTTATACATAAGAGTTATGAGATACTAAGTGAATCCTACCGTGTAACAAAAACTAACTTTTCATTTAAATGAAATTAAATTTATAATCAAGGTCTCAATTCGATCTAACTTCAAATAAGTTAATAAGCTTTCGGGCTAATTCACATCGATCACTCTGGAGTATTGGATATGTTGGATGTTAATATTTTAGTATTATTGAATTAATATTTCATTATAATAGCAATAGAATATCATATATTAAGTATTAATATTTTTATCAAAATTAATATTCTTCGTAAAAGAACTCAATCTGTCGGATCTATAATTAGTTTTATTAAAAGCTTACAGTCGGAATTGGTTAAAAAAAATTTCTGAAAACTTGGGTCTGGCCTTTTCGTTAGGTAAGTCCAGTTGGAATAGACCTTAAATGGATCACACAGTGGGTTTTGGATAGTTGGGTTGATCTATTTCCACCATTAATAATGAAAGCACAATATATATATAGCACATATATCACTATGATAATAAATCGTTTTTGGGAATTCTACGTGATATTTTTTTCCTCTAAAATTCTGAGTGTATAATACAGATTCAATCGCTTTTTTCAACAAGCTAATAATCTCATTGATGAACAAAATAAGTTATATATTGAAATTGACATAAAGTTACAAGTGGGTTTGATAGTTAAAAAAAAAAGGAAGAAAATATCACAAATTTGAATTGTTTTACTAAAAAAATTATTAATATTTTTAATAATTAATATTTTTCTATAAAAAAATTTGAAATTAACATAATTCATTATAAGCATTATAAAAAATCATTGTTGAGTGTTGTACGTGCTATGACTTCCCAACATTTTAAGTGTAGAATATTCAATCAGTTTTTCCATAAGCTAATAATCTTATTCTGATGATTGACTTTTAAAGAGATTACCACGTTGAAAGGCACAACTAAATTATTAGAATTGAAATTGAGTTTGACTCAATTAGATGAGACCTATAATAATTTATATATTCGTTTACAAAAGTCAACCTTTTTAGTTTAGCTGTGCAATATATCTTAACATTGTATTAAACTTTTAAAACAAAAGCACAAGTTATTAGATACTCATGGATCCATTAATTAAGTTCTGGAATTTGATTATTTTGGATATGAAATTGTAAGGTACTGAGAGTACGTATTGTTTTACTAAAAAATGACTGACTCGTGGGAGGAGGATTAGGTCTTAAAAAAAAAAAAATTAAAAAATTCAATTTCTTTACTAATTTTTATATTGAAACTCAAAACCACTAAGAATAATTCTATGCCAATTAATTAACGTACGTATAATTAGTGACAGTCACAATTCTTTAAAGTTTAAACACATTTAAGGAATAAACTTAATAAATGAAATTTATTAGCCTATTACCTTTTGCTTTTACCTTTTATTTATTACCTTTCACTAATCAAAGCAAGGTATATCTTCACAGTTAAAAGTTTTAATATTAATCTTTCAAAATATAGATCATGGATCAGTTAACAGTGAAGATTGATTTTGGTTCTTTATTCTTTTTTGGAAGAGGAAACGTTTATTTCACAGAAAAGAAAAACTCCCTTTCAATAGTTTTTGTTGATTTCATGTGTTGAAATCATTCCAATTTGTGTCCCTGGATCCAGATATTTTTGACACTCGTTTTAATACAACAGCGAGTCTAAGAAAAATAGGTCAAAAGCAGCATGGGATAAGACTTTCTCTCTCTCTATCTGTCTGTCATGTGCATTGGAATATATATGTGTGGCATGGTCAAAATGGTGATTGATCATCATCATTCCATATGGTTGGTTAGGACTTAAAATGAGTAAGCTAATTCTGAAATTATTGGCCTCTTTGGAAGTCAACTGGGGTAAATGTACTATATTTTGGCATGCACATATCAGAAGCAAAGAGAGCAGAAGAAGGAACAGTGAATGAAATTGAACGGAATCGTCCTCATATACTTTTTACACCGATGGAATATTTGTGATGCAATGTCCAGAGGCATTGCAACCACTCGATGTGACCGACCATCGGACCTCCCACTCCACCATGCACCTTGTACAACTTCATATACTTTCTCCTCACTTCACTTTTCTCTTTACTTCATACATATTTATCATCACATTCTCATCCTTTTTACTTCTTAATTATAATATTAATATGCCTTAAATCACTTTTTGTCCAGCATTTTTTTTTTATTTTTAAACATTTGTTTGATTTGGGTTGTTGAAAGATGTCTATGGTTTGATTTTATTTTTGTTTTTAAGAAACATAATAAGTCATATGTAGATAGGTAAGAATGATGTTAACAATTAATGATGACTTATTATGTTAATAAGAAGTTTAATAGAATAACTTAATGTAATGTTTTTAAGATAATTATGTTTTTAATTAGAGTTTAATTAATGTACATCGATAGTATAAAAAAATTTACAATGACATTAAATCATATTTTTTCATTTATATGATTTTTAAATTATTAATTAATAAAGTTAATAAATATCATTGTAAAACTTTAGAAACTGATAGTACATATTAATTAAACTCTTTAAATTATTTAAAATTTTTTTATATCTTAACTGGTCTGAACATATAAGATTATTAAAAAATAATATTCGTTTAAAAACATTATACAAGACTATCTATTAAGATTTTCGGATAAAATAGTAATATATTGAATTATCAAAATTTCCCTTAAAATTGTTGTTTAAAAACAGTAACTAAAACTAAAATTGTTTGACATGCATGAACTAAAAATGAAAAAAAAAATCTTCAAATGATAAAATAAAACTAAGAGAAAGGATTAAAACAAAAATGTATTATTTTTCAGAGACCAAATATTTGTTTAAATTATTGTGTGAAATAACAGTCAAAATATAAAGATATTACATAAAATTTTCATAAAAAATAGTAGAGCAAATATATCTATATCTATATATATATATATAAAACAACAACATTATAACAACATATGGTAACCAACTTCATGTGGTAAGATTAATTGATAACCTCACTCATTAAATATGTAACAAGATGAAAAGAGGTCTATCCTTAAATAGATGTCAATATTTTAAAAGATTAGTTCTTAACTTTTTCCCGAAAATACTTGAAAAAATTACATTTGCACATGATATTCATAAAATAATAAAAATATATTAATATATATGTGGTGGAAGTCTCTTTACACGTTTAAATCTCCATGAATTAATCTCTTTTCTTTATCTACATATTCTTTTGCATATTTATTTTATTCTTTTATAAAAAATAGATCTAGATACAAGTATAACACTACAAAAGAAATAAAAACAAATAAATTATTTTATTTTATTTTTGCTAAAAATTAAGGAAAATAGGAGGGAAAATTTAACCTCATCTAGGCATTCAAAACACGACAGTTGAAGTTACATGAGTGATGAGGGGCAATAGATTATTTGTATGACTAACTCCATGGACTTATGAATTATGACGTCTATGTTGTATGGGTACGACCCCAAACTTATCTCCTATCTTGCTTTATTCATTTACAACTCACGACGCTTTCTAGATTGATCGATAAAAAAGGAATAACATGATTGGTCATATTTTTTTAATAAATTTTATTATTAATTTAAATCTATTCAAAACCATAAAATTATATGAGTTTCCATTTATTATTTGGGATTTTTTTTTCACTTATCCTATTTCTTCTTTCACGCACCAAATTTACTAAAATTTTAAAAGTTCTTAAACTGCCTACGTTATAATTTTTCTATATTTTGGATCAATTAAGAGTTTCTTAAAATGAAGCAGGTTGTTAATCAAATAACTCAAAGAGTCACTAAAAGTTCTGGATGATATTATTTAGATCAATGTAAAATAAACTTTCGGATCATATTATCTAGATTGATTTTTTTTTTTTTTTTTTGAGCTCCGGATCCAGAATACTCTACTTTGAGTACAAAAGGACTGATTCGAAGAGTGAAATTGCAGGCTTCTAGATCACCTAGTCTAAAATTAATTTGATTTATTTTTTTTGTAAAATTTTATTTTACAAAATTATTTTTTTCTTTCTTCCTTTAGAATTTTAAATTTTTTTAAGTACTAAACATTTTATTCTTATTCATAGATATGGCTAAAACATGGCTTGAGTATAAAACTTTGCATTCATTCATTAAGTTACTCAACTTGAAGAGTGGGTATGTCCTACAACATTTGCATGTAGGAGGCGTGTACCAACTCATGTAACACAATATAGGCTAAGCATTATCAGGATCAACAATAGGATGTAGGGCATGAACAACTATTGGAAGAACAACATCATGTGGCAGTTATACTTGTTAGTTTTCTTGGTAGACCAAAGGATACTCACTACTTGGGTCATATGTTAACCATTTTGCATATGTCGTTAGGGACGAAGAGGTATCTTAATATGGAACGTTAATTTTTTTTCAATATATATACAACTTGCTTTCATTAACCAAGTGTAATATTGACAATGTTGATAAATTATTAATTTGTATCTTTTTTGAAAGGTAACAATAGGAGGCATCAAGCTTCTATTTGTGTTGGAGAAATGACAATCGCGTTAGGCAACGTGTCATCATTGTTGTATCTAATCATAGGTTGGTTTTGTAGTTATGACTACATGAATGCTTATATGAAAATTCTTATGCTGTTGGAGCTACTTGGTATTACACTAAAGGAAGCATTTGGTGATACCAAAAATTTCAAGCAATGAAAGTTGATATTTCTTGGTTTTATACATACTATCAAAAGAAGAACAACGTTGAAGCGATTAATCAATCTCATTGAGTTAGGGTGTGTCCAAAAAGATTGCATACTATTTTTGTTGTTTAATCCATTCTATGCTAATGAATGTAGAGAAAAACATTTATACATGCTGGTCTAAAAATTTTTACACTAACAATTAGTTACAACATTTTATGTATGGTAAGTTTGTTGACTTTACCAATTAATACTTAAAAAGTCATGTAAACAAAGAGTTGTGATTAACTATTAGTGTAAAACTCTTTTATACTAACAGTAACATCCCAAAATATTAATACTATTTATACCATTTATTGACATAATCTAATTCACTTCTCATGTAATTTATAATCCAAAACATTGAAATATAAAGTTTTCATCACAATATAATCAGTTTGCTAAATGCAACTCCCCTTTCGATAATGAATTTTTCGAAAACTTTCCAAAATTCAATCAAAAGACTCTGAATCTAAGGTATAACAATTATTCTTACATTTCCACCCTTCTAACCATTATCTAAATACAGCCACAAAGCATTAACACGAATAATAAACTCATGATACCTCAATTCAATTAATAATTTAAGTAAAACTTTAATTTAATCTCCCTTACTATTTATATCATGCATTTATAACTATTAAACAAACAAGTCCTTACAAATGAATATACATATCATGTTCAAGTAATTTCATTAAAGGTTGCATATTTGTTCTAGGACTGTTTTTAGGTGATCGAAATTAATACATTGCATTGTACACTTCTTATATAGTTATCTCACATTTTTTTCATTGTATTCCTTCAAAGTGAGAAGAATACTCTTTAGTTTTCACCATACTCTTTGTCATATTAGCAAGCAATGACTTCTCATCACTCACCAAACAGTCAACATGTGGATGACTATCAATGTCTTGGTTAAATCATGATTGTAAAACCCACAAATTAAATTCATTACCCACAAATCACCCTTCTTAAGGAATTTTTCTCTTAATCTAAAAAGTTAATAGCATTTTGTATTCCTAGTTTTTTTTTTCAAACAAACCTTTTCTTCTTATATGGTTTATACTTTATCACTTCTCTCACATTCCAAATAATAAAAGTCTTACTTTATATTTTCTCATTAGGTGTACTTAACCGCAATAAGTCAATGACAAATTAAGTCATGTTGAAATTACACTTTCAAAATTACAATTTAATAATTATTGTTGTATTGATGAATGCATTAGTATAGTTCACATTAATGTTATTATTATAGCAAATATAATTATTAATTCCTTCATCGACATGAAAAATGGCTTAAAAAACCCTCCCTTGAAAGTCAAACCTACAAAAAATAAAATTGATTATTAATATTAAGATGTATAATAGAAGAAAAAAGACACAAATTTAAGTCACATGTCGAATTGTTTGATCCAGAAAAGGGTTTTGCAATTACATTTTGGATGTGGAAAGAATCCAACTTCAATTCCATAAGGACTATATATTGTGAAATATGTAAGTGCCAAGTTTTAAACTAGTTGATTCAAAGGGTTATGACGCCATCCAAAGTTTTCCATTTGATTACTACGGGTGGCATGATCCAGATCTAAACAATACAATTTTCTCGATTGGATTATCCCGAATGAGTTAAAATGTTATGTCGTATGTAATAATGAACTAGAAAAATCTGGAGGGCTTGATCTAGAATAATGAATAAAAAACCCTCCATATGATAAAGTCAAATCCCTATTTAAATCAACTCATCCGGAGTGTGAAAACCTTCGTCAAATACGTCATATAATAAAGAACGATTGATGGGTGGAGCCTGAAGCGGAAGATGGAGGACGGGTGGACAGAGGTAAGGAGAAGAAACGGTGCCATTGGAGGAGGGAAGTTAACGACTGATGTAGGAAAAAGGGACGGAGTGGAATCTCTGTTTTTTTCACTCATTTTTCGGAGGAATACAAGGCAAAGGATATGTGGGAGATATTCAGGAGATACGCAAAAATTCATGATGTGGTAATTCTAACCAAGAGAAACAGTAAGGGCCAAAGGTTTGGTTTTGCCAGGTTTAGGGAGGTTGAGGATGTCAAAATGCTGGTGGTAAGGCTGGACAACATTTTCATTGGAACAGAAAAATTGTGGGTCAATCTCCCAAGGTATGACAAACGAATGGAGCAGAATCAGACAAAGAGGAACTCATGGAGGAGGAAACAGATTCAAAACGGTTATCACATAGGGGCGACGCAAACGGGGCGACAGAGTGGGCATGATAGAAACCTGGGAAAATCATTTGCCTCGGTTGTACGTGATCCTGGGGGGTCAAAAAATAATAATACGCGAAAAGAGGCAGGAAAAAAGGAGGCCACGAAAATAAAAATAGTATACACAGCACCACTGGAGAATGTTATTCGGCTTCAGAAGGCCTATGTAGGTGAAGTGCGTAAAAGAGGGAATGCGTTCAGGATGAAGGTTTTCCTAATGAACCATGGTATCTACAGTGTGCGTACAACTCTTATGGGGGCAAACAAGGTATTGCTGGAGACGAAAGGGGGAGAAACACTCCAAGAGATTATGAAGGGAAGACAGCAGTGGTTTAATTAGTGGTTTGCTGGGATACAGAAGTGGGAGCCGGGAATGGTAGACACAGACAGGAGGGTAAAGGTGAACTGCTATGGGATCCCGTTACATGTTTGGGGAGATGATTTTTTCTCTACTTTACTCGCACCTTTTGGCGAGTTGTTGTACACGGAGGAAACCACCAAAAAAGAAGAAAGTTTCGATGTAGCAAAAATGGTGATGTCCAGGAAGGATATGAAAAGACTCGACGACACTGTCCGGGTGACCATGGGTGGGATTTCGACATCAGGATAGAGGAGGTGGAAGAGGTGAATCAGACAAAACAAACTTTAGTACAGACTACATACAGTTCGAAAATGAGTTCTTGTCAGGGGGAGGAGGAGTTTGACGAATCGGTGGAGGCGGAAAGAAGATTGGTCGAGATGAAACAAAGGATGCTATACCAAGGTAACTGGAAAGAGTGGGAGGAAGGGGACGGGGGAGTGCCGGACGACAGGGGTCCTGGAAGCCGGCAATGAGGTGTTACGGCGTGTAAAGGGATACACTGGTCCAGATCTACAAACAAAACTCTGGAGGTCGGGATGGGGTGCATAGGGGCGGCCGTTGACCGTATCAACGGCGGTCCAGGGCGGGATTGCCAGAACCGACAGGTAGGGGAGGAAAGAGAACACAGGACAATATCCCAGATTTCCCGCACTGGTTCAGGGTCTGTTTTCAGAAAAAAGTCGAGAGTTGGTGGTTGTGGCATGGGGTCTAGCTGTGGACGAGTGGAGTTTAAGGAAAGGAAAACAGAGAAAGTTGAGGAGAGGCAGGTGCAATGCTGAAATGGTGGGGAAGGAGAAGAGGAAAGCTGGTTTTAGGATACGGGGTGCGATTATCGAGACCTGGAACACGCTTCTCGAGATCTGCCGAAGGGACAGAATGCACGCTGTCAGTCTATGACGCGCGCCGCCCGAGGTCTGCGTACTCATCACTCTGCATCATGACAGTGTCAAGAAGATCCGGCCGTTGGAGACGGGATGGGGCTGCGTGGCGTAAATCCAGCCGTTGGAGGAAGCGTGGATCAGGAGACGGGGCGTGCTTCTCGAGACCCGGGGCGAGCTCCTCGAGACCTGGTACCAGGACAGCCTGTGCGGCGTCAGTCTGCTTCGCGGGAGGAACGAGGTACACGTGCTGGCTGGGTGGATCTGTGCGTGTCAGGTCAGCGTGGAGACCATCCGACCGTTGGAGAGGGGACATCGACGCGTGGCGCAAATCCTGCCATTGGCGATGGGCCGTGTTTGATGCTGGGCCGTGATGAACAGTCGAGCAATCCAGCTGGGGCGCGATTTCCGTTGGGCCTAACAGAGGAGGCCCAATTTCCTGGACTTTGCGGGGAAAAATTGGGGCAAATTTTGGGC
This sequence comes from Psophocarpus tetragonolobus, assembly GCA_037954015.1. NCBI lineage: Eukaryota > Viridiplantae > Streptophyta > Magnoliopsida > Fabales > Fabaceae > Psophocarpus > Psophocarpus tetragonolobus. The sequence goes on along the minus strand of CM075688.1, from coordinate 44,198,727 downwards.
CTGAGCACGGAACCAATCTGGGCCAGAGAACAGTGCGATCGAGGGCTTGAAATGGGCCTCTTTACAGGGGGAAATCTGGGTCTGGTTACTACGGAAGGTATGGGCCAAGGCGGAGAAAGTTCTGAAACTGCTTTTGGTCACGGACGGAAGGGGTTTTTTACGGAGGATAGTGATTACGGTATAAATGAATCGTTATCTACACTACTTACGATCACAAGAAATGGGTACTAGTAGGCGGAGAAGTAGTGTCTGGAGGTAAACAAGGACATACGAGGGAGGTCTCCATATGGAAGCAACTAAGAAGGAATAGTTGTGATGGAAATAAAATAATGACGAGAGGGCAACGGGATGAGTCAAGCGAAGAACAGAACCAACAGACCAATGACGAGGAAGAAGCGGAAAAAATATGGAAGGCAATGAAGGAAGTCGGAATATCCGGGAATGGTTCAGATAATACATTTATACAAGCATTAAGGAAGATGGAAACAAGGGATAAAGAGGAGAAGGAAAGAAGGGAAACGAGGAGGGATAGGAATAACTAAATGAAGATTCTTTCTTTGAATATGAGGGGGTTCCGGGATCAGACCACAAGCGAAGAAGGATCAGGAGATTGCTAAATGGTAACGATATTGATATTTGCTTGCTACAGGAGACAAAATGTAGGATGATAAATGACTGGGAAGTTAAGGAGCTTTGGGGGCCGACAGGGAGTGACTAGAGAATGCTACCGTCAATAGGACTTAGCGGAGGGTGTCTGACAATTTGGAAGAAGGATATGTTGGAGGTTGTCTGGGTAATACAAGGGCTGGGTTTCCTTGGAATTAGGTTCAGAGGAAAGAGTTCAATGGTAGTTAACTGTGTGGTCAATGTATACGCTCCATGCTCGATGCAAGGGAAAAGGAAACTATGGGATGATCTGATGATGACAAAACAAGGGTTTCCGGAGGTTAATTGGGTACTTGGTGGAGATTTTAACGCGGTGATGGATAGGAGTGAATTCATAGGGAGACCTAGTTCTCATTCTACAATTGAGATGTCTGACTTCAAATTCTTTATCCAATCAATGGGATTATTGGATATTCCAGCCATCAGAAAAGGAGCCACGTGGATAGCCCCGAATGGAGAGGCATCTAGCAGCTTGGATCGGTTTCTATTCTCCCCGGATTTGATGGAGGAGTGGGGAGTTATAGCTCAAAGAGTGACTAGAGAATTTTCAGATCATAGTTGGATCTTAACAGAGGTGAATAAACAGAATTGGGGTCCTAAACCTTTCAAATTCTTTGATCATTGGTTGCAGGAGCAGGGTTTTTTGGACTCTATAAAAGAGTTCTGGTCATCTGATCAGGGTCATCGATGGAGGATGTATCAGCTGGCAAGTAAATTAAAAGGTTTGAAGATGAAGATTAAAGAGTGGAAAGACGAAGACTGGAGTAAAGATGAGAAATTCCTGAGAGACAAGGTATTACAACTGGAGATGCTGGACCAGCAGTTAGGCCAAGGGGTTATCGGAAATGGTCAGCAGAGACAAGGTATTTTATCAGATTATTGGGTGAAGGCAAGGCAAATGGAACAGTCCTTGTTACAAAAATCTCGGGTTAAGTGGGCTCTAAACGGGGATAGCAATACAAGCTACTTCCATAAATGTTTTAAGGAGAGATGTTATGCAAACTCCCTTCTGGCAGTCAAAACAGATGCCGGTTGGGTGGAGGGAGTTCAGAATATCCGAGAGCATGTGTTTAATCATTTCAAAGGGATTTTTGAGGAGGAGTATCAGACGAGACCGAAGATGGATGGGGTTGTCTTCAATCAGTTGGATGATCAGCAGAGAGAATGGCTAGAGGAGCCTTTTTCAGCAGCTGAAATAAAGGAGGCAGTTTGGGCCTGTGAAGGAGGGAAAAGCCCGGGCCCCGATGGATTTGGTTTCCATTTCTACAAATCATGTTGGGGAATTATAGGGGAAGACATCGTAAAGGCAGTACAAGAATTCCACCGATCAGGAGTGCTACCTAGAGGCGTGACATCATCCTTTCTTACTCTCATCCCTAAGGTGGCAAGGCCAAACAGGTTAGCCCAGTATAGACCAATTTCTTTGATCTCTAGCATTCAAAAGATTGTATCCAAATTGCTGTCACTAAGAATGAAGAAAGTAATGGGGCATTTAATTTCTAAGTGCCAGTCAGCATTCTTGCCGGGCAGATCGATACTGGATGGGGTACTGGTAGCAAATGAGATTGTTGATTGGGCTAAACGGAAAAGGAAACCGTGTTACTTGTTTAAAGTGGATTTCCAGAAGGCATATGACTCGGTAAATTGGGATTTTCTGGACTATATGTTGGCTAGGCTGGGGTTCGGGTGCACCTGGAGGAAGTGGATGAGGAGTATTGTCAGGAATAGCCACATGTCAGTATTAGTCAATGGGAGTCCAACGGAGGAATTTAGGCCGGGGAGAGGCTTGAAGCAGGGAGATCCGCTATCTCCGTTTTTGTTTCTAGTGGTAGCGGAAGCTTTAACGGGATTGTTCAGAACAGCTGTAGGGAAAGGGGTATTTAAAGAGCTCAATATTGCTGATAAGGCAAAGTTTTCAGTACTGCAGTATGCAGATGATGTGATTATGATGGGGGAGGCTGATTTGCAATCTGTTTAGTATTTGAAGGTGATTCTTCGTGGTTTTGAGTTGACTTCGGGGCTAAAGGTGAACTACAGCAAAAGCAAATTCTTCGGGCTAAATGTAGACGATTCATTTAAAAGAGCTGTTGATAATCTCTTGAATTGTGTTGTGTCATCTCCGCCATTCAAATTTCTGGGATTCCGGTTGGTGCGAATCGTAGAAAGATTAATATGTGGTTACCAGTCATTGAACAATTCCAGAGGAAATTGGCAGGGTGGAGGGCAAAACACATGTCCTTCGCAGGAAGGCTAGTTATGATAAATTCAGTATTGTCTAGCCTTCCGCTGTATTTATTCTCGTTTTATAAGGTGCCCAAGAAAGTCTTAAAAGTTATGACAGGATTACAGCGAGCATTTTTGTGGGGAGGGAAAGACCAGGAGATCAAGATCGCGTGGGTTAGCTGGGAAAATGTCTGTCGGCCAAAGAGGGGGGTTTGGGGGTAAAGTGCCTACGGAATTTCAATCTGAGTTTACTGGCAAAGTGGAGGTGGAGATTTTTATCAGACAAAAACGCTATATGGGCAAGTTTACTGAAGGGCAGATATGGCCAGTCATACCAACTCAATCTAACACCGGAGAAATTATCTACAGCATCTCAGTGGTGGAGGGATGTATGGGCTATTGACAGACCGAATGCGCAGATACCAGGCTGGTTTGGGAATAACATCAGCAGAATAGTAGGGAATGGCAACGATACCTTCTTTTGGGAGTAGAATTGGAGAGGAAATAACCCTCTTAGCCTAAAGTTTCCCAGGTTATATGGACTAGCGGTAGATAAAGGCACCACTATTAGCGACAAAAAGGGACGACCAGGAGGGTGGATATGGGTTTGGAGAAGAGAGTTATTTGTATGGGAACAAGACCAACTTAGTATTTTACAAAGTATGGTGCAGTCAATGGAAACAGTAGAGTACAGGTCCGATAGATGGAGCTGGTCGTCTAGTACAGATGGGGGCTTCACAGTGGCGGAGACCTATACGGTTTTGCGGTCTCAACAAACCACACCCAGATTAATTGGGGTGGAAGTCAGAGATCTGACACGAATGTGGAAAGATTGTTTGCCATCCAAGGTGATTGCTTTTTCATGGAGATTATTGTTAGATAGATTACCAACCAGGGATAATCTCTTGAAGAAAGGTGTGGACATTCCAGGTCAGGATGCACTGTGTGTCTTTTGTAACAGTGCTAGTGAGGCAAGAAATCATTTATTCCTATCGTGTGCCAAGGCTCAATCAGTGTGGAACGATATTATCAGATGGCTGGGAATTCAAGGACCTATTCCGGGGGATCTGTATCAACTGTTCCTTTCGTCATCAGTATGGGTGGTTGGTAAGCGAAAGAAGAAGTGCAGGTATGTGTTCTGGCTTGCGGGGTGTTGGGGAATTTGGGTCACTAGAAATCGGATTATTTTTTATAACATACCGAAGGATTCTGTTGACATTTTGATGTTCATAAAGACAATCTCGTGGAAATGGCTGTCATATTCCATTGGTTTTAATAGGGGGTGTGTCTTCTCTGATTGGTATGCTAATCCTAGATTGTGTCTATTAGATATGAGATAGATGAATATGTCATGATCTGTTTTATTAGCATACCGATGACCTTGTAATCACTTTGTACTCTGAGAAACATTTTGTTTCTCCTTTTGAATATATGCTTAGCTTTTCAAAAAAAAAATATAATAAAGAACGAAAATTAAAACTTTAACAACGAAAACCTAATAACCTCAAAAACAAAAACTTATTTCTTGGACAACAAGGAAAGAAAAGATGCCAACTTCAGACGAGGAATGTTTGCTCTCACGAATAGAAACAATATTCAGGAAGAGGAGAAACACTGAGTAGGAACACAATACACACTCTCGAATAGTAACAGTCAATAAAACTAGACATTGGGAGGGCTGAGCATTTTGGGTAGCTAATATTATTGGTAGGTGGCATTAGCAATTTTCTCGGTGTTAAAAGCAAATCTCTCTCATATTTTCAAAAGTTTTAGCCCATAATAAAAAAGTTTTAAATAGGACTGATTATGAAAGGAAATCAGATTGTAAGTTGTACTAATAATAACAAGTTGATAATTCTTCAATTCTATAGATTCGTTCAAATTTAAGTTGTTGATTTTAAATAAAAAGAAATGTCAGGGGCACTCTTGGTTCTCTTTGGAATACTCTCTGTATGATCGATTAAAATTTATTAAAAATCATATTTTTTATGAATTGCACTTCGAGAAAGTTAAATTTTAAACCATCACAATAAAAACATTACAAAAAGAATGTCATTAGACAGTATCGTTAACATTCTTCTTAAATAAGTTATTCAAATTTTCAATTTATTTTCTAGAGTTAATAGCCTGCACTTTAAAAGATTTTGATCCGTGAATAAATGTTGTGAAGGAAACCTAATGTAAATACTTCATAAACTCCACACTCAAGATTTGTTTGAAATTATTGACGCTAAGAATATTTTAAATGCCAACCCCTTCAAATTCTTGACATTACCAAATAATCAAATATACCATAAAGCTTTTTAAATTTTCGAATATTCAATAATATATATATATATATATATATACTAAATTTAAATGTATAACCTATTATTATGACCTCATATATACGTTTCATTTATATATATATATATATATATATATATATATATATATATATATATATATATATATGAGTGGCTTAATGATAATGTAAAGATTTTTTTTATCATAATTTTATATTAAAAATAATAAAATAGGGGTTAATTGAGATAGATTGCAATGATTTATTAGTATTTGTCAACAATATAAAAAAGATAACTAAGGAAGTATAGTGTGTGCATGAGTACTATAAACTTCTATCATATTACTTTAATTTTTAGGATAAAAAAAAGATACCTTTAAAAAATTAAAAAGAGATATAAAGTTTTTTTTAAAAAAAAAAAAAATACAACAAGAAGAGTTGGAGACTCTTCCAAGGGAATTTGAATTAATACCTCCCATAATTTAAATTAGCACTTACTCACATGGTGAAAGACTTGCCCTTCATTCTATCTCTCTATTATTTTATGGCAAACTAGCTGGAGAGTAAAAAGAGAGATAGAAAAATAATAATTATACTAAAAACATAAATCATTAAGAAATTAAATTACTATGCTAAATAAGAAATTAAATTACTCTAATAAAAAATTAAATAACTATATTACATGTAATTAACTATACTAATTAAATATTTAATTAAATAATTATACTAAATACATAATTTATTAAGTATATTAATATAATAAACATATAATTATTATAATAAAAAAATAATAAATTAAATAACTATACTAAAACTAATAAATTAAGTACACTAAAAATTAATTAAATTACTATACTAAAAAAATAAGAAATTAAATTATTATACTAAAAACAATTAAATTATATTACATGTAATTGACTACACTAATCAAGAGGTGAGCAGAGAAGAGAGACAAGGTGGGGGCAAAAAATGAGGTTAGGAGAGAGGAAAGAGAGTGTGATGAAGAAAATTATGTAAGAGAAAGAAGGGAGAGTAGCAATGAAAACGAGTCGGGGCGAGTACGAGTAGTGTGTACCTGCTTTCCGTCATAAAATACTCAAATTTGTTACCTGCCTAGTATTCGTTATAAAAATAACCATGGGTACCCACAAATATTTTTCAAAAATAGTTTTTTAAAAGATATTAACTTTTTTACCTAAAGTTTTATCAAATAAATAATTTATTTTTGAAAAATCTAGAAATAAAATTATATTAGTAAGTTTCTACAAGATTAATTGGATCTAACAATAGATTAATATATATATATATAATATTTAATTTAAATAGAATATAAGCTTTACATTACAGAAATTTTTATAAAAAATAATTTTATAACTATTCATTTTTTATAAAAAAAATAACATTGATAACAATAAAATTTGACAATTAATATTTTCAATAGATTTATTTAACAAAAATATTATCTTTTTTAAATTAAATATATGTAGTATTTTAATTTAGCCGGTAGCGGTACCTACAGGTAGAGGTGTGCAAAAAAAACTAGTTTGAACCAAATTGGTTTTGAACCTAACCGAAACGAACTAGTTTTGAGTCGAACCAGATTAATAAAAATTAACTGAATTATTTTTAAAACGAATTTGGTTCAAACTAAATTGTTATTAAACCAATTCGTTTTGAACTGAACCGATTTTATAAATAGTTTAGTTTACTGGTTTATAAAAAAAAAACATTTTTTTCGTATCCCACATCTCTGAAACTTTCCACAATCATGTGAGAAACACGCTTAATAGAAAAATACTCTCTTTAGTTGTTCACACTATTGTGGTCATGTTTCCAACACTGTAAAAAAAATAACTGAAAAAAAAACAGTTCAAAACTAGTTCGGAACTAGTTTAATCTAGAATTATTTCGAACTAGTTTTATAAAAACAATTTTGTTTCGAACCAGTTTTCCAAAATAGTTTGCTTTTTAAGTTTAAAAACTGAATTGTTTCAAACAATTCAATTTGGTTCGGTCGATTTTTTTGAAAAACTAGTTTTTGCCCACCCCTACCTACGAGTATGGGTCCTATAATACCTGTACTAGTGTCCGTTAAGATGCATATAAAAAAAACTCGTAACCACAAGTAGCAAGTACCTATTTAAATACCCATTCGGATATTTTAATGAATTTAATCTATAGGTATAGACAATTTTTTTGTCACCCTTAAGAGAGAGAATTAAGAATAAAATAAGAATCTAGAAATAATTTATTAAAAAATAGAAATTAAGTTAGATAAGGAGCGGTGCTAATTTTCCCCAGTCTTCTAGGCCCAATCAGAATTAACTATTATGTGCACGGTGAGAGAGCCATCTCGATTGTTGGGAGTTATTTTATGTCTACTGTTGGAAAACGTGTTTACTTTTAAATTTTATTATGTATCGATTTTAGACATTTTTTTAATGTTTGATTTTATGTAGAGAAAAATCTATAATTAATTCTGCTTCTATAATTAATTCTGAATTAAAATAATTTAAAATAAAATTTTCTTTGAATCAAGATTATTTGATTAATTTTTACTTTTAAATTGCTTTTATGATAAAAATATCTAAATATAAATTATGTCATCTTAAAATTAATTTTAAAAAAATATTTTCATTCAAAATTAATTTTGTTTATCCAAATACACACCGAGTCATTTAATCTGCAATGTAACCTAATCCATCTAAAAAAAATTAATTAAGGTCATGTAAAACCGCAAGTCAACAAAATGATTACGTGGAAACCAGCGTGGCAAAAAATTACTGTAAAACTGCAATTGGGAATTACGGTTTGACTGGTCTTTGACCAACACCTCTTTCCTGTCCCATAGGTAAAAAGAACACAGAAAACGACGCTTCTAAAATCGCAAGTCAGACTTGCGGTTTGACCACCACCTATTTTCTATCCCGTGTGTTTAAAAGTGCAGATTCCAAGACACACAAAACCGCAATTCGCACTTACGTTTTGTGTGGTCTTCGACCAGCCCCTGCTTTACCTAACAGTTGCAAAAAAATACAAATTTTTACTTTCATAAAACACAAGTGCCACCTGCGGTTTCAATTAAAATTTTTTTTTTCGTTGCCCATCGGTTTTAACCCATGAAGAGGAAAGGGTACGGATTTTTAGAAAGGGACGAATTTTTAGGAAGGGGTGCGGATTTTTAGGAAGGGGCGCGGATTTTTACTCAAAAAAAAACCACAAGTGTGAACTGCGGTTTGCATTAAATATTTTTTTTCACATAAACCACAGATCAGACTTGCGGTTTATGTGGAGTTCTTCTCCTACTTAAAGCCCCTTCGCCCCAGAGAATCGCACACCCCTTCACCCCAGAGAACCGCACACCTAGTTGTACCCCACATAGTGACAATCAAAGAAAGTTTTTATTTTCTGAAAATTTTTTCTAAATATTGAGGTTAGTTTTCTTATATAATATTTTGATATATGTTTCTTATATATATTTTTTTATTTTGTTATATATTACTTTGGGTATTATTTTAACATAATATTTTGTACTAAATTTTAGCAATTGTCATGGTATCGTCTTCTTCTTGCCCTTCTATCGATTGTGTTCATTCTGGAGCTGTGGAGAATGACGTGTTGTACATGCAAAATCAACACATTTCTCAACATATATGGAATGGGGAGGACGACAGAAAACTCTTAATCAGACTTGCAGTTTCCACTTACAATGGAGAAGAGTCAATTCCTCCTCAAATTGTACGATATTTATGACAAACGGGATTCTACACGGTCGCCCAGATAAGTTTTCTTCGTATTAATGCAGGTTTAATTAATGCATTTGTTGAGCGGTGGAGGCCTGAAACTCATACTTTTCACATGAGATGTGGAGAATGAACTATCACCCTTCAAGATGTTGCAATTTTGTTGGGTTTACGAGTGATTGAAATTCCTGTCATAGTTTCAACCAATATTAATTGGGTTGAACTATGTGAAGAACTGCTTGGGGTTTCACCCAATGACGATGAAATTGATGGTAGTTCTATTCGAGTTAGTTGGCTAACTCATAATTTTGGTGACATTGCTAATTTTGAAAATAATGAACAAAACTTACAGAGATTTACTAGGGCATATATTTTACGACTCATTGGTGGTGCCTTGTTTGTTGATAAGTCGAGTAGTAAAGTCTCTTTAAGATATTTATTATTGTTGCGAGACTTTGGTGACTGCAGTGCATACGCATGGGGTGCTGCTATACTTAGTTTTTTATATAGAGAACTATGCGTCGTAACAAATTACAAAATAAGATCCATGGGTGGTTTATGCCTATTAATACAAATATGGGCATGAGAAAGATTCCCAAAAGTTGCACCAACTATATTACCCCCATACAAACCAAACAAACCCATTGGGTCAAGGTAATTTTTTTATTGAGTATAATGTTAGTTATATTTTACAACATTATTCGTAAATTAGTTATATAATATTTAATACTAATTATATAATTTTGGTAGGTGGCTACGGGAAACCGACACATTGGAGCCACCGATGATTTAAAACATCATCGTCGATTACTTGATACAATGAAGCAAAATGATGTAAGAAAATGTATGTTATTATTTTTTAATTTTTTTTACCTACTAACTACTTCTTATGTTATATAGGTCATTTGGATGCCATATCCAAACGAAATTTTGGCACAGTTACCCCCGATATGCGTAGAAGGGGTTAATGCGTGGAAATGTGTTGTGTCATTGTTTTGCTTCGATATGTCATTTCTCCAACTAACTACTTCAGTGCTTTCTTGACAAAATTTTTCAAAGTTTCGGTCAAATATATGCTTGCATGGAGTGTAAGCTAAAAAATAAGACAATACAATCGGTAATTTCTAATAATAAAAATAAATTTCAAAACAAATTAGTCATGTTTGTAAAAAGAATTCGTACCTAATTTTATCAAAATTTTTTTCTGTGCCATATTTTTAAATCGGGTGTTGAAATTACTTGCAATATGGCGTATGGAATACTTATGATAAGCATATGGTGGTTGCCATCCTAATGCCTCATTTTGCACAGCAGACTTAATCCCAGCATGCCGATCAGAAATTAGACATATTCCTTGTTTTTGTGTCACATGCAATCGTATGTGGGATAGGAACCAAGACCACGACAACGAGTTTTCACTTTCAACCACAGCAAAAGCTAAAGGTAATACATTGCTATTTCCATCTTGTGTGGTTGCGATTAACAACGTTCCACGATACTTTCCATATAAATGTGTTCCATCAACCTGTATCAATGACTTACAGTAGTTAAAGGCATCAGAACACTGCTTGAATGTCCAAAATACTCTTTGAAACTATTGGTATTGACGGTAACCTCGATTTCCAACAACAAGATCATCATGAAATATTTCATAGAAAAAACCTGGCGATTTACTTTGAATGAATTTAAGAAATGTTGGAAGAGTGGCGAATGATTCATCCCAGTCCCCATAAACATGTACAATTGCTTTTGTTTTGCTTTCCTGTATGATATTTTGTATTCATATTGACTAGAAATTCTCTCCTGAATCAAATTAATTCTTAAAGATGGGTCTAAACCAACCATTCCTAAAAAAATTAGAAACTTAATTACAAATCATAATAGTTTAATTTAAATATTACCTTATATATGGACAAGTAAGCAAACCTGATATCAAGTTACTGATGAAATTTGAGTTTAATTTTTTGTGGTCTTGTGAGAGTGCCGGATTGAGACATACATGATCTCCACCCCATTAAGTAACCGTCCAATTTACTGTTTTTCGAGACAAAATTTCCCTCATATAGAATGGACACCCATCTTGATAGTTGGGACATTTGATAATGTATTTTGAACTTTTTGACTCCACAACATGATATGTTTGATGTGTTCGCATTGAATATTGTATCAATGCATTTTTTAGATCTTCTTTCGTCTCAAATTGTAGACTTTTGTACAATGCATCTCCAACATTCCATGACTCATGCAACTCTTGGCCTAAAATATCTTCTTGATCAGGATGCAACCAATTAATGTGTGTATAATGAGCTGCATCAGTCCAAGGTGGACGTTGCCCTGCAAATGTAACAATATTCTTATTCATGTGTATCTTATTCAACAAATTAAAGTAGTTATTCTTAACAAAATAATAATTATTGTTAAACATACCTTGTTCGACATTTCTTACCGACAATGACTCCATATTACGAGTTTCATCGTCATCAGTATCAGATGAATTATCATCAATTGGAACATCATTTTCTTCTTCAGATGTTTCCTCACCACATGATTCAGTAATAACATGATCATCATCTACTTCAACTATGTCAGAATTCATTATTCCAGTGTCTACTAGAGTGCCTGAACTAGTACCAACTGATGATTTCTTAACATACAATTCTATTATATGAACATCATTTTGTTGTTCAAAGGCATTAAACATAATTTGAATATCTTCATCATCAACAATTTGTAGTAACACATATTTTTCAGAAAATAAAAATCTACAAGTTACAGATGATATAAATTCATTTGATTGCATTTTTAACTTTTCCTGAATTTTGTTCTTTAATGAAGTAAAACTCATAGTACGCGTAATTTTAATTACTCTTTTACTCCCTTAAAAAATAACACCTTCGTCTCCTTCGTACATTCTTCCATCACTATAAATAAAGGTGACAATTGGAACAGACATAATATTAATAAATGTACCTACAAATAAATAATAATTAGTAATATAAAACCAAATTTGTATAAACAAATTTAGTATAAAATTTTAAAACATAAAAAAAAATACTAAATTTAAAAAAATTGGAACAACTATAATATTGATAAATGTACCTCTAAAAAAAGTAACATTTACAAGTTTTAAAAATGTAACAAAATAATAAATTGAATTTAAATAAATAAATTTAAAAAATAGAGTAAAAAATTGATATTTTTTTTAAAAAATGCTAAAATTAAAAAACATAATTTACATAACTAAAAAAAATAATTTTTAAAAGGTACATATTTTTAAAATTGAAATTGTAATTGTAATTATATATTTAAAATATAGCAAAATAATAAAGTAAATTTAAACAAAAAAAAACAGAGTTAAAAAAGCAATTTGTTTTTAAAAATATTGAAAAACACAAAAATTTTATAAATTACATTTTTTACCTAAAAAACTAGACTGTAACGTAAAACTTTGTTTTACGTAGGGTGCAACTAGGTGTGCGGTTCTCTGGGGTGAAGGGGTGTGCGATTCTCTGAGGCGAAGGGGCTTTAACTAGGAGAAGAACTCCACATAAACCGCAAGTCTGATCTGCGGTTTATGTGAAAAAAAATATTTAATGCAAACCGCAGTTCACACTTACGGTTTTGTTTGAGTAAAAATTTGTGCCCCTTCCTAAAAATCCGCACCCCTTCCTAAAAATCTGCCCCTTTCTAAAAATCCGCGCCCTTTCCTCTTCGTGGGTTAAAACCGATGGGCAACGGAAAAAAAAATTAATTGAAACCGCAGGTGACACTTGCGGTTTTATGTAAGTAAAAATTTGTATTTTTTTGTAACTGTTGGGTAAAGCGGGGGTTGGTCAAAGACCACACAAAATGTAAGTGCGAATTGCGGTTTTGTGTGTCTTGGAATCTGCACTTTTAAACATACGGGGTAGAAAATAGGTGGTGGTCAAACCGCAAGTCCGACTTGCGGTTTTAGAAGCGTCGTTTTCTGTGCTCTTTTTACCCATGGGACAGGAAGGAGGTGCTGGTCAAAGACCAGTCAAACCATAATTCCCAATTGCGGTTTTACAGTAATTTTTTGTCACGCTGATTTCCACGTAATCACTTTGTTGACGTGACACGTAAACCGCAATTGGGAGTTGCGGTTTGACCAAGTCAAATACTAAAACAGACCCATGCTGATAATATTTTAAAAAACAGACCATCTAGATAATTTTTTTAAAAAATAAACTCACTTGGTCAATCAGCCATAAAATATGTGTATGTAAATAATTTTATATATGATTTTAGAATAATTATTACACATCTATAATAATCTTATTATTCATAAATTTTATATATTGTCAGTAAAGACTTTTACATTATTAATGTGAATTAAGCTGAAAAACATATGAAAGTGAAACTATTTAAAATAAAACAGAGGCTAAATATGATTAATATAAAAAATAAAATAGAATAAAAGTTATAATAATGGCATGTGTTATTGACACATCACTTGAATGGAGTTGCATAATTTGGAAGAGAAGGCTATGATAGGTTGATTTGTGTATGTTAGGGAGATGCAGTGTTTCGTAGCTAGGCTGCTTTATGAGCAGCGTGTTAGGGACATGATAACACTATATTATTGTCCGTAATGGCTAAGTAAGAATAGGTAAACCAGTGCTTTCATGAGCTTTATCTGATTAAGAAGGAAAAAGAAACATTTTCAATTTTAAGGTGGGTGGGGAGTTGAGCCACCGTAACCATTCTATATATCTTACTAAGAATAATATGGACATACAGTGACAGTGTTCATATTATTAACAACTAAGAAATTCAATCATAATACGATAGTTGAGCAGCAGAAAGTAAAAAAAATTAACAAAGTAACAACAACGTATACTGACGATGCACACTTCAACATATATAATACTGAAAATTAACAAACTAAAACATTGACAATAGGTAAACCAGGACAAGATTTCCACCAGAGTTGTTGAGGGAAGTAATTAATGAGAACCACACACTCTTGCATGCATTCGGAATACAATAATTAGTTTCCATTCTCCAAACTCGAAAAGATATAATTATGGTACCCAATCTCTAACGTCTACACCATTGAGTAAACAAGAAAACAAGCCACGTTTAATTGTTGATGAATTTAGTCTTGCCTTTCTTGCAACTTTTCCTACCCAAATTTATCAAATCTGCAGATTTTATTAGAATCACCTATGTAAAAGTGAAACCACGTCCAAAACAAATTCAAGTCAATGTTAAGTGTTATTTTTTAATTTTTTTGGAATAACGTTACACTTTGTTTGATCCATGCATTGCACGATATTAGAAATTTAACATTTTTTATTTTAATTTTATAGGTTTATATTATTTATAATATAATGTGCTATATTTTATGTTCATATTTTTATAAGAAAATCAATTTATCATAATAATTTAAATATTAATGTGGCATCAAGTAAAAATTCATTTGCATGTGTCGTATTTTAACTATATATATATATATATATATATATATATATATATATATATTTAACTTATTGGTATATATGACTATATAAAAGAAAATTAAAAATTTTAAATTAAAATAAAAATATGAATAATTTATTTAAATAAAAATGAATAGTTATATGTTTAAAAATCAATTTAGACACTAATTTTGCGTTGAGAAAATAATAGGGGTTATGTTGATATTTCATTTTTTATGAAATTAAATTTATATTTATATTAATTATGTAAAGTAAATATTAAATTTGATAAGAAAAATATTAAGTAAAATGTTTATCCACATGAATTCAATGTAATTTTCCTACTTGTTTTTATATAAAAAAAATTATTCCCATGTGTTTTATTTTGTATGGTAAATTAAGTTGAAATTTCTCTTCATATAATTTTCCTTCAAATTTTAATTATTATAATAAAATATATTATTTAATAATATAATAATTTAGATATTAATACCTTTTAATTAGTTCAATTCTTCATTCTCATGTATTAAGTAAGAATTTTTTTTATTTCTTTTCATAAATTAAAATTTGATCTTATGTGTTATATTTTTATATAATGTCTGGTACATACATAACAATGTATAAAAATATTCATCAAACACTTGCTCGGTGAGAAATAAACACAGCAGTGCATGCCGCACAAGAGAAACATTGGAATGGATAAAAGCATGGGAAGAGTCAAGCTATCGGAAACACATAGTTATAATAAAATATTTTAAATTTTTTATAAATTTTCTGCAAATCTTAATCCGAAAAAAATTTCCTACCAATTTTTAATTCATTACTTGAAATAATATTTCAAAACATACTAGAAACTATTGAAAATCTTATTTAACAAACACTCAAATAAATTTTTAAAAAGAGTAAAGACTAGTTGAAATGTCTTGCATAACTAATGACTTAAATATATTTTTTTCTATGGACTAGTATACATCTCAAAGTAATGATAAGCTTATATTATTTAATGTGATGATCCAGCTAATAGATCAGTATTTTAGGTTGGATTTTCCTATTGTGCTTAAGACCTAACAATGAATAAACATGATTTAATTCATATTTAAGACTTTTGAAAAGACTTGTGATAAGTAAATTTAATTGGGAATTCTTAAAATTAACATTTAGAATTTTGTTAGATGTGGTGAAAAACTTGAATCACTTGGATGAAGTTGAACAATTTCTTCAAAATTTTGAGGTTGTATAAGAGAAAACTTTGATAGGTAAAGCAGTGTTTTCATGAGCTTTATCTGATTAAGAGGGAAAGAAAAAACTTTTTTTTATTTATTTTAAGATGGGTGGGGAGCTGAGCTACAGTAACCATTCTATCTTACTCAATGTTAATTCATTAGTAATATATCCACCCATGTCGATGATCTATGCATTGCAAAACTAAGAATATGGACATACAATTACAATGTTCATATTATTGTAACAACTAAGAAATTCAATCATAAAAATACGAGTTGGGCAGCAGAAGAAAGTAAAACAAACAAAGCAATAACAACATATACTGATGCACACTCTCACAACTGATCACACGACGTGGGAACAAAAGAAATGGTCTCCTTTTCAAGATCATGGCTCACCAAAATGTTCTGCTGTTGAACATTCCCAAATATGGACATTCCACTGGAAGCACCCATGGCCAAGCATGCCACTCCCAAATTGGAGTCACCAATCATGTAGTTCTCAGCTGGTAGCTCCAAATCCCCACCTTTGAAATGGAAAACCAGCTTTGGAATTTCCACTCGTGTTGACCCTGATGGCAGAGAGAAACAAACATCTAACCCTGTTGAGCTAGTTTTGTCTAATGAAAGTTTGGTTTGAGAAATGAACTCCTTCTTGAGTCCTTCAAAAGCCTTTTGTTCTAAGTAGGTAATTGTGGTGCCAGAGTCTATGATCACACCACCACTCCCATCATCCCCCACCTCAAAAGTGGACTTCTCAATGGGCACTTGAGTGTCCCCCACAGAGATACCTTCAAGAGAAAGGTAGTAAAAAGAAGGTTGCAAAGGGTTTTTGAGAAGAGGGGTTGTCACTACTTCTTTTCCACCTTTAACATCTCCCAAAGACCCCAACAACAAAACACTTTTTTTTGTGTCATCAATTGGGGTTAAACAATAAGAAAATCTTGGTTCCTTAAGTTGAGAAACTAATGACAAAGGACCACGTCCAAGCCCAACCAACCCCGAGGCTTGTTCAAATCCATCACCTTCATTGTCCTCCCCACAACCAAAACCAATGTTTTGAACCGAAACCTTGTTCTTAGACCTCCCAAAAGTGAAGGTCTCAGTGGCCAAAACGCCTTGCGTCGTAGAATAGTCACCATATGAATACACATACTCACACCCATCACTGCATGTTGAGGAAGGCAAAGCACTGCACAAGCTGCTCCCACATGGAACCTTTGAAAACGAAGAGGACTTCTTGGGGTCGAAAATGGGCGTTGGTTGTTTGTAACACTGTGTGCAAGGCTTGCACTGTGTCCATACAAGGTCACTTCCAGTGTCCAAAACTGCAGGGTAAGACATTGGTGGAGTTCCAATGGCTAACTCCATTAAATATTCACCATTCCCTGCATGAACCGGTGCTTCCAATTGATCAGTATCTGGTGTTGAAGCTGCCAACACCATCGCATTCAGCCTCTGAAGCCTACTCTTTCCACGCTTGATCCCATGTTGGACACGCTCTAATTTGGTTAAGTTTTTTCCTGAGTCAACGTGGCGAAGCATGACTCTCAACCCATTTGGACAAGGTTGGTGTTTGAGAGTTTTTCTAGAAGTTGAGGATGTTGGAGCAATGAAAAGAAGCACCACAAGAAGTGCCACCAATGGGGAAAATGACGAAGGGTGCTTCAATTTAGCCATGACCATGAGAGTGCACAATGTGGAGGGAACTATATATGGTTTGAGTGATGAGTGAAGGACAAGAGTGATGGGAAGAGTAGGAAGGAATGTATATATAAAAGGTTTAATTTGTTGATGGAGGAGAGACTCTATCTTAACTTGATTAACCTATGAGAAATATTGGTGTGTTTTGTAACGTTCCCTTCGAATGTGGTGGAGAGGATAGTGGGAAGAAGACCGATATGGGAGTTTTGGTTTGGGTTGTCAATTGTTTCTTTTTTCTAAGGGAAAAAACAAACAAGAGAAGAGAAGTTTGTTTTGGTGTAAATAGAGAGACGTCGTGCGTTTGATGATGAATGGAGGTTGAGATATCAGCTTAGTGTCGCAACAATTAAGTACCGAGTCTTGCGTTGAGTTTGGTAAAGATTTTATCACCAAACCCAAGAGTCTCTAACACGTACGTACGGTTAAGACTTCTTGGATTATATCACCAAATAAAATTAAAATAGTGTGTTTTTGGAATACACTTGTCTTGGATTTAAGCTAGGGTCTAGGGAGAGGGTGCCTTAGCTTTGGGAATTATCTATTTGCACTTTGGAGCACTCTTTCTTGTTGAGCAATGTTACGTTAAGAGGCCTCACCATTCACCACGCCACAATATAGGAGCTAGCAATCATGAATAGTGATTACTATCCACGATTATAATTGGGTGAACCACATAATTTATATAAATCATTCAACCTGTATGAAAGTGGTATAGTACGTATACTTTATAAAATGAGCCAATAACTTGATAAAAAATAATTGAGCCAGTGCCAATATTATATTTTCCTTTTTACTCCCCCATTATTCTCCATTCAGTTTTTCCTCTGGGTTTCGTCCACTACTGAATTTTTATCTGTAAGTTGAGAAGTGATTAGATTGGATAGGTTGGGTGGACAACTGGTTTACTAATTGCTCCAAGAGTGGAACTGAGTTTTGTTTCAATTCCACGCATCGAAGAGGAGAAAAGGTGGGTTGATAATCCTTTTTTTAGTTAGGTGAGAAGACCTTTAAGGATAAAGATATTAAGCCAATTTACTTATTTATTAATCTCTTCTAACTTACTACTTTATATGGCATTGGTCAAATTGTTTGACATTTTTCGTAGCATAATTCACGAGTTTAATTATTTAAGAGGAAGTGAATCTTAGTAAGATAAGTTGTCACATATCGATGAATGACCGAATAGGGTTTATAATCTATTAATAACCAACTGATATTCTATAAGATCCTCATTAAAGTGATTCATTTTTGTATCATTATAAGGAATGAAAATAACGAAATGACTTAAACATTCTTAGAATAGAAAGTAAAGAAGACTTCATATGTCAACACAATCGAGATCCGAAATAAATACTAAAGCACCTTAAGACATCAAGATCAAAGAGATTTTTTCATGATAACAAAAATCAGGAATTAGTATCAACTTAAAAGCACCAAATGAAAGGAGGACAGAGAGACTTCGAATTTCGGTATGAACGAAAACTAAAATGTAAGATGATACCATTCAAAGGAGGAAATAATCTCAATAATACAAGGGATCTTGGCTTTGCCGAAAACCTTGTGTGTATAGTAAACTCATTAACCAAATTAATCACAAATTGATTAACATAATTAATTATTAACACTATTTCCAATCAAGTTGAGTCATGTAAACAAAATACTTGCAAGATAAAGACAGAACACGACAAATAAAAAAGATAATACGATAATCTCCATCAAGTAAAAATCCATATTTTTATTGTAAATAAGATATATGTCTACTATCGATTCATTCAGTTATCTTTACTTTCTATTTTCTATAATATGTATTTTCTCACTTGAACGTTAAAGTTCTCTTTTGTAGACTCTTTGTCATTGTGGACAAAAAACATTTTCAACAGTTCACTTTGAATAATATTCAAGTAAATTTCGACTGGAACAATTTTAAACAATAAAGTGTAGGAATTGAGAAGAAATATTGTATTCAAGACTGGAATCCAAATGATGATTGAACCTAATAATTTCCATGAAAACATGAGCTAATTTGTCTACCAGCAGACTTATTGCAGCAGTATCATAACCATTGTTAACCATAATGTAATAGTTGTAAACTCCTTAAACAGCTGAAAACACGTAATTGATGTGATTATGAATTTTGAAACACTGCTTGACTAGAATGCAAACAAGAAAAAAATATAATTAAGAAAATAATTCTAAAAAGTCTATTATCAATTATCATTTTTTTTTTTACATATATTGTTACACTCCTCATAACAATAATTTTTTTTAATATACCTTATTGGATATACAAGTGCAAAAAGTGGTGTATTTACACTTATATAATCATATTTTATTATATTGCATTCCATTATATAGGCTTAAATAAGTTTTTTGTACCTAAAGTTTCACTAAAAATTACTTTTCATTTTTTGAAATTTAAAAATATTTTGTTAATCCTGATTCACTTTTAGTTATTCTTCTCTAGTTAACACCGTTAAAACATTTTTCATAGATAATATATTTTTATATTTGTGAATCACTTTTCTCCTCAACTTCAACCCCTTCAATTTCACATCTAGTACAGTTAAATACACCGAAATTTATAAAGGGACCATGTCAATACAAAAAACAAAGTAATTTTATAGACTGA
Source organism: Psophocarpus tetragonolobus (assembly GCA_037954015.1). Taxonomy (NCBI): domain Eukaryota; kingdom Viridiplantae; phylum Streptophyta; class Magnoliopsida; order Fabales; family Fabaceae; genus Psophocarpus; species Psophocarpus tetragonolobus. The sequence goes on along the minus strand of CM075688.1, from coordinate 44,178,814 downwards.
AAAAAATATTTTTGAATTTCAAAAACTAAAAATGATTTTTTAAAAAAAAAAACTTTATATATTGACATTTGTTGTTAGCTAGCGGGTATCGATTTGATTGGAATTTGGAAAAGAGATAATGAAACGAAACATTAACCGGTTAACCCAAAGCAAATAAAAAAGGCAGGCAGTGCAGAGTCATATTTGACCTATTTTGTATTTTCCCTTTGAGTAAAGCTACGTCTTACTCAATTGTATTTGTAACACCATGTCTAATATGATTTTATTATTGCTGTTGCGTGCCATCATCACTCCTTCTTTAGTTACCATTCAATAACACTTAACACAGGCTCCACTTTTTCAGGACATGACCACTCTTGTTGTAGAGACAAAAACAGAGACACGATTTCAGAATACAGAATTTTTATACATTACACTTTTGTGGTTCGATCCTTTTTAAAACTATGATGCCTCAATTCCCCATTGCCCTCTATTCTAAATCTAATAATAATAATGCCTTCATTTCATTTTCCCATCTATGACTATGTAAATTACACTTCCATGATTTCAAGATATATATATGGGTCTCTCAAAGAACCAGATACGAGGAAAACAAATTATAATTCATTACTTCTAATCCACAGAATTGTTATTAGTTTAAAATTTATAAAGGAGAAGCATCGTTTTATTTGATTCGGCTCTTCACTAATAAATGAGATCTAATAAGAAATTTCCCACCCAGAGCAATGTGGACAAAATTGCTAGCGACATTTAGTAATACGGAAAGAGCTGCGGAAACGAATAAAGTTCTCAACATAATAATACTCTTCAATATTTCTAAAATCTAATCAATGTTTTAGAGTGTATATTAAATAATAAATTGTGACATTATAAAAATGAAAGTTTAAATTAGTATTAGAAATAATACTATATATCTTGTAAACTAAAAATAATAAAAAATGATTAAATTACACTAAAAATACTAAAGTTTAAATTAGTATTTTTCAAATTATACATAACTTTATTCTTTTCTCAATTCCTGACATTAATCTCTCATTTGAAAACATTGTATTGATACGTTATACTTACAGCCTTTAATTCTAAAAAGATTATATAATTATATAACATCCCTTTCTGGATTATACTACTAGAAGAAACGTTAATATAATTGTTAGAAAAGGAAAAATACTATTTAATTTCATAAAATACCAAGGATAGTTAATGTAATGTAATTAACTTGTAAAAAAATAAATTAATTAGCAATTTAAAGCACATCTATATTATTCCTTTCATTCCAAAATAAATGTCCTATTTGAAACAACATAGTAAATTTGGCTTTTCAGTTAATCATTAATTGTTTTCTTCCCCTCATATCCTAATAATATCGCATTCAACTTTCATTAATTGTTTCCTTTTATTCATATACAAATTTCACTTTAGTTTTTCAATGTAATAATAAAATTAAAATTAATTTGACAATAGTACTTTCTTTCATGTATTTATTAACTATTTTTAGTAGTCCACCTAAAAACAATTAACAACTATGTTTAGTAGATATAAAACAACATAAGACATTAACAACTAAGAGAATTATAAGATTGACAGTGATAATGTCTAACATGAGAGGGAAGACGGGAGAGGAAGAACTTGTAGGTTTGAATTCCAGCCAAACTAACTAACGCATCAAATAAAAATATAAGACAACCCTCATATGTTAGGATGAAAAAAAGTATTAATAAACGGGAATTGATTAATACAAAATAAATGAATCCTTTGTGGTGTTATTTTATAGTTAATGAAATAATGATTTTCACATTTTTCCCTTTGAATGGTTTCGAGCGTAATTATTGGTTGATTTCTAATCCATCAGTTTCAATGCATCGTACCTTTCTACAATATACTTATAGCATCATTCTAATAAAAATACACAGATTTCAAATTTTTTGTTAAACCTTAAACTCTTAAAGGAGGGATGGAGGGGTAGTAGCAAGGAATTATCACTTTTTTATTCTTTTCTTATTTACCATATATACCACATCAACATAAGAATGTCACAAGCTCAATAGAAGTCCTCGTTCTTTTGAGAGGAGTGAAGCTGGAATTACACAAAGGGGAACCTTCAGAATGACTGATCATTCAAATACCATGACAACGTACATAAAATAATTTTTATTCCTTAGAATAGGGATAGCATCATAGCAATTATGCTGTGCAATTAGTGCTTCCCTTTGCTCATATGCTTCCTCAATTTTACGATCGAGTATCCATACACATCACAATTATCAACGAACATATGTAAATATTGAAAAATTTGAAAATAAATTTAAAAAGAAAAAAATTAACATCACATAATTTCATATGTTATATTATACATACCATCATATAACATCGCAAACTCACTTGATCCAACTATAGGACATCATTTATTGTCAAGACCAAAATAACTACTACAGACCTGAAGTAACAAACACACCAATTATAATCAGAAGCACACTCAAAAAGTCAAAATAGAGTTTTGAACCTGATGCTCTTACAAGCGCTTTTACCCTATCATCATTATCCAATAATATTGACACGTCATTAAAAATTAAAAACAATATAATTCTAGAAAATTGTTATGATATCAAATTTTCTCGATGAATTGATAATACATGAAAGGATATAGCATCAAACTAGTTTTACAGAGACTACACAGTTAGGCCATTATAGTCAATAGGATGACTCCCTTAATAGGGAAAGATAAAGAAGACCATCTCTATACCCGTCCTCCAAATTCTAAACTACAATTGAACACCAAGGTTGGTTTCAACGGCATGACGCAGGGTTAAAATTTATACAAGCTCAAGTCTGACAATAAGATCTATAGTTATTTTATTTATCATTGTCTCATTCACTACTGCCTACTGACCGAAGTTCTAAACCGGTTACACACGGCCTAAACAGGTTCCCATGGTCATTTAAAGCAAATAAACCTCAACATATAGAAGCTTGGGAGAACAGTAATTTTTAATTTTCTTACATCTTTTAATACAAGTAGAGCAACTTGCAAGCTCAATTATAGTAGCATCAAATATTTCATTCAAGATCGATTCCACACAAGGGTACAAAATAAGTTGGGGTGCAAATTGACATCACATATGGTAATTAGTAACCATAAGACTTAGGCCTAGATTTGTTCTTACCTAAAGAATTAATTCGATTTGCATGTTCTTCTTCCTCCTCCAGTTTCTTTCTCCGAGCAGCCTCTTCTTTCTGTCTCTGAATCATCTCTAATTCCCTTTGCCGTTCCTCCTCCTTTCTTTGCAGCTCTAGAGCTTCTCTTCTCTGAGATTCTTCCACTCTCCTCCTATTCTCTTCAAGCATCTTATCCAGCTCTTCTCTTTCTTTACGAGCTTGTTCCTGCAGGATGACAACAACACATCACAATTTTCAATAGTGATTAGAGGACTTTAATAACATTAACGATAGAGAAAAGACCAGGATTCCAGCAAAAAGAAAAAGAAACCCAATTAAGATTTTATCCCTCTCCTAGATGTCACATATTAAAAGTAGTAGGGAAATGTTAGTAACACACTCGCTGACACTTTTTTTCAGCACACTTTCTATCATTGGTTAAAATCTATTGAAAAACACAAATTTTGGTGGGTCTCACATCTCCTTTAATATTTCCCTCTCCTTATTTTGTAATTTTCAATAAATTTCAACCAACAAAGAATTGTGTTAGGAAGAGTGTGTTAGAGAGCCTGTTAGATTGTTACTAGCACTCCTCAAAGCAAGGTTGTCAGGAAGGTTATACGGCAAATGGCGGTCAGGACCTTTAAGCGCCATACTGCCATGGCGGATGCCATGGCAGTCTATGGCGGACACCATGGCGGGCAAAAAAAGAAGTATATATATATATATATATAAAATATAATGCATAAACACCAAAATAACAAACAGATTAATCAAAACCAACAATGTAATAATCTAAAATTCATAGAATTCATAATCTAGTGATATTGTCATCATTAAATTTTAAAAACATAAATTCCTAATCAAATCAAAAGGATTAAACAACCATCAAAACAAAGTTAAAAACAGTAAACACAATGACAAAACCCAAACTAAAAAAATTTGAGGATACATTTGGGGTGTTTGTTTCTGCCCCAGACATGATTATTAAATTGAAAAAAAATTTTGAAAAATAGCTTTTATAAAAAAAATCAAAAACAAAAAACAGAAAAAGAAAAAAAAACTAATATCTCTTTTATAAAAAAAAGAGATATTGAACGAGGCAGAGACCTGTGCGCTAGAGGAAGAAAGAGGCTTTGGGGTGAGGTAGAATGCTGTCCGCAACGGCGGGAGGAAAAAGAGGAACAGTAGTCGCACTCGCGAGGAAGAGAAACGCTGTTCGCGCGACTCGCGAGGAAGAGAAGAGGCGTTGTGAGGTGGCTGTCGTTGTCGTCGGCGCCAAAGAACTCGTCGGAGATTGAACGCTCGTCGTTGCCGGGGTGAGTTTGTGAGGTGAGTTGGTGGCTAGGGCATGCACAAACATAGTGTTTGGCATCAACCAGGTCGGGTCAACCTGGCCCAAAAACATGAAAAAAAAAAACCCAACTGGGAGTTATGTCCGCCAAGCACCGCCACACCGTTTCCGTCATGGCGCCCGCCACACACTAAAAGGCAAACTCGCCCCATACCCAGGCATAACGCCCATAAAGGATTGCAGCCTCTACCGCCATGGCGTTACGGCACCATTATGGCGCCGCCATAACCACCATTTGATAACATTGCCTCAAAGTAGTATGCTTATTTTTAGATAGAAATAATAAATAACTTATATGACAGGTTTCACAAGGAGAGACACATTCAACACGGTTACCCAATTAAGATTTATTCATTTATAGTGCTAAAGAGTGAAGATGGCAAAAATTATGGCCCTTTAAGCAAAGTATACATTAAATCAGATGCAGAATTGCATACATATCCAAGAACCTTGTTCTAATCTGATTAAACAATTGACATTGACAGGACTAACTCCTTTCAGGATCATGGGTTCTGGCAGGGCAACACCTTGTTTACCAGACAAAACATGATTAAAAGGTATCTCAAACAACTGCATTAGTGTATACAGATAACCTATGCAGGCTGCATAGGTTATCTCTATACACTAAATTTATCAATTTCTGAAAATGACAAAATATTAATGACTTGAAACCCTCTCCCATATTATAATGTAATTTATTCAGAGAATGATAAATAGCCTGCCCATGATTTTTGTACAGAGAAAGAAGGAAGGAGAGAGAGAAATAAGTCCCAATTAGAATACTTACTTCTTTCTGTCTAGCTTCAGTAAGAGCATCTTCCTTTTCTTTTTCAAGTTGAGCTTCAACGTCATCAAACAATGTCTTTACTCCCTCTGCTACGCGCCTTTCTACTTCTAACTTGACTTCCTCTGAGTTAAGTTTCTCCTCTACATTTTTTCGAATTGCTTCTTCCAGTCTTCTTGCAGTCTCTTCTTCCAATAGTTTCAACTCCTCATGCTGACGCTTGCTATCCAATGTAAACATTGCAAAAAAAAAAAAACACATAAATAATGGTCGTTGATTAAAAGAGAGAGATGCACAAGCAACTAAGTGAGTCACATTACTTTCGAAACCCAGAAAAAATATATAGAATTATAAAACCAATGCTTCACTTTCAACTATTTTTATTATGTTTCTAGCCAGTTCATCCATTGACATGAGCTTATTATGCTTACAAGGCATACCTCTCTAACAAGTTTCTGATCCATAAAAAATTGAAGTTTCTAGTGCAAGAGGAGATAATGGAAGCAGCCATTGTTCATCATATTTAACAAGTTGAACTTCCTTCAGAAAAGCCAGTAGAGAAGAATGAAATTAACCTGTTGCATTTTCAAAATGAATCACTTATTATCTTTGAGCAAAGTCGGGAATTGATTCAGAAGCATCTAGCTAGACACTTAATCTTCAAACCACCAACCGGTCAATATAACTTCATATCAAGTTAATTCTACCACCGAAATCCTGGTATTGCTTAAAAAGAATGATCCCAGACCCTGAGAAGTCTTAGAATTGTTTTTAAAGAAAAACACTTACCACTTTTTTTACACGGTCAGTTAATCTCAACCTTTTATATATATGATAAATTTGTTAACTAAGGCTTGCATGTATAGGTGTTAAACTCTTGTTTTTAACCCTTACATAGAAGAGTTGTATCAATGACTGTGAATTAGCTAACAACCACACTCCAACAAATTCCCGCAATGAAGCTATATAGGGTGGGCAATAGTATCTGCATAAAATAATTGATATTTTATTTTTTATTTTTCTTTCTCCTATGGACTAACACTTTTTTTCTTTGGTTTCTTACAGCTCCTTTGTCAGACATAGTAGATGATACAAAATCGAGTATAGCAACCACAAGCACAAGACAAGCTAGAATTGTCATTCAGTATTTATTTATTTTTATAACACGGGAATTTTGGGTAAAAAGGTATAATAAATAGTGATTTAGATTAAATTAAAGTTGGAGGATAGGCGTAGTGGTGAAATTAATATGAATGAAATGTGATATAGAAGAAAGCGAAGGGGTTAGGGTTAGGGTTAGGGTTACCTTTTGTTGTGATGTTTGGTGGGCTTAGGAGTGGGGGTGCGTGAAGGAGAGGGAGAGGAAGAGGTGTGCCTTGGACGGCGCTTGTGGGAAGGAGAGCGGCGCCTGAAAGAGAGAGAGAGAGAGAGAATAGTGATGAATAAGGATTGAGAGAAGATGAAAGAGAGAGAGAGTAAAGAAAGGAAAAGGCACCGTCGAGAGTGACGATGAGAAACGGGGGAAGGAGAGTATCTTCTTCTGCGGGAAGGAGACCGTGACACACTGCGACCCATTTCTCAATCAAAAACCCTTCTCCCCCACTCCCCACCAATTTTCCTCTTTATGCCCAACTCACCCGTCACTACCTCCCTATTGAAACCTTTTCTCAACAAAAAATCAATTCAATATTTCAATTCACCATGTTTAATAAGTCAACTATGTTATTATTATATTTATTATATTATATATACTTTATATATGAAAGTAGTTATAAATAATTTTATATTGTTACTTAATTACAAAATCATTTTATGTAAGGGGTGAGTATCCAAACTTAGTTCATTTAAGTTTGGCTCACGAAACCTGTCTTTTAAACTGACGGAATAAATCTGACTTGCTGAAATAAATGTGTTGAAATTAAAGTTTGGAAGCAATTTTGATGAAGTGAGTTTTTATATTTTAATTCATTTTACAGGACCAAACACATTTCAAAAGATGTGATATTTGTATTATGTGTTTAGATAGATATGAGTATGTGATTGAGTTGTTGAGTGTTTGTTTCCTATCATTTTTATGATTGATTATTGTTATTTGTGATGTTTTGTTGTTTGGAAAACAAAAGTATCAAAATCATTAAACTAAGTGTTGATTTACCTTAAGGGTAATCAATTACTTAAGCTGGTAATAGATTCAAGCAGAAAACAAAAAACTGAATTTTATCGGGAGTTAATCGATTACCATATTTAGTTAATCGATTATCCTACTTAAAATTCAGGTTACTTATTGTAAGCTCTCTGCAATGATCAATTGATTACTTGATCGTGATCATCGATTATCACAAAGAAGACGTATTTCTGAGTTATTTTTTATTGAACTACAATTAAAGAACTGTGTTATTGTGTTTTAGGTATTCTTCACATAAGTTGATATCCTTCTTTACCCAAATGTTTGTTTTTGTTTGTGGTTGGTAATCTCTTAATGTGAGTTTTTGAGATTATTGTGAAGTCTCATGATAAGGTTTTATAAGTGATGCTATTGTGAGTGACAAGTGTCACGATGTAGCAATCCCTTATAAGGTTCAAGGGTATGTCTCTTTTTGTTGAGTATTTAAATCTTTCTATAACGTGTGGTATGCATGTATATAATTTTAGTGGAAAACAGATTTTGGCAGAAGGCTTGTATGAAAACTGGATTTATTAAGGAATGAATAAGTATAAACAACTTGTGTAAATCTCTTTATCCTTACTCTTTTTTATTGATTAACATTGAATTGAATTTTACTGCATTGGTTAAAATCTTTGTAGGTGTAAAATTGCAATCTTGAATTGGTTAATCTTTTTAATTGAAATATTGATTCTTGAATTCATTATTGGAAATTTTGCAAATATTGGATTAAAAACATTATTAAGGATTTTATACGAATCTTGGTATTGTCTTAATCTTAAAAAGAGTTGATTCATTGAGTAAATTGAAATTTCCTTTTAGAACGTTTAGATAGATTTTGGAGATTTTTTAAGGGGTATTTGTTTTAGAAAACTCTGATATTGCGAAAAATTTTGAAACATCTTTTTGAAATCTATTCAACCTCCCCTTATAGATTCCCTTGAGACCAACAAAATGAACTTTGTTTACAAGTCTGTATTCGGTCTGCGAAGTTTGCGGGCTTAACAAATTAGTCCACGGTCCCGCATATACACATATATTTTTTTAAAAATAATTAAAAAAATGTCTAATATTTTTTAAACTAATTAAATTATAATATACATACTAAAAATTATATTATTATTTATAATAATCTAAAGCATTAAATATTTTCAATATTAAAATTTTAAAATATCTCAATTTACAACAAAAAAGTCACAACATTAACACAAACTAATAGCCTAATGACAATTTTGCCCTTTTAAATAGGCTATAGGTCAAATTTCTCCTATAATTATGATACTTTAAAAGAAACGGGTCGAAAACTCACAAGGGCTAGAAGTTCACGTACTTGAGTTCGTATATCCACCCCCATTTATGTATAATAATTATTTCATAAATCATTTTAAATAATTAAACATAATATATATATAATAGATAAATGTTAGTAAAATTTTCTCTCACGTTATTTTTGTTTTTTTTGGAATAACCTCTTGTTGATCCACTCACTCAATAGTATATACAATTTTTTTTTGTGACTTAGGAATTAAAAGAAACAAAGAAAGACGAGAAAGCAAAAACTATTCAAGAGCATCCTTAGAAAGAAGGGGGAAGAGCTCAAAGGGGGGCAAAAGCCACCAATGCATTTTAGAGATTATCCTATTCCCTATCTTAGCAGGGAAGTCAGTCACAGAGTTGGCTTCCCGTGGAACATGACACAAATTTATAGGCCAATTTCTACTCAACAATTCTATGATGTTCAGGTATACCTTATGAGTGGAAGTTGTTGCAGAGACTAGATGAGAACCTAAAAAGCCCTCCTAAAGTAGGTGAACCACCTCAATAGAGTCGAATTCACAAATAACATTAGTGATCCCTCTATCCCAAGCCATGGAGAGACCTTTCTACAGTGCTAGTAACTCAGCCTCTAGTACTGATCATATTTCTTCCCTACTTGAGAAGCCACAAATCCAATCGCCTTTGGAATTACACAAAACACCTTGTGAGAACATCAAACGTGAATGGGTGTGAAAACTTCCGTCCACATTGAGTTTAGAAGAACCAATAGGTGGGGTGGACCACCAAAACTACTACATCACTTGAGGCTCATCTAGGAGACAATAATCCTAATATTCAGCCTTTGTAATTAGGATCTAGTTGATGACGTGTTCTATAAGCCATTTATCTGTTCTAAAAATAAGGTTGTTTATCCAACGTTGCATTTCGCAAAGAGCAACCAGGAAGAGGTTCACTTTGAGACCCCTAAGGTTCCATCTAAACCAATCCATAATGTCTGTAGTGGAAAAATCAGAGAGATTGAATAAGCCAAATCTTTGCCAAGCTTCTTGAACCTACACACAATCGTTGAGACAATAGAGGGAAGATTCTTCTTACTTGTTACACGAAGAACAGTGGTATCCAAGATTATATGTATTTGATCTAGTAAGGCTCTTATGGGCAAGGATTCATGGATGATAAGCCAAAGGAGGAATTTCACCTTTTCAAGAGTGTTAAGGTTCCACAACCAACGCCATGGTCCAAGTCGAGGGGTGAACCCTTGTTGGTCTTGTAGCCAGATTTATCATTATAGAGATGATCTAAGCTAGCCCACAATCTCCAATCATCCATTTGATCTGAGCTATATAGGGTAACTAAGATGGAGCGGATATTGTTATGAATATCATATAGGATAAGTGTGTACAATGATGCGTAAAATATGATCGCTTAAGGGCAAGCGTACCCTACAGAATAGTAATAGTGGACCTAAGCCCATATATTATACTCAAAGGACCAAGTCTAGTTCTCAAATAATTCAATTCAGAAGACAAGACAATAAAGATAAGATAGTGATTTAAGTTTATGGTTCAGACTCACAATAAATTTTAAACAGGAGAAAAGTGATAAGTTTGAAATTCAATGGATTAAGACCTAGGGTTGTAATTTCACTACAATGTTTTTACCCCTATTTACTAAGCAATCTCATTCTATGTCCTTTGTTGATCAACGATACCACGATTGTTGTTGTGATGCATTTGGTCATTCACACCGCATTATAACCCTAACTTGCTATTCAGTTTAGCCATGTAAGACTCCAAATTAGGATCAATTTCCTTATTAATTAAATTGGAGACTTACCCAATAAATTTGGTAAATTATATTGGAGCAAACCCAATCTAGAGGTTACTACACTTATAGATATTTACACTTAAACCTACAAAATACCAAAGAAGTGAATTCATAAGACACGAACTTTAACATAATAGTCAAAGGTTGTATGTAATGTAACCTCATAAGCTCAATCCTTGGTATTTTTGTGGTTAGTATGACAAAGAACTACACATTGAGTTATGCTAATTACTCAACTACTTTATAAGAAAAACTCTTAATCTACTTATAATTTTTTTTTTGTGATTCTAAAACAATGAGAATGTTCATTACTAGCTAAAGGAAGTGGAAGGATAGTTCAAGCATATTCATGTCCAGTGTGGGAAGATACGATTGTGTTTCCTCCTTACACTTAAAAACTAGCAATGTCCCTAGTGCATAAAGAATACCATAATATCACCAACAAATTATATAAGAAAAGAAGAAAAAATGCATTAAAAATAAAATAAAATATAAAGGATTGCAATGGGAAAAAGAAAAACAATAAATTAAAAAGAACTAAAAGAAAAAAAAAACCATAGAATGACAAGTTGTCTCCTGACAAGCGCTTGTTTAACATCTTGCACCTAACAATTAAGATGTGGTTTTACTAGGGTGGTCTGTTTCTAAGCCTAGAACTGTTTGCCTAATGTCTCCCTTGTTGATATGCCTTAAATATGTCAATATTATCCCTTTTATAATTCTTAAGATGCTCATTGTGGAGTCCATACCCTTGGTGCCATGAATGGTCCACCCAAGGGCTTCTTTATTTGTCATAATTATAGTTAATGGATTACTTTTCCTATTCCTTGTGAGACTTGTGGAACTAATAAATAATAAAATAGGGTCAGAAATATCAGAATCTAAGTTAGAAAAAAAAGGTTTCATATCCATAATAAGGGGTTTCCCCATTAGTGGTTTAAGGTTTTGGTTCACAACTCGTGTCCAACTCCCAAAATTTAATTAAGTTACCAATATTGGTACTTTTAGCTTATATGAAATTGCAGATAACAAATAGGAGACAAACTTTTTCTTTAAATTGAATATTGCAAAAATGACTTTCTGTTCCAAACTAAGGGTAAGTCTGTCACGCGTCACTTCAATAGCAACATCACAAGTGGGGAGGAAAGAGCACCCTAGTATGATCAGGACATCCTTATCCTCTTCTATATCCATCACCATAAAATCAACTAGAAAGATAAAATTACCCACTTTAACCAAAAGATCCTCTATTATGCCTTTAGGATGGGTTAGAGAACTATCAGCGAGAGTTGTAGGGTGATTTTTGTGGGTTAAGGTTCCTTCATGCCTAATTTTTTTTAAATGGAGTATGGTAATAAATTTATGCTTGCCTCTAAATCACATAAGCATTTTTCAAAAAACAAGGTTCTTATAGTGCAAGGAAGTATAAAACTCTTAGGATCCTTTTGTTTAGGGGGATTTTTTTTTAAATTACAGCAAAACATTCCTCAATAATGCCTATAGTTTCAAAATCATCTAATTTCTTTTTATTAGAGAGAATTTCTTTTAAGAACTTTGTATATTTTGGCATTTGAGTTATAACCTCTGCAAAAAGAACATTGATATGCAATTTCTTAAACATCTCTAAGACTTTAAGAACTATTTATCCTGCTGCTGACTTTTTAACCTTTGAGGGAATGAAACTTTTACCTAAGAAGGTGTTGTACCTCCTTACTCTTATTATTTTCTACATTTTGATTCGGTTAGGAAGGACCTCTAATAATGGTTGTGTGGTGCCTATTAATTGTGGTATTGGGTTTTCTAGTTTTGCTCCACTTTTTGTGGTAATTGCCTTTACCTCCTCCTTGGGGTTTGGTTCTGTTTGAGAGGGTAAAACACTTTATGTCCTTTGAGACATGAGATTCACCAAGGTGGTCCATTTGTGTCTTTAATGCCTTCATTTTTTCATCATTTTGGGCCATGTATTGCATCATAGTATCTTGTAATGTTGTGTCTTCTCCTCTTGCCTTGACCTTTGATCTTGAATATGAGGGGGCTTATATGTGTTTTGTTTGGGGAATGATTGGGATGATTTCTCCACTTTGGATTGCATGTTTTTTAATAGAAATCATATTCCTGGCTTTTCCTCCCGACATAATTCACGTCTTCTTTGGTAAATATGTAGCTCATTTGATAGTCTTTAGTTGTGTGACCTATATAGTCTCCACAAGTGGGAAGGGGAGGAGGTTGTAGCATCTATGTTTGTGCTCTCATTAAGGTCTCCATTTGATTTGCTAGAGCATTGATCTTTTTATTTATCTGTATACTTACTGCTTCAATCTCTACCTGATGGATTCCAACTGGCCCTTTTTGAATTCCTTTATTAGTCGTTTGGTGGTAGGCTGATGAGGCTAAGTCTGTGATTATTTTTCGGGCTGTAGTCGATGATTTTTCATTATAATCCCTCCATTGGCAACATTGACATGCTCTATTTGAGTCTAATAATCCACTGTAGAATATCTTAATTATTCTTCCCAATAGCAATCATGATGAGGGTAACCACTCAACATCTCTTGAAATCTACCCCAGCTTTAGCGAGCGATTCTTGTTCATACTAGGCAAAATTTGCAATATCTCTTTGCAGTTAATCATATTTGGTGGCAGATAAATATTTCCTCAAGAATTTGTGGTAGCACTCATCCCAGGTGCGGATGTTGTGCTCCGACAATGACCCTAATCAATATAAAGCTCTCCCATTTAATGAGAATAAGAAAATTGCAAGTCTCACTGTGTTCTAGGTCACTTATGGGTAGCGAACAATGTCTATTATCTTTAGGAAACGCTTTAAGTGAGCAATTGGATCTTCTAATAGTAGACTCCTAAACTGCTTATTTTCAATCATCTGTAATAGTGCCAGTTTCAGTTCAAATGTGTTCTACTAAAGTCAGAGAGTAAGATGCTGCTAGCTACTCCCACCACAGGGGTGAAAAAGTCTTGTAAGGTTTGTTAAAAAACATCTTCTTCTACCCCATGATCGTTCTCATGCCCTGTCATTCTTCTCTGCCTAACTCTGTTCTTACAAGTAGTTTTTTCAATCTTAGGGTTATGCTCTAGGCAGGCCTCTGAAATCGAGTGTGCATAAACTACTCACACAAAGATAAAAGATTAAACTGCAACAACTTGATAAAAAAAAATAAAAATAGACATGCTGAATGAAAAAGACCAAACAATAAAATAGAATAAAAAAAATCAAAGATAGAAAAAAAATATCAACAAAGAAAAGAAATATTGTTCAATTATTCTAAATTAATTTAGTCAAGAACTGCACAAAATTTAGTCACCGACAACAATGCTATAAACTTGATATGTAAAATATTACTGCTTAAGGACAAACATATCCTACATAGTAATAACACTAGACCTAAGTTCAGATATCATATCCAAAGAATTAGATGTAGTTCTCAAATAATTCAATTCATAAGATAAGAGAATAAAAAAAAGGGAGTAATTTAAGTTTATGGTTCAGACTCACAGTAGATTTTAAAACTTTTCCATTTCATCAATTGATTGTCAATTCCTTTAATAATTTGCTGACATGATAATTTTGATCCTAAAATAACATTATAATGATAAGGTGGCAATACTTGGGACCGTGGGAGTGAGAGATGAATGTACTAGTAAAAAAAATCAACATTGCGTTAAAAATTGCATTGATTCTCGATTTTTAATCGATATTGAATATCAATGAATTTGATATTGGTTTCAAACAGGTCTCAATTAATTCATAGATGGTAAAAGTGCAATTAGTTAAGGTAAAATTATTGTCCACCATTTGAAATTTAAAAAAAGACAGAGAATTTGGATAAAGATAAAGAAACATGCGAGAGTTTAAAAAAAACAATGATAGTAAAAGAAGAAAATACAGCATTAAACTTTTCAAACGACAATATAAATGTAAGTGGTTCACAAATTAATGAATTTGATAAATTTTATTACATAAACTAAATAAAGATGATAAGTTTGGATTGAATTTTTCTTTTTATTTTTAAGGTTCAAGTTTTAGTATTCAACAATTAAAATTCTCTTTAGTTTATCAAGTAAAGGAAATATAAGGTGATTTAATTAGTTAATGAAAAAAATAAAGTGGAGATAGTTTTTATCAACATAAAAAATGTGTTTGGCAAAACTTATTTTGATTTGGTTTTTTAATTATTTTTAAAACAATTTTTACTTAATTTAAAAAACAATAAAATTTTGTTTTCAGATTTTAATTTGTGCTTTTATTTCAAGTTCATCACTTAACACCATTGATTACCAACTCTGCTTGATAGTCATCGGTCACTACCTCTAACTAATGGCACCGACAGTCATCTTTGACTAACAATCTCTAACCACCATCTTTGAACAGTGATCACCAGTCATCTTGTCATCTTCGACCACGGTCACCAATCACCACCTTTGATAGTCGGTCGCCAGTCGCACTTTCAACCAGCAGTCCACTTTCAACCACCACCTCCAATCTCCACTTCCAACCGGCATTGTAATGTCATTAACTGTCACTTTCAGTCCCTAAAAAGAAAACATTTTAGTATGATTAAGATTTTAAAAGAATGCTTTAAATTTGGAAACAAAAACTAGTTTTTGTTTTTATAAATTTTAAAACATAAAATAAAAAATCACCCCAAACGAGATCTTAACTTTTTCAAAAAATCTTTTATGTTTATCTACTAGCTACAATTTTTCCTTCACTAAGTAATGAATTGTTACTCATTAATTCTTTTTCCTCACATGTCTCAGTCTCTCTCCTTTTATTAATATAATTATAGTATTTTGTAATTTAAATATATAACTATGGAAAATTATAATTAAAAATATAATTTATATATTTAATTATAGAAAAGTATAATTTAAATATATAATTATACTAATTTATAATTTAAATATGAAATTACAGAAATTTATAATTTAAATATATAATTATAAAAATTTTTAATTTAAATATATAATTATAATAATTTATAATTTAATTATGTAATCAATTTATAATATTTAAATATGTTATAATTATTTAAATACATATAATAATTAATAATATCTTTATTTATATTTTACAACTTTCTACTTAATCAACTAATTTTACACAACTAATTTTACAGAACAATTGTAATTAGAATTTCAACTTTCAGCTAATTTTTTCCTCTTATTTGTGAGGAAACATGTGATGGTGAGACGTATAATCACTGTTGATTACCTAAAGACTACAAATTAATGCCCTTTATTATTATTGAACAGTTTAATTTATTATTTTAAGAAATCATAAAATTTGGTTAGTCTACGTTATATTTAGTATTTTTATAATTTTAATTAATTAGAAAGAAAATAAAGAGATAACCTTTTTTTTTTTTTTCTTGTCAGGAAAATTGTTGTTTAAATATGATTGGTTTTTTTAACAGCCGTGTGCATTGATTTGATATCACATGGGTGGTTTACATTACGCAATAGGTGCGTAGTTCAAAGTTCAAAGCAGAAGCATTTTTCACTTTCACTCGTTGTCACTTGTCACTCTCCAATCCATCAACCAAAGAAGCTTAGTTGAGTTTGCTGCAATCTGCGTCGGTTTTACAGGTTAGCCTTACATGCATGCTCATCACTTCTTTTTGTGTGTTCTGTGGAAATGAAGACCGTTTTCATCCCCCTGTCGCCCCATTATCTTTTCTTTCTTCTTTCTCACGCCATGCTTTCAACATTATCATTGTGTTTCTCTCAAAAACATTTTGCTATGGATTATTGATAAATAGAAAAGCATCATACCATGAATTAACCCCAAATGAAAATGAACTCTTTTTTTTATAATAAGAAGAAAAAGTACTATTCTGACCATAAATCAAATTAAGCATCAACCAAGGGACAATCTGGTAGATTATGAGAGGGTGAGTTACCACTGTTCATTGAGGCAACTTATTTCTTCACTTCGGAACAATTTGTGCAGCGGAATGGTGCTCACTCCAGCGAAGCTACCCAGAAACAGAACACGGGAATGTGAATATGACATATATAGGCACTTGCAAGAGAGCAATAGGTTCCTTAAAAGTAGAACTAAAAAGGTCAAATATTTCAATACCCTTTTGAAGAACTTTGTTTGCAAGGATCCGGAGTGTGTTGACCCAGATTTAGTGCAATTCATGGATGCTTTACGTGGCATTGTAAAGTCTAAAATAGAAAACATTTCTGAAGAAAAGGACACAGATGATGGGGAGGAGGATGTGATGGTGGATCCCCAATATAAGTATTTCATGGATCATGTTAGGCATCATGGAAAATCTTATGTACTTGACATCCCTGAGGATGGGGTCTGTGTAGTGTATGAGCCTGAATTGTCTAGTTTTGAGAATACAGCCATCTGCACAACCCATTATGTAAATCCTGTTTCAAATCAAGATGTCAATGCCTGTTCAGAAACAAAAAAGCATGTGAATGCTATTGCAAACTCCCATAGTTCTGATGTTATTAGCAATCAAGTGAAGCGTAGGGGTAGGTCAAAAGGTGTAAAACTCTCTCTTGCTATGAATGGTAATGTTAAGAGCAGTGATATGACTTCAAAGCCACCGAAACATGTAAGTAACTCGATGGGTAAGCGCAAGAGCAAGAGGCAAAAAACTCCATCTGGCTCAGCAGAATTGGGGATTAAAGATAGTGATGGTGCAGTTACAGATAAAAGAAGAGCTTTGAGAAGCAAGATTGTATGTGTCTAAAATCATGGGTTCTTTTTGCTTATGTTCTATACTTTTAATTTAGTTTTTGTTAGTTTACGGGTTGCTTGCTTCTCTTGAAGGTGAAACATTGCTCGCAAATATCTAATAAAACTAATGCAAGTACATCTTTCAAAGAAAAACTTATGGAAGAACTTAGGGCACCTTATTGTGAGGAAGAGTACAAGAGACTTTTACATGACATTACTGTTCGAAAGCCAGTCCAACATCATAAAGACCTTCGTGGACGTATCAAAATATATGAGGAACAATATCTTGGAAAATCGTTTCTTGATCATAATGTTGGTAAGTAGGACATGACCCTTCTCTTTCATATTTCACTTGTTGTGTTTGCAAATTAGAGTTCATTTTCTAGTCTTTGGTTACCCAATTAGGATGGAAATTATTTTTGCGTAAGATAGATTGACCTTACCGTTGCAATCTGACTTGTCATAATTGATTTTTTGAACCACAACACAACCACCTACAAGAATAAATTCATATCATAAAAATTTCTCTCATATTTCTATCAATTTCTTATTTCCCCAGCTCAATAAAGTTTTCTTCAAGTAAGTTAATAATTATTATTAAAATAATTCGTACATGGAACTCAATAAAGTTTTCAATTTCTTGTTGATGCAAACAATGACCTTAATTACAACAAAAGTTGCAAATCCATCTTGTTGGCTACATAAGAGCATTTAATAGCAAGATATTTTCCAGTTGCTATGATAGCATGGACTAGTGATTTTATTATCCGTCATAGTTGTTTTAGTGTACATTTGATCAAAACTATCACTGTTTTGTTACACACATATGTACATGCATGAGCAATTGATTGAGGAGTGTTTCGATGGTTAGAGACTGACTTAGGTTATTACGAATTTTTGCTCTTGCCTTTGGATGGCTGTCAAATTTTGACTGTGTCCTTGATTGCTTCTCCTCTGCTGTGTGCCTTATTCTGGCAACAAGTTCCATTGCAGAAATACATGACCTCACTCGGTTGAAAATTTTAAAAGGAGAATGTTTCTCTGGTTTGATTGTGACCATTTTTTATTTTGAAATCATTGCATCACGGATTTTCTTCTTTGTAAGATGAAATACAACAATCATATCCCCCTGTATGGACATCTGTCTATCTATTCATGCTTATGGTTGTATTGGTATCTGCTGTTTACTGTTGTCACAAACACTTGATATTAAATGGAGTAAAGAGAAAGTCTTATTATTTAATGCCACGAATTTTAGTGTTGTGCTGATGTAACCAACAAGGTTCAAGAAATATGAATGATTCCCAAGCTTGATATATATTAATACTTAATACAGGACTAAAATTTGCATCTTTGTTAGCCTTGTTTTCAAGTAAACGGGCATCTTCTAGTGTATATGTTTTCATATAATGAGAGCTGTAGTTGAATTTTTTCATATGTAAGCAGCAGCCATGAAGTGTTTCTGCTGCTGAATTACGTTTCATCCCCCCACTAATAAGCGTATATCGGTATATGGGCTTGAGGGCTTCTAATATCAGAATCATGCAGTCTTGATTCAATCATTTGTCGTGTGCCTTAATTCTCGTCAATATATGTGAATGCTGCCTTGTGTTCCACTTCCTTTTGTAATGGTTCTGTCTCATGAGATTTGTTTCGTTTGTTATCTGCCCTGGTTTTACAATTCAAATTAATTGAAGAAGAAAAGTATTTAGTTGTTTTATTAGGTAAGTAGTATATCATCTTTTTTCTTTGATGTTGTTCAGTTGCATCATGTGATCATTGATCAAATATTTTCTAGTTACTATGATAGCATGGACGAGTAAATGTACATTTAGAACCATCACATCAATTGTACCCCCGTACTTGAGCAAGTAGTAAATTATTTGCTTTCTATGGTAAGGAAAATATGGAGGAAGCTGCATATTATATGCTTCATTGCTTTAAGAATGTCTGAATTATTTGGAACATTATATCTAGTTATTTATATTCTTAGAATTTTTGGTTGCATTGATATATTATTGACTTTCTTTATTTAATAGTAAATTGTAAATTTTAATTAATTTTCCAACTGAAAATAATAAAGTAAAATATATTATTCATACAACATAGTCTAATAATTTTTTTGTATAGTGTTTTTTCTATCTCTATCAAGTTATTTGTTTTATTAATTCTCTCTATTTTATTCATATATTACCTTCCTTTATAGAAATTGTTATACAAAATTAAATTAAAACAACTATCATTTCTATTTTAAAATCTATTAAATCATTTGCTGATAAGTTAATGAGACAAAATTGATAAAATTTTGAATAGAAATTCTCACAAAAATCCCGTCCACGCTATTATTAAATCAAAGAATTCTGACATATGGTTACTGATGGATATCAAATCATGACAGAATGCGCAACATTTGAGCTGTAGAGCAAACACTATGAATTTAATTTTATAATTTATAAACTATCACGCTTAAGATCTTTACATTCTCAATCAATTAGAAATCATCTAAATTTATGACAATTGAAGTAATTACTGTAAAAGTCATTAAATTTATCATACACAACATTTAAAGTAATTTTAACATTTTTATACATTCTAATTAATTAGTAAATGTTATGTTGGAAGACTAACTATAACTGTGAGATGCATGCTTGTGTTGCAGATCTTGCTAAGAAGATAGAAACAGCTCGTGATGATCATCCCCGAGTTCTGAATCTCCTGCGTGGATATTTCTATTGGTTGAAAGTAAGTATCTTATGGTATTTCAGAATCTCAATACACATGTTATTTTCTGCAGCTTTTCATGCACTGCTCAATTGTTGACATCTGCCTCTGTAACCTCACTAATCTGTATTGCATGAAAATATTTAACCTTGTAGCCATTTCAAGATTGTGTTGAGAATTATAGCAAGAGTTACAGAGAATTGAGTGAAAATAGAGAGAATAACTAAGCACACGTGTATCTAACTAATGCTCAACTAAGCACACTTGATAATAGTTGGGTATGTGATTTGGAGTTGGATTTCTTCTGGTCCATAGGCTTTTATTGCCTCATTAATTATTACATTATTCTCAACGGGTTAATGAAATAACTACTGTTTACTTTGAAGGTTCACATTGAATCAAAAGCTTTCTAGAAAATCTTTGTGCTCTGAAGGCATGTGCTTTTGTATATTGTGGTCGACATTACCCCATTTTGCTACACTGTAAAATGGCCCATATCCTTCTTTATTTTTTTTTTATCGCCAAATATCCTTCTTTATATTACATCTCACCTAGATCTTGAGCTTCATTTACCTTTTATTAGTCCCAAAAAGTGACATCTTCATCTAAAATTATTGGTTTTTTTGTGTGAATTGTATCACATAATCAAAGTTAGCTTTACAAATTTACATAAGGCGCTAGTAGTACCCTCTTCCTGAATTATATAGTGTGCTCGCAGAATTTATCACACGAGGAGGCATTCACACCATGGACAGACCCATCGTGTTTGGATGTACTGCCACAACAATTGAAAGGATAGTAGTTTGAGTGATGATGCAATTGATTTCAACTTTACAGAACAGTGCCTAGAAGGAGTGCTTCCACATGCAATGCTTGGTGGGATATAAACAAGTTGGTACTTTTGGTGTGTCTTTTTTCTTTTGTTTTAATTTTTATTTTGGATTTAACTCATCCTATTTGGCCTTGAACATGATTATGTACAATTTGTTCTCGCGGCATATCCTTGTTGCAGCAAGGAGTGTTGATCTAATAACAAAGTCTACTTGTGGAGAGAAGGAGAAAGAAATACGTCGTGGATTCAAATTCTTACACTAACAAAAACTAACACATTATCAAACTTAACGTTTGACTTATAAAAAAAATATATTGTTGTTGCAGCATTTACATTCACTTTTTCATATATATCTGTCAATCAATTTATGTTTCTGTGAATGAACCTGACTTTCTTTATTTTGGGAATACAGGGTATATATGTTATCACAGGCTATCTTGGGTACAACTAGTTGATAAACTAGCTAGACTCTTAAAGTGTCTGATAAGTAACATTAAGTCATAAGTTAGTTGATCAATGTAAATGTAAAATGATATAAAATGATACAGGCTTAATTATTATGCCCTACTTTTCTTTTTTTCATTTTTTTGACATTGATGGTTAAGTAAGAAATATTGACTGACATGTAACAATAATTTGATAATAATTTAATGATGTGATAAACTCTATTCTATGATAGAGGTGATTTGAATAATGAAGAAATATTTTTAATTAATTAAATCACCTTTAAATGAAAGTAAGAATACAGTGAGTAGTGTTGCTATTGAGAATACAGTGAGCATGATTCAGCAAATGTAGCTCATCCTGAGAAAAGACCAAAAATACTATACGGTTTGTTTTTAGTAAGTTCTGATAATTTCCTGTTGTCGTGAAATTCAGCATATGTGAAAGCAACTGAACCTTGATTTGAAATGGTGTTTGAACAAAGTTCTAGTGAATAGAATATTTCGTCAGAGCTTTGTGAGTTTAGCCTCCACCCATGCAGAACAAAAATTAAAGAAATGTGACAATGTTAAGAACCCACTCGAATCCGTTGTATTAAAGGAATTGATAATGTTCCTCTTCTTGGAGCCTCTCTGGATGCAATGTTGAAAAGTTTACAGTAGTTTCTCTAATTGCATAAACTATTCTCATTCTAAAATAGTATCTGGATCAATATTTCTTTTCTTTTCTTTGTTTTTGAAAAGGTTAAAAGCTTTTTTCATGAACTTCAAAATTTAAGTTTTTCAAAGTCTAATTTTTTTAAGTTGTGATATTTTCCTTTTAGTTTTTAAATTCAGTCTGAGTTTTTTCTTTTTGTCTTTCAAATTTTAAAAAGAGTTTTTTAGTCCTTTAAATTTATCTTTAGTCTTCCAAATTTGAAAATGATGTATTAGTTTTCAAAGGTTCGAAATATGTTTTTTTCTCTAAAATTCAAAAATAAAATTTTTAGTCATTTAATTTGAAACATGAACATTATCCATCAAATTTAAAATAATATTTTTAGTCTCTCAAGTTTAGAAATAATTTTTCCTTTTAATTTAAAAATATTGTTTTAGTTTCTCAAATTTAAAAATTATTTTTTAGTCTCAAAAGTTAAAACTGATATTTTTTAGTCCCTAAAATTTATAAAATAATTATTTTATCCCCTTCAATTGAAAAATTATTTTTTTTTATTAAAAATAATTTGTTTAGTTCCTCAAATTTAAAAATATTCTTTTGATCTATCAAATTTAAAAGTAAGTTTCATAGTCCTTAAGTTTAAAAATAATTATTTAGTCCTCAAATGTTAAAGATACTATTTTCTTAGTCCCTAAAATTTAAAATAATGTTTTGAGTCTTAAATTGAAAATATTGTTTTTGATCCCTCAAATTTTAAAAATATTTTTTAGGCTTGAAATTTGAAAATAATGTTTTTATCCTTAAAATTTAAAATTAATTTTCCCCTCAAATTTAAGGGTGATTTTTTAGTTCCTAAATTTAAAAAAAATAATTTTTAATCTCAAAGTTAAAAATTATAGAAAATTATGTTAATATTATCCAGATCTAAAGAGTAATTTTTTTTTTCAACATTGTAAAAGATAAAATAAATATTGATAGAATATAATCATGAATGTAAATTTTAATAATATAAAAATATTTATGTAACATTATTCAAACTTTACTTTTTTTTTAAGTTCTTATATATATTATCCAAATATTAAATTAACTTATATTATTTTTCACATTAGATTTTTAGAAAAACTCTTTTTTTATGATACATAAGCTTACCCAAATATACAATAAAGTATAAGAGTTTTTTTTTTTTTTAATTATAGTATCTGTAGACTTAGTTATTGCTAAAAATAATGATTAAAGTTTATTGAGAGACCTTCCATGGATAACTTTGCAAACGAAATAGATGGCTAAAAAATATAATTATTTTATTTTTATTCTTATTCTTATGAAATTTATTAAAATAAAAAAAAATATTAGGAAAGAAACGCATATTTTAATGGTAGCAATTTTTTTTATATATTCTAAGTTAAAAAAAGTGTCGGAAAAATGAGAGTGCCCAATTATTTACAATGTACACCTTCACTATATCTAATTTAGTCTTTTAATAAAAAAGTTAATTATTTAGATATAACTCACGAAGATCAAATTGAGCCTATATTATTATCTTTATATTTCTATTAAAATGAATTTATCTTGTTTTATATTTTTAAAAATATTTTTTTATTTTAAATTTTAAGTTTTACACTTTTTTATTTTAAATGTCGAGTGGATTTGAATAACCTTACTTAAAGAAACATTCATTTTAATCAAATAATCGGTTTTCTTTTCTTTTTTTTTTAAAGCGTTTGGTTAAATTGTTTTTACTTATCATAAACAATTTCATACTTATGTTAAGAAGCAAATACTATCCTTTATTTAAAAAAACACTTAATTTTAATAATTGCTTATTTTTTAATTGTTGTTTTAAATTTACCCAAATGAACCGTTGACATTATTTATAGTTAATTTTTAACTTCTCTATGTTAGTTTGATTTACTGATTTAGTTTTAGAAAATTTTGCGCATTCAATAAATATAATGTTAATTTTTTTATAGGCATATAATGTTAATATTTGTGTTCAAATGAAATAAAAATTAATTTATAAAAACATTTGGGAAGAATTAAAAAAAATCATGGAAAACTTTATTTCTTCTTTATTTTAATATATGAGTATGCGTCTCTATCATAATATCATACATCATGGAAGTTCCCCTAAAATTTGAATTGATAACTTTTAAAAAAAAAAAAAGAATTCAAGTTCTTGCCTTCTCATAAATTAAACAAACAAAAAGCATCTGTGGCTGCTGGGATTCGAGCCCAGGTCTCCACGGCCACAACGTGGAATTCTTACCACTAAACTACAGCCACTATTTTGTTAGAGTTACCACACTATAACTAAATAGATTATTATGAAATTTCAATTGTTTCCTGCTTCTTGGAATGTTCTAAACGAATATGCATGCTGTAAGATTTGAAAGTGAAGTATCGATAACAAAATAATGGACATGCCAGTTGAACGCAGTGTCCCTCGTTGTTCTAAGGCTATTTTAACTTTTTAAGTTGGATGAGTTTTCAGAGAAAATAGCAATTTTTAAATCATGAAAGTTGTTTGTCCTTTGTGAGAACACAATTTTGTATGTTAGCTTAAAATATAATTAATTGTTCACACAAAGAACAGCTTTGTTTTATATTTTTTGTCCCCTTAATCTATGCACAATACACAATAACAGCCTTCTGTTATTACTTAATCTAAATTCTTAGTTAGACGGTCAAATATGTCATTTTCTCTCATAAAGATTAACAGTTTTATATTTTGGTATATTTTTATAAAATAAAAAAGATATATTGAAAGTTAAATAATAGTGAATTATTTTTGGATGTAATAACAAGGGTAAAAAGATAATAGAAAAATAATGACTTGCGAATACTTATAGGGATATTATAATATATGAAAATATATCACCTAAACATCAATAATTTACCATCCAGAGCAACATGTAATTAATTGAATACAAGTGCACAATTGATTACATTTAATTTTTTCATTACAACTCAAATAAATATAGAATTTATTGTGTTATCAATAGAAATCATTACATTGTCAACCAATTAGCAAACACTTCAATTATTACTTTTAAAATGATTATTATAAAACTAAACAATTTACCATACATAGTATTACCGTAAATTGAATAAAAATGTAAAATCTTTACAATGTTAATGTATTTTAATTTTAACTAAATTCTTAAATATAATTAAAATTGGAGTCAACATATCCAAGCTTTAAGCCAGAATAGCTTTGTAGTAATTCAGAGCCTTAATGGTCTCCAAGCAAAGATAAACTCAAGCTCAAGAAAATTATATTTATAGATATCCTCATATCCATATCCTTCGATTAAAGGTCCTTTGATCAAATAATTAAAATTACATTGATCAATATACATACATTAGATTTCTCACTAGGGGGGATGGAACCAAAAAAATACAATTGCGAAAAGCAATAGAAGGGGGGGAGGGAAATAAGGCAAAACTAGATCATGATGCAAAATCGAAGATACGTCAACCACGGCATTTGGATGATAGCAATCAAGCTTTCATTTCACTTGATACCAATGAAGAAAACCCCCGAAAAAATAAAGCACTGTCTCGTCTCTCTGCCTAAACAATGTGATAGTCTTTTACATCTTGCTACATCAAATACATGGGGTCAGAGCCAAACTGTATAATACTGCCACATTTCTGTTGCTTAATGCACAACCATGTTACATTAAGCAATGGACAGATCTAACATCTTTCTCCACCAGTCTAAGAATCTGGCATCACTTGAAATGGTCTTGCCGGATAACTGTAATTAAATTAAAGGGTGCTCCATCTTCCTCCTTCTGTTTCCAAGGTTCGCCTTGGAAATACCAGGATACTTTCGGAGACATGGGACTATATAAATCTGCACGAGTATAATAATTAGGCAATATCTCCCAGTTTGTTATGAAGGGAGGGAGAAAATAACAAAATATGTAGTTCTGAAAGAGTATTAACTTCTCAGCTTAAAGATAGCTAGAAAATAGTAAACAAATTCCAATCACACAGTCAAAACATATTCAAGTTATGTTAAGAAATCTTAGTCAATGTTTCCTATCTGCTCTCAACCCTAACATTTTCCAGTTCAATTTTCCTTTTTCAATGTACATTTAGGGTTTAGGGAGGGAGAATCTCCACGCGCTTTTTGCAGGGAATGAAAAAAATTGTCTGTATTTTAAGTTTAGAAAGTGAATCATTGAATGAAAAGAAGTCTTTACTTGGAAAATAATGTTTAAGCAGGAAAAAACAAATACTGCTACTATTATTAGGAATTGACTTATAAATAAACTCATGATACAAAATTGATGACGTTCAATTTTTGAAAATTAAATACCATAATAAAAAGAACTTTATCCACATAAAAGTATTCAAGAAAGAAATATCCATTAGGCAGCACTAAAGAAAGAGAAGCTTCATTGAAACATAGTATATATTAAATTATTAATAATGCACTTTCTTGGCACCCTAGTGAGTAGAAAATGCAAGCCTAATATTAGCTTTATAATAATTAATATTTGATACAGAAAATAGTAGAGCGAGACATAAAATCCAGGCATCCTATTTCATCATTCTTTATCATTCTGCACATGTCAATGTAGCTATCACTATTAAACAGTTTACTCAAAGGAAGTCTTCTACCATTGTTTATCATCTTCACAAGTTTCTATGTGGTCTCAAACAGTCTCCTTGGGCTTGGTTTGGTTGTTTAAGCCCTACAATTCAACAATTTAGCATGATATAAAATCACCAAGGTTAGCCTAGTAGTAGAGGGGTTGGGTAGTTGGCACAAGGTCCTAGATTCCAACCTTAAATAACAGTTTAGAAGGATTCAAAGTGAAGGAGGCCAGGCTGTTCTCTACCACCATTTAGCTCAAGGATGAATTATTTGGTTGTGTATGTCAACATTGTTATTATTACAATAAAGCCCATGGCATTATTTAGATAAAACAGCACATCAGTCATCAATTTCTGACAAACAATTTTATATTATACTTCTTGGAATAAAGTGACACAAGCCAAAGATGGCATGAGGCATCAAGATCTCACAAAGAAAGCATGGCAGATATCCTTGAAGAAACTGATCTATTAAATGCAAAGTGGTCTAGAAATCTTAGAATTGACAAGAAATCAATAAGAATACATGAGCAACCTTCTTACCATATCTAATAGAACGCAGCAATGCTACTCATGTATGTTAGAACTGAGTAAGAAATCAAGAAAATATAAGCAATTCTCTCACATTTTTCTAAAATTTGTATTAAGGTATAGTCTTTGGTGCAAATAAACTATATTCCGGGTCAAGCTACCCAATATTTATAAAGTCTTTGATTGCAGCTCCATATAAAGGCAAATATGAGAACCTTGCATCAGCAAAGGGCTTTTCCACAAACGACAATTCATTACCTGTATTTACTGGAGAATCTGGCTCTCTTGTACTGTGTAATATAGTTGTTCCGGATAAAACAGTAATAAAACCACATAGCTCTGATGCAATACTGCTTACACTTTGACCAGAATAATCCTGAATAATAAAAGCAGGGAGGCAGGATTACAACAGATGAGCACTTGATCATTAAGAAGTCTCTTTAGATGCTTTTTTTATTTTGTTTCAATAAAATACCAACCTTAAACATGATTACACTAGCTAATATTGTAAAAGATGTGAACAAGGCATAGTAGATCGGAGAAACAACTGCTGTGGTAAAAGTATCTAATGCCTGCAGTCATGCAAGAGTTGGTCAGCACAGAAGCGCAGTTTGAAGACCAACTAACAAGTAAATGGTGACAACTGAAAGGCATGGAAAGAATAATTTGTGAATAGGAATCAGGACTTTAACATTATCACTTCTAGAGGTCCAGGACATGCATTACATGGATGTTATTTGGACTAGATGCTTCATCTTCAACATCTGGATCAGCTCATAGCACAAAATGCTCCTTTAATTAATTTAATGATAAGCAAATACTTTAGATGATAAGCTTAAAACAGACATGTTGATAATAAGCAGAAACTGAAGAAAACAGAAGCCAAAACGCCTTCAAAAGTACGATACCCTTCTTCTGCAAATTAAAATGCTTCCCCACAAGAAATACACACAGGATGACAAACAGAGTAGAAAGCCAACACATAAGATCTATATTAGTTCTTCTAAACAAAAGATAAATTCAGGCTCTAACTTTTTATTTCAAATGCCAAACATTATGTTCACATAAAAGTTAAGAGTGATATATACCATGTTAAGATAATTTAATTGAGTAATGGTGCAGGAAATAGCAACCGTGGTAAAAATCCATGTCTGAAAGTGAATGAACTGGTCTGCACCCTCAATAGTAAGTTTTATAGCAATACCAATTGCTTTTACGCTCATGACCTGAGAAACAACATATTCTATCAGAAGTGCAAAATAAAATATGGCCTCAAGTATAGTTTTGTCAACTATAAGTGCGTCAAAGATAAGCGCATCAACTATATTGGGTAGCAAGAGGAGTCACTTACAGTCAAGGATCCAATTATGGAGCATATTCCAATATAAACTAAAATATTAGTCTGGCCATAGCGAGGAGCACAAAACACAATAAAAAAGAATGCTATAGCAATCGCCGAAGCTGTGTACAACAGGAATGCTGGATGCCAAAACAGAAAATAGAAACATTAGGCATATTCAAACAAAATTCAGCTACGATATTGATAGCTACAACCACACAATCCGCCTTTTCATCTTGGATACAAGCAATAATAAAATCTCAGCAAGCAACAGCATACCTGGTTGAATTGCCAGCTCCCATATTTCCTCTACAGAATTAAGGGACCTTTCTTGAGGTGCATGGAGCACAATCACAGTGGACCCCACAATGCACAGAAGACACCCAAGCATGCCCATTTTCTGCAGCTTCTCGTTCAACATGAAATGCGCCAACACAGCACTAGCCATGGCCACAGAACCACAGAACAGTAAAATTCATAAAAAAATAAAAAAAAAAAATCAGCAAGCGTTTTGTTTTACCTAACAATGATACTCAAAGCACCCAGCGGCGTGACAAGCACTGCAGGGGCATAAACATACGCCACAAAATTCGCTATCTCTCCCACAATCACTGTCACAAAAAAAAGAGTCAAATTCAGAAAATGAAAAAATAACTAAATAAAAGACTTAATTACATTTTTAGTCCATCATAACTTTGGTTACTTATTTTAACAGCGTCAATTGAGTCTTCCGAAAAAATCTCTCATTTACAGTCAGGTTCTTATGTTTTCGTTAAATATATTAATGGACTGTAAATGGTAAAATAATTTGGCAAGGACAAAAAAAACATAATTATCGAACTTCTCTTTGTTCGTATTGATAAGAAAAACACCAAATCAATAAAAAGTAATATCTAAGGAAAAAAAAAATAATAATATTATTTTGTTCACGTGGTTCATATCTCGCCCCTACATCCACAAGCTTTTGGGATCACGGTAAAACCTACAAACTCTCTGTATCTTTTTATTAACATGATTCGCACCCTATGTCTATATTTACCACAAGCTTCTGAGACTCACTAGAAACCTACAAACCCTCCCTATTTTTTGTTAGTGTGGTTTGCAGCTCATGTCTCTACATCTACAACAAATTTTTGGAACTATTCAGATAATAATATTATTTTGTTCATATGGTTAACACTTCATGCCTACATCCAAAAAAGTTTTTGGGATTACTAAAAGACTTGCAAACTCTCCCTATCTTTTTAACGTGATATGCATTTCATGTTTATATTCACCACAAGCTTCTGGGACCCATTGGAAAACCTACAAACTCTTCCTATTTTTTGTTAACACTTTGCATCTCATACTTATATTCACGACAAGTTTTTGGGATGCAATATATCTCTCCACATAATAACTCCTCTCTCTTGCTTAAGGTGGTGACCCTCTCTTCAGATTCAGTGATTATTTTCATCCCAGAAACTTTATTTATAGACCTAGTTAAATGAGAAAACAAATCTAATTTATAAATAACATCTTTAAAATTTAAACAAATCCTAAAAATAAAACAATGTATTTTCCTAAACAATATCAAGAGATTTGAAATTAAAAAAAAAAAATTGAATATTTTTCCCAACAATCTCCCTCAATTAAAAATTTATAATTTCGTCTTCAATCTTCCTTGGATGGATGCTTGTTACTGTTTAGACTTTAAGATTTAGGATTTACTTCATCTTGTCCAGCTTTGTGCCTTTTAGCACCCATCTTTCTTTTCTTTTGGGTTATCTGCCTCGTTTTTTGACAGTGGAAAGTTGGGTCGATGCAGGCTTATCAATGACCAGCCATGCAAACAAATCTGAATTTTCTTTTACAATTTTCTCTACCTCCCATTTCTATTCAGGACTTAGGGCCGAGATTGGAACAAAAACAACTTCTATAAAAGAATGTCTTGATTTGGAAGGATGGTTTCCGTATAGCTTCATGCTCTTTTGCAAAAATCGTTGGGCCTTGATGGACAGAACATCAGAGAGATAAAATTATAAAAAGTATGTTCCGCAAACTTTGGCATATGTTTCTCCCTGCATGCACCATAATACCTCCATTAAAATAAGCCACTTGAATCTAATCACCATTATCTTCATCAGATTTCTTCTTCAATACTATCCTCTTCTTTGGTTATCAGTCGCAAGATCAAAAGATCAGTAAACTTTAATACCACTAGTTGGACAAAAAACATAATTTAACATAGAACTTCTTTTTATTCATATTGATAAAAAAAAAAAAAAACACAAAAACAATAAAAATCAACACCTAAGCAAACCCTACCTTCCCGATAAGTTTTTGGGAAATTTTCCCTATCTTTTTGTTAACAATGTCCACAACTCATGTTTACATCAACAACAATTTGTTTCTAGGATAACCGGAAAACCAAGAAACCCTCCCTTCACTTAATAACTCTTTCTCCCTGGCGTGGTTTCCCTATTTTTAGACGAAAACAAAATATCTAATTTACAAATAATATTTTAAAATTTTAAAAAATTCTAAAAATAAAATAATATCTTTTCCTAAACCATGTACACATAAATATTTGAAAGTAAAAAGATTTGAGAATATTTGAAATTAAAACAATTTGAGAGTCTAAAATCAGAAAATTGCGAAGGAATAAAAAGGCAGGTTACACGAAGATACTGACTGGTAATCATTCCGAGCCACCAAAGAGGTTGTAGCAGGTAACCGTAGCCTCCGCCACCTGAAACAAAGAATTATTAGGAAGGGGAAAATGGAGCGAAGGAGAGAGAGAGAGAGAGAGGTAACTGGCACGTGGACCGTTGAGACTGGCACGTTGGAGGCCCTTTTTCTTGATGATGAAGCTGGCGCCGACGAAGGCACTGGAAACGACGGCCAAGATGAAACCGATCAAGTTGCTGGAAAACATGGTTTTTGCGCGGTGTGTGTGGGAAATTGGAACCCTAGATTAGACTACACCAATGAATGAGCTTCAAAGTCATATTTTGGTTTCTGGCGGGGCGCCCTGCGTTACTTATTTTACTGTCCGCTTTGGTCAATGAGCTGGATTTGACGGGTGGTTTTAGTTTTGGTCGCTTTTGAAGTTCGATGCTGCAATCTCAGAGAGAGACAAACCAATTTTCTGTAAGTTTTTTTTTTTTTTCTTCATCCTGGGTTTATAATAATTCAATTAGATTGTTTTTTTACGCTAACTTGCCAATATTCCACTGTTTGAAACTTTGTATGACAAATAAGAATAAGAATACTTGCGCATATTATTTAATTAAAAGAGAAATAAGTGAAAATAGAGTAAAGTTAAAATTATTTAATTGAGAAAATAAAATGAAAATAAAAATATTATTTTGTTAATATAAAATATAATATTATTATAAGTTATAATAATATTATTATTTTAAAAGAAGAGTTTTACTAACTTTTCAAATTAATATTTGTTATCAAACTAATTTTTCATACATTACTTGTGATTTCTATCAGTGGGTTCAATCATTTTCTTCTCATCTCATTCTGAACAATTTCAAACAAGAACAAAAGGTATGGGAGGGCATATTTCTTGTATTTTTTTCAACCTTTCCAAAGTTTTCACACGCATCTTAGGCCTTGAAATTGGTGAGAGAAAAAAACAAAAAATAAATTAGAAGAAAATCAAAATTTAATTCGTTTGATTGAAGTTACAATTTTTTTTTATAAGTAAAACAAATTTTATTACCGATGTTTAAGCTGAACAAAAGTCCAAGAGGTGTTCTAAACTTTAAAAACATGGGTACAATATATTATTTTATGTGCACAAAATATAAGATTTATTACGTATTTTATAAAAGAATGAGATGTTAGGTTAGTTATATTGTTTTATTTTTAAGAATTTAGTTAAATTGTTTGAAAAATATCATCTATATCATGAGTTTGATCTAGAAATACTTGAGTGATGTTATCTATCTTATGAATTTGATCCCAAAATACTTGAGTATTTCTACTTTTCTAAATGTATCAAATAATCCAAATAAAATAAGAATACATAAAATAAAAAATTCAAAATTTTGAATTAAAATCAATAGATAAATAAAAATAAATAAATATATCATTTTATATTTTTAATTAAATATAATATTTACATTTTATTTAATATAATATCATTATTAAATTTCTAAAAATATTTATATAATTAGTTTAGTCTCAATTTCTTTTGAATCAAAA
Source organism: Psophocarpus tetragonolobus (assembly GCA_037954015.1). Lineage (NCBI taxonomy): Eukaryota > Viridiplantae > Streptophyta > Magnoliopsida > Fabales > Fabaceae > Psophocarpus > Psophocarpus tetragonolobus. The sequence continues at coordinate 44,146,204 of CM075688.1, read as the reverse complement.
GTTGTTTGAATAAAAAATAAAAAATTTAAAATTAATTTGGGAGACGATTTGAAAATATTTTGTTATATAAAATATTAATTAATAAATTAAAGTATTCATTATAAAATAAAAAATATTTATTATTTTTATAATATTTTTAGAAAATAAAATAATTTATTTATACATAATTTAATATTGTCAAATATATATCAAATCTATATATATATATATATATATTGATAAATAAGAATTATAATTATAATTATATAATAGCTTGATTATTAATTTTGATGTCAATTTTGATAACAATTTAACGTCAATAAAAAAGTGGTAAAATTTTCATATTTTTGTATATTTCATAAATTTTTATTACATCAATTTTGATATATGAATAAAGTACTAAATTATTTTTTATTAATATAAATTTTGGTAAATATAATCTATATATGAAAAAAAAAAATCAATCTAACGGTGAGACTTTGGTTAAAATTATTCATACAGGGCATCAAAATTATATATCAAATATTGATTTTCAATCATCTTAATTACATGTTTTTCAATAATAAAAATAAAATAATTCAAAAATATTAATTTTTAAATATTTCATTACAATCAACCAATTAATTTACTAAATCACGCGATTAATTTATTATTTTATTTATTATTATCTTCTGCACCAATTATATTCAACTAATTAATTCACTAAAACATGTGTTTATAAAACCTTTCAACGGTAAATATTAAAATTATATATAGGTATGTTGATGTTGACTAAAGTTTTAAAATAGTTTTGTTCTTATTATATAAATAATTAAAATTATAATTAATCATATTTCTTGAAGGATAGAGCAATAGGCTTGTTAATTTGTGAAATAAAATCAACAATAAAAAATACATAAATTATATTTATGTTTTTATGCAATATTTTTTTTATTAAGATCAAACAATGTACAAGTCGTGTCTTATTCATAAGTACATGAAAATCAAAATATAAGGAATAGAAAAATAATAAAGATCAACTTCTTTCATATACATAAGTTACGATTCATAAGTCATTATGCAAAGGAGTGAGAAGTTAATTCCCCTGCATTATACTATATTGACGAACTCAATTTGTAACAATCCAATTTTTATAAATGGGATATTTTAGTTATTTTAAATTAACTGAATTAGTTAATAGAAATTTAGTCATTTATTATAATTAATTATTTCAAAGAAACTAAAGTATATATATATATATATGTATATATTATTAGAGGAAAAGAATAAAATAAATATTTTTCAAAACAATAATAAAAGGAGATATATATTTATATTATATATTTTTAGTAGGAGTTTGCATATTATAGGTTAAGGTGTCAAGTGATAAGGTAAAGGAGTTGGATGAGTTAGGCCCATTAGGGTTGTCATGTGAGAAGAGAAGGAAAAGACATGACCACTCTTGCCTCATTTTTATCCTATAGTTAAGTTTGAGGAAAGAAAAAAAGAAGCCATAGAGAGAAAAAGGAAGAGAGAAAGTAATTCTCGCACAAACTTTATGTAGTTTTTGTAATCTCGTCACTATGAATTCGTAACTGTTGGATCAGGCTTGAAATTGGACAGTAGGTTCCAAATGTGTGGCTTTCAATTTTGACTGTTCGGATTTGCATTTAGAACTCTAGTTTGGGAGCAAATGGCAGTGCATCAAAAACTCTATTTTGGCAAGGGTTCATTAGATTAGAAAAGGAAAATCTTCGTTTGTCTCTATTTCTTCATCGAAGTAAAGGGGTAGAAAATTATCTCTCATGTGGCATGTGTAGATTAAATAGGAGTGCTATTGAAGGGTTATGAACACCCACAGCAAGTGCTGATAACATGTTTTGTGCATGACTATATAGACATATGTAATTGGAGATTTGTATTTATACAATGGGATGATTTGCCAAATTATAATTTATGTGTGGTTGGTTTAATTTAATAATTTATTTTGTTGATTGGAGATGTGTTTGAATGATACCTAAGAGAAATTGAGATTCAAGTATGGTTGACACTCATGAATAGATGTGTATATTAATTTATTTTGTTAGATTATGGGAGTACATTTGCCCTATCAGATTATTTGCATATAATAATTATGTTAGGTTTTCCCTTTTTATACCTTAGAGATTAGTACCCTTGAACAAAGTAATGAATAGTATTGATCAGTCTCTTGTGTTAAAGTTATGTTCTATATAAGAAATAGGGTAGTGAACCCTAAGTCTTTCTAGTGATTAAAGTTTCATGTGTTTATGCAATTGATTAGTTTTTTGTTTCTATGAATGCTACTGATTATTAAACGATGAAGAACTTAATTATATTATTGAGTAATGAGATAGTTGAGTAATTGCTCTGTTATTTGAATCATTCTCCATACCTAAAGGATTAAATGTTAGGTGTTGGATATTTTCTTCCAATGAAAGGATTGATGGAAAATTAATTATTATCACTGCAATTGTAGGATGTGTTAATAATAAATAAAAGAGATAGAGAAGTAGAATAATTAAGGGTTTAGAGTTAGAATTATATTTTAGGAACCTTATAAGTTGAATATTTGTTATTTAAAAATTTTTGTATGAACATACCAAATTGATTTCTGTTTGTTTTTGTAGAAAATAGACATTTGAGGCTACAATTTAGGCTCAAGAATCACATAGAAATGTTACGAATTGACTGAGTTATGTGAGTTATAACTTGAGTGTCTAATCCAATGAGCGAAACATATATTTATGTGTTGTTAGCCCAGCGATATAACCTAAATGACTTCATTAGCTTTTGTGTTCTTTATGAAATTTCAGACTTATATGTTAGGTTTCTATTGAAGTTGGAATCACTAAAAAATTATGTATATAAGTCAAAGTAAAGGACAAGTTGTCACATTTGGGGTTAATAGCTGTGGGTTTATAGTTTTTAAAAATAGTAGATGATAAAATTAACTCTGGACATCAAAATAAAAGTTTTAGATAAATATATTATCTTTCTGAGAAAATTTATACCACCCTTATATGAGTAGTATAACTATAGATATAGTATTTAGACTATACGATACAATAAAAGAGTAAGATAAGAAGGGATAGTGCGAGTTGTAATGGTGTTTATTGTAGTGTGATATATTGTGATTATCTTATAATTATGAGTATCATGAATGATTAAATGTTTGAAAATTTTTTGGGGAGCATGGATTCAAAATTTGACTTACTGTATGATATTTGTGTTGATTACAGTTGAGCATGGATTCAGAATTCAACAAAACAACTGTCTAAACTCAGGCATTGCTCATCCACATTTACACCATATACGTGACTTTTGTGAAAGTTCATTTTCAGCCCTGAAATTAGCTTAAAATTTTTGTAACACTACTTGGATTTCCCCAGTAGACTTCCTATCCTTTCTAGGTAAAAGTGGTGGTTCATCCGCAAATTGCAAATGAGATACACAAACCCTGTGTTTTCCTATATCACAACCCTTCCAAATACTTAACCCCACTACTGCCTTTATCATTTGAGTTAGGCCTTGTGAGGAACAAAAAAAGTGACAAAAAGATCATTACCTATAAGACCTTTTTTCATACTGAATTCCTCTGTAGAGCTACCATTTAAAAGCATAGAAAATCTTGCCGAACTTAGACATTTTGTCATCCACCTAATCCATCTCCAGCCAAACTCCATCCTCTTCATCATGTCCCATAAAAAATAGCCAATTCACATAGTCATACACTTTATCAAAGTCAACCTTTAAGCAAACTAAATCCTTGCCCATCATTTAACATCTTCCACTACCTCATTTTATGTAATGTTTTTAAAATAGAATGGGTAAAAATATTGGTTCATTATTTACTAGTTTAGATATTATTGAACCGATCTTAATAAAGTAATAAAATTTCTTTTTAATATACTATAATAATTATACTAAACAATATTAAACAAAAAAATATTATGAAATTCACTAGTATTAAAACATAAAAGTATCATAGATCATACATTCATATGTCATAACACAAAAGAAAAAAATAGACTCAAAATTAATTTTGAGTCTATTTTTTAACTTAATTTGTTTCAAATAAAATTTGACTTGTTTGGTTTTGCATTGTGAAGATTTTAGAATTAATTTTAGGTCTAAAATTGATTTTGGGTTAAAGTAACTTAGAGTACTTTTGTATTTGATCAACAATTTTTCAATAATTTTACTCTGAACTTGTTTGTATAATAAAAAACACATAAACATAAATCACATCATCTCAAAATCAATTTTATCATATAAAATATTCAAAATCAATTTTGTCAACACTTATTCAAACACATGCACTTAATAGTAGAGAATCCAAATGCAAAAAATATAAGTTTTTTTACGAACATAAAGGCATTGCTAATTGAGAAGTAATAACGAGAGTTTGTTTGTTTTATCTTTAAAAATAAATTATTTTAAAATAAGTGACTTTTATAAAGGAGAAAATTCTCATGTTCTAGTATAATTATTAAAAAAAAATTATTGATTTTCACTTTTTCATAAAACAACTTCTTCGTCAACTTATTTTCATAAGCTAAGTTATTTCTAGCTTTTCTTCAATTTTGTTTTTTATAAAAAAATTTAATCAAACATCTAAAAAATCAAAATAACTGATCATTCTTTTTTAACAAGTGATTTTCTCTTATGAAAAATTTAAACAATCTTACCCAATAAGTTAGTATGTGTTAGAGTAAGGAAAAATAATTGATAATGCTACTCCTTTTTTACACGCTCTTTCATATCATTTATATTTTTTTATAGCAAACAAATAACTTAACTTAATGTTCTCTTTCATCTCTGTTTCACCCTTTTCATTCCATTTTATTCCTCTGACTTTTTCTCCTTTCATCATCTCCTATTATAGTGTAAAGATTTTCTTTTGCCACCTACTCATTTTCTTTTCTCATCTGTCAAAAATTGAATTTTCAACTTTGCCCTTTCATTATTCATAAACACTTATCCTCATTTTTTTATAAATTGAATTAGAATAAATTAATTTCAGTTTATGGATCAATGATCCAAAATGAAAAAAAAAATCCACTTTTTAGTATTCCAAACAACTTGATCTAAAACACATTAGTTGGATATTTCAGATCTAGGGGTGGACAATGGGTCGAGTCAGTTGGGTTTGTCCAATCCAAATCACCCTGTCCATTATATTTTTAACCCATTTTTGACCATTTGAAATAATGGGTTGGATGAGTTACGGGTTGTGCAGATTATGAGTGTAACAGGTGGGTTTAAACGGGTGGGATTTAACATATTTTGCAGTGAGACAAGAGATGTCATAGATGGCCTCCTTCCCCTTGGTGGTGAGACAAGATGTCGTAGATGACCTTCTTGGTGGTGCAACACGACAGATAGCACGACAAATGAAAGTAGAGATGAAATAGGAACTTTAAGTTAAGAAACAACGAGAAAAGATGTTGTTAGACAAATGGCCTCTTTCCCCTGGTAGTGCAACACAACAGATAGTGCAACGTAGTTAACGACGGATAGTTGGTAGAGCAAATTTTCTACTCTACTTCTGACAAATGCACCGGTTGTATATAATATCTGATAGATGTATAGGGTCGATCCTATAGAGACTAGATCAATACTCAAAATCCTAATAATAATTACTGGAAAATAATAGAGAAATTAATTTGAAACTATTCTATATTGACTGAAAGGTAAAGAACGTAAAAATAAACTAAAATAAATATGATGAGAAGTTTGGTGGGATTTTGATTTCACTTTGTCATCCCTCTACTGCATAAATACTCTATCAAATCATTGTTCATCACTCATGTTCCTATTACTCATAAAAATACTCTTTCTCTAATTCCTCAAGAGTCAGAGACTAAGTTATTTGGACTTTAAATCATGATCTCTCACACAATCTAGAATCAAATAATCCACATTAAGAAAAGGAGCTCAAGATAGTCAGTGGTTTTTACTCTCTCCCGAGAAATAAATGATGCGTAAAATATCACTGCTTAAGGGCAATGTAGCCTACGCAATAGTAACAGTGGAACTAAGTTCAAATATCATACCCAAAGAACTAGATCTTGTTCTCAATTAATTCAATTTCAGAGATAAAAGAATAACCAACAAATCAAAATTTAATTGAGTATGTTGCAATGGTGCATAATTAGAGTAGACAGTAAAATAAGAGAGAAAATTGATTTGAAATGCAATGGATTTAGTCCTAACATTGTGATTTCACTAAAATGTTTTTATCCCTTATTATTAAGTAGTCTTATTCTTTATCAATCAATGGTTACTGATAATCTACCAAGTTTTGTTGTAGTGAGTTTGGTCATGCACACCATACTATAATCCTAATTTGTCATCCACAATGGCCATGCTGGATTCCAAATTAAGACTGGTTCCTTTTTTACACAATTAGAGGCTTGTCCAATAACTTGGCCAATTCTACCAGGATAAGACCCTATATGTTTCACAAATCAATAATTCAAATATCAATGATCATAACTATTCAAATAATTAAGATATTAATAAACAGAATACAATAACCTATTTACTTCCAAAATCAATTTTTCAAACCTAAATGATCATGACATTTCAAAAAATTAAGATGCAACTAACATTCAAACACTACAAGAAAATAACATATTAGCTGCAGACTAGACCCTGGTATTCCCTCGCAAATTACCTTTGCAAGGGATTAGTGAAGAAATAGCGAGGATAGTTTCTGCCGCTAAATCTTAGTAGCTGTTTAGCGAGGAAAGATTTGCCTTGCTAATTTGTCACCCTAATCATTGCATATTCGTCGTGATGTTCCTCACTAATTCTAATAGGGTATTATCATATTTTCCTCCTAATTAGCGATAACAATTCCTTGCTACGTTCCCACCAATCCTTCACAAATATTTTTTGGCAATTTCGTAGTTAATCCTTTGCAAATATATCTCAAGCAATTGCTTCTCTATTTCCTAGCTACATATATTTAAATATATTTGATTATTTCTAACTATTATGTAGCAACATTCTAGGAAAACGTTTGTAGTTAATTGGTAGTAAATCCTAGCAAAATATCCATAGTTATTCCACAACAAATTTGTAGTAAAATATGCTTAACCATTTTGTAGTAAATTTCTAGCAAAATATCACTAGCTACTCCATAGTAAATGCCTTGCAAAACTTCTCTAGCTATTTTGCGTTAAATTCCTAGCAAGATATCGCTAGGTATCTCATAACAAATGTCTCGCAAAAGTTCCATAGCTATTTTGTAACAAATTCCTAATAAAATATTGCTAAATATTCCATAGCTAATGCCTCTCAAATCATATGTTATTTTCTCAAAAATTAATTATTTCTTTTTTATAGTACAAATCTCTCATTACTATTATTTATATATTACACCATTATTTTCATAAATATTATTTCATATATTAAAATTATAGTACAAATCTATATTTTGCATGATTTATTATAAAAAATTAAAGATACAAATTAAATTAATTAACTTTCAAATATAATGACATTACTAAATATCAATCTAAAATGAAAAGTTTTCTAACTTCCAAAGTATCAACATAAAAAACTTTCTACAATGTCAAGGTAAATCTTAATACATAATTAAAAAAAACTAAACAATATTTTTTTCTTAATTATTCCTAGGCTTTTTAAATGATGATTGATTTAAGGTAGCTAATATTTCTTTCTTTAAAATTTGCAATTGTAATTGCATTTGTTCTCACATCTATTGTTGCAAGAAAGCTTCCATTTCTGCTTGTAGCTTCATTTGTGCTTGCATTTGTGCCTGCAACTGTGCTTTTATATCTTCCTATGCCTTTAATTGTGACTCTATTTATGCCTGTAGTTATGCCTGCATTTGGTCTTGCATTTGAGACATTTGTGTAGCTAATGTTATAGTGATATCTTCTCTCATAGGTGCAATAAGATTTAGATTTGTAGGAGAATGACCTCCAACTGTTGAAGATGAATCATGTATTGTAATGCTAAGATCCAAGCTTTGTCCAATGTCATAGACTCTACCTTTCTTGTTTGAACCAACTGTCTTTAACCAGACATCAAAGTCAATTACATGATGGATTATTGTGTCTTCCCCATACTTTTTTGCCATGACATTTTCATAAGATTCCTACAAAAAATTAATCATTTAGCTAGATTATGTACATACATGAAGTTTAATATTTTACATTTAAAGTAACAGACACACTTATAATGAAATATTTTGTTTTGTTAGTGATATATTGACCATCTTTTCTTTGATGAATTTTTCTGTAAAGTTCACTATAAGATACAAGACGTTTATATTCTTCTTGTGAAATAAAATGCAATTTAGGATATATAAAAAAATAATCACATTCAATAATGATTAAAAAAATTATTGATTAGCATATTAAAGTCCTCATCCATCAATTCTATTACTAGATTCACCATTCTTAATAAAACATTTTGCTAGTCCTCAACAATCAAATTTAATACTAGATTCAACACTTCTAGTAAAGCATTATTGGAAGTCCTCAACAATCAAAGTTATTACTAAATTCACCACTCCTAATAAAACATCAATTCTAAAATTCAACAGATAATAGACCCACTCAACATAGATAGGTTAAGAATATAATTTTGAGATGGAAAACATAGATCACAGTTTAGGAAATCCAAATATTTTCTTCTCCCAAAACAAAGCATTGCATTATGAGTTCAAATTATCTAAAGCATCAATTTAATTTCGGTTAAGAAATCATAAAAAAAATTCAAAAACTATTAAAATGAAAACAAGAATGGTCATAAAAAGTGTTGGACAAGTGGCCTTAGTTTACTTAAGAGGGAGGGGTGAATTAAGTAGATCAAAATTTAAACTTAGTTTTCTTTCTTTTTGATTTTATAATAGAATATTTGAAATGAAAATGAAGTGTTCAAATATGCAAACAGAATAATTAAATAGGAGTATAGGGAAGATAAGTATGCAAACTCTTTTTATACTGGTTTGGCCAATTCACTTGCCTACGTCCAGTCCTCAAGTAACCCTACTTGACCTTTTACTATATTTGTAAATCACTTTACAAATGAACGAATTCTCACTCAAGAACTCTCTTGAATACAATCAGTGAGTAATCAGAAAAAGAAGAAGATACTCTCTTAAAGAGTAAATGATACAATTTGAATATCCTATAAGAAATCTTTTGGAATTTGCAAGTGTTTGGGAAAGAGTTTGTTTTCTATAAAAGATAGGAAAAATTTGTTGTTTGAAATATAAGAAAAGTCACTTATTTATAGTGTAAAAAACAAAGGGATGTGTTCTTTCATGAAAGGTTGTGACTTTTCAAACTTTTCATAACAGTCACTGGTAATCGATTACATATACTGGTAATCGATTACACTATTAAAAAATTGTGCCTTTGCACGAAAGGTTGTGAGTTTTCAAATTGTCTGTGATAACAGCTTTTTTGGTAATCGATTACATAAAAATGGTAATCAATTACATGATTTAAAAATTGTGCCGTTGTTACTTTTGAATTTAGAATTTGAATAAGCAAGCTCTCTAGTAATCGATTACATAGCCTGGTAATCGATTACCAGTTCATAATTTTGAACTAATTACAAAAATATCTTGCCAAATTAAGTTTATGCAAATTCTTAGAGATTCTTTTACAATAACTGAGTTAATTTAATTTTCTAGCTTATATCTTGAATCTCTGTCAGTGTTGTTTTGTTCTTTTTGCTTTCTTGCTTTTGTATCAACATTCTTTGTCACTTTTGGCATCATCAAAACCTGTAACATCTTCGCATTTAAAAAAATCATGAACCTATCATGTCATATTAGAGAAAGTAATTAAGTGAAATTTTATTTTAATTTCAAAAGGGCTAAGCATAAATACCATTGCCCAAGGCTTCTTGACCCTCTAGTGTGCACCATAGCATAAGGTTTGGAAGCTCTATTGTTCTTACCCGCAATTGACTTCTTTTTCCAATCTTGGGTCACTCATATGTCTACTAATCCTATCCAAATCTCGCTCGTTATTCCTCTTGGTCCAAAACCCTTTAAGTCTTGAATATTATTTGAATTCGCTGCTTCTTTTGCCTTTTTTCTTGCCTTTTCTAGAGAGTTAGAATATCGGTCCATGCATGTCAAATTTGAAACTTTCCTTGCCATACTTCGATCATAATCAGATGCAAAATGATACTTATTCCATGCCAACATAAATCAAGTAAATTTGTTAATTAATATATTATACATATGGATATTTTTTTATATAATATTAAAAAGATAATTTCTTACCATAAAATCATTGAATAAAATTTATTTCATGTTAATAGAATAACTTTTCCAATTTTCTACTAGATTAGACACCCTCATAAGTACTTCCGATATAATATCCCAAATCACAAAATCTAGAACAAACTTCCTCCTATAATTTCGAATACTCTTATTATAAATTAAAAATTCGTAATAGTAAGTTGAATCAATGATGAAGTTTAATTTTACTAACTTGTTGCACAAATATAACAAGTCACCTATCAACTTGATCATTATGTGAATCTACACTTGAAGGATCCTCGGTAATATGTGGGTTATCAGATGTTGGGGCAGATTGGTGACCATCAATTTTGGTGGTTGCTTCTAATTGACCATAATTAATCGATGGTTCATAGGTAGCACCTAAGACAAACACAATGAAACAAAAAATCAACACACATTATATTCAAATAAATTAATTGTTAATAACTAAAGTTGTTTGACAAGTACATACATTAAACTTGGAGAGTGAAAAAAGGATCTAGTTTCTGAAAATCCACAAGAGATATCATCGGTTGTCATGGAGTACAAAAAAATATAATTAATCTATTAAATATTTTTTAAAATATATAAAAATTTATAATATATTTTTTTAAAATATTTCAATAATATGATATATTTTAGCATTTTGTACGCAATATCATGAAGTACTTTTAATCGACAGGGTTCACTCTTCTCCATTATAGGATCAATTAGTCAATCAACTTTTATATGTATCTGAATGAGATTATCATTCATTAAATATATTTGGATGTTGGATCTAGCAACAACATTTTCTCTCTCGGGAAACAAATTATTATATGTAAATATTTTAGTATTTTTAGTACTTGTTAGTATTTGTGGCATTTGTATGCACCATGATAAGTATGCGAATATTTGTTAGTATTTGTATGCATATAATAATGTTGTTGGATAGATCCAACATCAAAAAGAATTTATTGCTTGATAATCTCATTTGGATATATATAAAAGCTGAATGACTGATTGCTCCTATAATGGAGGAGAGAGAATCCTGTCGATTAAAAGTACTTATGATAGTGCATATAAAATATTAAAAGATTTGATATTATTGAAATATTTAAAAAAATATTTAATGGATTGTTAATATCTTTTAAGAAATATTTAATAAATTGTTTTCATATTTTAGTATTTATAAATCTTTTCTAAATACCATTATAATATTAAATCTTTTATAAAAGAATATATAATAGATTGCTTATATCTTTTAAGAAATATTTAATAGATTGTTTATATATTTTAGTATTTATAAATCTTTTATAAATAGCATTATAATATCAAATATTTTATAAAAAATATTTAATATAGTGTTTATATCTTTTAAGAAATATTTGCATATAATAATTTATTTCTTGAGAGAGCAAATGTTGCTGCCTAGATCCAAAATCCTTAATTATTGATAAATCTCATTTGGATACATATAATAACTGATAGAATGATTACTCCTAAATGACTGAGAAAAAAATCTATTCATTTAAAATACAAAAAATACTTATGACAGTGCATATAAAAAGCTAAAAGATTTGAGATTATTGAATATTAAAAAATATTTAATAGATTGTTTATGTCTTTTAAGAAATATTTAATAGATTATTTATATCGTTTAGTATTTATAAATATTTTATAAATAGTGTAATAATTACAAATATTTTATAAAAAATATTTAATAGATTGTTTATATATTTTAAGAAATATTTTCATATATAATAATAATAATAATAATAATAATAATAATAATAATAATAATAATAATAATAATATGTTTCTTGAGTGAGCAAATGTTGTTGCCTACATCCAAGATCCAAAAGATCTTAATAATTAACAATCTTGTTTAGATCCATATAAGAGTTGAGTTGATAGTGTGATTTCTCCTATAATGAAAGAAAGGGAACCCTATTGATTGAAAATACTAAAAATACTCATGATAGTATGTACAAAAAGCAAAAAAAAATTGATATTATTCAAATATTCAAAATAATATTTGATAGATTGTTTATATCTTTTAAGAAATATTTAATATATTGTTTATATATTTTAGTATTTACAAATCTTTTATAAATAAAATAAAATAACAAATCTTTTATAAAAAATATTTAATAGATTGTTTATATCTTTTAAAAATATTTGTATATAATAACTCATTTCTTAAGAGAACAAATATTGTTGCCTAAATCCAGCATCCAAAAACTCTTAATGATTAATAATTTTGTTTGGATACATATAAAAGTTGGTAGAATGATTACTCCTATAAGGAAGGAGATGGAACTCTTTTGATTTAAAATACTAAACATACTTATGATGGTGCATACAAAATGTTAAAATATATGATATTATCAAAATATTTTAAAAAATATTTAATACATTATTTTTTACTATTAGAAAAAGCATTATTTGTGATGGACTTTTGTGAAAAAGTGTAATCCCTTGCAATATGTGACAATTTTTGTGAGGGATTCATATGATTTGTGATAGACACTTAATTATGTTATTTTGTGGCGGTTTTTGTGATGGATTTGCTCTCTCTCTAAATAATTCCTCACAAATGGCGTCACTAAATTTATCTATTTACTTTTGCAATTTTTGTTGATGGACCCATAATCCTTGCTAACGGTTCTGTCACAAATTCAGTCACCAATACATTGAAAATTGTTTGTGACAATATTTTGGGAAGGGTTACTTTTTGTCACATATCATCTGTCACAAAAGTCATCACAAAATTAAAAATCAATGTTAGTTTAACTTTTTGTGACGGATATTTATTCTCACAAAATAAAATTTCTAATTACTTTTTGAATAAATTTTTTAGTCACATTTTGTGATATATTTAATTTAAAAGTTTTTAAAATAATTAGTCTAAAATAGTTAATTATTTATATAGTAACTGATTATTATAATAATTATGTGTGAACATTAAATATTTTTTAATTAAATAAATATTTATCATAATAACTTTAAAATATATTTTATTTATTTTATGAATTTTTTAAAATATAATTATTAGAGTATCTCGAATGCTAATTGCTTAGAAGAATGTACCATGTTGTTAACTCACTTTAAATTATTCATATATCATGTTAGATTATTTATGAATATTTATTTATTATGTAATATTGATTTAACATGATTTATGAATCTTATTTATAATATAATATATTCTTTCATAATACATTACTTTTTTTTTAATTTGAAATTAATTTAATATATTTCACTATTTTCATGTATATAGTAGTATATGTTTTAATTTATTGTTAGTCTGTAACATTTGTTACATAATAATTTATTGTCAATCTAAAATTAAAATAATTTTTTATATTTATTTTATTAAAATAACTATCAATCAATATTAATTTAATACTAATAAAGTACCATGATATCATTAATTTTCTTTCATTGAAAAAAATGAGTAAATAAGTTGAAATAGTGACATATAAGTTACGTAATAAAATGTAAGTAACAATTAGTCTAATTAATTAATTATAATTATTAACGTAATTAATATGTCACTTAAAAACTATTTAAACCAATTTACTCTTCTTTTTTTTCAATGAAAGAAAATTAATAATATCATGGTATTTTATTAGTTACTCACATAACTATACTTAATAATTATAATTAATTTTCTTGGAATAATTGTTACTCGCATTTTATTATTTTTCACTCCAAATGTTATTTCACTAGTCCGACATTTGAAAATAGTGATTAATAACTTACAAACTTACTTTCAAAAAATAAACCAAATTCAATTATTTACGAACTTTTTAGAGGCTGTAGACGAAGTCTGTCAGAGATGTAAGGACCTAAAAATACAGTTTTTATTCTAACTTTATTATCTCTCACACTAGACATTATTTCCACTATCCAGTCGTTGAAAATAAATATGAATATGTTATGAACATACTGTCCAAAAATAAATCAAATCTAACAATTAAAAATTTTGTGAAGGCTCGAAATGAAGTTTGCGACTAACATATGTTATGAACATACAATAATTATACATAGAGTTTTTATTCCTAAAGGGGAAGAAGCTCCAATTCAATATATGAGGTACACATAATTTCTTACTCTTACCTCTATATTCTGTATACAATAATCATACATAGAGTTTTTGTTCATGAAGGGAAAGAAGCTCCAATTCAACATATATGAGGTATACATTATTTCTTTCTCTTATCTCTTTATTTTTATTCTCTATACATACCATAATTTTATATCTATTGATCTATGAGTTCATTTTATTTCAGTAATTGGTATCAAAGTAAACTTAGATACATATTATGATTGTTTTCTTATCAGGGAATTAAATTTGATATGGAGTCTTTTTGTGTGTGTTTTTAGTCATTTTTTATAATATAGTTCTTAGTATATTTTAGTATTTATAAATCTTGTATAAATCGCATAATAATATCAAATATTTTATAAAAAAATATTTAATAGATTGTTTATATCTTTTAAGAAATACTTTCATATAATAATTTATTTTTTGAGAGAGAGCAAATGTTGCTACCTAGATCCAAAATCCAAAAACTTTTAATGATTGATAATCTCATTTGGATACACAAAAGAGCTAATAGAGTGATTGCTCTATCATGGATGAGAAGGAACCCTATTGATTAAAAATACTAAAAAGACTTATAATAATACTTAAAAATTCTAAAAAATTTGATATTATTTAAATATTTAAAATAAAATATTTAATAGATTATTTATATCTTTTAAGAAATATTTAATAGATTTTTTTATATCTTTTATTATTTATAAATATTTTATAAATCACATAATAATAATAAATCTTTTATAAAAAAATATTTAATAGATTGTTTGTATCTTTTAAGAAGTATTTAATAGATTGTTTATACCTTTTAGTATTTATAATTTTTTTATAAATAGCATTATAGTATCAAATCTTTTATAAAAAAATATTTAATAAATTGGTTATATCTTTTAAGAAATATTTGCATACAATAATTTGTTTTTTGAGAAAGCAAATGTTGTTGTCTATATCCAACATCCAAAAACTCTTAATGATTGATAATCTTATTTGTATACATATAAAAGTTGATAAAGTGATTGCTCCTATAATGGAGGAGACGGAACCCTGTTGATTAAAAATACCTATAATAATGTGTATAAAATGCTAAAAAAATTTATATTATTTAAATATTTTAAAAAAATATTTAATATATACTTCATATCGTTGATGAAATATTTAATAGATTGTTTATATATTTTAGTATTTATAAATCTTTTATATATATCATAATAATAACAAGTCTTTTATAACAAAATATTTAATAAATTTTTTATATCTTTTAAGGAATATTTAGTAGATTTTTTATATATTGTAGTATTTATAAATCTTTTATAAATAGTACAATAATATCAAATCTTTTATAAAAAAATATGTAATAGATTGTTTATAACTTTTAAGAAATGTTTGCATACAATAAATGTTCTTTTGAGAGAGCAAATGTTGTTGCCTAGATCGAACATCCAAAAATTCTTAATGATTGATAATCTCATTTGGATACATATAAAGTTAATAGAGTGGTTTTTCCTATAATGGAGGAGAGAGAACCTTGTTGATTACGGATCACGAATCACAGATCACGAATCACAATCACAGATTATGGGTTATGGTTACGAATTATGAATTATGGATTATAAATTATGATCACGGATTATGTATCACGAATTGTGGTTCATAGATTAAAAATTACGAATTACAGGTCACATATCATGGATTATGAATCACAAATTACAGATCATGAATCACGAATTATGGATCACGGATTATGAATTGCAAATTACACATTGCGGATTACTATTTACTTATTACAAATTATGGATTACGGACTAATGATCATGGATTGTGGATCATGATAATGGAATATGGATTATAGATTATTAATTACAGGTTATGGGTTACGGATGATGGATTACAAATCAAGGATCACAGAGTACGAATCACGGATCAAGATTATGAATTTCAAATCACAGATTATAAATAGGTTGATACTATTGGATATGTTTGATAAACATTGGATCAATGGATCATGAATTAGATCTCAATCATGAATTATGGGTTATGGATTGTTGAATACGAATTACAAATTGTGAATTTTGGATTATGAATTACGGATCACAAATTAGGGATTACGAATCATGGCTCACAAATTACGTATTTCAGATTAGGGATTAAAGATTGTGGATCATGAATTACGAATCACAAATCACGAATTACAAATTGAGGATTATAGATTATGATGGAACACAGATCATTGATCAAGAATTATGGGTTATAGATTGTGTATTACGAATTAAGGATTAGGATTATGGATCGCAAATCACGAATTGTGGATTATAGATCATAGATTATGGATCACAAATTATGGGCAGGGATCACAGATTATAGATCATGGATTACAGATTATGGATCACGACTTATGGATGACAGGTCACAAATTATGGATTATGGAGTGCAAATTACGGATCACAACTTGTGGATCACACATTACGAATTACGAGTCACAAATTATGGATCACGATCACAAATTATGAATTACGGAGCATGAATCATGAAGTACGAATTGCATATTACGTATCATGGATCATAGATAACAAATTATGGATTGCAGATTACAGATCACAAATATCAGATTACATATCACTGATCACTATCACAAATTATGGGTTATGTATTGTGAATTACGAATTATAGATTATGGATCACATATCACGAATCACAGGTTACGGAGTATGGCTTACAGATCACATATCACTTATCACATATTATAGATCAAAGATTACAAATTGTTGATTACGGATTATGAATTATGGATTACAGATTGCGGATCATGAATCACTTATTACGGATCACAGATTATGAGTTAGGGATAACATGTCATAGATCACGGATTATGGAACACAGATCATGAATTACGGATCACGATCATGGATTATGGAGCATGGATCACGAACCATATATCACAAATTATGGATCACGAATCACAGATCAAGAATTACAGATAAAAAATCACGGACCACAAATTACGAATCACAGATTATGGATTATGGATTACGGATCACACATGATTCACTTATCACTAATCACAAATTATGCGTTACAAATTTTATATTACAATTTACAGATTATGGATCATAGATTACGAATCAAAAATTATGGATTCCAAATTACAAATTGCAAATAGAACACGAATCACGAATTATGGATTACAAATTGCATATTATGAATTATAGATTAGGATTATGGATCATTGATCACGAATTGTGGATTACGGATCATGGATTATTGGTCAGGGATCACAGATTATGGATCAAAACTTATGCATGATGGATTACAGATCAAGAATCATAGATTACAGATTATGTATTGCATATTACATATCACAAATTGCGGATTAAGGAATACAAATTATGAATTATGAATTACAGATCATGGATCGTAGATTAAGGATCACGAATCATAGATTATGGATTTCAGATTATGGATAACAAATTGCAGATTACGTATCACATATCACAGATTATGGCTTACGAAATGCGGATTATGAATCATGGATTACAAATTACGGATAATGGATTGCAAATTACGAATTACAGATCACATATTATGGATTACGAGGCACAGATCATGGATCATGAATCATACATTACGGATGACGGATAACGGATTATGAATCACAGATAACAGATAAAAAAATAGGGATCATGAATTACAAATTACAGATTACGAATTACAGATCATAGGTTACGAATTGTAGATTAAGGTTTATGGATCATTGATCGCAGATCACGAATAATAGATTATGGATTGTGAATCATGAATCACAAATTATGGATCATGATCACAACTTATTGGTAAGGGATTGTAGATTACAAAGTACAGATCACAGATCACAAATCATAAAATACTAATGGTGGATTATGAATTGCGGATTGCATATTACTAACCATAGATCATAAATCATGATCACAATTTATGAGTTATGGATTGTAGATTATTATTTAGGGATTATTGATCACATATTACGGATCATGGATCACAAATTACAGATTATAGGTTCTGGATCATGAATTATGAATTACAGAATAAGATCATAGTTTACAGAGTACGAATCACAAATCACGAATTATGAGTAACAAATTACTGATCATGGATCATAGATTACGAATCACAAATCAGCAATCACGTATCACATATTACATATTGCATATTACAAATTACAAATTATGGATTATGAATCACTAATCACTGATTTTGGATCACAGATCACAGATTATGGGTTTCGAGTTACAAATTACGAATTACAAATTATGAATTATAGGTCACGGATCATAGATTACAGATTGCAGATTATAGATTGTAAATTACGAGTTATAGATTACGAATTACAGATTGCAGATTACAAACTACTGTTCATAGATCATGGATGACGATAATGGAATATGAGTTACATATTGCGGATTATGAATTACGGGTTATGGATCATGAATGACGGATTACAGATCACATATCATAAAGTACAATTCACCAATCATGGATTACGGATTACAGGTCATGGATCATGGATCACGATCATGGATTATGGATCACAAATTACAAATCAAGGACCACGTATTATGAATCGCAAACTTTGGAATACAGATTATGGATCACATATTTCAGATCATGGATTATGGATCACGAATTGTGGATTAAGGATTACGAATCACAAATTAGGATTACGAATTACATATCACAGGTTATGGATTGTGGATTACGGATCATAGATTACAAATTAGGGTGATGGATCACAGATTACAGATCATGATCATAGATTACAAATATTGGATTACAGATCACAAATTATGGATTACATAATACACATCACAAATTATGGATTACTGGTTACGAATCACATATCATAGATTATGGATTGCGAATTATGGATCATGATCATGAATTGTGGACTGGGAATTATGGATCACATAATATAGATTACAGATTATGGATTTTGGATCATGGATAATAAATTATGAATCACAGATTATAAATTACTTATTATGGATAATAGATTACAAATTGGAAATTATGGATTACGTATTGCAGATCACTAATCACATATTACAGATCATGGATTATGGGTTATAGATTGCAGATTCCAAATTTTTATTATGGATCATGAATCACAGATTACGGATCATAGATTACGGATTATGAGTCACAGATTATGTTTACAAATCTTAGAGCATGTAGCACGAATCAGGGATTACGTATCAAATTTTACAAAATATGGATCATGATTCACATATCACTGATTATGGATTACAAATTATGGATTCGTGATCGTGAGTGTGATACGCAATTCGTGATCTGTAATCTGTGATCCATAATCCTCATTTGTGCTCTATGATTCGTCATTCGTGACCATAATACGTAATCCATGATATGTGATCCGTAATTTGTGATCATGATTCGTGATATGTAATCCCCACCCGTAATTTATGAACCATGATTCGTAATTCATGATTCATAATTCGTAACTTGTAATTCACAATTCATAATCCGTGACCCGTATCCGTGATTCATAGTCCACAATTTGTAATCTATGATTTGTAATCCACAATTCATAATTTGTGATCCTTGATCATAATCCGTAATTCATGACCTGTAAACTGTGACACTTAATTTGTGATGTTTAATCTATAATCTGTAATTGCTAATTCATATCTGTGATGTGTAATCTATGATCTGTAATCCATTATTCCTGATCATGATCTGTAATCTGCAATTGATATAACCCATAATTCGTGATACTGATTGTCATTCATGATCTGTGATCTATCATGCATAATCCATAATTTATTAACCATGATCCATAATCATTGATCATTGATCTGTGATTTCTAATCCGTAATTTGTAATTTATAATCTGTAACCCATAATTTGTAATACAAAATTCGTATTCCGTGATGTATGATCTATGATCCTTCATCCATAATCTATGA
Organism: Psophocarpus tetragonolobus; assembly: GCA_037954015.1. Classification (NCBI taxonomy): domain Eukaryota; kingdom Viridiplantae; phylum Streptophyta; class Magnoliopsida; order Fabales; family Fabaceae; genus Psophocarpus; species Psophocarpus tetragonolobus. Next base: position 44,125,902 of record CM075688.1, on the reverse strand, counting down.
TCTGTGATACGTAATCCAATTTGCATAATCTGTGAGCCGTACTTTGTGATCCGTAATTCATAATCCATAATGTGTAATTCATGATCTGTAATTTATGATCTGTAATCCATAATTCGTGATCCATAATCCGTAATTCATAATCCAAGATCATGATTCGTAATTCATGATTCTAATCCATAATCTATGATCCATTATTCATAATTTATAATCCGCAATTCGTAACCCATAGTCCGTGATCATGATTTGTAATCCATAATCCATAATATGTAATTCGTAACCCCTAATCATGCCTCTGTATTTAAATTTCTCTTTTAATATATTATAATTATTTTAAACTTTTAACTTAATATGTTTTTAATAAATTAATTAATAAAAATAGTGATAGACCCTCACAGATTGTTAATGAATTAAAATTTAAAATATTTAAAAAACATCATCGATCAATTAAAATTCCCAATTTCAATGAATTCTTGATAAAAAAATTCTATCAATTAAAATTCAAAATTTGTTATAAATATTCTTAAAAATATTTATGTAAGCATTTTATAAATTTAATAAAAATAATATGATATTTTTACTGAAGAACATAACTTTTTACTAAATGAAACAAAAGAATTATGTGATATATATTTTTACAATTATCTTCTTTGTAAAAGATAATTTAACAGATCATTTAAAATTTCTTTATAAAAGATCACAACGGTAACGATCATTGGGCCTAATACATGCCAAAAAAGTTGACATAATTATCTTCCTTGTAAAAGATAATTTAATAGATCATTTAAAATTTCTTTATAAAAGATCATAACGGTAACGATCATTGGGCCTAATAAATACCAAAAAAGTTGACATAATTATCTTCTTTGTAAAAGATAATTTAATAGATCATTTAAAATTTCTTTATAAAAGATCATAACGGTAACGATCATTCGGCCTAATAAATGCTAAAAAAGTTGACATAATTATCTTCTTTGTAAAAGAAAATTTAATAGATCATTTAAAATTTCTTTATAGAAGATCATAATGGTAACGATCATTGGGCCTAATAAATGCCAAAAAAGTTGACATAATAATCTTCTTTGTAAAAGATAATTTAATAGATCATTTAAAATTCTTTATTAAAAGATCATAACGGTAACGATCATTGGGCCTAATAAATGCTTAAAAGTTGACATAATTATCTTCTTTCTAAAAGATAATTTAATAGATCATTGAAAATTTCTTTATAAAAGATCATAACGGTAACGATCAATGGGCCTAATAAATGCCAAAAAAGTTGACATAATTATCTTCTTTGTAAAAAATAATTTAATAGATCATTTAAAATTTCTTTATAAAAGATCATAACGGTAACGATCATTGGGCCTAATAAATGCCAAAAAAGTTGACATAATTATCTTGATTGTAAAAAATAATTTACTAGATCATTTGAAATTTCTTTATAAAAGATCATAACGGTAACGATCATTCAGCCTAATAAATGCTAAAAAAGTTGACATAATTATCTTCTTTGTAAAAGATAATTTAATACATCATTTAAAATTTCTTTATAGAAGATCATAATGGTGACGATCATTGGGCCTAATAAATGCCAAAAAAGTTGACATAATAATCTTTTTTGTAAAAGATAATTTAATAAATCATTTAAAATTCCTTTATTAAAAGATCGTAACAGTAACGATCATTGGGCCTAATAAATGCTTAAAAGTTGACATGATTATCTTCTTTCTAAAAGATAATTTAATAGATCATTGAAAATTTCTTTATAAAAGATCATAACGGTAACGATCAATGGGCCTAATATATGCCCAAAAAGTTGACATATTTATCTTTTTTGTAAAAAATAATTAAATAGATCATTTAAAATTTCTTTATAAAAGATCATAACGGTAACGATCATTGGGCCTAATAAATGCCAAAAAAGTTGACATAATTATCTTCTTTGTAAAAGATAATTTAATAGATCATTTAAAATTTCTTTATAAAAGATCATAACGGTAACGATCCTTGGGCCTAATAAATGCCAAAAAAGTTAACATAATTATCTTCTTCGTAAAAGATAATTTAATGGATCATTTAAATTTTCTTTATAAAAGATCATAACGGTAATGATCATTGAGCCTAATAAATTCCCAAAAAGTTGACATATTTATCTTCTTTGTAAAAAATAATTAAATAGATCATTTAAAATTTCTTTATAAAAGATCATAATGGTAACGATCATTGGGCCTAATAAATGCAAAAAAAGTTGACATAATAATCTTCTTTGTAAAAGATAATTTAATAGATCATTAAAAATTTCTTTATTTTAACAGTAACAATCATTGGCCTAATAAATGCCAAAAAAGTTGACATAATTATCTTCTTTGTAAAAGATAATTTAATACATCATTTAAAATTTCTTTATAAAAGATCATAACGGTAATGATCATTGGGCCTAATAAATGTCAAAAAAGTTCACATAATTATCTTCTTTGTAAAAGATAATTTAATAGATCATTTAAAATTTCTTTATAGAAGATCATAATGGTAACGATCATTGGGCCAAATAAAGGCCAAAAAAGTTTACATAATAATCTTTTTTGTTAAAGATAATTTAATAGATTATTTAAAATTCCTTTGCTAAAAGATCCTAACGGTAACGATCATTCGGCCTAATAAATGATAAAAAAGTTAACATAATTATCTTCTTTGTAAAAGATAATTTAATAGATCATTTAAAATTTCTTTAGAGAAGATCATAATGGTAACGATCATTGGGCCTAATAAATGCCAAAAAAGTTGACATAATAATCTTCTTTGTAAAAGATAATTTAATAGATCATTTAAAATTCTTTATTAAAAGATCATAACGGTAACGATCATTGGGCCTAATAAATGCTTAAAAGTTGACATAATTATCTTCTTTCTAAAAGATAATTTAATAGATCATTGAAAATTTCTTTATAAAAGATCATAACGGTAACGATCAATGGGCCTAATAAATGCCAAAAAAGTTGACATAATTATCTTCTTTGTAAAAAATAATTTAATAGATCATTTAAAATTTCTTTATAAAAGATCATAACGGTAACGATCATTGGGCCTAATAAATGCCAAAAAAGTTGACATAATTATCTTGATTGTAAAAAATAATTTACTAGATCATTTGAAATTTCTTTATAAAAGATCATAACGGTAACGATCATTCAGCCTAATAAATGCTAAAAAAGTTGACATAATTATCTTCTTTGTAAAAGATAATTTAATACATCATTTAAAATTTCTTTATAGAAGATCATAATGGTGACGATCATTGGGCCTAATAAATGCCAAAAAAGTTGACATAATAATCTTTTTTGTAAAAGATAATTTAATAAATCATTTAAAATTCCTTTATTAAAAGATCGTAACAGTAACGATCATTGGGCCTAATAAATGCTTAAAAGTTGACATGATTATCTTCTTTCTAAAAGATAATTTAATAGATCATTGAAAATTTCTTTATAAAAGATCATAACGGTAACGATCAATGGGCCTAATATATGCCCAAAAAGTTGACATATTTATCTTTTTTGTAAAAAATAATTAAATAGATCATTTAAAATTTCTTTATAAAAGATCATAACGGTAACGATCATTGGGCCTAATAAATGCCAAAAAAGTTGACATAATTATCTTCTTTGTAAAAGATAATTTAATAGATCATTTAAAATTTCTTTATAAAAGATCATAACGGTAACGATCCTTGGGCCTAATAAATGCCAAAAAAGTTAACATAATTATCTTCTTCGTAAAAGATAATTTAATGGATCATTTAAATTTTCTTTATAAAAGATCATAACGGTAATGATCATTGAGCCTAATAAATTCCCAAAAAGTTGACATATTTATCTTCTTTGTAAAAAATAATTAAATAGATCATTTAAAATTTCTTTATAAAAGATCATAATGGTAACGATCATTGGGCCTAATAAATGCAAAAAAAGTTGACATAATAATCTTCTTTGTAAAAGATAATTTAATAGATCATTAAAAATTTCTTTATTTTAACAGTAACAATCATTGGCCTAATAAATGCCAAAAAAGTTGACATAATTATCTTCTTTGTAAAAGATAATTTAATACATCATTTAAAATTTCTTTATAAAAGATCATAACGGTAATGATCATTGGGCCTAATAAATGTCAAAAAAGTTCACATAATTATCTTCTTTGTAAAAGATAATTTAATAGATCATTTAAAATTTCTTTATAGAAGATCATAATGGTAACGATCATTGGGCCAAATAAAGGCCAAAAAAGTTTACATAATAATCTTTTTTGTTAAAGATAATTTAATAGATTATTTAAAATTCCTTTGCTAAAAGATCCTAACGGTAACGATCATTCGGCCTAATAAATGATAAAAAAGTTAACATAATTATCTTCTTTGTAAAAGATAATTTAATAGATCATTTAAAATTTCTTTAGAGAAGATCATAATGGTAACGATCATTGGGTCTAATAAATGCCAAAAAAGTTGACATAATTATCTTCCTTGTAAAAAATAATTTAATAGATCATTTAAAATTTCATTATAAAAGATTATAACGGTAACGATCATTGGACGTAATAAATGCCAAAAAAGTTGACATAATTATCTTCATTGTAAAAGATAATTTAATATATCATTTAAAATTTCTTTATAAAAGATTATAACGGTAACGATCATTCGGCCTAATAAATGCTAAAAAAGTTAACATAATTATCTTCCTTGTAAAAGATAATTTAATACATTATTTAAAATTTCTTTATAAAAGATCATAACGGTAACGATCATTGGGCCTAATAAATGCCAAAAAAGTTTACATAAGAATCTTTTTTGTTAAAGATAATTTAATAGATCATTTAAAATTCCGTTATTAAAAGATCATAACAGTAACGATCATTAGGCCTAATAAATGCTTAAAATTTGACATAATTATCTTCTTTCTAAAAGATAATTTAATAGATCCTTGAAAATTTCTTTAGAAAAGATCATAACAGTAACGATCAATTGGCCTAATAAAAGCCAAAAAAGTTGCATAATTATCTTCTTTGTAAAAGATAATTTAATACATCATTTAAAATTTCTTTATAAAAGATCATAACGGTAATGATCATTGGGCCTAATAAATGCAAAAAAAGTTGACATAATTATCTTCTTTGTAAAAGATAATTTAATACATCATTTAAAATTTCTTTATAAAAAATCATAACGGTAATGATCATTGGGCCTAATAAATGCCAAAAAAGTTAACATAATTATCTTCTTTGTAAAAGATAATTTAATAGATCATTTAAAATTTCTTTATAGAAGATCATAATGGTAACGATCATTGGGCCAAATAAATGCCAAAAAAGTTGACATAAGAATCTTTTTTGTTAAAGATAATTTAATTGATCATTTAAAATTCCTTTATTAAAAGATCCTAACGGTAACGATCATTCGGCCTAATAAATGCTAAAAAAGTTAACATAATTATCTTCTTTGTAAAAGATAATTTAATAGATCATTTAAAATTTCTTTATAGAAGATCATAATGGTAACGATCATTGGGTCTAATAAATGCCAAAAAAGTTGACATAATAATCTTCTTTGTAAAAGATAATTTAATAGATCATTTAAAATTCTTTATTAAAAGATCATAACGGTAACGATCATTTGGCCTAATAAATGCTTAAAAGTTGACATAATTATCTTCTTTCTAAAAGATAATTTAATAGATCATTGAAAATTTCTTTATAAAAGATCATAACAGTAACGATCAATGGACCTAATAAATGCCAAAAAAGTTGACATAATTATCTTCCTTGTAAAAAATAATTTAATAGATCATTTAAAATTTCATTATAAAAGATTATAACGGTAACGATCATTGGACGTAATACATGCAAAAAAAGTTGACATAATTATCTTGATTGTAAAAGATAATTTAATATATCATTTAAAATTTCTTTATAAAAGATTATAACGGTAACGATCATTCGGCCTAATAAACGCTAAAAAAGTTAACATAATTATCTTCCTTGTAAAAGATAATTTAATACATCATTTAAAATTTCTATATAGAAGATCATAATGGTAATGATCATTGGGCCTAATAAATGCCAAAAAAGTTGACATAATAATCTTCTTTGTAAAAGATAATTTAATAGATCATTTAAAATTCCTTTATTAAAAGATCATAACAGTAACGATCATTGGGCCTAATAAATGCTTAAAAGTTGACATAATTATCTTCTTTCTAAAAGATAATTTAATAGATCATTTAAAATTTCTTTATAAAAGATCATAACGGTAACGATCATTGGGCCTAATAAATGCCAAAAAAGTTGACATAAGAATCTTTTTTGTTAAAGATAATTTAATAGATCATTTAAAATTCCGTTATTAAAAGATCATAACAGTAACAATCATTGGGCCTAATAAATGCTTAAAAGTTGACATAATTATCTTCTTTCTAAAAGATAATTTAATAGATCCTTGAAAATTTTTTTAGAAAAGATCATAACAGTAACGATCAATTGGCCTAATAAATGCCAAAAAAGTTGCATAATTATCTTCTTTGTAAAAGATAATTTAATACATCATTTAAAATTTCTTTATAAAAGATCATAACGGTAATGATCATTGGGCCTAATAAATGCAAAAAAAGTTGACATAATTATATACTTTGTAAAAGATAATTTAATACATCATTTAAAATTTCTTTATAAAAGATCATAACGGTAATGATCATTGGGCCTAATAAATGCCAAAAAGTTGACATAATTATCTTCATTGTAAAAGATAATTTAATATATCATTTAAAATTTCTTTATAAAAGATTATAACGGTAACGATCATTCGGCCTAATAAATGCTAAAAAAGTTAACATAATTATCTTCTTTGTAAAAGATAATTTAATAGATCATTTAAAATTTTTTTAGAGAAGATTATAATGGTAACGATCATTGGGTCTAATAAATGCCAAAAAAGTTGACATAATTATCTTCCTTGTAAAAAATAATTTAATAGATCATTTAAAATTTCATTATAAAAGATTATAACGGTAACGATCATTGGACGTAATAAATGTCAAAAAAGTTGACATAATTATCTTCATTGTAAAAGATAATTTAATATATCATTTAAAATTTCTTTATAAAAGATTATAACGGTAACGATCATTCGGCCTAATAAATGCTAAAAACGTTAACATAATTATCTTCCTTGTAAAAGATAATTTAATACATCATTTAAAATTTCTTTATAAAAGATCATAACGGTAACGATCATTGGGCCTAATAAATGCCAAAAAAGTTGACATAAGAATCTTTTTTGTTAAAGATAGTTTAATAGATCATTTAAAATTCCGTTATTAAAAGATCATAACAGTAACGATCATTGGGCCTAATAAATGCTTAAAAGTTGACATAATTATCTTCTTTCTAAAAGATAATTTAATAGATCCTTGAAAATTTTTTTAGAAAAGATCATAACAGTAACGATCAACTGGCCTAATAAATGCCAAAAAAGTTGCATAATTATCTTCTTTGTAAAAGATAATTTAATACATCATTTAAAATTTGTTTATAAAAGATCATAACGGTAATGATCATTGGGCCTAATAAATGCAAAAAAAGTTGACATAATTATCTTCTTTGTAAAATATAATTTAATACATCATTTAAAATTTCTTTATAAAAGATCATAACGGTAATGATCATTGGGCCTAATAAATGCCAAAAAAGTTAACATAATTATCTTCTTTGTAAAAGATAATTTAATAGATCATTTAAAATTTCTTTATAGATGATCATAATGGTAACGATCATTGGGCCAAATAAATGCAAAAAAAGTTGACATAAGAATCTTTTTTGTTAAAGATAATTTAATAGATCATTTAAAATTCCTTTATTAAAAGATACTAACGGTAACGATCATTCGGCCTAATAAATACTAAAAAAGTTAACATAATTATCTTCTTTGTAAAAGATAATTTAATAGATCATTTAAAATTTCTTTATACAAGATCATAATGGTAACGATCATTGGGTCTAATAAATGCCAAAAAAGTTGACATAATAATCTTCTTTGTAAAAGATAATTTAATAGATCATTTAAAATTCTTTATTAAAAGATCATAACGGTAACGATCATTTGGCCTAATAAATGCTTAAAAGTTGACATAATTATCTTCTTTCTAAAAGATAATTTAATAGATCATTGAAAATTTCTTTATAAAAGATCATAACAGTAACGATCAATGGACCTAATAAATGCCAAAAAAGTTGACATAATTATCTTCCTTGTAAAAAATAATTTAATAGATCATTTAAAATTTCATTATAAAAGATTATAACGGTAACGATCATTGGACGTAATACATGCAAAAAAAGTTGACATAATTATCTTGATTGTAAAAGATAATTTAATATATCATTTAAAATTTCTTTATAAAAGATTATAACGGTAACGATCATTCGGCCTAATAAACGCTAAAAAAGTTAACATAATTATCTTCCTTGTAAAAGATAATTTAATACATCATTTAAAATTTCTTTATAGAAGAAGATAATGGTAACGATCATTGGGCCTAATAAATGCCAAAAAAGTTGACATAATAATCTTCTTTGTAAAAGATAATTTAATAGATCATTTAAAATTCCTTTATTAAAAGATCATAACAGTAACGATCATTGGGCCTAATAAATGCTTAAAAGTTGACATAATTATCTTCTTTCTAAACGATAATTTAATAGATCATTGGAAATTTCTTTGTAAAAGATCATAACGGTAACGATCATTGGGCCTAATAAATGCCAAAAAAGTTGACATAATTATCTTCTTTGTAAAAGATAATTTAATAGATCATTTAAAATTTCTTTATAAAAGATCATAACGGTAACGATCATTGGGCCTAATAAATGCCAAAAAAGTTGACATAATTATCTTCTTCGTAAAAGATAATTTAATGGATCATTTAAAATTTCTTTATAAAAGATCATAACGGTAATGATCATTGGGCCTAATAAATGCCAAAAAAGTAGACATAATAATCTTCTTTGTAAAAGATAATTTAATAGATCATTTAAAATTTCTTTATAAAAGATCATAACGGTAACGATCATTGGGCCTAATAAATGCTTAAAAGTTGACATAATTATCTTCTTTCTAAACGATAATTTAATAGATCATTGGAAATTTCTTTATAAAAGATCATAACGGTAACGATCACTGGGCCTAATAAATGTCAAAAGAGTTGACATAATTATCTTCTTTGTAAAAGATAATTTAATAGATCGTTTAAAATTTCTTTATAAAAGATCATAACGGTCATGATCATTGAGCCTAATAAATTCCAAAAAAGTTGACATAATTATCTTCTTTGTAAAAGATAATTTAAGAAATCATTTAAAATTTCTTTATAAAAGATCATAACGGTAACGATCATTCGGCCTAATAAATGCTAAAAAAGTTGACATAATTATCTTCTTTGTAAAAGATAATTTAATAGATCATTTAAAATTCCTTTATTAAAAGATCATAACGGTAACGATCATTGGGCCTAATAAATGCTTAAAAGTTGACATAATTATCTTCTTTCTAAAGGATAATTTAATAGATCATTGAAAATTTCTTTATAAAAGATCATAACGGTAACGATCAATGGGCCTAATAAATGCCCAAAAAGTTGACATAATAATCTTCTTTGTTAAAGATAACTTAATAAACCATTGAAAATTTCTTTATAAAAGATCATAACGGTAATGATCATTGGGCCCAATAAAAGCCAAAAAAGTTCACATAATTATCTTCTTTGTAAAAGATAATTTAATAGATCATTTAAAATTTCCTTATAGAAGATCATAATGGTAACGATCATTGGGCCAAATAATTGCCAAAATAGTTGACATAATAATCTTCTTTGTTAAAGATAATTTAATAGATTATTTAAAATTCCTTTATTAAAAGATCATAACGGTAACGATCATTGGGCCTAATAAATGCTTAAAAGTTGACATAATTATCTTCTTTCTAAAGGATAATTTAATAGATCATTGAAAATTTCTTTATAAAAGATCATAACGGTAACGATCAATGGGCCTAATAAATGCCCAAAAAGTTGACATAATAATCTTCTTTGTTAAAGATAATTTAATAGATAATTTAAAATTCCTTTATTAAAATATCATACCGGTAACGATCATTCGGCCTAATAAATGCTAAAAAAGTTGACATAATTATCTTCTTTGTAAAAGATAATTTAATAGATCATTTAAAATTTCTTTATAGAAGATCATAATGGTAACAATCATTGGGCCTAATAAATGCAAAAAAAGTTGACATAATTATCTTCTTTGTTAAAGATAACTTAATAAACCATTGAAAATTTCTTTATAAAAGATCATAACGGTAATGATCATTGGGCCCAATAAAAGCCAAAAAAGTTAACATAATTATCTTCTTTGTAAAAGATAATTTAATAGATCATTTAAAATTTCCTTATAGAAGATCATAATGGTAACGATCATTGGGCCAAATAATTGCCAAAATAGTTAACATAATAATCTTCTTTGTTAAAGATAATTTAATAGATCATTTAAAATTCCATTATTAAAAGATCATAACGGTAACGATCATTCGGCCTAATAAATGCTAAAAAAGTTGACATAATTATCTTCTTTGTAAAAGATAATTTAATAGATCATTTACAATTTCCTTATAGAAGATCATAATGGTAACGTTCATTGGGCCTAATAAATGCAAAAAAAGTTGACATAATAATCTTCTTTGTAAAAGATAATTTAATAGATCATTTAAAATTTCTTTATAAAAGATCATAACGGTAACGATCATTGAGCCTAATAAATTCCAAAAAAGTTGACATAATTATCTTCTTTGTAAAAGATAATTTAATAAATCATTTAAAATTTCTTTATAAAAGATCATAACGGTAACGATCATTCGGCCTAATAAATGCTAAAAAAGTTGACATAATTATCTTCTTTGTAAAAGATAATTTAATAGATCATTTAAAATTCCTTTATTAAAAGATCATAACGGTAACGATCATTGGGCCTAATAAATGCTTAAAAGTTGACATAATTATCTTCTTTCTAAAGGATAATTTAATAGATCATTGAAAATTTCTTTATAAAAGATCATAACGGTAACGATCAATGGGCCTAATAAATGCCCAAAAAGTTGACATAATAATCTTCTTTGTTAAAGATAATTTAATAGATAATTTAAAATTCCTTTATTAAAATATCATAACAGTAACGATCATTCGGCCTAATAAATGCTAAAAAAGTTGACATAATTATCTTCTTTGTAAAAGATAATTTAATAGATCATTTAAAATTTCTTTATAGAAGATCATAATGGTAACAATCATTGGGCCTAATAAATGCAAAAAAAGTTGGCATAATAATCTTCTTTGTTAAAGATAACTTAATAAACCATTGAAAATTTCTTTATAAAAGATCATAACGGTAATGATCATTGGGCCCAATAAAAGCCAAAAAAGTTCACATAATTATCTTCTTTGTAAAAGATAATTTAATAGATCATTTAAAATTTCCTTATAGAAGATCATAATGGTAACGATCATTGGGCCAAATAATTGCCAAAATAGTTGACATAATAATCTTCTTTGTTAAAGATAATTTAATAGATCATTTAAAATTCCTTTATTAAAAGATCATAACGGTAACGATCATTGGGCCTAATAAATGCTTAAAAGTTGACATAATTATCTTCTTTCTAAAGGATAATTTAATAGATCATTGAAAATTTCTTTATAAAAGATCATAACGGTAACGATCAATGGGCCTAATAAATGCCCAAAAAGTTGACATAATAATCTTCTTTGTTAAAGATAATTTAATAGATAATTTAAAATTCCTTTATTAAAATATCATACCGGTAACGATCATTCGGCCTAATAAATGCTAAAAAAGTTGACATAATTATCTTCTTTGTAAAAGATAATTTAATAGATCATTTAAAATTTCTTTATAGAAGATCATAATGGTAACAATCATTGGGCCTAATAAATGCAAAAAAAGTTGACATAATAATCTTCTTTGTTAAAGATAACTTAATAAACCATTGAAAATTTCTTTATAAAAGATCATAACGGTAATGATCATTGGGCCCAATAAAAGCCAAAAAAGTTCACATAATTATCTTCTTTGTAAAAGATAATTTAATAGATCATTTAAAATTTCCTTATAGAAGATCATAATGGTAACGATCATTGGGCCAAATAATTGCCAAAATAGTTGACATAATAATCTTCTTTGTTAAAGATAATTTAATAGATCATTTAAAATTCCATTATTAAAAGATCATAACGGTAACGATCATTCGGCCTAATAAATGCTAAAAAAGTTGACATAATTATCTTCTTTGTAAAAGATAATTAATAGATCATTTACAATTTCCTTATAGAAGATCATAATGGTAACGTTCATTGGGCCTAATAAATGCAAAAAAAGTTGACATAATAATCTTCTTTGTAAAAGATAATTTAATAGATCATTTAAAATTTCTTTATAAAAGATCATAACGGTAACGATCATTGAGCCTAATAAATTCCAAAAAAGTTGACATAATTATCTTCTTTGTAAAAGATAATTTAATAAATCATTTAAAATTTCTTTATAAAAGATCATAACGGTAACGATCATTCGGCCTAATAAATGCTAAAAAAGTTGACATAATTATCTTCTTTGTAAAAGATAATTTAATAGATCATTTAAAATTCCTTTATTAAAAGATCATAACGGTAACGATCATTGGGCCTAATAAATGCTTAAAAGTTGACATAATTATCTTCTTTCTAAAGGATAATTTAATAGATCATTGAAAATTTCTTTATAAAAGATCATAACGGTAACGATCAATGGGCCTAATAAATGCCCAAAAAGTTGACATAATAATCTTCTTTGTTAAAGATAATTTAATAGATAATTTAAAATTCCTTTATTAAAATATCATAACAGTAACGATCATTCGGCCTAATAAATGCTAAAAAAGTTGACATAATTATCTTCTTTGTAAAAGATAATTTAATAGATCATTTAAAATTTCTTTATAGAAGATCATAATGGTAACAATCATTGGGCCTAATAAATGCAAAAAAAGTTGACATAATAATCTTCTTTGTTAAAGATAACTTAATAAACCATTGAAAATTTCTTTATAAAAGATCATAACGGTAATGATCATTGGGCCCAATAAAAGCCAAAAAAGTTCACATAATTATCTTCTTTGTAAAAGATAATTTAATAGATCATTTAAAATTTCCTTATAGAAGATCATAATGGTAACGATCATTGGGCCAAATAATTGCCAAAATAGTTGACATAATAATCTTCTTTGTTAAAGATAATTTAATAGATCATTTAAAATTCCTTTATTAAAAGATCATAACGGTAACGATCATTGGGCCTAATAAATGCTTAAAAGTTGACATAATTATCTTCTTTCTAAAGGATAATTTAATAGATCATTGAAAATTTCTTTATAAAAGATCATAACGGTAACGATCAATGGGCCTAATAAATGCCAAAAAAGTTGACATAATAATCTTCTTTGTTAAAGATAATTTAATAGATAATTTAAAATTCCTTTATTAAAATATCATAACGGTAACGATCATTCGGCCTAATAAATGCTAAAAAAGTTGACATAATTATCTTCTTTGTAAAAGATAATTTAATAGATCATTTAAAATTTCTTTATAGAAGATCATAATGGTAACAATCATTGGGCCTAATAAATGCAAAAAAAGTTGACATAATAATCTTCTTTGTTAAAGATAACTTAATAAACCATTGAAAATTTCTTTATAAAAGATCATAACGGTAATGATCATTGGGCCCAATAAAAGCCAAAAAAGTTCACATAATTATCTTCTTTGTAAAAGATAATTTAATAGATCATTTAAAATTTCCTTATAGAATATCATAATGGTAACGATCATTGGGCCAAATAATTGCCAAAATAGTTGACATAATAATCTTCTTTGTTAAAGATAATTTAATAGAGCATTTAAAATTCCTTTATTAAAAGATCATAACGGTAACGATCATTCGGCCTAATAAATGCTAAAAAAGTTGACATAATTATCTTCTTTGTAAAAGATAATTTAATAGATCATTTAAAATTTCCTTATAGAAGATCATAATGGTAACGTTCATTGGGCCTAATAAATGCAAAAAAAGTTGACATAATAATCTTCTTTGTAAAAGATAATTTAATAGATCATTTAAAATTTCTTTATAAAAGATCATAACGGTAACGATCATTGAGCCTAATAAATTCCAAAAAAGTTGACATAATTATCTTCTTTGTAAAAGATAATTTAATAAATCATTTAAAATTTCTTTATAAAAGATCATAACGGTAACGATCATTCGGCCTAATAAATGCTAAAAAAGTTGACATAATTATCTTCTTTGTAAAAGATAATTTAATAGATCATTTAAAATTCCTTTATTAAAAGATCATAACGGTAACGATCATTGGGCCTAATAAATGCTTAAAAGTTGACATAATTATCTTCTTTCTAAAAGATAATTTAATAGATCATTGAAAATTTCTTTATAAAAGATCATAACGGTAACGATCAATGGGCCTAATAAATGCCCAAAAAGTTGACATAATAATCTTCTTTGTTAAAGATAATTTAATAGATCATTAAAAATTCCTTTATTAAAATATCATAACGGTAACGATCATTCGGCCTAATAAATGCTAAAAAAGTTGACATAATTATCTTCTTTGTAAAAGATAATTTAATAGATCATTTAAAATTTCTTTATAGAATATCATAATGGTAACAATCATTGGGCCTAATAAATGCAAAAAAAGTTGACATAATAATCTTCTTTGTTAAAGATAACTTAATAAACCATTGAAAATTTCTTTATAAAAGATCATAACGGTAATGATCATTGGGCCCAATAAAAGCCAAAAAAGTTCACATAATTATCTTCTTTGTAAAAGATAATTTAATAGATCATTTAAAATTTCCTTATAGAAGATCATAATGGTAACGATCATTGGGCCAAATAATTGCCAAAATAGTTGACATAATAATCTTCTTTGTTAAAGATAATTTAATAGATCATTTAAAATTCCTTTATTAAAAGATCATAACGGTAACGATCATTGGGCCTAATAAATGCTTAAAAGTTGACATAATTATCTTCTTTCTAAAGGATAATTTAATAGATCATTGAAAATTTCTTTATAAAAGATCATAACGGTAACGATCAATGGGCCTAATAAATGCCCAAAAAGTTGACATAATAATCTTCTTTGTTAAAGATAATTTAATAGATAATTTAAAATTCCTTTATTAAAATATCATAACGGTTACGATCATTCGGCCTAATAAATGCTAAAAAAGTTGACATAATTATCTTCTTTGTAAAAGATAATTTAATAGATCATTTAAAATTTCCTTATAGAAGATCATAATGGTAACGTTCATTGGGCCTAATAAATGCAAAAAAAGTTGACATAATAATCTTCTTTGTAAAAGATAATTTAATAGATCATTTAAAATTTCTTTATAAAAGATCATAACGGTAACGATCATTGAGCCTAATAAATTCCAAAAAAGTTGACATAATTATCTTCTTTGTAAAAGATAATTTAATAAATCATTTAAAATTTCTTTATAAAAGATCATAACGGTAACGATCATTCGGCCTAATAAATGCTAAAAAAGTTGACATAATTATCTTCTTTGTAAAAGATAATTTAATAGATCATTTAAAATTCCTTTATTAAAAGATCATAACGGTAACGATCATTGGGCCTAATAAATGCTTAAAAGTTGACATAATTATCTTCTTTCTAAAAGATAATTTAATAGATCATTGAAAATTTCTTTATAAAAGATCATAACGGTAACGATCAATGGGCCTAATAAATGCCCAAAAAGTTGACATATTTATCTTCTTTGTAAAAAATAATTAAATAGATCATTTAAAATTTCTTTATAAAAGATCATAACGGTAACGATCATTGGGCCTAAGAAATGCGAAAAAAGTTGACATAATTATCTTTTTTGTAAAAGATAATTTAATAGATCATTTAAAATTTCTTTAGAAAAGATCATAACGGTAACGATCATTGGGCCTAATAAATGCCAAAAAAGTTGACATAATTATCTTCTTCGTAAAAGATAATTTAATGGATCATTTAAAATTTCTTTATAAAAGATCATAATGGTAACTATCATTGGGCCTAATAAATGCAAAAAAAGTTGACATAATAATCTTCTTTGTAAAAGATAATTTAACAGATCATTTAAAATTTCTTTATAAAAGATCATAACGGTAACAATCATTGGGCCTAATAAATGCTTAAAAGTTGACATAATTATCTTCTTTCTAAACGATAATTTAATAGATCATTGGAAATTTCTTTGTAAAAGATCATAACGGTAACGATCATTAGGCCTAATAAATGCCAAAAAAGTTGACATAATTATCTTCTTTGTAAAAGATAATTTAATAGATCGTTTAAAATTGGTTTATTAAAAGATCATAACGGTAACGATCATTGGGCCTAATAAATGCTTAAAAGTTGACATAATAATCTTCTTTGTAAAAGATAATTTAATAGATCATTTAAAATTTCTTTATAAAAGATCATAACGGTAACGATCATTGAGCCTAATAAATTCCAAAAAAGTTGACATAATTATCTTCTTTGTAAAAGATAATTTAATAAATCATTTAAAATTTCTTTATAAAAGATCATAACGGTAACGATCATTCGGCCTAATAAATGCTAAAAAAGTTGACATAATTATCTTCTTTGTAAAAGATAATTTAATAGATCATTTAAAATTCCTTTATTAAAAGATCATAACGGTAACGATCATTGGGCCTAATAAATGCTTAAAAGTTGACATAATTATCTTCTTTCTAAAGGATAATTTAATAGATCATTGAAAATTTCTTTATAAAAGATCATAACGGTAACGATCAATGGGCCTAATAAATGCCAAAAAAGTTGACATAATAATCTTCTTTGTTAAAGATAATTTAATAGATAATTTAAAATTCCTTTATTAAAATATCATAACGGTAACGATCATTCGGCCTAATAAATGCTAAAAAAGTTGACATAATTATCTTCTTTGTAAAAGATAATTTAATAGATCATTTAAAATTTCTTTATAGAAGATCATAATGGTAACAATCATTGGGCCTAATAAATGCAAAAAAAGTTGACATAATAATCTTCTTTGTTAAAGATAACTTAATAAACCATTGAAAATTTCTTTATAAAAGATCATAACGGTAATGATCATTGGGCCCAATAAAAGCCAAAAAAGTTCACATAATTATCTTCTTTGTAAAAGATAATTTAATAGATCATTTAAAATTTCCTTATAGAATATCATAATGGTAACGATCATTGGGCCAAATAATTGCCAAAATAGTTGACATAATAATCTTCTTTGTTAAAGATAATTTAATAGAGCATTTAAAATTCCTTTATTAAAAGATCATAACGGTAACGATCATTCGGCCTAATAAATGCTAAAAAAGTTGACATAATTATCTTCTTTGTAAAAGATAATTTAATAGATCATTTAAAATTTCCTTATAGAAGATCATAATGGTAACGTTCATTGGGCCTAATAAATGCAAAAAAAGTTGACATAATAATCTTCTTTGTAAAAGATAATTTAATAGATCATTTAAAATTTCTTTATAAAAGATCATAACGGTAACGATCATTGAGCCTAATAAATTCCAAAAAAGTTGACATAATTATCTTCTTTGTAAAAGATAATTTAATAAATCATTTAAAATTTCTTTATAAAAGATCATAACGGTAACGATCATTCGGCCTAATAAATGCTAAAAAAGTTGACATAATTATCTTCTTTGTAAAAGATAATTTAATAGATCATTTAAAATTCCTTTATTAAAAGATCATAACGGTAACGATCATTGGGCCTAATAAATGCTTAAAAGTTGACATAATTATCTTCTTTCTAAAAGATAATTTAATAGATCATTGAAAATTTCTTTATAAAAGATCATAACGGTAACGATCAATGGGCCTAATAAATGCCCAAAAAGTTGACATAATAATCTTCTTTGTTAAAGATAATTTAATAGATCATTAAAAATTCCTTTATTAAAATATCATAACGGTAACGATCATTCGGCCTAATAAATGCTAAAAAAGTTGACATAATTATCTTCTTTGTAAAAGATAATTTAATAGATCATTTAAAATTTCTTTATAGAATATCATAATGGTAACAATCATTGGGCCTAATAAATGCAAAAAAAGTTGACATAATAATCTTCTTTGTTAAAGATAACTTAATAAACCATTGAAAATTTCTTTATAAAAGATCATAACGGTAATGATCATTGGGCCCAATAAAAGCCAAAAAAGTTCACATAATTATCTTCTTTGTAAAAGATAATTTAATAGATCATTTAAAATTTCCTTATAGAAGATCATAATGGTAACGATCATTGGGCCAAATAATTGCCAAAATAGTTGACATAATAATCTTCTTTGTTAAAGATAATTTAATAGATCATTTAAAATTCCTTTATTAAAAGATCATAACGGTAACGATCATTGGGCCTAATAAATGCTTAAAAGTTGACATAATTATCTTCTTTCTAAAGGATAATTTAATAGATCATTGAAAATTTCTTTATAAAAGATCATAACGGTAACGATCAATGGGCCTAATAAATGCCCAAAAAGTTGACATAATAATCTTCTTTGTTAAAGATAATTTAATAGATAATTTAAAATTCCTTTATTAAAATATCATAACGGTTACGATCATTCGGCCTAATAAATGCTAAAAAAGTTGACATAATTATCTTCTTTGTAAAAGATAATTTAATAGATCATTTAAAATTTCCTTATAGAAGATCATAATGGTAACGTTCATTGGGCCTAATAAATGCAAAAAAAGTTGACATAATAATCTTCTTTGTAAAAGATAATTTAATAGATCATTTAAAATTTCTTTATAAAAGATCATAACGGTAACGATCATTGAGCCTAATAAATTCCAAAAAAGTTGACATAATTATCTTCTTTGTAAAAGATAATTTAATAAATCATTTAAAATTTCTTTATAAAAGATCATAACGGTAACGATCATTCGGCCTAATAAATGCTAAAAAAGTTGACATAATTATCTTCTTTGTAAAAGATAATTTAATAGATCATTTAAAATTCCTTTATTAAAAGATCATAAAGGTAACGATCATTGGGCCTAATAAATGCTTAAAAGTTGACATAATTATCTTCTTTCTAAAAGATAATTTAATAGATCATTGAAAATTTCTTTATAAAAGATCATAACGGTAACGATCAATGGGCCTAATAAATGCCCAAAAAGTTGACATATTTATCTTCTTTGTAAAAAATAATTAAATAGATCATTTAAAATTTCTTTATAAAAGATCATAACGGTAACGATCATTGGGCCTAAGAAATGCGAAAAAAGTTGACATAATTATCTTTTTTGTAAAAGATAATTTAATAGATCATTTAAAATTTCTTTAGAAAAGATCATAACGGTAACGATCATTGGGCCTAATAAATGCCAAAAAAGTTGACATAATTATCTTCTTCGTAAAAGATAATTTAATGGATCATTTAAAATTTCTTTATAAAAGATCATAATGGTAACTATCATTGGGCCTAATAAATGCAAAAAAAGTTGACATAATAATCTTCTTTGTAAAAGATAATTTAACAGATCATTTAAAATTTCTTTATAAAAGATCATAACGGTAACAATCATTGGGCCTAATAAATGCTTAAAAGTTGACATAATTATCTTCTTTCTAAACGATAATTTAATAGATCATTGGAAATTTCTTTGTAAAAGATCATAACGGTAACGATCATTAGGCCTAATAAATGCCAAAAAAGTTGACATAATTATCTTCTTTGTAAAAGATAATTTAATAGATCGTTTAAAATTGGTTTATTAAAAGATCATAACGGTAACGATCATTGGGCCTAATAAATGCTTAAAAGTTGACATAATAATCTTCTTTGTAAAAGATAATTTAATAGATCATTTAAAATTTCTTTATAAAAGATCATAACGGTAACGATCATTGAGCCTAATAAATTCCAAAAAAGTTGACATAATTATCTTCTTTGTAAAAGATAATTTAATAAATCATTTAAAATTTCTTTATAAAAGATCATAACGGTAACGATCATTCGGCCTAATAAATGCTAAAAAAGTTGACATAATTATCTTCTTTGTAAAAGATAATTTAATAGATCATTTAAAATTCCTTTATTAAAAGATCATAACGGTAACGATCATTGGGCCTAATAAATGCTTAAAAGTTGACATAATTATCTTCTTTCTAAAAGATAATTTAATAGATCATTGAAAATTTCTTTATAAAATATCATAACGGTAACGATCAATGGGCCTAATAAATGCCCAAAAAGTTGACATATTTATCTTCTTTGTAAAAAATAATTAAATAGATCATTTAAAATTTCTTTATAAAATATCCTAACGGTAACGATCATTGGGCCTAAGAAATGCCAAAAACGTTGACATAATTATCTTTTTTGTAAAAGATAATTTAATAGATCATTTAAAATTTCTTTATAAAAGATCATAACGGTAACGATCATTGGGCCTAATAAATGCCAAAAAAGTTGACATAATTATCTTCTTCGTAAAAGATAATTTAATGGATCATTTAAAATTTCTTTATAAAAGATCATAATGGTAACGATCATTGGGCCTAATAAATGCAAAAAAAGTTGACATAATAATCTTCTTTGTAAAAGATAATTTAACAGATCATTTAAAATTTCTTTATAAAAGATCATAACGGTAACGATCATTGGGCCTAATAAATGCTTAAAAGTTGACATAATTATCTTCTTTCTAAATGATAATTTAATAGATCATTAGAAATTTCTTTGTAAAAGATCATAACGGTAACGATCATTGGGCCTAATAAATGCCAAAAAAGTTGACATAATTATCTTCTTTGTAAAAGATAATTTAATAGATCGTTTAAAATTCGTTTATTAAAAGATCATAACGGTAACGATCATTGGGCCTAATAAATGCTTAAAAGTTGACATAATTATCTTCTTTCTAAAAGATAATTTAATAGATCATTGAAAATTTCTTTATAAAAGATCATAACGGTAACGATCAATGGGCCTAATAAATGCCCAAAAAGTTGACATATTTATCTTCTTTGTAAAAAATAATTAAATACATCATTTAAAATTTCTTTATAAAAGATCATAACGGTAACGATCATTGGGCCTAATAAATGCCAAAAAAGTTGACATAATTATCTTCTTTGTAAAAGATAATTTAATAGATCATTTAAAATTTCTTTATAAAAGATCATAACGGTAACGATCATTGGGCCTAATAAATGCCAATAAAGTTGACATAATTATCTTCTTCGTAAAAGATAATTTAATGGATCATTTAAAATTTCTTTATAAAAGATCATAATGGTAACGATCATTGGGCCTAATAAATGCCAAAAAAGTTGACATAATTATGTTGATTGTAAAAAATAATTTACTAGATCATTTGAAATTTCTTTATAAAAGATCATAACGGTAACGATCAATGGGCCTAATAAATGCCCAAAAAGTTGACATATTTATCTTCTTTGTAAAAAATAATTAAATAGATCATTTAAAATTTCTTTATAAAAGATCATAACGGTAACGATCATTGGGCCTAAGAAATGCCAAAAAAGTTGACATAATTATCTTTTTTGTAAAAGATAATTTAATAGATCTTTTAAAATTTCTTTATAAAAGATCATAACGGTAACGATCATTGGGCCTAATAAATGCCAAAAAAGTTGACATAATTATCTTCTTCGTAAAAGATAATTTAATGGATCATTTAAAATTTCTTTATAAAAGATCATAATGGTAACGATCATTGGGCCTAATAAATGCAAAAAAAGTTGCATGATAATGTTCTTTGTAAAAGATAATTTAACAGATCATTTAAAATTTCTTTATAAAAGATCATAACGGTAACGATCATTGGGCCTAATAAATGCTTAAAAGTTGACATAATTATCTTCTTTCTAAATGATAATTTAATAGATCATTGGAAATTTCTTTGTAAAAGATCATAACGGTAACGATCATTGGGCCTAATAAATGCCAAAAAAGTTGACATAATTATCTTCTTTGTAAAAGATAATTTAATAGATCGTTTAAAATTTGTTTATTAAAAGATCATAACGGTAACGATCATTGGGCCTAATAAATGCTTAAAAGTTGACATAATTATCTTCTTTCTAAAAGATAATTTAATAGATCATTGAAAATTTCTTTATAAAAGATCATAACGGTAACGATCAATGGGCCTAATAAATGCCCAAAAAGTTGACATATTTATCTTCTTTGTAAAAAATAATTAAATAGATCATTTAAAATTTCTTTATAAAAGATCATAACGGTAACGATCATTGGGCCTAATAAATGCCAAAAAAGTTGATATAATTATCTTTTTTGTAAAAGATAATTTAATAGATCATTTAAAATTTCTTTATAAAAGATCATAACGGTAACGATCATTTGGCCTAATAAATGCCAATAAAGTTGACATAATTATCTTCTTCGTAAAAGATAATTTAATGGATCATTTAAAATTTCTTTATAAAAGATCATAATGGTAACGATCATTGGGGGTAATAAATGCCAAAAAAGTTGACATAATTATGTTGATTGTAAAAAATAATTTACTAGATCATTTGAAATTTCTTTATAAAAGATCATAACGGTAACGATCAATGGGCCTAATAAATGCCCAAAAAGTTGACATATTTATCTTTTTGTAAAAAATAATTAAATAGATCATTTAAAATTTCTTTATAAAAGATCATAACGGTAACGATCATTGGGCCTAATAAATGCCAAAAAAGTTGACATAATTATCTTTTTTGTAAAAGATAATTTAATAGATCATTTAAAATTTCTTTATAAAAGATCATAACGGTAACGATCATTGGGCCTAATAAATGCCAATAAAGTTGACATAATTATCTTCTTCGTAAAAGATAATTTAATGGATCATTTAAAATTTCTTTATAAAAGATCATAATGGTAACGATCATTGGGCCTAATAAATGCAAAAAAAGTTGACATAATAATCTTCTTTGTAAAAGATAATTTAACAGATCATTTAAAATTTCTTTATAAAAGATCATAATGGTAACGATCATTGGGGCTAATAAATGCCAAAAAAGTTGACATAATTATGTTGATTGTAAAAAATAATTTACTAGATCATTTGAAATTTCTTTATAAAAGATCATAACGGTAACGATCAATGGGCCTAATAAATGCCCAAAAAGTTGACATATTTATCTTCTTTGTAAAAAATAATTAAATAGATCATTTAAAATTTCTTTATAAAAGATCATAACGGTAACGATCATTGGGCCTAATAAATGCCAAAAAAGTTGACATAATTATCTTTTTTGTAAAAGATAATTTAATAGATCATTTAAAATTTCTTTATAAAAGATCATAACGGTAACGATCATTGGGCCTAATAAATGCCAATAAAGTTGACATAATTATCTTCTTCGTAAAAGATAATTTAATGGATCATTTAAAATTTCTTTATAAAAGATCATAATGGTAACGATCGTTGGGCCTAATAAATGCAAAAAAAGTTGACATAATAATCTTCTTTGTAAAAGATAATTTAACAGATCATTTAAAACTTCTTTATAAAAGATCATAACGGTAACAATCATTGGGCCTAATAAATGCTTAAAAGTTGACATAATTATCTTCTTTCTAAACGATAATTTAATAGATCATTGGAAATTTCTTTGTAAAAGATCATAACGGTAACGATCATTGGGCCTAATAAATGCCAAAAAAGTTGACATAATTATCTTCTTTGTAAAAGATAATTTAATAGATCGTTTAAAATTCGTTTATTAAAAGATCATAACGGTAACGATCATTGGGCCTAATAAATGCTTAAAAGTTGACATAATTATCTTCTTTCTAAAAGATAATTTAATAGATCATTGAAAATTTCTTTATAAAAGATCATAACGGTAACGATCAATGGGCCTAATAAATGCCCAAAAAGTTGACATATTTATCTTCTTTGTAAAAAATAATTAAATAGATCATTTAAAATTTCTTTATAAAAGATCATAACGGTAACGATCATTGGGCCTAATAAATGCCAAAAAAGTTGACATAATTATCTTTTTTGTAAAAGATAATTTAATAGATCATTTAAAATTTCCTTATAGAAGATCATAATGGTAACGATCATTGGGCCTAATAAATGCAAAAAAAGTTGACATAATAATCTTCTTTGTAAAAGATAATTTAATAGATCATTTAAAATTTCTTTATAAAAGATCATAACGGTAACGATCATTGAGCCTAATAAATTCAAAAAAAGTTGACATAATTATCTTCTTTGTAAAAGATAATTTAATACATCATTTAAAATTTCTTTATAAAAGATCATAACGGTAACGATCATTCGGCCTAATAAATGCTAAAAAAGTTGACATAATTATCTTCTCTGTAAAAGATAATTTAATAGATCACTTAAAATTCCTTTATTAAAAGATCATAACGGTAACGATCATTGGGCCTAATAAATGCTTAAAAGTTGACATAATTATCTTCTTTCTAAAAGATAATTTAATAGATCATTGAAAATTTCTTTATAAAAGATCATAACGGTAACGATCAATGGGCCTAATAAATGCCCAAAAAGTTGACATATTTATCTTCTTTGTAAAAAATAATTAAATAGATCATTTAAAATTTCTTTATAAAAGATCATAACGGTAACGATCATTGGGCCTAAGAAATGCCAAAAAAGTTGACATAATTATCTTTTTTGTAAAAGATAATTTAATAGATCTTTTAAAATTTCTTTATAAAAGATCATAACGGTAACGATCATTGGGCCTAATAAATGCCAAAAAAGTTGACATAATTATCTTCTTCGTAAAAGATAATTTAATGGATCATTTAAAATTTCATTATAAAAGATCATAATGGTAACGATCGTTGGGCCTAATAAATGCAAAAAAAGTTGACATAATAATCTTCTTTGTAAAAGATAATTTAACAGATCATTTAAAACTTCTTTATAAAAGATCATAACGGTAACAATCATTGGGCCTAATAAATGCTTAAAAGTTGACATAATTATCTTCTTTCTAAACGATAATTTAATAGATCATTGGAAATTTCTTTGTAAAAGATCATAACGGTAACGATCATTGGGCCTAATAAATGCCAAAAAAGTTGACATAATTATCTTCTTTGTAAAAGATAATTTAATAGATCTTTTAAAGTTTCTTTATAAAAGATCATAACGGTAACGATCATTGGGCCTAATAAATGCCAAAAAAGTTGACATAATTATCTTCTTCGTAAAAGATAATTTAATGGATCATTTAAAATTTCTTTATAAAAGATCATAATGGTAACGATCATTGGGCCTAATAAATGCAAAAAAAGTTGCATGATAATGTTCTTTGTAAAAGATAATTTAACAGATCATTTAAAATTTCTTTATAAAAGATCATAACGGTAACGATCATTGGGCCTAATAAATGCTTAAAAGTTGACATAATTATCTTCTTTCTAAATGATAATTTAATAGATCATTGGAAATTTCTTTGTAAAAGATCATAACGGTAACGATCATTGGGCCTAATAAATGCCAAAAAAGTTGACATAATTATCTTCTTTGTAAAAGATAATTTAATAGATCGTTTAAAATTCGTTTATTAAAAGATCATAACGGTAACGATCATTGGGCCTAATAAATGCTTAAAAGTTGACATAATTATCTTCTTTCTAAAAGATAATTTAATAGATCATTGAAAATTTCTTTATAAAAGATCATAACGGTAACGATCAATGGGCCTAATAAATGCCCAAAAAGTTGACATATTTATCTTCTTTGTAAAAAATAATTAAATAGATCATTTAAAATTTCTTTATAAAAGATCATAACGGTAACGATCATTGGGCCTAATAAATGCCAAAAAAGTTGATATAATTATCTTTTTTGTAAAAGATAATTTAATAGATCATTTAAAATTTCTTTATAAAAGATCATAACGGTAACGATCATTTGGCCTAATAAATGCCAATAAAGTTGACATAATTATCTTCTTCGTAAAAGATAATTTAATGGATCATTTAAAATTTCTTTATAAAAGATCATAATGGTAACGATCATTGGGGGTAATAAATGCCAAAAAAGTTGACATAATTATGTTGATTGTAAAAAATAATTTACTAGATCATTTGAAATTTCTTTATAAAAGATCATAACGGTAACGATCAATGGGCCTAATAAATGCCCAAAAAGTTGACATATTTATCTTCTTTGTAAAAAATAATTAAATAGATCATTTAAAATTTCTTTATAAAAGATCATAACGGTAACGATCATTGGGCCTAATAAATGCCAAAAAAGTTGACATAATTATCTTTTTTGTAAAAGATAATTTAATAGATCATTTAAAATTTCTTTATAAAAGATCATAACGGTAACGATCATTGGGCCTAATAAATGCCAATAAAGTTGACATAATTATCTTCTTCGTAAAAGATAATTTAATGGATCATTTAAAATTTCTTTATAAAAGATCATAATGGTAACGATCATTGGGCCTAATAAATGCAAAAAAAGTTGACATAATAATCTTCTTTGTAAAAGATAATTTAACAGATCATTTAAAATTTCTTTATAAAAGATCATAATGGTAACGATCATTGGGGCTAATAAATGCCAAAAAAGTTGACATAATTATGTTGATTGTAAAAAATAATTTACTAGATCATTTGAAATTTCTTTATAAAAGATCATAACGGTAACGATCAATGGGCCTAATAAATGCCCAAAAAGTTGACATATTTATCTTCTTTGTAAAAAATAATTAAATAGATCATTTAAAATTTCTTTATAAAAGATCATAACGGTAACGATCATTGGGCCTAATAAATGCCAAAAAAGTTGACATAATTATCTTTTTTGTAAAAGATAATTTAATAGATCATTTAAAATTTCTTTATAAAAGATCATAACGGTAACGATCATTGGGCCTAATAAATGCCAATAAAGTTGACATAATTATCTTCTTCGTAAAAGATAATTTAATGGATCATTTAAAATTTCTTTATAAAAGATCATAATGGTAACGATCGTTGGGCCTAATAAATGCAAAAAAAGTTGACATAATAATCTTCTTTGTAAAAGATAATTTAACAGATCATTTAAAACTTCTTTATAAAAGATCATAACGGTAACAATCATTGGGCCTAATAAATGCTTAAAAGTTGACATAATTATCTTCTTTCTAAACGATAATTTAATAGATCATTGGAAATTTCTTTGTAAAAGATCATAACGGTAACGATCATTGGGCCTAATAAATGCCAAAAAAGTTGACATAATTATCTTCTTTGTAAAAGATAATTTAATAGATCGTTTAAAATTCGTTTATTAAAAGATCATAACGGTAACGATCATTGGGCCTAATAAATGCTTAAAAGTTGACATAATTATCTTCTTTCTAAAAGATAATTTAATAGATCATTGAAAATTTCTTTATAAAAGATCATAACGGTAACGATCAATGGGCCTAATAAATGCCCAAAAAGTTGACATATTTATCTTCTTTGTAAAAAATAATTAAATAGATCATTTAAAATTTCTTTATAAAAGATCATAACGGTAACGATCATTGGGCCTAATAAATGCCAAAAAAGTTGACATAATTATCTTTTTTGTAAAAGATAATTTAATAGATCATTTAAAATTTCCTTATAGAAGATCATAATGGTAACGATCATTGGGCCTAATAAATGCAAAAAAAGTTGACATAATAATCTTCTTTGTAAAAGATAATTTAATAGATCATTTAAAATTTCTTTATAAAAGATCATAACGGTAACGATCATTGAGCCTAATAAATTCAAAAAAAGTTGACATAATTATCTTCTTTGTAAAAGATAATTTAATACATCATTTAAAATTTCTTTATAAAAGATCATAACGGTAACGATCATTCGGCCTAATAAATGCTAAAAAAGTTGACATAATTATCTTCTCTGTAAAAGATAATTT
Organism: Psophocarpus tetragonolobus; assembly: GCA_037954015.1. NCBI lineage: Eukaryota > Viridiplantae > Streptophyta > Magnoliopsida > Fabales > Fabaceae > Psophocarpus > Psophocarpus tetragonolobus. The sequence continues at coordinate 44,097,718 of CM075688.1, read as the reverse complement.
AATAGATCACTTAAAATTCCTTTATTAAAAGATCATAACGGTAACGATCATTGGGCCTAATAAATGCTTAAAAGTTGACATAATTATCTTCTTTCTAAAAGATAATTTAATAGATCATTGAAAATTTCTTTATAAAAGATCATAACGGTAACGATCAATGGGCCTAATAAATGCCCAAAAAGTTGACATATTTATCTTCTTTGTAAAAAATAATTAAATAGATCATTTAAAATTTCTTTATAAAAGATCATAACGGTAACGATCATTGGGCCTAAGAAATGCCAAAAAAGTTGACATAATTATCTTTTTTGTAAAAGATAATTTAATAGATCTTTTAAAATTTCTTTATAAAAGATCATAACGGTAACGATCATTGGGCCTAATAAATGCCAAAAAAGTTGACATAATTATCTTCTTCGTAAAAGATAATTTAATGGATCATTTAAAATTTCATTATAAAAGATCATAATGGTAACGATCGTTGGGCCTAATAAATGCAAAAAAAGTTGACATAATAATCTTCTTTGTAAAAGATAATTTAACAGATCATTTAAAACTTCTTTATAAAAGATCATAACGGTAACAATCATTGGGCCTAATAAATGCTTAAAAGTTGACATAATTATCTTCTTTCTAAACGATAATTTAATAGATCATTGGAAATTTCTTTGTAAAAGATCATAACGGTAACGATCATTGGGCCTAATAAATGCCAAAAAAGTTGACATAATTATCTTCTTTGTAAAAGATAATTTAATAGATCGTTTAAAATTCGTTTATTAAAAGATCATAACGGTAACGATCATTGGGCCTAATAAATGCTTAAAAGTTGACATAATTATCTTCTTTCTAAAAGATAATTTAATAGATCATTGAAAATTTCTTTATAAAAGATCATAACGGTAACGATCAATGGGCCTAATAAATGCCCAAAAAGTTGACATATTTATCTTCTTTGTAAAAAATAATTAAATAGATCATTTAAAATTTCTTTATAAAAGATCATAACGGTAACGATCATTGGGCCTAATAAATGCCAAAAAAGTTGACATAATTATCTTTTTTGTAAAAGATAATTTAATAGATCATTTAAAATTTCCTTATAGAAGATCATAATGGTAACGATCATTGGGCCTAATAAATGCAAAAAAAGTTGACATAATAATCTTCTTTGTAAAAGATAATTTAATAGATCATTTAAAATTTCTTTATAAAAGATCATAACGGTAACGATCATTGAGCCTAATAAATTCAAAAAAAGTTGACATAATTATCTTCTTTGTAAAAGATAATTTAATACATCATTTAAAATTTCTTTATAAAAGATCATAACGGTAACGATCATTCGGCCTAATAAATGCTAAAAAAGTTGACATAATTATCTTCTCTGTAAAAGATAATTTAATAGATCACTTAAAATTCCTTTATTAAAAGATCATAACGGTAACGATCATTGGGCCTAATAAATGCTTAAAAGTTGACATAATTATCTTCTTTCTAAAAGATAATTTAATAGATCATTGAAAATTTCTTTATAAAAGATCATAACGGTAACGATCAATGGGCCTAATAAATGCCGAAAAAGTTGACATATTTATCTTCTTTGTAAAAAATAATTAAATAGATCATTTAAAATTTCTTTATAAAAGATCATAACGGTAACGATCATTGGGCCTAAGAAATGCCAAAAAAGTTGACATAATTATCTTTTTTGTAAAAGATAATTTAATAGATCTTTTAAAATTTCTTTATAAAAGATCATAACGGTAACGATCATTGGGCCTAATAAATGCCAAAAAAGTTGACATAATTATCTTCTTCGTAAAAGATAATTTAATGGATCATTTAAAATTTCTTTATAAAAGATCATAATGGTAACAATCATTGGGCCTAATAAATGCAAAAAAAGTTGACATGATAATGTTCTTTGTAAAAGATAATTTAACAGATCATTTAAAATTTCTTTATAAAAGATCATAACGGTAACGATCATTGGGCCTAATAAATGCTTAAAAGTTGACATAATTATCTTCTTTCTAAAAGATAATTTAATAGATCATTGAAAATTTCTTTATAAAAGATCATAACGGTAACGATCAATGGGCCTAATAAATGCCCAAAAAGTTGACATATTTATCTTCTTTGTAAAAAATAATTAAATAGATCATTTAAAATTTCTTTATAAAAGATCATAACGGTAACGATCATTGGGCCTAAGAAATGCCAAAAAAGTTGACATAATTATCTTTTTTGTAAAAGATAATTTAATAGATCTTTTAAAATTTCTTTATAAAAGATCATAACGGTAACGATCATTGGGCCTAATAAATGCCAAAAAAGTTGACATAATTATCTTCTTCGTAAAAGATAATTTAATGGATCATTTAAAATTTCTTTATAAAAGATCATAATGGTAACGATCATTGGGCCTAATAAATGCAAAAAAAGTTGCATGATAATGTTCTTTGTAAAAGATAATTTAACAGATCATTTAAAATTTCTTTATAAAAGATCATAACGGTAACGATCATTGGGCCTAATAAATGCTTAAAAGTTGACATAATTATCTTCTTTCTAAATGATAATTTAATAGATCATTGGAAATTTCTTTGTAAAAGATCATAACGGTAACGATCATTGGGCCTAATAAATGCCAAAAAAGTTGACATAATTATCTTCTTTGTAAAAGATAATTTAATAGATCGTTTAAAATTCGTTTATTAAAAGATCATAACGGTAACGATCATTGGGCCTAATAAATGCTTAAAAGTTGACATAATTATCTTCTTTCTAAAAGATAATTTAATAGATCATTGAAAATTTCTTTATAAAAGATCATAACGGTAACGATCAATGGGCCTAATAAATGCCCAAAAAGTTGACATATTTATCTTCTTTGTAAAAAATAATTAAATAGATCATTTAAAATTTCTTTATAAAAGATCATAACGGTAACGATCATTGGGCCTAATAAATGCCAAAAAAGTTGACATAATTATCTTTTTTGTAAAAGATAATTTAATAGATCATTTAAAATTTCTTTATAAAAGATCATAACGGTAACGATCATTTGGCCTAATAAATGCCAATAAAGTTGACATAATTATCTTCTTCGTAAAAGATAATTTAATGGATCATTTAAAATTTCTTTATAAAAGATCATAATGGTAACGATCATTGGGGCTAATAAATGCCAAAAAAGTTGACATAATTATGTTGATTGTAAAAAATAATTTACTAGATCATTTGAAATTTCTTTATAAAAGATCATAACGGTAACGATCAATGGGCCTAATAAATGCCCAAAAAGTTGACATATTTATCTTCTTTGTAAAAAATAATTAAATAGATCATTTAAAATTTCTTTATAAAAGATCATAACGGTAACGATCATTGGGCCTAATAAATGCCAAAAAAGTTGACATAATTTTCTTTTTTGTAAAAGATAAATTAATAGATCATTTAAAATTTCTTTATAAAAGATCATAACGGTAACGATCATTGGGCCTAATAAATGCCAATAAAGTTGACATAATTATCTTCTTCGTAAAAGATAATTTAATGGATCATTTAAAATTTCTTTATAAAAGATCATAATGGTAACGATCATTGGGCCTAATAAATGCAAAAAAAGTTGACATAATAATCTTCTTTGTAAAAGATAATTTAACAGATCATTTAAAATTTCTTTATAAAAGATCATAACGGTAACGATCATTGAGCCTAATAAATGCTTAAAAGTTGACATAATTATCTTCTTTCTAAAAGATAATTTAACAGATCATTGAAAATTTCTTTATAAAAGATCATAACGGTAACGATCAAGGGGCCTAATAAATGCCCAAAAAGTTGACATATTTATCTTCTTTGTAAAAAATAATTAAATAGATAATTTAAAATTTCTTTATAAAAGATCATAACGGTAATGATCATTGGGCCTAAGAAATGCCAAAAAAGTTGACATAATTATCTTTTTTGTAAAAGATAATTTAATAGATCATTTAAAATTTCTTTATAAAAGATTATAACGGTAACGATCATTGGGCCTCATAAATGCCAAAAAAGTTGACATAATTATCTTCTTCGTAAAAGATAATTTAATGGATCATTTAAAATTTCATTATAAAAGATCATAATGGTAACGATCATTGGGCCTAATAAATGCAAAAAAAGTTGACATAATAATCTTCTTTGTAAAAGATAATTTAACAGATCATTTAAAATTTCTTTATAAAAGATCATAACGGTAACAATCATTGGGCCTAATAAATGCTTAAAAGTTGACATAATTATCTTCTTTCTAAACGATAATTTAATAGATCATTGGAAATTTCTTTGTAAAAGATCATAACGGTAACGATCATTGGGCGTAATAAATGCCAAAAAAGTTGACATAATTATCTTCTTTGTAAAAGATAATTTAATAGATCGTTTAAAATTCGTTTATTAAAAGATCATAACGGTAACGATCATTGGGCCTAATAAATGCTTAAAAGTTGACATAATTATCTTCTTTCTAAAAGATAATTTAATAGATCATTGAAAATTTCTTTATAAAAGATCATAACGGTAACGATCAATGGGCCTAATAAATGCCCAAAAAGTTGACATATTTATCTTCTTTGTAAAAAATAATTAAATAGATCATTTAAAATTTCTTTATAAAAGATCATAACGGTAACGATCATTGGGCCTAATAAATGCCAAAAAAGTTGACATAATTATCTTTTTTGTAAAAGATAATTTAATAGATCATTTAAAATTTCCTTATAGAAGATCATAATGGTAACGATCATTGGGCCTAATAAATGCAAAAAAAGTTGACATAATAATCTTCTTTGTAAAAGATAATTTAATAGATCATTTAAAATTTCTTTATAAAAGATCATAACGGTAACGATCATTGGGCCTAATAAATGCCAAAAAAGTTGACATAATTATCTTCTTCGTAAAAGATAATTTAATGGATCATTTAAAATTTCTTTATAAAAGATGATAATGGTAACGATCATTGGGCCTAAGAAATGCAAAAAAAGCTGACATAATAATCTTCTTTGTAAAAGATAATTTAACAGATCATTTAAAATTTTTTTATAAAAGATCATAACGGTAACAATCATTGGGCCTAATAAATGTTTAAAAGTTGACATAATTATCTTCTTTCTAAACGATAATTTAATAGATCATTGGAAATTTCTTTGTAAAAGATCATAACGGTAACGATCATTGGGCCTAATAAATGCCAAAAAAGTTGACATAATTATCTTCTCTGTAAAAGATAATTTAATAGATCGTTTAAAATTCGTTTATTAAAAGATCATAACGGTAACGATCATTGGGCCTAATAAATGCTTAAAAGTTGACATAATTATCTTCTTTCTAAAAGATAATTTAATAGATCATTGAAAATTTCTTTATAAAAGATCATAACGGTAACGATCAATGGGCCTAATAAATGCCCAAAAAGTTGACATATTTATCTTCTTTGTAAAAAATAATTAAATAGATCATTTAAAATTTCTTTATAAAAGATCATAACGGTAACGATCATTGGGCCTAATAAATGCCAAAAAAGTTGACATAATTATCTTTTTTGTAAAAGATAATTTAATAGATCATTTAAAATTTCTTTATAAAAGATCATAACGGTAACGATCATTGGGCCTAATAAATGCCAATAAAGTTGACATAATTATCTTCTTCGTAAAAGATAATTTAATGGATCATTTAAAATTTCTTTATAAAAGATCATAATGGTAACGATCATTGGGCCTAATAAATGCAAAAAAAGTTGACATAATAATCTTCTTTGTAAAAGATAATTTAACAGATCATTTAAAATTTCTTTATAAAAGATCATAACGGTAACGATCATTGGGCCTAATAAATGCTTAAAAGTTGACATAATTATCTTCTTTCTAAAAGATAATTTAATAGATCATTGAAAATTTCTTTATAAAAGATCATAACGGTAACGATCAATGGGCCTAATAAATGCCCAAAAAGTTGACATATTTATCTTCTTTGTAAAAAATAATTAAATAGATCATTTAAAATTTCTTTATAAAAGATCATAACGGTAACGATCATTGGGCCTAATAAATGCCAAAAAAGTTGACATAATTATCTTTTTTGTAAAAGATAATTTAATAGATCATTTAAAATTTCTTTATAAAAGATCATAACGGTAACGATCATTGGGCCTAATAAATGCCAAAAAAGTTGACATAATTATCTTCTTCGTAAAAGATAATTTAATGGATCATTTAAAATTTCTTTATAAAAGATGATAATGGTAACGATCATTGGGCCTAAGAAATGCAAAAAAAGCTGACATAATAATCTTCTTTGTAAAAGATAATTTAACAGATCATTTAAAATTTCTTTATAAAAGATCATAACGGTAACAATCATTGGGCCTAATAAATGCTTAAAAGTTGACATAATTATCTTCTTTCTAAACGATAATTTAATAGATCATTGGAAATTTCTTTGTAAAAGATCATAACGGTAACGATCATTGGGCCTAATAAATGCCAAAAAAGTTGACATAATTATCTTCTCTGTAAAAGATAATTTAATAGATCGTTTAAAATTCGTTTATTAAAAGATCATAACGGTAACGATCATTGGGCCTAATAAATGCTTAAAAGTTGACATAATTATCTTCTTTCTAAAAGATAATTTAATAGATCATTGAAAATTTCTTTATAAAAGATCATAACGGTAACGATCAATGGGCCTAATAAATGCCCAAAAAGTTGACATATTTATCTTCTTTGTAAAAAATAATTAAATAGATCATTTAAAATTTCTTTATAAAAGATCATAACGGTAACGATCATTGGGCCTAATAAATGCCAAAAAAGTTGACATAATTATCTTTTTTGTAAAAGATAATTTAATAGATCATTTAAAATTTCTTTATAAAAGATCATAACGGTAACGATCATTGGGCGTAATAAATGCCAATAAAGTTGACATAATTATCTTCTTCGTAAAAGATAATTTAATGGATCATTTAAAATTTCTTTATAAAAGATCATAATGGTAACGATCATTGGGCCTAATAAATGCAAAAAAAGTTGACATAATAATCTTCTTTGTAAAAGATAATTTAACAGATCATTTAAAATTTCTTTATAAAAGATCATAACGGTAACGATCATTGGGCCTAATAAATGCTTAAAAGTTGACATAATTATCTTCTTTCTAAAAGATAATTTAATAGATCATTGAAAATTTCTTTATAAAAGATCATAACGGTAACGATCAATGGGCCTAATAAATGCCCAAAAAGTTGACATATTTATCTTCTTTGTAAAAAATAATTAAATAGATCATTTAAAATTTCTTTATAAAAGATCATAATGGTAACGATCATTGGGCCTAAGAAATGCCAAAAAAGTTGACATAATTATCTTTTTTGTAAAAGATAATTTAATAGATCATTTAAAATTTCTTTATAAACGATCATAACGGTAACGATCATTGGGCCTAATAAATGCCAAAAAAGTTGACATAATTATCTTCTTCGTAAAAGATAATTTAATGGATCATTTAAAATTTCTTTATAAAAGATCATAATGGTAACGATCATTGGGCCTAAGAAATGCAAAAAAAGCTGACATAATAATCTTCTTTGTAAAAGATAATTTAACAGATCATTTAAAATTTCTTTATAAAAGATTATAACGGTAACAATCGTTGGGCCTAATAAATGCTTAAAAGTTGACATAATTATCTTCTTTCTAAACGATAATTTAATAGATCGTTGGAAATTTCTTTGTAAAAGATCATAACGGTAACGATCATTGGGCCTAAGAAATGCCAAAAAAGTTGACACAATTATCTTCTCTGTAAAAGATAATTTAATAGATCGTTTAAAATTCGTTTATTAAAAGATCATAACGGTAACGATCATTGGGCCTAATAAATGCTTAAAAGTTGACATAATTATCTTCTTTCTAAAAGATAATTTAATAGATCATTGAAAATTTGTTTATAAAAGATCATAACGGTAACGATCAATGGGCCTAATAAATGCCCAAAAAGTTGACATATTTATCTTCTTTGTAAAAAATAATTAAATAGATCATTTAAAATTTCTTTATAAAAGATCATAACGGTAACGATCATTGGGCCTAATAAATGCCAAAAAAGTTGACATAATTATCTTTTTTGTAAAAGATAATTTAATAGATCATTTAAAATTTCTTTATAAAAGATCATAACGGTAACGATCATTGGGCCTAATAAATGCCAATAAAGTTGACATAATTATCTTCTTCGTAAAAGATAATTTAATGGATCATTTAAAATTTCTTTATAAAAGATCATAATGGTAACGATCATTGGGCCTAATAAATGCAAAAAAAGTTGACATAATAATCTTCTTTGTAAAAGATAATTTAACAGATCATTTAAAATTTCTTTATAAAAGATCATAACGGTAACGATCATTGGGCCTAATAAATGCTTAAAAGTTGACATAATTATCTTCTTTCTAAAAGATAATTTAATAGATCATTGAAAATTTCTTTATAAAAGATCATAAAGGTAACGATCAATGGGCCTAATAAATGCCCAAAAAGTTGACATATTTATCTTCTTTGTAAAAATAATTAAATAGATCATTTAAAATTTCTTTATAAAAGATCATAATGGTAACGATCATTGGGCCTAAGAAATACCAAAAAAGTTGACATAATTATCTTTTTTGTAAAAGATAATTTAATAGATCATTTAAAATTTCTTTATAAAAGATCATAACGGTAACGATCATTGGGCCTAATAAATGCCAAAAAACTTGACATAATTATCTTCTTCGTAAAAGATAATTTAATGGATCATTTAAAATTTCTTTATAAAAGATCATAATGGTAACGATCATTGGGCCTAATAAATGCAAAAAAAGTTGACATAATAATCTTCTTTGTAAAAGATAATTTAACAGATCATTTAAAATTTCTTTATAAAAGATCATAACGGTAACGATCATTGGGCCTAATAAATGCTTAAAAGTTGACATAATTATTTTCTTTCTAAAAGATAATTTAATAGATCATTGAAAATTTCTTTATAAAAGATCATAACGGTAACGATCAATGGGCCTAATAAATGCCCAAAAAGTTGACATATTTATCTTCTTTGTAAAAAATAATTAAATAGATCATTTAAAATTTCTTTATAAAAGATCATAACGGTAACGATCATTGGGCCTAATAAATGCCAAAAAAGTTGACATAATTATCTTTTTTGTAAAAGATAATTTAATAGATCATTTAAAATTTCTTTATAAAAGATCATAACGGTAACGATCATTGGGCCTAATAAATGCCAAAAAAGTTGACATAATTATCTTCTTCGTAAAAGATAATTTAATGGATCATTTAAAATTTCTTTATAAAAGATGATAATGGTAACGATCATTGGGCCTAAGAAATGCAAAAAAAGCTGACATAATAATCTTCTTTGTAAAAGATAATTTAACAGATCATTTAAAATTTCTTTATAAAAGATCATAACGGTAACAATCATTGGGCCTAATAAATGCTTAAAAGTTGACATAATTATCTTCTTTCTAAACGATAATTTAATAGATCATTGGAAATTTCTTTGTAAAAGATCATAACGGTAACGATCATTGGGCCTAATAAATGCCAAAAAAGTTGACATAATTATCTTCTCTGTAAAAGATAATTTAATAGATCGTTTAAAATTCGTTTATTAAAAGATCATAACGGTAACGATCATTGGGCCTAATAAATGCTTAAAAGTTGACATAATTATCTTCTTTCTAAAAGATAATTTAATAGATCATTGAAAATTTCTTTATAAAAGATCATAACGGTAACGATCAATGGGCCTAATAAATGCCCAAAAAGTTGACATATTTATCTTCTTTGTAAAAAATAATTAAATAGATCATTTAAAATTTCTTTATAAAAGATCATAACGGTAACGATCATTGGGCCTAATAAATGCCAAAAAAGTTGACATAATTATCTTTTTTGTAAAAGATAATTTAATAGATCATTTAAAATTTCTTTATAAAAGATCATAACGGTAACGATCATTGGGCGTAATAAATGCCAATAAAGTTGACATAATTATCTTCTTCGTAAAAGATAATTTAATGGATCATTTAAAATTTCTTTATAAAAGATCATAATGGTAACGATCATTGGGCCTAATAAATGCAAAAAAAGTTGACATAATAATCTTCTTTGTAAAAGATAATTTAACAGATCATTTAAAATTTCTTTATAAAAGATCATAACGGTAACGATCATTGGGCCTAATAAATGCTTAAAAGTTGACATAATTATCTTCTTTCTAAAAGATAATTTAATAGATCATTGAAAATTTCTTTATAAAAGATCATAACGGTAACGATCAATGGGCCTAATAAATGCCCAAAAAGTTGACATATTTATCTTCTTTGTAAAAAATAATTAAATAGATCATTTAAAATTTCTTTATAAAAGATCATAATGGTAACGATCATTGGGCCTAAGAAATGCCAAAAAAGTTGACATAATTATCTTTTTTGTAAAAGATAATTTAATAGATCATTTAAAATTTCTTTATAAACGATCATAACGGTAACGATCATTGGGCCTAATAAATGCCAAAAAAGTTGACATAATTATCTTCTTCGTAAAAGATAATTTAATGGATCATTTAAAATTTCTTTATAAAAGATCATAATGGTAACGATCATTGGGCCTAAGAAATGCAAAAAAAGCTGACATAATAATCTTCTTTGTAAAAGATAATTTAACAGATCATTTAAAATTTCTTTATAAAAGATTATAACGGTAACAATCGTTGGGCCTAATAAATGCTTAAAAGTTGACATAATTATCTTCTTTCTAAACGATAATTTAATAGATCGTTGGAAATTTCTTTGTAAAAGATCATAACGGTAACGATCATTGGGCCTAAGAAATGCCAAAAAAGTTGACACAATTATCTTCTCTGTAAAAGATAATTTAATAGATCGTTTAAAATTCGTTTATTAAAAGATCATAACGGTAACGATCATTGGGCCTAATAAATGCTTAAAAGTTGACATAATTATCTTCTTTCTAAAAGATAATTTAATAGATCATTGAAAATTTGTTTATAAAAGATCATAACGGTAACGATCAATGGGCCTAATAAATGCCCAAAAAGTTGACATATTTATCTTCTTTGTAAAAAATAATTAAATAGATCATTTAAAATTTCTTTATAAAAGATCATAACGGTAACGATCATTGGGCCTAATAAATGCCAAAAAAGTTGACATAATTATCTTTTTTGTAAAAGATAATTTAATAGATCATTTAAAATTTCTTTATAAAAGATCATAACGGTAACGATCATTGGGCCTAATAAATGCCAATAAAGTTGACATAATTATCTTCTTCGTAAAAGATAATTTAATGGATCATTTAAAATTTCTTTATAAAAGATGATAATGGTAACGATCATTGGGCCTAAGAAATGCAAAAAAAGCTGACATAATAATCTTCTTTGTAAAAGATAATTTAACAGATCATTTAAAATTTTTTTATAAAAGATCATAACGGTAACAATCATTGGGCCTAATAAATGCTTAAAAGTTGACATAATTATCTTCTTTCTAAACGATAATTTAATAGATCATTGGAAATTTCTTTGTAAAAGATCATAACGGTAACGATCATTGGGCCTAATAAATGCCAAAAAAGTTGACATAATTATCTTCTCTGTAAAAGATAATTTAATAGATCGTTTAAAATTCGTTTATTAAAAGATCATAACGGTAACGATCATTGGGCCTAATAAATGCTTAAAAGTTGACATAATTATCTTCTTTCTAAAAGATAATTTAATAGATCATTGAAAATTTCTTTATAAAAGATCATAACGGTAACGATCAATGGGCCTAATAAATGCCCAAAAAGTTGACATATTTATCTTCTTTGTAAAAAATAATTAAATAGATCATTTAAAATTTCTTTATAAAAGATCATAACGGTAACGATCATTGGGCCTAATAAATGCCAAAAAAGTTGACATAATTATCTTTTTTGTAAAAGATAATTTAATAGATCATTTAAAATTTCTTTATAAAAGATCATAACGGTAACGATCATTGGGCGTAATAAATGCCAATAAAGTTGACATAATTATCTTCTTCGTAAAAGATAATTTAATGGATCATTTAAAATTTCTTTATAAAAGATCATAATGGTAACGATCATTGGGCCTAATAAATGCAAAAAAAGTTGACATAATAATCTTCTTTGTAAAAGATAATTTAACAGATCATTTAAAATTTCTTTATAAAAGATCATAACGGTAACGATCATTGGGCCTAATAAATGCTTAAAAGTTGACATAATTATCTTCTTTCTAAAAGATAATTTAATAGATCATTGAAAATTTCTTTATAAAAGATCATAACGGTAACGATCAATGGGCCTAATAAATGCCCAAAAAGTTGACATATTTATCTTCTTTGTAAAAAATAATTAAATAGATCATTTAAAATTTCTTTATAAAAGATCATAATGGTAACGATCATTGGGCCTAAGAAATGCCAAAAAAGTTGACATAATTATCTTTTTTGTAAAAGATAATTTAATAGATCATTTAAAATTTCTTTATAAACGATCATAACGGTAACGATCATTGGGCCTAATAAATGCCAAAAAAGTTGACATAATTATCTTCTTCGTAAAAGATAATTTAATGGATCATTTAAAATTTCTTTATAAAAGATCATAATGGTAACGATCATTGGGCCTAATAAATGCAAAAAAAGTTGACATAATTATCTTCTTTCTAAAAGATAATTTAATAGATCATTGAAAATTTCTTTATAAAAGATCATAACGGTAACGATCAATGGGCCTAATAAATGCCCAAAAAGTTGACATATTTATCTTCTTTGTAAAAAATAATTAAATAGATCATTTAAAATTTCTTTATAAAAGATCATAATGGTAACGATCATTGGGCCTAAGAAATGCCAAAAAAGTTGACATAATTATCTTTTTTGTAAAAGATAATTTAATAGATCATTTAAAATTTCTTTATAAACGATCATAACGGTAACGATCATTGGGCCTAATAAATGCCAAAAAAGTTGACATAATTATCTTCTTCGTAAAAGATAATTTAATGGATCATTTAAAATTTCTTTATAAAAGATCATAATGGTAACGATCATTGGGCCTAAGAAATGCAAAAAAAGCTGACATAATAATCTTCTTTGTAAAAGATAATTTAACAGATCATTTAAAATTTCTTTATAAAAGATTATAACGGTAACAATCGTTGGGCCTAATAAATGCTTAAAAGTTGACATAATTATCTTCTTTCTAAACGATAATTTAATAGATCGTTGGAAATTTCTTTGTAAAAGATCATAACGGTAACGATCATTGGGCCTAAGAAATGCCAAAAAAGTTGACACAATTATCTTCTCTGTAAAAGATAATTTAATAGATCGTTTAAAATTCGTTTATTAAAAGATCATAACGGTAACGATCATTGGGCCTAATAAATGCTTAAAAGTTGACATAATTATCTTCTTTCTAAAAGATAATTTAATAGATCATTGAAAATTTGTTTATAAAAGATCATAACGGTAACGATCAATGGGCCTAATAAATGCCCAAAAAGTTGACATATTTATCTTCTTTGTAAAAAATAATTAAATAGATCATTTAAAATTTCTTTATAAAAGATCATAACGGTAACGATCATTGGGCCTAATAAATGCCAAAAAAGTTGACATAATTATCTTTTTTGTAAAAGATAATTTAATAGATCATTTAAAATTTCTTTATAAAAGATCATAACGGTAACGATCATTGGGCCTAATAAATGCCAATAAAGTTGACATAATTATCTTCTTCGTAAAAGATAATTTAATGGATCATTTAAAATTTCTTTATAAAAGATCATAATGGTAACGATCATTGGGCCTAATAAATGCAAAAAAAGTTGACATAATAATCTTCTTTGTAAAAGATAATTTAACAGATCATTTAAAATTTCTTTATAAAAGATCATAACGGTAACGATCATTGGGCCTAATAAATGCTTAAAAGTTGACATAATTATCTTCTTTCTAAAAGATAATTTAATAGATCATTGAAAATTTCTTTATAAAAGATCATAAAGGTAACGATCAATGGGCCTAATAAATGCCCAAAAAGTTGACATATTTATCTTCTTTGTAAAAATAATTAAATAGATCATTTAAAATTTCTTTATAAAAGATCATAATGGTAACGATCATTGGCCCTAAGAAATACCAAAAAAGTTGACATAATTATCTTTTTTGTAAAAGATAATTTAATAGATCATTTAAAATTTCTTTATAAAAGATCATAACGGTAACGATCATTGGGCCTAATAAATGCCAAAAAACTTGACATAATTATCTTCTTCGTAAAAGATAATTTAATGGATCATTTAAAATTTCTTTATAAAAGATCATAATGGTAACGATCATTGGGCCTAATAAATGCAAAAAAAGTTGACATAATAATCTTCTTTGTAAAAGATAATTTAACAGATCATTTAAAATTTCTTTATAAAAGATCATAACGGTAACGATCATTGGGCCTAATAAATGCCAATAAAGTTGACATAATTATCTTCTTCGTAAAAGATAATTTAATGGATCATTTAAAATTTCTTTATAAAAGATCATAATGGTAACGATCATTGGGCCTAATAAATGCAAAAAAAGTTGACATAATAATCTTCTTTGTAAAAGATAATTTAACAGATCATTTAAAATTTCTTTATAAAAGATCATAACGGTAACGATCATTGGGCCTAATAAATGCAAAAAAAGTTGACATAATAATCTTCTTTGTAAAAGATAATTTAACAGATCATTTAAAATTTCTTTATAAAAGATCATAACGGTAACGATCATTGGGCCTAATAAATGCTTAAAAGTTGACATAATTATCTTCTTTCTAAAAGATAATTTAATAGATCATTGAAAATTTCTTTATAAAAGATCATAACGGTAACGATCAATGGGCCTAATAAATGCCCAAAAAGTTGACATATTTATCTTCTTTGTAAAAAATAATTAAATAGATCATTTAAAATTTCTTTATAAAAGATCATAATGGTAACGATCATTGGGCCTAAGAAATACCAAAAAAGTTGACATAATTATCTTTTTTGTAAAAGATAATTTAATAGATCATTTAAAATTTCTTTATAAAAGATCATAACGGTAACGATCATTGAGCCTAATAAATGCCAAAAAAGTTGACATAATTATCTTCTTCGTAAAAGATAATTTAATGGATCATTTAAAATTTCTTTATAAAAGATCATAATGGTAACGATCATTGGGCCTAATAAATGCAAAAAAAGTTGACATAATAATCTTCTTTGTAAAAGATAATTTAACAGATCATTTAAAATTTCTTTATAAAAGATCATAACGGTGACAATCATTGGGCCTAATAAATGCTTAAAAGTTGACATAATTATCTTCTTTCTAAACGATAATTTAATAGATCATTGGAAATTTCTTTGTAAAAGATCATAACGGTAACGATCATTGGGCCTAATAAATGCCAAAAAAGTTGACATAATTATCTTCTCTGTAAAAGATAATTTAATAGATCGTTTAAAATTCGTTTATTAAAAGATCATAACGGTAACGATCATTGGGCCTAATAAATGCTTAAAAGTTGACATAATTATCTTCTTTCTAAAAGATAATTTAATAGATCATTGAAAATTTCTTTATAAAAGATCATAACGGTAACGATCAATGGGCCTAATAAATGCCCAAAAAGTTGACATATTTATCTTCTTTGTAAAAAATAATTAAATAGATCATTTAAAATTTCTTTATAAAAGATCATAACGGTAACGATCATTGGGCCTAATAAATGCCAAAAAAGTTGACATAATTATCTTTTTTGTAAAAGATAATTTAATAGATCATTTAAAATTTCTTTATAAAAGATCATAACGGTAACGATCATTGGGCCTAATAAATGCCAATAAAGTTGACATAATTATCTTCTTCGTAAAAGATAATTTAATGGATCATTTAAAATTTCTTTATAAAAGATCATAATGGTAACGATCATTGGGCCTAATAAATGCAAAAAAAGTTGACATAATAATCTTCTTTGTAAAAGATAATTTAACAGATCATTTAAAATTTCTTTATAAAAGATCATAACGGTAACGATCATTGGGCCTAATAAATGCTTAAAAGTTGACATAATTATCTTCTTTCTAAAAGATAATTTAATAGATCATTGAAAATTTCTTTATAAAAGATCATAACGGTAACGATCAATGGGCCTAATAAATGCCCAAAAAGTTGACATATTTATCTTCTTTGTAAAAAATAATTAAATAGATCATTTAAAATTTCTTTATAAAAGATCATAATGGTAACGATCATTGGGCCTAAGAAATTCCAAAAAAGTTGACATAATTATCTTTTTTGTAAAAGATAATTTAATAGATCATTTAAAATTTTTTTATAAAAGATCATAACGGTAACGATCATTGGGCCTAATAAATGCCAAAAAAGTTGACATAATTATCTTCTTCGTAAAAGATAATTTAATGGATCATTTAAAATTTCTTTATAAAAGATGATAATGGTAACGATCATTGGGCCTAAGAAATGGAAAAAAAGCTGACATAATAATCTTCTTTGTAAAAGATAATTTAACAGATCATTTAAAATTTCTTTATAAAAGATCATAACGGTAACAATCATTGGGCCTAATAAATGCTTAAAAGTTGACATAATTATCTTCTTTCTAAACGATAATTTAATAGATCATTGGAAATTTCTTTGTAAAAGATCATAACGGTAACGATCATTGGGCCTAATAAATGCCAAAAAAGTTGACATAATTATCTTCTCTGTAAAAGATAATTTAATAGATCGTTTAAAATTCGTTTATTAAAAGATCATAACGGTAACGATCATTGGGCCTAATAAATGCTTAAAAGTTGACATAATTATCTTCTTTCTAAAAGATAATTTAATAGATCATTGAAAATTTCTTTATAAAAGATCATAACGGTAACGATCAATGGGCCTAATAAATGCCCAAAAAGTTGACATATTTATCTTCTTTGTAAAAAATAATTAAATAGATCATTTAAAATTTCTTTATAAAAGATCATAACGGTAACGATCATTGGGCCTAATAAATGCCAAAAAAGTTGACATAATTATCTTTTTTGTAAAAGATAATTTAATAGATCATTTAAAATTTCTTTATAAAAGATCATAACGGTAACGATCATTGGGCCTAATAAATGCCAATAAAGTTGACATAATTATCTTCTTCGTAAAAGATAATTTAATGGATCATTTAAAATTTCTTTATAAAAGATCATAATGGTAACGATCATTGGGCCTAATAAATGCAAAAAAAGTTGACATAATAATCTTCTTTGTAAAAGATAATTTAACAGATCATTTAAAATTTCTTTATAAAAGATCATAACGGTAACGATCATTGGGCCTAATAAATGCTTAAAAGTTGACATAATTATCTTCTTTCTAAAAGATAATTTAATAGATCATTGAAAATTTCTTTATAAAAGATCATAACGGTAACGATCAATGGGCCTAATAAATGCCCAAAAAGTTGACATATTTATCTTCTTTGTAAAAAATAATTAAATAGATCATTTAAAATTTCTTTATAAAAGATCATAATGGTAACGATCATTGGGCCTAAGAAATTCCAAAAAAGTTGACATAATTATCTTTTTTGTAAAAGATAATTTAATAGATCATTTAAAATTTTTTTATAAAAGATCATAACGGTAACGATCATTGGGCCTAATAAATGCCAAAAAAGTTGACATAATTATCTTCTTCGTAAAAGATAATTTAATGGATCATTTAAAATTTCTTTATAAAAGATGATAATGGTAACGATCATTGGGCCTAAGAAATGGAAAAAAAGCTGACATAATAATCTTCTTTGTAAAAGATAATTTAACAGATCATTTAAAATTTCTTTATAAAAGATCATAACGGTAACAATCATTGGGCCTAATAAATGCTTAAAAGTTGACATAATTATCTTCTTTCTAAACGATAATTTAATAGATCATTGGAAATTTCTTTGTAAAAGATCATAACGGTAACGATCATTGGGCCTAATAAATGCCAAAAAAGTTGACATAATTATCTTCTCTGTAAAAGATAATTTAATAGATCGTTTAAAATTCGTTTATTAAAAGATCATAACGGTAACGATCATTGGGCCTAATAAATGCTTAAAAGTTGACATAATTATCTTCTTTCTAAAAGATAATTTAATAGATCATTGAAAATTTCTTTATAAAAGATCATAACGGTAACGATCAATGGGCCTAATAAATGCCCAAAAAGTTGACATATTTATCTTCTTTGTAAAAAATAATTAAATAGATCATTTAAAATTTCTTTATAAAAGATCATAACGGTAACGATCATTGGGCCTAATAAATGCCAAAAAAGTTGACATAATTATCTTTTTTGTAAAAGATAATTTAATAGATCATTTAAAATTTCTTTATAAAAGATCATAACGGTAACGATCATTGGGCCTAATAAATGCCAAAAAAGTTGACATAATTATCTTCTTCGTAAAAGATAATTTAATGGATCATTTAAAATTTCTTTATAAAAGATCATAATGGTAACGATCATTGGGCCTAATAAATGCAAAAAAAGTTGACATAATAATCTTCTTTGTAAAAGATAATTTAACAGATCATTTAAAATTTCTTTATAAAAGATCATAACGGTAACGATCATTGGGCCTAATAAATGCTTAAAAGTTGACATAATTATCTTCTTTCTAAAAGATAATTTAATAGATCATTGAAAATTTCTTTATAAAAGATCATAACGGTAACGATCAATGGGCCTAATAAATGCCCAAAAAGTTGACATATTTATCTTCTTTGTAAAAAATAATTAAATAGATCATTTAAAATTTCTTTATAAAAGATCATAACGGTAACGATCATTGGGCCTAATAAATGCCAAAAAAGTTGACATAATTATCTTTTTTGTAAAAGATAATTTAATAGATCATTTAAAATTTCTTTATAAAAGATCATAACGGTAACGATCATTGGGCCTAATAAATGCCAAAAAAGTTGACATAATTATCTTCTTCGTAAAAGATAATTTAATGGATCATTTAAAATTTCTTTATAAAAGATGATAATGGTAACGATCATTGGGCCTAAGAAATGCAAAAAAAGCTGACATAATAATCTTCTTTGTAAAAGATAATTTAACAGATCATTTAAAATTTCTTTATAAAAGATCATAACGGTAACAATCATTGGGCCTAATAAATGCTTAAAAGTTGACATAATTATCTTCTTTCTAAACGATAATTTAATAGATCATTGGAAATTTCTTTGTAAAAGATCATAACGGTAACGATCATTGGGCCTAATAAATGCCAAAAAAGTTGACATAATTATCTTCTCTGTAAAAGATAATTTAATAGATCGTTTAAAATTCGTTTATTAAAAGATCATAACGGTAACGATCATTGGGCCTAATAAATGCTTAAAAGTTGACATAATTATCTTCTTTCTAAAAGATAATTTAATAGATCATTGAAAATTTCTTTATAAAAGATCATAACGGTAACGATCAATGGGCCTAATAAATGCCCAAAAAGTTGACATATTTATCTTCTTTGTAAAAAATAATTAAATAGATCATTTAAAATTTCTTTATAAAAGATCATAACGGTAACGATCATTGGGCCTAATAAATGCCAAAAAAGTTGACATAATTATCTTTTTTGTAAAAGATAATTTAATAGATCATTTAAAATTTCTTTATAAAAGATCATAACGGTAACGATCATTGGGCGTAATAAATGCCAATAAAGTTGACATAATTATCTTCTTCGTAAAAGATAATTTAATGGATCATTTAAAATTTCTTTATAAAAGATCATAATGGTAACGATCATTGGGCCTAATAAATGCAAAAAAAGTTGACATAATAATCTTCTTTGTAAAAGATAATTTAACAGATCATTTAAAATTTCTTTATAAAAGATCATAACGGTAACGATCATTGGGCCTAATAAATGCTTAAAAGTTGACATAATTATCTTCTTTCTAAAAGATAATTTAATAGATCATTGAAAATTTCTTTATAAAAGATCATAACGGTAACGATCAATGGGCCTAATAAATGCCCAAAAAGTTGACATATTTATCTTCTTTGTAAAAAATAATTAAATAGATCATTTAAAATTTCTTTATAAAAGATCATAATGGTAACGATCATTGGGCCTAAGAAATGCCAAAAAAGTTGACATAATTATCTTTTTTGTAAAAGATAATTTAATAGATCATTTAAAATTTCTTTATAAACGATCATAACGGTAACGATCATTGGGCCTAATAAATGCCAAAAAAGTTGACATAATTATCTTCTTCGTAAAAGATAATTTAATGGATCATTTAAAATTTCTTTATAAAAGATCATAATGGTAACGATCATTGGGCCTAAGAAATGCAAAAAAAGCTGACATAATAATCTTCTTTGTAAAAGATAATTTAACAGATCATTTAAAATTTCTTTATAAAAGATTATAACGGTAACAATCGTTGGGCCTAATAAATGCTTAAAAGTTGACATAATTATCTTCTTTCTAAACGATAATTTAATAGATCGTTGGAAATTTCTTTGTAAAAGATCATAACGGTAACGATCATTGGGCCTAAGAAATGCCAAAAAAGTTGACACAATTATCTTCTCTGTAAAAGATAATTTAATAGATCGTTTAAAATTCGTTTATTAAAAGATCATAACGGTAACGATCATTGGGCCTAATAAATGCTTAAAAGTTGACATAATTATCTTCTTTCTAAAAGATAATTTAATAGATCATTGAAAATTTGTTTATAAAAGATCATAACGGTAACGATCAATGGGCCTAATAAATGCCCAAAAAGTTGACATATTTATCTTTTTTGTAAAAAATAATTAAATAGATCATTTAAAATTTCTTTATAAAAGATCATAACGGTAACGATCATTGGGCCTAATAAATGCCAAAAAAGTTGACATAATTATCTTTTTTGTAAAAGATAATTTAATAGATCATTTAAAATTTCTTTATAAAAGATCATAACGGTAACGATCATTGGGCCTAATAAATGCCAATAAAGTTGACATAATTATCTTCTTCGTAAAAGATAATTTAATGGATCATTTAAAATTTCTTTATAAAAGATCATAATGGTAACGATCATTGGGCCTAATAAATGCAAAAAAAGTTGACATAATAATCTTCTTTGTAAAAGATAATTTAACAGATCATTTAAAATTTCTTTATAAAAGATCATAACGGTAACGATCATTGGGCCTAATAAATGCTTAAAAGTTGACATAATTATCTTCTTTCTAAAAGATAATTTAATAGATCATTGAAAATTTCTTTATAAAAGATCATAACGGTAACGATCAATGGGCCTAATAAATGCCCAAAAAGTTGACATATTTATCTTCTTTGTAAAAAATAATTAAATAGATCATTTAAAATTTCTTTATAAAAGATCATAATGGTAACGATCATTGGGCCTAAGAAATATCAAAAAAGTTGACATAATTATCTTTTTTGTAAAAGATAATTTAATAGATCATTTAAAATTTCTTTATAAAAGATCATAACGGTAACGATCATTGGGCCTAATAAATGCCAAAAAAGTTGACATAATTATCTTCTTCGTAAAAGATAATTTAATGGATCATTTAAAATTTCTTTATAAAAGATCATAATGGTAACGATCATTGGGCCTAATAAATGCAAAAAAAGTTGACATAATAATCTTCTTTGTAAAAGATAATTTAACAGATCATTTAAAATTTCTTTATAAAAGATCATAACGGTAACGATCATTGGGCCTAATAAATGCCAATAAAGTTGACATAATTATCTTCTTCGTAAAAGATAATTTAATGGATCATTTAAAATTTCTTTATAAAAGATCATAATGGTAACGATCATTGGGCCTAATAAATGCAAAAAAAGTTGACAGAATAATCATCTTTGTAAAAGATAATTTAACAGATCATTTAAAATTTCTTTATAAAAGATCATAACGGTAACGATCATTGGGCCTAATAAATGCAAAAAAAGTTGACATAATAATCTTCTTTGTAAAAGATAATTTAACAGATCATTTAAAATTTCTTTATAAAAGATCATAACGGTAACGATCATTGGGCCTAATAAATGCTTAAAAGTTGACATAATTATCTTCTTTCTAAAAGATAATTTAATAGATCATTGAAAATTTCTTTATAAAAGATCATAACGGTAACGATCAATGGGCCTAATAAATGCCCAAAAAGTTGACATATTTATCTTCTTTGTAAAAAATAATTAAATAGATCATTTAAAATTTCTTTATAAAAGATCATAATGGTAACGATCATTGGGCCTAAGAAATACCAAAAAAGTTGACATAATTATCTTTTTTGTAAAAGATAATTTAATAGATCATTTAGAATTTCTTTATAAAAGATCATAACGGTAACGATCATTGAGCCTAATAAATGCCAAAAAAGTTGACATAATTATCTTCTTCGTAAAAGATAATTTAATGGATCATTTAAAATTTCTTTATAAAAGATCATAATGGTAACGATCATTGGGCCTAATAAATGCAAAAAAAGTTGACATAATAATCTTCTTTGTAAAAGATAATTTAACAGATCATTTAAAATTTCTTTATAAAAGATCATAACGGTGACAATCATTGGGCCTAATAAATGCTTAAAAGTTGACATAATTATCTTCTTTCTAAACGATAATTTAATAGATCATTGGAAATTTCTTTGTAAAAGATCATAACGGTAACGATCATTGGGCCTAATAAATGCCAAAAAAGTTGACATAATTATCTTCTCTGTAAAAGATAATTTAATAGATCGTTTAAAATTCGTTTATTAAAAGATCATAACGGTAACGATCATTGGGCCTAATAAATGCTTAAAAGTTGACATAATTATCTTCTTTCTAAAAGATAATTTAATAGATCATTGAAAATTTCTTTATAAAAGATCATAACGGTAACGATCAATGGGCCTAATAAATGCCCAAAAAGTTGACATATTTATCTTCTTTGTAAAAAATAATTAAATAGATCATTTAAAATTTCTTTATAAAAGATCATAACGGTAACGATCATTGGGCCTAATAAATGCCAAAAAAGTTGACATAATTATCTTTTTTGTAAAAGATAATTTAATAGATCATTTAAAATTTCTTTATAAAAGATCATAACGGTAACGATCATTGGGCCTAATAAATGCCAATAAAGTTGACATAATTATCTTCTTCGTAAAAGATAATTTAATGGATCATTTAAAATTTCTTTATAAAAGATCATAATGGTAACGATCATTGGGCCTAATAAATGCAAAAAAAGTTGACATAATAATCTTCTTTGTAAAAGATAATTTAACAGATCATTTAAAATTTCTTTATAAAAGATCATAACGGTAACGATCATTGGGCCTAATAAATGCTTAAAAGTTGACATAATTATCTTCTTTCTAAAAGATAATTTAATAGATCATTGAAAATTTCTTTATAAAAGATCATAACGGTAACGATCAATGGGCCTAATAAATGCCCAAAAAGTTGACATATTTATCTTCTTTGTAAAAAATAATTAAATAGATCATTTAAAATTTCTTTATAAAAGATCATAACGGTAACGATCATTGGGCCTAAGAAATGCCAAAAAAGTTGACATAATTATCTTTTTTGTAAAAGATAATTTAATAGATCATTTAAAATTTCTTTATAAAAGATCATAACGGTAACGATCATTGGGCCTAATAAATGCCAAAAAAGTTGACATAATTATCTTCTTCGTAAAAGATAATTTAATGGATCATTTAAAATTTCTTTATAAAAGATCATAATGGTAACGATCATTGGGCCTAAGAAATGCAAAAAAAGCTGACATAATAATCTTCTTTGTAAAAGATAATTTAACAGATCATTTAAAATTTCTTTATAAAAGATCATAACGGTAACAATCATTGGGCCTAATGAATGCTTAAAAGTTGACATAATTATCTTCTTTCTAAACGATAATTTAATAGATCATTGGAAATTTCTTTGTAAAAGATCATAACGGTAACGATCATTGGGCCTAATAAATGCCAAAAAAGTTGACATAATTATCTTCTCTGTAAAAGATAATTTAATAGATCGTTTAAAATTCGTTTATTAAAAGATCATAACGGTAACGATCATTGGGCCTAATAAATGCTTAAAAGTTGACATAATTATCTTCTTTCTAAAAGATAATTTAATAGATCATTGAAAATTTCTTTATAAAAGATCATAACGGTAACGATCAATGGGCCTAATAAATGCCCAAAAAGTTGACATATTTATCTTCTTTGTAAAAAATAATTAAATAGATCATTTAAAATTTCTTTATAAAAGATCATAACGGTAACGATCATTGGGCCTAATAAATGCCAAAAAAGTTGACATAATTATCTTTTTTGTAAAAGATAATTTAATAGATCATTTAAAATTTCTTTATAAAAGATCATAACGGTAACGATCATTGGGCCTAATAAATGCCAATAAAGTTGACATAATTATCTTCTTCGTAAAAGATAATTTAATGGATCATTTAAAATTTCTTTATAAAAGATCATAATGGTAACGATCATTGGGCCTAATAAATGCAAAAAAAGTTGACATAATAATCTTCTTTGTAAAAGATAATTTAACAGATCATTTAAAATTTCTTTATAAAAGATCATAACGGTAACGATCATTGGGCCTAATAAATGCTTAAAAGTTGACATAATTATCTTCTTTCTAAAAGATAATTTAATAGATCATTGAAAATTTCTTTATAAAAGATCATAACGGTAACGATCAATGGGCCTAATAAATGCCCAAAAAGTTGACATATTTATCTTCTTTGTAAAAAATAATTAAATAGATCATTTAAAATTTCTTTATAAAAGATCATAACGGTAACGATCATTGGGCCTAAGAAATGCCAAAAAAGTTGACATAATTATCTTTTTTGTAAAAGATAATTTAATAGATCATTTAAAATTTCTTTATAAAAGATCATAACGGTAACGATCATTGGGCCTAATAAATGCCAAAAAAGTTGACATAATTATCTTCTTCGTAAAAGATAATTTAATGGATCATTTAAAATTTCTTTATAAAAGATCATAATGGTAACGATCATTGGGCCTAAGAAATGCAAAAAAAGCTGACATAATAATCTTCTTTGTAAAAGATAATTTAACAGATCATTTAAAATTTCTTTATAAAAGATCATAACGGTAACAATCATTGGGCCTAATGAATGCTTAAAACTTGACATAATTATCTTCTTTCTAAACGATAATTTAATAGATCATTGGAAATTTCTTTGTAAAAGATCATAACGGTAACGATCATTGGGCCTAATAAATGCCAAAAAAGTTGACATAATTATCTTCTCTGTAAAAGATAATTTAATAGATCGTTTAAAATTCGTTTATTAAAAGATCATAACGGTAACGATCATTGGGCCTAATAAATGCTTAAAAGTTGACATAATTATCTTCTTTCTAAAAGATAATTTAATAGATCATTGAAAATTTCTTTATAAAAGATCATAACGGTAACGATCAATGGGCCTAATAAATGCCCAAAAAGTTGACATATTTATCTTCTTTGTAAAAAATAATTAAATAGATCATTTAAAATTTCTTTATAAAAGATCATAACGGTAACGATCATTGGGCCTAATAAATGCCAAAAAAGTTGACATAATTATCTTTTTTGTAAAAGATAATTTAATAGATCATTTAAAATTTCTTTATAAAAGATCATAACGGTAACGATCATTGGGCCTAATAAATGCCAATAAAGTTGACATAATTATCTTCTTCGTAAAAGATAATTTAATGGATCATTTAAAATTTCTTTATAAAAGATCATAATGGTAACGATCATTGGGCCTAATAAATGCAAAAAAAGTTGACATAATAATCTTCTTTGTAAAAGATAATTTAACAGATCATTTAAAATTTCTTTATAAAAGATCATAACGGTAACGATCATTGGGCCTAATAAATGCTTAAAAGTTGACATAATTATCTTCTTTCTAAAAGATAATTTAATAGATCATTGAAAATTTCTTTATAAAAGATCATAACGGTAACGATCAATGGGCCTAATAAATGCCCAAAAAGTTGACATATTTATCTTCTTTGTAAAAAATAATTAAATAGATCATTTAAAATTTCTTTATAAAAGATCATAATGGTAACGATCATTGGGCCTAAGAAATACCAAAAAAGTTGACATAATTATCTTTTTTGTAAAAGATAATTTAATAGATCATTTAAAATTTCTTTATAAGATCATAACGGTAACGATCATTGGGCCTAATAAATGCCAAAAAAGTTGACATAATTATCTTCTTCGTAAAAGATAATTTAATGGATCATTTAAAATTTCTTTATAAAAGATCATAATGGTAACGATCATTGGGCCTAATAAATGCAAAAAAAGTTGACATAATAATCTTCTTTGTAAAAGATAATTTAACAGATCATTTAAAATTTCTTTATAAAAGATCATAACGGTAACAATCATTGGGGCTAATAAATGCTTAAAAGTTGACATAATTATCTTCTTTCTAAACGATAATTTAATAGATCATTGGAAATTTCTTTGTAAAAGATCATAACGGTAACGATCATTGGGCCTAATAAATGCCAAAAAAGTTGACATAATTATCTTCTATGTAAAAGATAATTTAATAGATCGTTTAAAATTCGTTTATTAAAAGATCATAACGGTAACGATCATTGGGCCTAATAAATGCTTAAAAGTTGACATAATTATCTTCTTTCTAAAAGATAATTTAATAGATCATTGAAAATTTCTTTATAAAAGATCATAACGGTAACGATCAATGGGCCTAATAAATGCCCAAAAAGTTGACATATTTATCTTCTTTGTAAAAAATAATTAAATAGATCATTTAAAATTTCTTTATAAAAGATCATAACGGTAACGATCATTGGGCCTAATAAATGCCAAAAAAGTTGACATAATTATCTTTTTTGTAAAAGATAATTTAATAGATCATTTAAAATTTCTTTATAAAAGATCATAACGGTAACGATCATTGGGCCTAATAAATGCCAATAAAGTTGACATAATTATCTTCTTCGTAAAAGATAATTTAATGGATCATTTAAAATTTCTTTATAAAAGATCATAATGGTAACGATCATTGAGCCTAATAAATGCAAAAAAAGTTGACATAATAATCTTCTTTGTAAAAGATAATTTAACAGATCATTTAAAATTTCTTTATAAAAGATCATAACGGTAACGATCATTGGGCCTAATAAATGCTTAAAAGTTGACATAATTATCTTCTTTCTAAAAGATAATTTAACAGATCATTGAAAATTTCTTTATAAAAGATCACAACGGTAACGATCAATGGGCCTAATAAATGCCCAAAAAGTTGACATATTTATCTTCTTTGTAAAAAATAATTAAATAGATAATTTAAAATTTCTTTATAAAAGATCATAACGGTAATGATCATTGGGCCTAAGAAATGCCAAAAAAGTTGACATAATTATCTTTTTTGTAAAAGATAATTTAATAGATCATTTAAAATTTCTTTATAAAAGATTATAACGGTAACGATCATTGGGCCTAATAAATGCCAAAAAAGTTGACATAATTATCTTCTTCGTAAAAGATAATTTAATGGATCATTTAAAATTTCATTATAAAAGATCATAATGGTAACGATCATTGGGCCTAAGAAATGCAAAAAAAGCTGACATAATAATCTTCTTTGTAAAAGATAATTTAACAGATCATTTAAAATTTCTTTATAAAAGATCATAACGGTAACAATCATTGGGCCTAATGAATGCTTAAAAGTTGACATAATTATCTTCTTTCTAAATGATAATTTAATAGATCATTGGAAATTTCTTTGTAAAAGATCATAACGGTAACGATCATTGGGCCTAATAAATGCCAAAAAAGTTGACATAATTATCTTCTCTGTAAAAGATAATTTAATAGATCGTTTAAAATTCGTTTATTAAAAGATCATAACGGTAACGATCATTGGGCCTAATAAATGCTTAAAAGTTGACATAATTATCTTCTTTCTAAAAGATAATTTAATAGATCATTGAAAATTTCTTTATAAAAGATCATAACGGTAACGATCAATGGGCCTAATAAATGCCCAAAAAGTTGACATATTTATCTTCTTTGTAAAAAATAATTAAATAGATCATTTAAAATTTCTTTATAAAAGATCATAACGGTAACGATCATTGGGCCTAATAAATGCCAAAAAAGTTGACATAATTATCTTTTTTGTAAAAGATAATTTAATAGATCATTTAAAATTTCTTTATAAAAGATCATAACGGTAACGATCATTGGGCCTAATAAATGCCAATAAAGTTGACATAATTATCTTCTTCGTAAAAGATAATTTAATGGATCATTTAAAATTTCTTTATAAAAGATCATAATGGTAACGATCATTGGGCCTAATAAATGCAAAAAAAGTTGACATAATAATCTTCTTTGTAAAAGATAATTTAACAGATCATTTAAAATTTCTTTATAAAAGATCATAACGGTAACGATCATTGGGCCTAATAAATGCTTAAAAGTTGACATAATTATCTTCTTTCTAAAAGATAATTTAATAGATCATTGAAAATTTCTTTATAAAAGATCATAACGGTAACGATCAATGGGCCTAATAAATGCCCAAAAAGTTGACATATTTATCTTCTTTGTAAAAAATAATTAAATAGATCATTTAAAATTTCTTTATAAAAGATCATAATGGTAACGATCATTGGGCCTAAGAAATACCAAAAAAGTTGACATAATTATCTTTTTTGTAAAAGATAATTTAATAGATCATTTAAAATTTCTTTATAAAAGATCATAACGGTAACGATCATTGGGCCTAATAAATGCCAAAAAAGTTGACATAATTATCTTCTTCGTAAAAGATAATTTAATGGATCATTTAAAATTTCTTTATAAAAGATCATAATGGTAACGATCATTGGGCCTAATAAATGCAAAAAAAGTTGACATAATAATCTTCTTTGTAAAAGATAATTTAACAGATCATTTAAAATTTCTTTATAAAAGATCATAACGGTAACAATCATTGGGGATAATAAATGCTTAAAAGTTGACATAATTATCTTCTTTCTAAACGATAATTTAATAGATCATTGGAAATTTCTTTGTAAAAGATCATAACGGTAATCATTGGGCCTAATAAATGCCAAAAAAGTTGACATAATTATCTTCTATGTAAAAGATAATTTAATAGATCGTTTAAAATTCGTTTATTAAAAGATCATAACGGTAACGATCATTGGGCCTAATAAATGCTTAAAAGTTGACATAATTATCTTCTTTCTAAAAGATAATTTAATAGATCATTGAAAATTTCTTTATAAAAGATCAGAACGGTAACGATCAATGGGCCTAATAAATGCCCAAAAAGTTGACATATTTATCTTCTTTGTAAAAAATAATTAAATAGATCATTTAAAATTTCTTTATAAAAGATCATAACGGTAACGATCATTGGGCCTAATAAATGCCAAAAAAGTTGACATAATTATCTTTTTTGTAAAAGATAATTTAATAGATCATTTAAAATTTCTTTATAAAAGATCATAACGGTAACGATCATTGGGCCTAATAAATGCCAATAAAGTTGACATAATTATCTTCTTCGTAAAAGATAATTTAATGGATCATTTAAAATTTCTTTATAAAAGATCATAATGGTAACGATCATTGAGCCTAATAAATGCAAAAAAAGTTGACATAATAATCTTCTTTGTAAAAGATAATTTAACAGATCATTTAAAATTTCTTTATAAAAGATCATAACGGTAACGATCATTGGGCCTAATAAATGCTTAAAAGTTGACATAATTATCTTCTTTCTAAAAGATAATTTAATAGATCATTGAAAATTTCTTTATAAAAGATCATAACGGTAACGATCAATGGGCCTAATAAATGCCCAAAAAGTTGACATATTTATCTTCTTTGTAAAAAATAATTAAATAGATCATTTAAAATTTCTTTATAAAAGATCATAATGGTAACGATCATTGGGCCTAAGAAATACCAAAAAAGTTGACATAATTATCTTTTTTGTAAAAGATAATTTAATAGATAATTTAAAATTTCTTTATAAAAGATCATAACGGTAACGATCATTGGGCCTAATAAATGCCAAAAAAGTTGACATAATTATCTTCTTCGTAAAAGATAATTTAATGGATCATTTAAAATTTCTTTATAAAAGATCATAATGGTAACGATCATTGGGCCTAATAAATGCAAAAAAAGTTGACATAATAATCTTCTTTGTAAAAGATAATTTAACAGATCATTTAAAATTTCTTTATAAAAGATCATAACGGTAACAATCATTGGGCCTAATAAATGCTTAAAAGTTGACATAATTATCTTCTTTCTAAACGATAATTTAATAGATCATTGGAAATTTCTTTGTAAAAGATCATAACGGTAACGATCATTGGGCCTAATAAATGCCAAAAAAGTTGACATAATTATCTTCTATGTAAAAGATAATTTAATAGATCGTTTAAAATTCGTTTATTAAAAGATCATAACGGTAACGATCATTGGGCCTAATAAATGCTTAAAAGTTGACATAATTATCTTCTTTCTAAAAGATAATTTAATAGATCATTGAAAATTTCTTTATAAAAGATCATAACGGTAACGATCAATGGGCCTAATAAATGCCCAAAAAGTTGACATATTTATCTTCTTTGTAAAAAATAATTAAATAGATCATTTAAAATTTCTTTATAAAAGATCATAACGGTAACGATCATTGGGCCTAATAAATGCCAAAAAAGTTGACATAATTATCTTTTTTGTAAAAGATAATTTAATAGATCATTTAAAATTTCTTTATAAAAGATCATAACGGTAACGATCATTGGGCCTAATAAATGCCAATAAAGTTGACATAATTATCTTCTTCGTAAAAGATAATTTAATGGATCATTTAAAATTTCTTTATAAAAGATCATAATGGTAACGATCATTGAGCCTAATAAATGCAAAAAAAGTTGACATAATAATCTTCTTTGTAAAAGATAATTTAACAGATCATTTAAAATTTCTTTATAAAAGATCATAACGGTAACGATCATTGGGCCTAATAAATGCTTAAAAGTTGACATAATTATCTTCTTTCTAAAAGATAATTTAATAGATCATTGAAAATTTCTTTATAAAAGATCATAACGGTAACGATCAATGGGCCTAATAAATGCCCAAAAAGTTGACATATTTATCTTCTTTGTAAAAAATAATTAAATAGATCATTTAAAATTTCTTTATAAAAGATCATAACAGTAACGATCATTGGGCCTAATAAATGCCAATAAAGTTGACATAATTATCTTCTTCGTAAAAGATAATTTAATGGATCATTTAAAATTTCTTTATAAAAGATCATAATGGTAATGATCATTGGGCCTAATAAATGCAAAAAAAGTTGACATAATAATCTTCTTTGTAAAAGATAATTTAACAGATCATTTAAAATTTCTTTATAAAAGATCATAACGGTAACGATCATTGGGCCTAATAAATGCTTAAAAGTTGACATAATTATCTTCTTTCTAAAAGATAATTTAATAGATCATTAAAAATTTCTTTATAAAATATCATAACGGTAACGATCAATGGGCCTAATAAATGCCCAAAAAGTTGACATATTTATCTTCTTTGTAAAAAATAATTAAATAGATCATTTAAAATTTCTTTATAAAAGATCATAACGGTAACGATCATTGGGCCTAATAAATGCCAAAAAAGTTGACATAATTATCTTTTTTGTAAAAGATAATTTAATAGATCATTTAAAATTTCTTTATAAAAGATCATAACGGTAACGATCATTGGGCCTAATAAATGCCAATAAAGTTGACATAATTATCTTCTTCGTAAAAGATAATTTAATGGATCATTTAAAATTTCCTTATAAAAGATCATAATGGTAACGATCATTGGGCCTAATAAATGCAAAAAAAGTTGACATAATAATCTTCTTTGTAAAAGATAATTTAACAGATCATTTAAAATTTCTTTATAAAAGATCATAACGGTAACGATCATTGGGCCTAATAAATGCTTAAAAGTTGACATAATTATCTTCTTTCTAAAAGATAATTTAATAGATCATTGAAAATTTCTTTATAAAAGATCATAACGGTAACGATCAATGGGCCTAATAAATGCCCAAAAAGTTGACATATTTATCTTCTTTGTAAAAAATAATTAAATAGATCATTTAAAATTTCTTTATAAAAGATCATAACGGTAACGATCATTGGGCCTAAGAAATGCCAAAAAAGTTGACATAATTATCTTTTTTGTAAAAGATAATTTAATAGATCATTTAAAATTTCTTTATAAAAGATCATAACGGTAACAATCATTGGGCCTAATAAATGCCAAAAAAGTTGACATAATTATCTTCTTCGTAAAAGATAATTTAATGGATCATTTAAAATTTGTTTATAAAAGATCATAATGGTAACGATCATTGGGCCTAATAAATGCAAAAATAGTTGCATAATAATCTTCTTTGTAAAAGATAATTTAACAGATCATTTAAAATTTCTTTATAAAAGATCATAACGGTAACAATCATTGGGGCTAATAAATGCTTAAAAGTTGACATAATTATCTTCTTTCTAAACGATAATTTAATAGATCATTGGAAATTTCTTTGTAAAAGATCATAACGGTAACGATCATTGGGCCTAATAAATGCCAAAAAAGTTGACATAATTATCTTCTATGTAAAAGATAATTTAATAGATCGTTTAAAATTCGTTTATTAAAAGATCATAACGGTAACGATCATTGGGCCTAATAAATGCTTAAAAGTTGACATAATTATCTTCTTTCTAAAAGATAATTTAATAGATCATTGAAAATTTCTTTATAAAAGATCATAACGGTAACGATCAATGGGCCTAATAAATGCCCAAAAAGTTGACATATTTATCTTCTTTGTAAAAAATAATTAAATAGATCATTTAAAATTTCTTTATAAAAGATCATAACGGTAACGATCATTGGGCCTAATAAATGCCAAAAAAGTTGACATAATTATCTTTTTTGTAAAAGATAATTTAATAGATCATTTAAAATTTCTTTATAAAAGATCATAACGGTAACGATCATTGGGCCTAATAAATGCCAATAAAGTTGACATAATTATCTTCTTCGTAAAAGATAATTTAATGGATCATTTAAAATTTCTTTATAAAAGATCATAATGGTAACGATCATTGAGCCTAATAAATGCAAAAAAAGTTGACATAATAATCTTCTTTGTAAAAGATAATTTAACAGATCATTTAAAATTTCTTTATAAAAGATCATAACGGTAACGATCATTGGGCCTAATAAATGCTTAAAAGTTGACATAATTATCTTCTTTCTAAAAGATAATTTAATAGATCATTGAAAATTTCTTTATAAAAGATCATAACGGTAACGATCAATGGGCCTAATAAATGCCCAAAAAGTTGACATATTTATCTTCTTTGTAAAAAATAATTAAATAGATCATTTAAAATTTCTTTATAAAAGATCATAATGGTAACGATCATTGGGCCTAAGAAATACCAAAAAAGTTGACATAATTATCTTTTTTGTAAAAGATAATTTAATAGATAATTTAAAATTTCTTTATAAAAGATCATAACGGTAACGATCATTGGGCCTAATAAATGCCAAAAAAGTTGACATAATTATCTTCTTCGTAAAAGATAATTTAATGGATCATTTAAAATTTCTTTATAAAAGATCATAATGGTAACGATCATTGGGCCTAATAAATGCAAAAAAAGTTGACATAATAATCTTCTTTGTAAAAGATAATTTAACAGATCATTTAAAATTTCTTTATAAAAGATCATAACGGTAACAATCATTGGGCCTAATAAATGCTTAAAAGTTGACATAATTATCTTCTTTCTAAACGATAATTTAATAGATCATTGGAAATTTCTTTGTAAAAGATCATAACGGTAACGATCATTGGGCCTAATAAATGCCAAAAAAGTTGACATAATTATCTTCTATGTAAAAGATAATTTAATAGATCGTTTAAAATTCGTTTATTAAAAGATCATAACGGTAACGATCATTGGGCCTAATAAATGCTTAAAAGTTGACATAATTATCTTCTTTCTAAAAGATAATTTAATAGATCATTGAAAATTTCTTTATAAAAGATCATAACGGTAACGATCAATGGGCCTAATAAATGCCCAAAAAGTTGACATATTTATCTTCTTTGTAAAAAATAATTAAATAGATCATTTAAAATTTCTTTATAAAAGATCATAACGGTAACGATCATTGGGCCTAATAAATGCCAAAAAAGTTGACATAATTATCTTTTTTGTAAAAGATAATTTAATGGATCATTTAAAATTTCTTTATAAAAGATCATAACGGTAACGATCATTGGGCCTAAGAAATGCCAAAAAAGTTGACATAATTATCTTTTTTGTAAAAGATAATTTAATAGATCATTTAAAATTTCTTTATAAAAGATCATAACGGTAACGATCATTGGGCCTAATAAATGCCAAAAAAGTTGACATAATTATCTTCTTCGTAAAAGATAATTTAATGGATCATTTAAAATTTCTTTATAAAAGATCATAATGGTAACGATCATTGGGCCTAATAAATGCAAAAATAGTTGCATAATAATCTTCTTTGTAAAAGATAATTTAACAGATCATTTAAAATTTCTTTATAAAAGATCATAACGGTAACGATCATTGGGCCTAATAAATGCTTAAAAGTTGAAATAATTATCTTCTTTCTAAAAGATAATTTAATAGATCATTGAAAATTTCTTTATAAAAGATCATAACGGTAACGATCAATGGGCCTAATAAATGCCCAAAAAGTTGACATATTTATCTTCTTTGTAAAAAATAATTAAATAGATCATTTAAAATTTCTTTATAAAAGATCATAACGGTAACGATCATTGGGCCTAAGAAATGCCAAAAAAGTTGACATAATTATCTTTTTTGTAAAAGATAATTTAATAGATCATTTAAAATTTCTTTATAAAAGATCATAACGGTAACGATCATTGGGCCTAATAAATGCCAATAAAGTTGACATAATTATCTTCTTCGTAAAAGATAATTTAATGGATCATTTAAAATTTCTTTATAAAAGATCATAATGGTAACGATCATTGGGCCTAATAAATGCAAAAAAAGTTGACATAATAATCTTCTTTGTAAAAGATAATTTAACAGATCATTTAAAATTTCTTTATAAAAGATCATAACGGTAACGATCATTGAGCCTAATAAATGCTTAAAAGTTGACATAATTATCTTCTTTCTAAAAGATAATTTAATAGATCATTGAAAATTTCTTTATAAAAGATCATAACGGTAACGATCAATGGGCCTAATAAATGCCCAAAAAGTTGACATATTTATCTTCTTTGTAAAAAATAATTAAATAGATCATTTAAAATTTCTTTATAAAAGATCATAACGGTAACGATCATTGGGCCTAATAAATGCCAAAAAAGTTGACATAATTATCTTTTTTGTAAAAGATAATTTAATGGATCATTTAAAATTTCTTTATAAAAGATCATAACGGTAACGATCATTGGGCCTAATAAATGCCAAAAAAGTTGACATAATTATCTTTTTTGTAAAAGATAATTTAATAGATCATTTAAAATTTCTTTATAAAAGATCATAACGGTAACGATCATTGGGCCTAATAAATGCCAAAAAAGTTGACATAATTATCTTTTTCGTAAAAGATAATTTAATGGATCATTTAAAATTTCTTTATAAAAGATCATAATGGTAACGATCATTGGGCCTAATAAATGCAAAAATAGTTGCATAATAATCTTCTTTGTAAAAGATAATTTAACAGATCATTTAAAATTTCTTTATAAAAGATCATAACGGTAACGATCATTGGGCCTAATAAATGCTTAAAAGTTGACATAATTATCTTCTTTCTAAAAGATAATTTAATAGATCATTGAAAATTTCTTTATAAAAGATCATAACGGTAACGATCAATGGGCCTAATAAATGCCCAAAAAATTGACATATTTATCTTCTTTGTAAAAAATAATTAAATAGATCATTCAAAATTTCTTTATAAAAGATCATAACGGTAACGATCATTGGGCCTAAGAAATGCCAAAAAAGTTGACATAATTATCTTTTTTGTAAAAGATAATTTAATAGATCATTTAAAATTTCTTTATAAAAGATCATAACGGTAACGATCATTGGGCCTAATAAATGCCAAAAAAGTTGACATAATTATCTTCTTCGTAAAAGATAATTTAATGGATCATTTAAAATTTCTTTATAAAAGATCATAATGGTAACGATCATTGGGCCTAATAAATGCAAAAAAAGTTGACATAATAATCTTCTTTGTAAAAGATAATTTAACAGATCATTTAAAATTTCTTTATAAAAGATCATAACGGTAACGATCATTGGGCCTAATAAATGCTTAAAAGTTGACATAATTATCTTCTTTCTAAAAGATAATTTAATAGATCATTGAAAATTTCTTTATAAAAGATCATAACGGTAACGATCAATGGGCCTAATAAATGCCCAAAAAGTTGACATATTTATCTTCTTTGTAAAAAATAATTAAATAGATCATTCAAAATTTCTTTATAAAAGATCATAACGGTAACGATCATTGGGCCTAAGAAATGCCAAAAAAGTTGACATAATTATCTTTTTTGTAAAAGATAATTTAATAGATCATTTAAAATTTCTTTATAAAAGATCATAACGGTAACGATCATTGGGCCTAATAAATGCCACTAAAGTTGACATAATTATCTTCTTCGTAAAAGATAATTTAATGGATCATTTAAAATTTCTTTATAAAAGATCATAATGGTAACGATCATTGGGCCTAATAAATGCAAAAAAAGTTGACATAATAATCTTCTTTGTAAAAGATAATTTAACAGATCATTTAAAATTTCTTTATAAAAGATCATAACGGTAACGATCATTGGGCGTAATAAATGCTTAAAAGTTGACATAATTATCTTCTTTCTAAAAGATAATTTAATAGATCATTGAAAATTTCTTTATAAAAGATCATAACGGTAACGATCAATGGGCCTAATAAATGCCCAAAAAGTTGACATATTTATCTTCTTTGTAAAAAATAATTAAATAGATCATTTAAAATTTCTTTATAAAAGATCATAACGGTAACGATCATTGGGCCTAATAAATGCCAAAAAAGTTGACATAATTATCTTTTTTGTAAAAGATAATTTAATGGATCATTTAAAATTTCTTTATAAAAGATCATAACGGTAACGATCATTGGGCCTAATAAATGCCAAAAAAGTTGACATAATTATCTTTTTTGTAAAAGATAATTTAATAGATCATTTAAAATTTCTTTATAAAAGATCATAACGGTAACGATCATTGGGCCTAATAAATGCCAAAAAAGTTGACATAATTATCTTTTTCGTAAAAGATAATTTAATGGATCATTTAAAATTTCTTTATAAAAGATCATAATGGTAACGATCATTGGGCCTAATAAATGCAAAAATAGTTGCATAATAATCTTCTTTGTAAAAGATAATTTAACAGATCATTTAAAATTTCTTTATAAAAGATCATAACGGTAACGATCATTGGGCCTAATAAATGCTTAAAAGTTGACATAATTATCTTCTTTCTAAAAGATAATTTAATAGATCATTGAAAATTTCTTTATAAAAGATCATAACGGTAACGATCAATGGGCCTAATAAATGCCCAAAAAATTGACATATTTATCTTCTTTGTAAAAAATAATTAAATAGATCATTCAAAATTTCTTTATAAAAGATCATAACGGTAACGATCATTGGGCCTAAGAAATGCCAAAAAAGTTGACATAATTATCTTTTTTGTAAAAGATAATTTAATAGATCATTTAAAATTTCTTTATAAAAGATCATAACGGTAACGATCATTGGGCCTAATAAATGCCAAAAAAGTTGACATAATTATCTTCTTCGTAAAAGATAATTTAATGGATCATTTAAAATTTCTTTATAAAAGATCATAATGGTAACGATCATTGGGCCTAATAAATGCAAAAAAAGTTGACATAATAATCTTCTTTGTAAAAGATAATTTAACAGATCATTTAAAATTTCTTTATAAAAGATCATAACGGTAACGATCATTGGGCCTAATAAATGCTTAAAAGTTGACATAATTATCTTCTTTCTAAAAGATAATTTAATAGATCATTGAAAATTTCTTTATAAAAGATCATAACGGTAACGATCAATGGGCCTAATAAATGCCCAAAAAGTTGACATATTTATCTTCTTTGTAAAAAATAATTAAATAGATCATTCAAAATTTCTTTATAAAAGATCATAACGGTAACGATCATTGGGCCTAAGAAATGCCAAAAAAGTTGACATAATTATCTTTTTTGTAAAAGATAATTTAATAGATCATTTAAAATTTCTTTATAAAAGATCATAACGGTAACGATCATTGGGCCTAATAAATGCCACTAAAGTTGACATAATTATCTTCTTCGTAAAAGATAATTTAATGGATCATTTAAAATTTCTTTATAAAAGATC
This sequence comes from Psophocarpus tetragonolobus, assembly GCA_037954015.1. Taxonomy (NCBI): domain Eukaryota; kingdom Viridiplantae; phylum Streptophyta; class Magnoliopsida; order Fabales; family Fabaceae; genus Psophocarpus; species Psophocarpus tetragonolobus. Next base: position 44,058,874 of record CM075688.1, on the reverse strand, counting down.
ATAATGGTAACGATCATTGGGCCTAATAAATGCAAAAAAAGTTGACATAATAATCTTCTTTGTAAAAGATAATTTAACAGATCATTTAAAATTTCTTTATAAAAGATCATAACGGTAACGATCATTGGGCGTAATAAATGCTTAAAAGTTGACATAATTATCTTCTTTCTAAAAGATAATTTAATAGATCATTGAAAATTTCTTTATAAAAGATCATAACGGTAACGATCAATGGGCCTAATAAATGCCCAAAAAGTTGACATATTTATCTTCTTTGTAAAAAATAATTAAATAGATCATTTAAAATTTCTTTATAAAAGATCATAACGGTAACGATCATTGGGCCTAATAAATGCCAAAAAAGTTGACATAATTATCTTTTTTGTAAAAGATAATTTAATGGATCATTTAAAATTTCTTTATAAAAGATCATAACGGTAACGATCATTGGGCCTAATAAATGCCAAAAAAGTTGACATAATTATCTTTTTTGTAAAAGATAATTTAATAGATCATTTAAAATTTCTTTATAAAAGATCATAACGGTAACGATCATTGGGCCTAATAAATGCCAAAAAAGTTGACATAATTATCTTTTTCGTAAAAGATAATTTAATGGATCATTTAAAATTTCTTTATAAAAGATCATAATGGTAACGATCATTGGGCCTAATAAATGCAAAAATAGTTGCATAATAATCTTCTTTGTAAAAGATAATTTAACAGATCATTTAAAATTTCTTTATAAAAGATCATAACGGTAACGATCATTGGGCCTAATAAATGCTTAAAAGTTGACATAATTATCTTCTTTCTAAAAGATAATTTAATAGATCATTGAAAATTTCTTTATAAAAGATCATAACGGTAACGATCAATGGGCCTAATAAATGCCCAAAAAATTGACATATTTATCTTCTTTGTAAAAAATAATTAAATAGATCATTCAAAATTTCTTTATAAAAGATCATAACGGTAACGATCATTGGGCCTAAGAAATGCCAAAAAAGTTGACATAATTATCTTTTTTGTAAAAGATAATTTAATAGATCATTTAAAATTTCTTTATAAAAGATCATAACGGTAACGATCATTGGGCCTAATAAATGCCAAAAAAGTTGACATAATTATCTTCTTCGTAAAAGATAATTTAATGGATCATTTAAAATTTCTTTATAAAAGATCATAATGGTAACGATCATTGGGCCTAATAAATGCAAAAAAAGTTGACATAATAATCTTCTTTGTAAAAGATAATTTAACAGATCATTTAAAATTTCTTTATAAAAGATCATAACGGTAACGATCATTGGGCCTAATAAATGCTTAAAAGTTGACATAATTATCTTCTTTCTAAAAGATAATTTAATAGATCATTGAAAATTTCTTTATAAAAGATCATAACGGTAACGATCAATGGGCCTAATAAATGCCCAAAAAGTTGACATATTTATCTTCTTTGTAAAAAATAATTAAATAGATCATTCAAAATTTCTTTATAAAAGATCATAACGGTAACGATCATTGGGCCTAAGAAATGCCAAAAAAGTTGACATAATTATCTTTTTTGTAAAAGATAATTTAATAGATCATTTAAAATTTCTTTATAAAAGATCATAACGGTAACGATCATTGGGCCTAATAAATGCCACTAAAGTTGACATAATTATCTTCTTCGTAAAAGATAATTTAATGGATCATTTAAAATTTCTTTATAAAAGATCATAATGGTAACGATCATTGGGCCTAATAAATGCAAAAAAAGTTGACATAATAATCTTCTTTGTAAAAGATAATTTAACAGATCATTTAAAATTTCTTTATAAAAGATCATAACGGTAACGATCATTGGGCGTAATAAATGCTTAAAAGTTGACATAATTATCTTCTTTCTAAAAGATAATTTAATAGATCATTGAAAATTTCTTTATAAAAGATCATAACGGTAACGATCAATGGGCCTAATAAATGCCCAAAAAGTTGACATATTTATCTTCTTTGTAAAAAATAATTAAATAGATCATTTAAAATTTCTTTATAAAAGATCATAACGGTAACGATCATTGGGCCTAATAAATGCCAAAAAAGTTGACATAATTATCTTTTTTGTAAAAGATAATTTAATGGATCATTTAAAATTTCTTTATAAAAGATCATAACGGTAACGATCATTGGGCCTAATAAATGCCAATAAAGTTGACATAATTATCTTCTTCGTAAAAGATAATTTAATGGATCATTTAAAATTTCTTTATAAAAGATCATAATGGTAACGATCATTGGGCCTAATAAATGTAAAAAAAGTTGACATAATAATCTTCTTTGTAAAAGATAATTTAACAGATCATTTAAAATTTCTTTATAAAAGATCATAACGGTAACGATCATTGGGCCTAATAAATGCTTAAAAGTTGACATAATTATCTTCTTTCTAAAAGATAATTTAATAGATCATTGAAAATTTCTTTATAAAAGATCATAACGGTAACGATCAATGGGCCTAATAAATGCCCAAAAAGTTGACATATTTATCTTCTTTGTAAAAAATAATTAAATAGATCATTTAAAATTTCTTTATAAAAGTTCATAACGGTAACGATCATTGGGCCTAATAAATGCCAAAAAAGTTGACATAATTATCTTTTTTGTAAAAGATAATTTAATGGATCATTTAAAATTTCTTTATAAAAGATCATAACGGTAACGATCATTGGGCCTAATAAATGCCAATAAAGTTGACATAATTATCTTCTTCGTAAAAGATAATTTAATGGATCATTTAAAATTTCTTTATAAAAGATCATAATGGTAACGATCATTGAGCCTAATAAATGCAAAAAAAGTTGACATAATAATCTTCTTTGTAAAAGATAATTTAACAGATCATTTAAAATTTCTTTATAAAAGATCATAACGGTAACGATCATTGGGCCTAATAAATGCTTAAAAGTTGACATAATTATCTTCTTTCTAAAAGATAATTTAATAGATCATTGAAAATTTCTTTATAAAAGATCATAACGGTAACGATCAATGGGCCTAATAAATGCCCAAAAAGTTGACATATTTATCTTCTTTGTAAAAAATAATTAAATAGATCATTTAAAATTTCTTTATAAAAGATCATAATGGTAACGATCATTGGGCCTAAGAAATACCAAAAAAGTTGACATAATTATCTTTTTTGTAAAAGATAATTTAATAGATAATTTAAAATTTCTTTATAAAAGATCATAACGGTAACGATCATTGGGCCTAATAAATGCCAAAAAAGTTGACATAATTATCTTCTTCGTAAAAGATAATTTAATGGATCATTTAAAATTTCTTTATAAAAGATCATAATGGTAACGATCATTGGGCCTAATAAATGCAAAAAAAGTTGACATAATAATCTTCTTTGTAAAAGATAATTTAACAGATCATTTAAAATTTCTTTATAAAAGATCATAACGGTAACAATCATTGGGCCTAATAAATGCTTAAAAGTTGACATAATTATCTTCTTTCTAAACGATAATTTAATAGATCATTGGAAATTTCTTTGTAAAAGATCATAACGGTAACGATCATTGGGCCTAATAAATGCCAAAAAAGTTGACATAATTATCTTCTATGTAAAAGATAATTTAATAGATCGTTTAAAATTCGTTTATTAAAAGATCATAACGGTAACGATCATTGGGCCTAATAAATGCTTAAAAGTTGACATAATTATCTTCTTTCTAAAAGATAATTTAATAGATCATTGAAAATTTCTTTATAAAAGATCATAACGGTAACGATCAATGGGCCTAATAAATGCCCAAAAAGTTGACATATTTATCTTCTTTGTAAAAAATAATTAAATAGATCATTTAAAATTTCTTTATAAAAGATCATAACGGTAACGATCATTGGGCCTAATAAATGCCAAAAAAGTTGACATAATTATCTTTTTTGTAAAAGATAATTTAATGGATCATTTAAAATTTCTTTATAAAAGATCATAACGGTAACGATCATTGGGCCTAAGAAATGCCAAAAAAGTTGACATAATTATCTTTTTTGTAAAAGATAATTTAATAGATCATTTAAAATTTCTTTATAAAAGATCATAACGGTAACGATCATTGGGCCTAATAAATGCCAAAAAAGTTGACATAATTATCTTCTTCGTAAAAGATAATTTAATGGATCATTTAAAATTTCTTTATAAAAGATCATAATGGTAACGATCATTGGGCCTAATAAATGCAAAAATAGTTGCATAATAATCTTCTTTGTAAAAGATAATTTAACAGATCATTTAAAATTTCTTTATAAAAGATCATAACGGTAACGATCATTGGGCCTAATAAATGCTTAAAAGTTGAAATAATTATCTTCTTTCTAAAAGATAATTTAATAGATCATTGAAAATTTCTTTATAAAAGATCATAACGGTAACGATCAATGGGCCTAATAAATGCCCAAAAAGTTGACATATTTATCTTCTTTGTAAAAAATAATTAAATAGATCATTTAAAATTTCTTTATAAAAGATCATAACGGTAACGATCATTGGGCCTAAGAAATGCCAAAAAAGTTGACATAATTATCTTTTTTGTAAAAGATAATTTAATAGATCATTTAAAATTTCTTTATAAAAGATCATAACGGTAACGATCATTGGGCCTAATAAATGCCAATAAAGTTGACATAATTATCTTCTTCGTAAAAGATAATTTAATGGATCATTTAAAATTTCTTTATAAAAGATCATAATGGTAACGATCATTGGGCCTAATAAATGCAAAAAAAGTTGACATAATAATCTTCTTTGTAAAAGATAATTTAACAGATCATTTAAAATTTCTTTATAAAAGATCATAACGGTAACGATCATTGAGCCTAATAAATGCTTAAAAGTTGACATAATTATCTTCTTTCTAAAAGATAATTTAATAGATCATTGAAAATTTCTTTATAAAAGATCATAACGGTAACGATCAATGGGCCTAATAAATGCCCAAAAAGTTGACATATTTATCTTCTTTGTAAAAAATAATTAAATAGATCATTTAAAATTTCTTTATAAAAGATCATAACGGTAACGATCATTGGGCCTAATAAATGCCAAAAAAGTTGACATAATTATCTTTTTTGTAAAAGATAATTTAATGGATCATTTAAAATTTCTTTATAAAAGATCATAACGGTAACGATCATTGGGCCTAAGAAATGCCAAAAAAGTTGACATAATTATCTTTTTTGTAAAAGATAATTTAATAGATCATTTAAAATTTCTTTATAAAAGATCATAACGGTAACGATCATTGGGCCTAATAAATGCCAAAAAAGTTGACATAATTATCTTTTTCGTAAAAGATAATTTAATGGATCATTTAAAATTTCTTTATAAAAGATCATAATGGTAACGATCATTGGGCCTAATAAATGCAAAAATAGTTGCATAATAATCTTCTTTGTAAAAGATAATTTAACAGATCATTTAAAATTTCTTTATAAAAGATCATAACGGTAACGATCATTGGGCCTAATAAATGCTTAAAAGTTGACATAATTATCTTCTTTCTAAAAGATAATTTAATAGATCATTGAAAATTTCTTTATAAAAGATCATAACGGTAACGATCAATGGGCCTAATAAATGCCCAAAAAATTGACATATTTATCTTCTTTGTAAAAAATAATTAAATAGATCATTCAAAATTTCTTTATAAAAGATCATAACGGTAACGATCATTGGGCCTAAGAAATGCCAAAAAAGTTGACATAATTATCTTTTTTGTAAAAGATAATTTAATAGATCATTTAAAATTTCTTTATAAAAGATCATAACGGTAACGATCATTGGGCCTAATAAATGCCAATAAAGTTGACATAATTATCTTCTTCGTAAAAGATAATTTAATGGATCATTTAAAATTTCTTTATAAAAGATCATAATGGTAACGATCATTGGGCCTAATAAATGCAAAAAAAGTTGACATAATAATCTTCTTTGTAAAAGATAATTTAACAGATCATTTAAAATTTCTTTATAAAAGATCATAACGGTAACGATCATTGGGCCTAATAAATGCTTAAAAGTTGACATAATTATCTTCTTTCTAAAAGATAATTTAATAGATCATTGAAAATTTCTTTATAAAAGATCATAACGGTAACGATCAATGGGCCTAATAAATGCCCAAAAAGTTGACATATTTATCTTCTTTGTAAAAAATAATTAAATAGATCATTCAAAATTTCTTTATAAAAGATCATAACGGTAACGATCATTGGGCCTAAGAAATGCCAAAAAAGTTGACATAATTATCTTTTTTGTAAAAGATAATTTAATAGATCATTTAAAATTTCTTTATAAAAGATCATAACGGTAACGATCATTGGGCCTAATAAATGCCACTAAAGTTGACATAATTATCTTCTTCGTAAAAGATAATTTAATGGATCATTTAAAATTTCTTTATAAAAGATCATAATGGTAACGATCATTGGGCCTAATAAATGCAAAAAAAGTTGACATAATAATCTTCTTTGTAAAAGATAATTTAACAGATCATTTAAAATTTCTTTATAAAAGATCATAACGGTAACGATCATTGGGCGTAATAAATGCTTAAAAGTTGACATAATTATCTTCTTTCTAAAAGATAATTTAATAGATCATTGAAAATTTCTTTATAAAAGATCATAACGGTAACGATCAATGGGCCTAATAAATGCCCAAAAAGTTGACATATTTATCTTCTTTGTAAAAAATAATTAAATAGATCATTTAAAATTTCTTTATAAAAGATCATAACGGTAACGATCATTGGGCCTAATAAATGCCAAAAAAGTTGACATAATTATCTTTTTTGTAAAAGATAATTTAATGGATCATTTAAAATTTCTTTATAAAAGATCATAACGGTAACGATCATTGGGCCTAATAAATGCCACTAAAGTTGACATAATTATCTTCTTCGTAAAAGATAATTTAATGGATCATTTAAAATTTCTTTATAAAAGATCATAATGGTAACGATCATTGGGCCTAATAAATGCAAAAAAAGTTGACATAATAATCTTCTTTGTAAAAGATAATTTAACAGATCATTTAAAATTTCTTTATAAAAGATCATAACGGTAACGATCATTGGGCGTAATAAATGCTTAAAAGTTGACATAATTATCTTCTTTCTAAAAGATAATTTAATAGATCATTGAAAATTTCTTTATAAAAGATCATAACGGTAACGATCAATGGGCCTAATAAATGCCCAAAAAGTTGACATATTTATCTTCTTTGTAAAAAATAATTAAATAGATCATTTAAAATTTCTTTATAAAAGATCATAACGGTAACGATCATTGGGCCTAATAAATGCCAAAAAAGTTGACATAATTATCTTTTTTGTAAAAGATAATTTAATGGATCATTTAAAATTTCTTTATAAAAGATCATAACGGTAACGATCATTGGGCCTAATAAATGCCAATAAAGTTGACATAATTATCTTCTTCGTAAAAGATAATTTAATGGATCATTTAAAATTTCTTTATAAAAGATCATAATGGTAACGATCATTGGGCCTAATAAATGTAAAAAAAGTTGACATAATAATCTTCTTTGTAAAAGATAATTTAACAGATCATTTAAAATTTCTTTATAAAAGATCATAACGGTAACGATCATTGGTCCTAATAAATGCTTAAAAGTTGACATAATTATCTTCTTTCTAAAAGATAATTTAATAGATCATTGAAAATTTCTTTATAAAAGATCATAACGGTAACGATCAATGGGCCTAATAAATGCCCAAAAAGTTGACATATTTATCTTCTTTGTAAAAAATAATTAAATAGATCATTTAAAATTTCTTTATAAAAGATCATAACGGTAACGATCATTGGGCCTAAGAAATGCCAAAAAAGTTGACATAATTATCTTTTTTGTAAAAGATAATTTAATAGATCATTTAAAATTTCTTTATAAAAGATCATAACGGTAACGATCATTGGGCCTAATAAATGCCAATAAAGTTGACATAATTATCTTCTTCGTAAAAGATAATTTAATGGATCATTTAAAATTTCTTTATAAAAGATCATAATGGTAACGATCATTGGGCCTAATAAATGCAAAAAAAGTTGACATAATAATCTTCTTTGTAAAAGATAATTTAACAGATCATTTAAAATTTCTTTATAAAAGATCATAACGGTAACGATCATTGGGCCTAATAAATGCTTAAAAGTTGACATAATTATCTTCTTTCTAAAAGATAATTTAATAGATCATTGAAAATTTCTTTATAAAAGATCATAACGGTAACGATCAATGGGCCTAATAAATGCCCAAAAAGTTGACATATTTATCTTCTTTGTAAAAAATAATTAAATAGATCATTTAAAATTTCTTTATAAAAGATCATAACGGTAACGATCATTGGGCCTAATAAATGCCAAAAAAGTTGACATAATTATCTTTTTTGTAAAACATAATTTAATGGATCATTTAAAATTTCTTTATAAAAGATCATAACGGTAACGATCATTGGGCCTAAGAAATGCCAAAAAAGTTGACATAATTATCTTTTTTGTAAAAGATAATTTAATAGATCATTTAAAATTTCTTTATAAAAGATCATAACGGTAACGATCATTGGGCCTAATAAATGCCAAAAAAGTTGACATAATTATCTTCTTCGTAAAAGATAATTTAATGGATCATTTAAAATTTCTTTATAAAAGATCATAATGGTAACGATCATTGGGCCTAATAAATGCAAAAATAGTTGCATAATAATCTTCTTTGTAAAAGATAATTTAACAGATCATTTAAAATTTCTTTATAAAAGATCATAACGGTAACGATCATTGGGCCTAATAAATGCTTAAAAGTTGACATAATTATCTTCTTTCTAAAAGATAATTTAATAGATCATTGAAAATTTCTTTATAAAAGATCATAACGGTAACGATCAATGGGCCTAATAAATGCCCAAAAAGTTGACATATTTATCTTCTTTGTAAAAAATAATTAAATAGATCATTTAAAATTTCTTTATAAAAGATCATAACGGTAACGATCATTGGGCCTAATAAATGCCAAAAAAGTTGACATAATTATCTTTTTTGTAAAACATAATTTAATGGATCATTTAAAATTTCTTTATAAAAGATCATAACGGTAACGATCATTGGGCCTAAGAAATGCCAAAAAAGTTGACATAATTATCTTTTTTGTAAAAGATAATTTAATAGATCATTTAAAATTTCTTTATAAAAGATCATAACGGTAACGATCATTGGGCCTAATAAATGCCAAAAAAGTTGACATAATTATCTTCTTCGTAAAAGATAATTTAATGGATCATTTAAAATTTCTTTATAAAAGATCATAATGGTAACGATCATTGGGCCTAATAAATGCAAAAATAGTTGCATAATAATCTTCTTTGTAAAAGATAATTTAACAGATCATTTAAAATTTCTTTATAAAAGATCATAACGGTAACGATCATTGGGCCTAATAAATGCTTAAAAGTTGACATAATTATCTTCTTTCTAAAAGATAATTTAATAGATCATTGAAAATTTCTTTATAAAAGATCATAACGGTAACGATCAATGGGCCTAATAAATGCCCAAAAAGTTGACATATTTATCTTCTTTGTAAAAAATAATTAAATAGATCATTTAAAATTTCTTTATAAAAGATCATAACGGTAACGATCATTGGGCCTAATAAATGCCAAAAAAGTTGACATAATTATCTTTTTTGTAAAAGATAATTTAATGGATCATTTAAAATTTCTTTATAAAAGATCATAACGGTAACGATCATTGGGCCTAAGAAATGCCAAAAAAGTTGACATAATTATCTTTTTTGTAAAAGATAATTTAATAGATCATTTAAAATTTCTTTATAAAAGATCATAACGGTAACGATCATTGGGCCTAATAAATGCCAAAAAAGTTGACATAATTATCTTCTTCGTAAAAGATAATTTAATGGATCATTTAAAATTTCTTTATAAAAGATCATAATGGTAACGATCATTGGGCCTAATAAATGCAAAAATAGTTGCATAATAATCTTCTTTGTAAAAGATAATTTAACAGATCATTTAAAATTTCTTTATAAAAGATCATAACGGTAACGATCATTGAGCCTAATAAATGCTTAAAAGTTGACATAATTATCTTCTTTCTAAAAGATAATTTAATAGATCATTGAAAATTTCTTTATAAAAGATCATAACGGTAACGATCAATGGGCCTAATAAATGCCCAAAAAGTTGACATATTTATCTTCTTTGTAAAAAATAATTAAATAGATCATTTAAAATTTCTTTATAAAAGTTCATAACGGTAACGATCATTGGGCCTAATAAATGCCAAAAAAGTTGACATAATTATCTTTTTTGTAAAAGATAATTTAATGGATCATTTAAAATTTCTTTATAAAAGATCATAACGGTAACGATCATTGGGCCTAATAAATGCCAATAAAGTTGACATAATTATCTTCTTCGTAAAAGATAATTTAATGGATCATTTAAAATTTCTTTATAAAAGATCATAATGGTAACGATCATTGGGCCTAATAAATATAAAAAAAGTTGACATAATAATCTTCTTTGTAAAAGATAATTTAACAGATCATTTAAAATTTCTTTATAAAAGATCATAACGGTAACGATCATTGGGCCTAATAAATGCTTAAAAGTTGACATAATTATCTTCTTTCTAAAAGATAATTTAATAGATCATTGAAAATTTCTTTATAAAAGATCATAACGGTAACGATCAATGGGCCTAATAAATGCCCAAAAAGTTGACATATTTATCTTCTTTGTAAAAAATAATTAAATAGATCATTTAAAATTTCTTTATAAAAGATCATAACGGTAACGATCATTGGGCCTAAGAAATGCCAAAAAAGTTGACATAATTTTCTTTTTTGTAAAAGATAATTTAATAGATCATTTAAAATTTCTTTATAAAAGATCATAACGGTAACGATCATTGGGCCTAATAAATGCCAATAAAGTTGACATAATTATCTTCTTCGTAAAAGATAATTTAATGGATCATTTAAAATTTCTTTATAAAAGATCATAATGGTAACGATCATTGGGCCTAATAAATGCAAAAAAAGTTGACATAATAATCTTCTTTGTAAAAGATAATTTAACAGATCATTTAAAATTTCTTTATAAAAGATCATAACGGTAACGATCATTGGGCCTAATAAATGCTTAAAAGTTGACATAATTATCTTCTTTCTAAAAGATAATTTAATAGATCATTGAAAATTTCTTTATAAAAGATCATAACGGTAATGATCAATGGGCCTAATAAATGCCCAAAAAGTTGACATATTTATCTTCTTTGTAAAAAATAATTAAATAGATCATTTAAAATTTCTTTATAAAAGATCATAACGGTAACGATCATTGGGCCTAATAAATGCCAAAAAAGTTGACATAATTATCTTTTTTGTAAAACATAATTTAATGGATCATTTAAAATTTCTTTATAAAAGATCATAACGGTAACGATCATTGGGCCTAAGAAATGCCAAAAAAGTTGACATAATTATCTTTTTTGTAAAAGATAATTTAATAGATCATTTAAAATTTCTTTATAAAAGATCATAACGGTAACGATCATTGGGCCTAATAAATGCCAAAAAAGTTGACATAATTATCTTCTTCGTAAAAGATAATTTAATGGATCATTTAAAATTTCTTTATAAAAGATCATAATGGTAACGATCATTGGGCCTAATAAATGCAAAAATAGTTGCATAATAATCTTCTTTGTAAAAGATAATTTAACAGATCATTTAAAATTTCTTTATAAAAGATCATAACGGTAACGATCATTGGGCCTAATAAATGCTTAAAAGTTGACATAATTATCTTCTTTCTAAAAGATAATTTAATAGATCATTGAAAATTTCTTTATAAAAGATCATAACGGTAACGATCAATGGGCCTAATAAATGCCCAAAAAGTTGACATATTTATCTTCTTTGTAAAAAATAATTAAATAGATCATTTAAAATTTCTTTATAAAAGATCATAACGGTAACGATCATTGGGCCTAATAAATGCCAAAAAAGTTGACATAATTATCTTTTTTGTAAAAGATAATTTAATGGATTATTTAAAATTTCTTTATAAAAGATCATAACGGTAACGATCATTGGGCCTAAGAAATGCCAAAAAAGTTGACATAATTATCTTTTTTGTAAAAGATAATTTAATAGATCATTTAAAATTTCTTTATAAAAGATCATAACGGTAACGATCATTGGGCCTAATAAATGCCAAAAAAGTTGACATAATTATCTTCTTCGTAAAAGATAATTTAATGGATCATTTAAAATTTCTTTATAAAAGATCATAATGGTAACGATCATTGGGCCTAATAAATGCCAAAAAAGTTGACATAATTATCTTCTTCGTAAAAGATAATTTAATGGATCATTTAAAATTTCTTTATAAAAGATCATAATGGTAACGATCATTGGGCCTAATAAATGCAAAAATAGTTGCATAATAATCTTCTTTGTAAAAGATAATTTAACAGATCATTTAAAATTTCTTTATAAAAGATCATAACGGTAACGATCATTGGGCCTAATAAATGCTTAAAAGTTGACATAATTATCTTCTTTCTAAAAGATAATTTAATAGATCATTGAAAATTTCTTTATAAAAGATCATAACGGTAACGATCAATGGGCCTAATAAATGCCCAAAAAGTTGACATATTTATCTTCTTTGTAAAAAATAATTAAATAGATCATTTAAAATTTCTTTATAAAAGATCATAACGGTAACGATCATTGGGCCTAATAAATGCCAAAAAAGTTGACATAATTATCTTTTTTGTAAAAGATAATTTAATGGATCATTTAAAATTTCTTTATAAAAGATCATAACGGTAACGATCATTGGGCCTAATAAATGCCAATAAAGTTGACATAATTATCTTCTTCGTAAAAGATAATTTAATGGATCATTTAAAATTTCTTTATAAAAGATCATAATGGTAACGATCATTGGGCCTAATAAATGTAAAAAAAGTTGACATAATAATCTTCTTTGTAAAAGATAATTTAACAGATCATTTAAAATTTCTTTATAAAAGATCATAACGGTAACGATCATTGGGCCTAATAAATGCTTAAAAGTTGACATAATTATCTTCTTTCTAAAAGATAATTTAATAGATCATTGAAAATTTCTTTATAAAAGATCATAACGGTAACGATCAATGGGCCTAATAAATGCCCAAAAAGTTGACATATTTATCTTCTTTGTAAAAAATAATTAAATAGATCATTTAAAATTTCTTTATAAAAGATCATAACGGTAACGATCATTGGGCCTAAGAAATGCCAAAAAAGTTGACATAATTATCTTTTTTGTAAAAGATAATTTAATAGATCATTTAAAATTTCTTTATAAAAGATCATAACGGTAACGATCATTGGGCCTAATAAATGCCAATAAAGTTGACATAATTATCTTCTTCGTAAAAGATAATTTAATGGATCATTTAAAATTTCTTTATAAAAGATCATAATGGTAACGATCATTGGGCCTAATAAATGCAAAAAAAGTTGACATAATAATCTTCTTTGTAAAAGATAATTTAACAGATCATTTAAAATTTCTTTATAAAAGATCATAACGGTAACGATCATTGGGCCTAATAAATGCTTAAAAGTTGACATAATTATCTTCTTTCTAAAAGATAATTTAATAGATCATTGAAAATTTCTTTATAAAAGATCATAACGGTAACGATCATTGGGCCTAATAAATGCCAAAAAAGTTGACATAATTATCTTTTTTGTAAAACATAATTTAATGGATCATTTAAAATTTCTTTATAAAAGATCATAACGGTAACGATCATTGGGCCTAAGAAATGCCAAAAAAGTTGACATAATTATCTTTTTTGTAAAAGATAATTTAATAGATCATTTAAAATTTCTTTATAAAAGATCATAACGGTAACGATCATTGGGCCTAATAAATGCCAAAAAAGTTGACATAATTATCTTCTTCGTAAAAGATAATTTAATGGATCATTTAAAATTTCTTTATAAAAGATCATAATGGTAACGATCATTGGGCCTAATAAATGCAAAAATAGTTGCATAATAATCTTCTTTGTAAAAGATAATTTAACAGATCATTTAAAATTTCTTTATAAAAGATCATAACGGTAACGATCATTGGGCCTAATAAATGCTTAAAAGTTGACATAATTATCTTCTTTCTAAAAGATAATTTAATAGATCATTGAAAATTTCTTTATAAAAGATCATAACGGTAACGATCAATGGGCCTAATAAATGCCCAAAAAGTTGACATATTTATCTTCTTTGTAAAAAATAATTAAATAGATCATTTAAAATTTCTTTATAAAAGATCATAACGGTAACGATCATTGGGCCTAATAAATGCCAAAAAAGTTGACATAATTATCTTTTTTGTAAAAGATAATTTAATGGATCATTTAAAATTTCTTTATAAAAGATCATAACGGTAACGATCATTGGGCCTAAGAAATGCCAAAAAAGTTGACATAATTATCTTTTTTGTAAAAGATAATTTAATAGATCATTTAAAATTTCTTTATAAAAGATCATAACGGTAACGATCATTGGGCCTAATAAATGCCAAAAAAGTTGACATAATTATCTTCTTCGTAAAAGATAATTTAATGGATCATTTAAAATTTCTTTATAAAAGATCATAATGGTAACGATCATTGGGCCTAATAAATGCCAAAAAAGTTGACATAATTATCTTCTTCGTAAAAGATAATTTAATGGATCATTTAAAATTTCTTTATAAAAGATCATAATGGTAACGATCATTGGGCCTAATAAATGCAAAAATAGTTGCATAATAATCTTCTTTGTAAAAGATAATTTAACAGATCATTTAAAATTTCTTTATAAAAGATCATAACGGTAACGATCATTGGGCCTAATAAATGCTTAAAAGTTGACATAATTATCTTCTTTCTAAAAGATAATTTAATAGATCATTGAAAATTTCTTTATAAAAGATCATAACGGTAACGATCAATGGGCCTAATAAATGCCCAAAAAGTTGACATATTTATCTTCTTTGTAAAAAATAATTAAATAGATCATTTAATATTTCTTTATAAAAGATCATAACGGTAACGATCATTGGGCCTAATAAATGCCAAAAAAGTTGACATAATTATCTTTTTTGTAAAAGATAATTTAATGGATCATTTAAAATTTCTTTATAAAAGATCATAACGGTAACGATCATTGGGCCTAATAAATGCCAATAAAGTTGACATAATTATCTTCTTCGTAAAAGATAATTTAATGGATCATTTAAAATTTCTTTATAAAAGATCATAATGGTAACGATCATTGGGCCTAATAAATGCAAAAAAAGTTGACATAATAATCTTCTTTGTAAAAGATAATTTAACAGATCATTTAAAACTTCTTTATAAAAGATCATAACGGTAACAATCATTGGGCCTAATAAATGCTTAAAAGTTGACATAATTATCTTCTTTCTAAACGATAATTTAATAGATCATTGGAAATTTCTTTGTAAAAGATCATAACGGTAACGATCATTGGGCCTAATAAATGCCAAAAAAGTTGACATAATTATCTTCTTTGTAAAAGATAATTTAATAGATCGTTTAAAATTTGTTTATTAAAAGATCATAACGGTAACGATCATTGGGCCTAATAAATGCCAAAAAAGTTGACATAATTATCTTCTTCGTAAAAGATAATTTAATGGATCATTTAAAATTTCTTTATAAAAGATGATAATGGTAACGATCATTGGGCCTAAGAAATGCAAAAAAAGTTGACATAATAATCTTCTTTGTAAAAGATAATTTAACAGATCATTTAAAATTTCTTTATAAAAGATCATAACGGTAACAATCATTGGGCCTAATAAATGCTTAAAAGTTGACATAATTATCTTCTTTCTAAACGATAATTTAATAGATCATTGGAAATTTCTTTGTAAAAGATCATAACGGTAACGATCATTGGGCCTAATAAATGCCAAAAAAGTTGACATAATTATCTTCTTTGTAAAAGATAATTTAATAGATCGTTTAAAATTCGTTTATTAAAAGATCATAACGGTAACGATCATTGGGCCTAATAAATGCTTAAAAGTTGACATAATTATCTTCTTTCTAAAAGATAATTTAATAGATCATTGAAAATTTCTTTATAAAAGATCATAACGGTAACGATCAATGGGCCTAATAAATGCCCAAAAAGTTGACATATTTATCTTCTTTGTAAAAAATAATTAAATAGATCATTTAAAATTTCTTTATAAAAGATCATAACGGTAACGATCATTGGGCCTAATAAATGCCAAAAAAGTTGACATAATTATCTTTTTTGTAAAAGATAATTTAATAGATCATTTAAAATTTCTTTATAAAAGATCATAACGGTAACGATCATTGGGCCTAATAAATGCCAATAAAGTTGACATAATTATCTTCTTCGTAAAAGATAATTTAATGGATCATTTAAAATTTCTTTATAAAAGATCATAATGGTAACGATCATTGGGCCTAATAAATGCAAAAATAGTTGCATAATAATCTTCTTTGTAAAAGATAATTTAACAGATCATTTAAAATTTCTTTATAAAAGATCATAACGGTAACGATCATTGGGCCTAATAAATGCTTAAAAGTTGACATAATTATCTTCTTTCTAAAAGATAATTTAATAGATCATTGAAAATTTCTTTATAAAAGATCATAACGGTAACGATCAATGGGCCTAATAAATGCCCAAAAAGTTGACATATTTATCTTCTTTGTAAAAAATAATTAAATAGATCATTTAAAATTTCTCTATAAAAGATCATAACGGTAACGATCATTGGGCCTAATAAATGCCAAAAAAGTTGACATAATTATCTTTTTTGTAAAAGATAATTTAATGGATCATTTAAAATTTCTTTATAAAAGATCATAACGGTAACGATCATTGGGCCTAAGAAATGCCAAAAAAGTTGACATAATTATCTTTTTTGTAAAAGATAATTTAATAGATCATTTAAAATTTCTTTATAAAAGATCATAACGGTAACGATCATTGGGCCTAATAAATGCCAAAAAAGTTGACATAATTATCTTCTTCGTAAAAGATAATTTAATGGATCATTTAAAATTTCTTTATAAAAGATCATAATGGTAACGATCATTGGGCCTAATAAATGCAAAAATAGTTGCATAATAATCTTCTTTGTAAAAGATAATTTAACAGATCATTTAAAATTTCTTTATAAAAGATCATAACGGTAACGATCATTGGGCCTAATAAATGCTTAAAAGTTGACATAATTATCTTCTTTCTAAAAGATAATTTAATAGATCATTGAAAATTTCTTTATAAAAGATCATAACGGTAACGATCAATGGGCCTAATAAATGCCCAAAAAGTTGACATATTTATCTTCTTTGTAAAAAATAATTAAATAGATCATTCAAAATTTCTTTATAAAAGATCATAACGGTAACGATCATTGGGCCTAATAAATGCCAAAAAAGTTGACATAATTATCTTTTTTGTAAAAGATAATTTAATGGATCATTTAAAATTTCTTTATAAAAGATCATAACGGTAACGATCATTGGGCCTAATAAATGCCAATAAAGTTGACATAATTATCTTCTTCGTAAAAGATAATTTAATGGATCATTTAAAATTTCTTTATAAAAGATCATAATGGTAACGATCATTGGGCCTAATAAATGCAAAAAAAGTTGACATAATAATCTTCTTTGTAAAAGATAATTTAACAGATCATTTAAAATTTCTTTATAAAAGATCATAACGGTAACGATCATTGGGCCTAATAAATGCTTAAAAGTTGACATAATTATCTTCTTTCTAAAAGATAATTTAATAGATCATTGAAAATTTCTTTATAAAAGATCATAACGGTAACGATCAATGGGCCTAATAAATGCCCAAAAAGTTGACATATTTATCTTCTTTGTAAAAAATAATTAAATAGATCATTTAAAATTTCTTTATAAAAGATCATAACGGTAACGATCATTGGGCCTAATAAATGCCAAAAAAGTTGACATAATTATCTTTTTTGTAAAAGATAATTTAATGGATCATTTAAAATTTCTTTATAAAAGATCATAACGGTAACGATCATTGGGCCTAATAAATGCCAATAAAGTTGACATAATTATCTTCTTCGTAAAAGATAATTTAATGGATCATTTAAAATTTCTTTATAAAAGATCATAATGGTAACGATCATTGGGCCTAATAAATGCAAAAAAAGTTGACATAATAATCTTCTTTGTAAAAGATAATTTAACAGATCATTTAAAATTTCTTTATAAAAGATCATAACGGTAACGATCATTGGGCCTAATAAATGCTTAAAAGTTGACATAATTATCTTCTTTCTAAAAGATAATTTAATAGATCATTGAAAATTTCTTTATAAAAGATCATAACGGTAACGATCAATGGGCCTAATAAATGCCCAAAAAGTTGACATATTTATCTTCTTTGTAAAAAATAATTAAATAGATCATTTAAAATTTCTTTATAAAAGATCATAACGGTAACGATCATTGGGCCTAATAAATGCCAAAAAAGTTGACATAATTATCTTTTTTATAAAAGATAATTTAATAGATCATTTAAAATTTCTTTATAAAAGATCATAACGGTAACGATCATTGGTCCTAATAAATGCCAATAAAGTTGACATAATTATCTTCTTCGTAAAAGATAATTTAATGGATCATTTAAAATTTCTTTATAAAAGATCATAATGGTAACGATCATTGGGCCTAATAAATGCAAAAAAAGTTGACATAATAATCTTCTTTGTAAAAGATAATTTAACAGATCATTTAAAATTTCTTTATAAAAGATCATAACGGTAACGATCATTGGGCCTAATAAATGCTTAAAAGTTGACATAATTATCTTCTTTCTAAAAGATAATTTAATAGATCATTGAAAATTTCTTTATAAAAGATCATAACGGTAACGATCAATGGGCCTAATAAATGCCCAAAAAGTTGACATATTTATCTTCTTTGTAAAAAATAATTAAATAGATCATTTAAAATTTCTTTATAAAAGATCATAACGGTAACGATCATTGGGCCTAAGAAATGCCAAAAAAGTTGACATAATTATATTTTTTGTAAAAGATAATTTAATAGATCATTTAAAATTTCTTTATAAAAGATCATAACGGTAACGATCATTGGGCCTAATAAATGCCAAAAAAGTTGACATAATTATCTTTTTTGTAAAAGATAATTTAATGGATCATTTAAAATTTCTTTATAAAAGATCATAACGCTAACGATCATTGGGCCTAATAAATGCCAATAAAGTTGACATAATTATCTTCTTCGTAAAAGATAATTTAATGGATCATTTAAAATTTCTTTATAAAAGATCATAATGGTAACGATCATTGGGCCTAATAAATGCAAAAAAAGTTGACATAATAATCTTCTTTGTAAAAGATAATTTAACAGATCATTTAAAATTTCTTTATAAAAGATCATAACGGTAACGATCATTGGGCCTAATAAATGCTTAAAAGTTGACATAATTATCTTCTTTCTAAAAGATAATTTAATAGATCATTGAAAATTTCTTTATAAAAGATCATAACGGTAACGATCAATGGGCCTAATAAATGCCCAAAAAGTTGACATATTTATCTTCTTTGTAAAAAATAATTAAATAGATCATTTAAAATTTCTTTATAAAAGATCATAACGGTAACGATCATTGGGCCTAATAAATGCCAAAAAAGTTGACATAATTATCTTTTTTGTAAAACATAATTTAATGGATCATTTAAAATTTCTTTATAAAAGATCATAACGGTAACGATCATTGGGCCTAAGAAATGCCAAAAAAGTTGACATAATTATCTTTTTTGTAAAAGATAATTTAATAGATCATTTAAAATTTCTTTATAAAAGATCATAACGGTAACGATCATTGGGCCTAATAAATGCCAAAAAAGTTGACATAATTATCTTCTTCGTAAAAGATAATTTAATGGATTATTTAAAATTTCTTTATAAAAGATCATAATGGTAACGATCATTGGGCCTAATAAATGCAAAAATAGTTGCATAATAATCTTCTTTGTAAAAGATAATTTAACAGATCATTTAAAATTTCTTTATAAAAGATCATAACGGTAACGATCATTGGGCCTAATAAATGCTTAAAAGTTGACATAATTATCTTCTTTCTAAAAGATAATTTAATAGATCATTGAAAATTTCTTTATAAAAGATCATAACGGTAACGATCAATGGGCCTAATAAATGCCCAAAAAGTTGACATATTTATCTTCTTTGTAAAAAATAATTAAATAGATCATTTAAAATTTCTTTATAAAAGATCATAACGGTAACGATCATTGGGCCTAATAAATGCCAAAAAAGTTGACATAATTATCTTTTTTGTAAAAGATAATTTAATGGATCATTTAAAATTTCTTTATAAAAGATCATAACGGTAACGATCATTGGGCCTAAGAAATGCCAAAAAAGTTGACATAATTATCTTTTTTGTAAAAGATAATTTAATAGATCATTTAAAATTTCTTTATAAAAGATCATAACGGTAACGATCATTGGGCCTAATAAATGCCAAAAAAGTTGACATAATTATCTTCTTCGTAAAAGATAATTTAATGGATCATTTAAAATTTCTTTATAAAAGATCATAATGGTAACGATCATTGGGCCTAATAAATGAAAAAATAGTTGCATAATAATCTTCTTTGTAAAAGATAATTTAACAGATCATTTAAAATTTCTTTATAAAAGATCATAACGGTAACGATCATTGGGCCTAATAAATGCTTAAAAGTTGACATAATTATCTTCTTTCTAAAAGATAATTTAATAGATCATTGAAAATTTCTTTATAAAAGATCATAACGGTAACGATCAATGGGCCTAATAAATGCCCAAAAAGTTGACATATTTATCTTCTTTGTAAAAAATAATTAAATAGATCATTCAAAATTTCTTTATAAAAGATCATAACGGTAACGATCATTGGGCCTAAGAAATGCCAAAAAAGTTGACATAATTATCTTTTTTGTAAAAGATAATTTAATAGATCATTTAAAATTTCTTTATAAAAGATCATAACGGTAACGATCATTGGGCCTAATAAATGCCAATAAAGTTGACATAATTATCTTCTTCGTAAAAGATAATTTAATGGATCATTTAAAATTTCTTTATAAAAGATCATAATGGTAACGATCATTGGGCCTAATAAATGCAAAAAAAGTTGACATAATAATCTTCTTTGTAAAAGATAATTTAACAGATCATTTAAAATTTCTTTATAAAAGATCATAACGGTAACGATCATTGGGCCTAATAAATGCTTAAAAGTTGACATAATTATCTTCTTTCTAAAAGATAATTTAATAGATCATTGAAAATTTCTTTATAAAAGATCATAACGGTAACGATCAATGGGCCTAATAAATGCCCAAAAAGTTGACATATTTATCTTCTTTGTAAAAAATAATTAAATAGATCATTTAAAATTTCTTTATAAAAGATCATAACGGTAACGATCATTGGGCCTAATAAATGCCAAAAAAGTTGACATAATTATCTTTTTTGTAAAAGATAATTTAATGGATCATTTAAAATTTCTTTATAAAAGATCATAACGGTAACGATCATTGGGCCTAATAAATGCCAATAAAGTTGACATAATTATCTTCTTCGTAAAAGATAATTTAATGGATCATTTAAAATTTCTTTATAAAAGATCATAATGGTAACGATCATTGGGCCTAATAAATGCAAAAAAAGTTGACATAATAATCTTCTTTGTAAAAGATAATTTAACAGATCATTTAAAATTTCTTTATAAAAGATCATAACGGTAACGATCATTGGGCCTAATAAATGCTTAAAAGTTGACATAATTATCTTCTTTCTAAAAGATAATTTAATAGATCATTGAAAATTTCTTTATAAAAGATCATAACGGTAACGATCAATGGGCCTAATAAATGCCCAAAAAGTTGACATATTTATCTTCTTTGTAAAAAATAATTAAATAGATCATTTAAAATTTCTTTATAAAAGATCATAACGGTAACGATCATTGGGCCTAATAAATGCCAAAAAAGTTGACATAATTATCTTTTTTGTAAAAGATAATTTAATAGATCATTTAAAATTTCTTTATAAAAGATCATAACGGTAACGATCATTGGGCCTAATAAATGCCAATAAAGTTGACATAATTATCTTCTTCGTAAAAGATAATTTAATGGATCATTTAAAATTTCTTTATAAAAGATCATAATGGTAACGATCATTGGGCCTAATAAATGCAAAAAAAGTTGACATAATAATCTTCTTTGTAAAAGATAATTTAACAGATCATTTAAAATTTCTTTATAAAAGATCATAACGGTAACGATCATTGAGCCTAATAAATGCTTAAAAGTTGACATAATTATCTTCTTTCTAAAAGATAATTTAATAGATCATTGAAAATTTCTTTATAAAAGATCATAACGGTAACGATCAATGGGCCTAATAAATGCCCAAAAAGTTGACATATTTATCTTCTTTGTAAAAAATAATTAAATAGATCATTGAAAATTTCTTTATAAAAGATCATAACGGTAACGATCAATGGGCCTAATAAATGCCCAAAAAGTTGACATATTTATCTTCTTTGTAAAAAATAATTAAATAGATCATTCAAAATTTCTTTATAAAAGATCATAACGGTAACGATCATTGGGCCTAAGAAATGCCAAAAAAGTTGACATAATTATCTTTTTTGTAAAAGATAATTTAATAGATCATTTAAAATTTCTTTATAAAAGATCATAACGGTAACGATCATTGGGCCTAATAAATGCCAATAAAGTTGACATAATTATCTTCTTCGTAAAAGATAATTTAATGGATCATTTAAAATTTCTTTATAAAAGATCATAATGGTAACGATCATTGGGCCTAATAAATGCAAAAAAAGTTGACATAATAATCTTCTTTGTAAAAGATAATTTAACAGATCATTTAAAATTTCTTTATAAAAGATCAAAACGGTAACGATCATTGGGCCTAATAAATGCTTAAAAGTTGACATAATTATCTTCTTTCTAAAAGATAATTTAATAGATCATTGAAAATTTCTTTATAAAAGATCATAACGGTAACGATCAATGGGCCTAATAAATGCCCAAAAAGTTGACATATTTATCTTCTTTGTAAAAAATAATTAAATAGATCATTTAAAATTTCTTTATAAAAGATCATAACGGTAACGATCATTGGGCCTAATAAATGCTAAAAAAGTTGACATAATTATCTTTTTTGTAAAAGATAATTTTATGGATCATTTAAAATTTCTTTATAAAAGATCATAACGGTAACGATCATTGGGCCTAATAAATGCCAATAAAGTTGACATAATTATCTTCTTCGTAAAAGATAATTTAATGGATCATTTAAAATTTCTTTATAAAAGATCATAATGGTAACGATCATTGGGCCTAATAAATGCAAAAAAAGTTGACATAATAATCTTCTTTGTAAAAGATAATTTAACAGATCATTTAAAATTTCTTTATAAAAGATCATAACGGTAACGATCATTGGGCCTAATAAATGCTTAAAAGTTGACATAATTATCTTCTTTCTAAAAGATAATTTAATAGATCATTGAAAATTTCTTTATAAAAGATCATAACGGTAACGATCAATGGGCCTAATAAATGCCCAAAAAGTTGACATATTTATCTTCTTTGTAAAAAATAATTAAATAGATCATTTAAAATTTCTTTATAAAAGATCATAACGGTAACGATCATTGGGCCTAATAAATGCCAAAAAAGTTGACATAATTATCTTTTTTATAAAAGATAATTTAATAGATCATTTAAAATTTCTTTATAAAAGATCATAACGGTAACGATCATTGGTCCTAATAAATGCCAATAAAGTTGACATAATTATCTTCTTCGTAAAAGATAATTTAATGGATCATTTAAAATTTCTTT
This sequence comes from Psophocarpus tetragonolobus, assembly GCA_037954015.1. Lineage (NCBI taxonomy): Eukaryota > Viridiplantae > Streptophyta > Magnoliopsida > Fabales > Fabaceae > Psophocarpus > Psophocarpus tetragonolobus. The sequence goes on along the minus strand of CM075688.1, from coordinate 44,034,746 downwards.
ATAAAAGATCATAATGGTAACGATCATTGGGCCTAATAAATGCAAAAAAAGTTGACATAATAATCTTCTTTGTAAAAGATAATTTAACAGATCATTTAAAATTTCTTTATAAAAGATCATAACGGTAACGATCATTGGGCCTAATAAATGCTTAAAAGTTGACATAATTATCTTCTTTCTAAAAGATAATTTAATAGATCATTGAAAATTTCTTTATAAAAGATCATAACGGTAACGATCAATGGGCCTAATAAATGCCCAAAAAGTTGACATATTTATCTTCTTTGTAAAAAATAATTAAATAGATCATTTAAAATTTCTTTATAAAAGATCATAACGGTAACGATCATTGGGCCTAAGAAATGCCAAAAAAGTTGACATAATTATATTTTTTGTAAAAGATAATTTAATAGATCATTTAAAATTTCTTTATAAAAGATCATAACGGTAACGATCATTGGGCCTAATAAATGCCAAAAAAGTTGACATAATTATCTTTTTTGTAAAAGATAATTTAATGGATCATTTAAAATTTCTTTATAAAAGATCATAACGGTAACGATCATTGGGCCTAATAAATGCCAATAAAGTTGACATAATTATCTTCTTCGTAAAAGATAATTTAATGGATCATTTAAAATTTCTTTATAAAAGATCATAATGGTAACGATCATTGGGCCTAATAAATGCAAAAAAAGTTGACATAATAATCTTCTTTGTAAAAGATAATTTAACAGATCATTTAAAATTTCTTTATAAAAGATCATAACGGTAACGATCATTGGGCCTAATAAATGCTTAAAAGTTGACATAATTATCTTCTTTCTAAAAGATAATTTAATAGATCATTGAAAATTTCTTTATAAAAGATCATAACGGTAACGATCAATGGGCCTAATAAATGCCCAAAAAGTTGACATATTTATCTTCTTTGTAAAAAATAATTAAATAGATCATTTAAAATTTCTTTATAAAAGATCATAACGGTAACGATCATTGGGCCTAATAAATGCCAAAAAAGTTGACATAATTATCTTTTTTGTAAAAGATAATTTAATAGATCATTTAAAATTTCTTTATAAAAGATCATAATGGTAACGATCATTGGGCCTAATAAATGCAAAAAAAGTTGACATAATAATCTTCTTTGTAAAAGATAATTTAACAGATCATTTAAAATTTCTTTATAAAAGATCATAACGGTAACGATCATTGGGCCTAATAAATGCTTAAAAGTTGACATAATTATCTTCTTTCTAAAAGATAATTTAATAGATCATTGAAAATTTCTTTATAAAAGATCATAACGGTAACGATCAATGGGCCTAATAAATGCCCAAAAAGTTGACATATTTATCTTCTTTGTAAAAAATAATTAAATAGATCATTTAAAATTTCTTTATAAAAGATCATAACGGTAACGATCATTGGGCCTAATAAATGCCAAAAAAGTTGACATAATTATCTTTTTTATAAAAGATAATTTAATAGATCATTTAAAATTTCTTTATAAAAGATCATAACGGTAACGATCATTGGTCCTAATAAATGCCAATAAAGTTGACATAATTATCTTCTTCGTAAAAGATAATTTAATGGATCATTTAAAATTTCTTTATAAAAGATCATAATGGTAACGATCATTGGGCCTAATAAATGCAAAAAAAGTTGACATAATAATCTTCTTTGTAAAAGATAATTTAACAGATCATTTAAAATTTCTTTATAAAAGATCATAACGGTAACGATCATTGGGCCTAATAAATGCTTAAAAGTTGACATAATTATCTTCTTTCTAAAAGATAATTTAATAGATCATTGAAAATTTCTTTATAAAAGATCATAACGGTAACGATCAATGGGCCTAATAAATGCCCAAAAAGTTGACATATTTATCTTCTTTGTAAAAAATAATTAAATAGATCATTTAAAATTTCTTTATAAAAGATCATAACGGTAACGATCATTGGGCCTAAGAAATGCCAAAAAAGTTGACATAATTATATTTTTTGTAAAAGATAATTTAATAGATCATTTAAAATTTCTTTATAAAAGATCATAACGGTAACGATCATTGGGCCTAATAAATGCCAAAAAAGTTGACATAATTATCTTTTTTGTAAAAGATAATTTAATGGATCATTTAAAATTTCTTTATAAAAGATCATAACGGTAACGATCATTGGGCCTAATAAATGCCAATAAAGTTGACATAATTATCTTCTTCGTAAAAGATAATTTAATGGATCATTTAAAATTTCTTTATAAAAGATCATAATGGTAACGATCATTGGGCCTAATAAATGCAAAAAAAGTTGACATAATAATCTTCTTTGTAAAAGATAATTTAACAGATCATTTAAAATTTCTTTATAAAAGATCATAACGGTAACGATCATTGGGCCTAATAAATGCTTAAAAGTTGACATAATTATCTTCTTTCTAAAAGATAATTTAATAGATCATTGAAAATTTCTTTATAAAAGATCATAACGGTAACGATCAATGGGCCTAATAAATGCCCAAAAAGTTGACATATTTATCTTCTTTGTAAAAAATAATTAAATAGATCATTTAAAATTTCTTTATAAAAGATCATAACGGTAACGATCATTGGGCCTAATAAATGCCAAAAAAGTTGACATAATTATCTTTTTTGTAAAAGATAATTTAATAGATCATTTAAAATTTCTTTATAAAAGATCATAATGGTAACGATCATTGGGCCTAATAAATGCAAAAAAAGTTGACATAATAATCTTCTTTGTAAAAGATAATTTAACAGATCATTTAAAATTTCTTTATAAAAGATCATAACGGTAACGATCATTGGGCCTAATAAATGCTTAAAAGTTGACATAATTATCTTCTTTCTAAAAGATAATTTAATAGATCATTGAAAATTTCTTTATAAAAGATCATAACGGTAACGATCAATGGGCCTAATAAATGCCCAAAAAGTTGACATATTTATCTTCTTTGTAAAAAATAATTAAATAGATCATTTAAAATTTCTTTATAAAAGATCATAACGGTAACGATCATTGGGCCTAATAAATGCCAAAAAAGTTGACATAATTATCTTTTTTATAAAAGATAATTTAATAGATCATTTAAAATTTCTTTATAAAAGATCATAACGGTAACGATCATTGGTCCTAATAAATGCCAATAAAGTTGACATAATTATCTTCTTCGTAAAAGATAATTTAATGGATCATTTAAAATTTCTTTATAAAAGATCATAATGGTAACGATCATTGGGCCTAATAAATGCAAAAAAAGTTGACATAATAATCTTCTTTGTAAAAGATAATTTAACAGATCATTTAAAATTTCTTTATAAAAGATCATAACGGTAACGATCATTGGGCCTAATAAATGCTTAAAAGTTGACATAATTATCTTCTTTCTAAAAGATAATTTAATAGATCATTGAAAATTTCTTTATAAAAGATCATAACGGTAACGATCAATGGGCCTAATAAATGCCCAAAAAGTTGACATATTTATCTTCTTTGTAAAAAATAATTAAATAGATCATTTAAAATTTCTTTATAAAAGATCATAACGGTAACGATCATTGGGCCTAAGAAATGCCAAAAAAGTTGACATAATTATATTTTTTGTAAAAGATAATTTAATAGATCATTTAAAATTTCTTTATAAAAGATCATAACGGTAACGATCATTGGGCCTAATAAATGCCAAAAAAGTTGACATAATTATCTTTTTTGTAAAAGATAATTTAATGGATCATTTAAAATTTCTTTATAAAAGATCATAACGGTAACGATCATTGGGCCTAATAAATGCCAATAAAGTTGACATAATTATCTTCTTCGTAAAAGATAATTTAATGGATCATTTAAAATTTCTTTATAAAAGATCATAATGGTAACGATCATTGGGCCTAATAAATGCAAAAATAGTTGCATAATAATCTTCTTTGTAAAAGATAATTTAACAGATCATCTAAAATTTCTTTATAAAAGATCATAACGGTAACGATCATTGGGCCTAATAAATGCTTAAAAGTTGACATAATTATCTTCTTTCTAAAAGATAATTTAATAGATCATTGAAAATTTCTTTATAAAAGATCATAACGGTAACGATCAATGGGCCTAATAAATGCCCAAAAAGTTGACATATTTATCTTCTTTGTAAAAAATAATTAAATAGATCATTGAAAATTTCTTTATAAAAGATCATAACGGTAACGATCAATGGGCCTAATAAATGCCCAAAAAGTTGACATATTTATCTTCTTTGTAAAAAATAATTAAATAGATCATTTAAAATTTCTTTATAAAAGATCATAACGGTAACGATCATTGGGCCTAAGAAATGCCAAAAAAGTTGACATAATTATATTTTTTGTAAAAGATAATTTAATAGATCATTTAAAATTTCTTTCTAAAAGATCATAACGGTAACGATCATTGGGCCTAATAAATGCCAAAAAAGTTGACATAATTATCTTTTTTGTAAAAGATAATTTAATGGATCATTTAAAATTTCTTTATAAAAGATCATAACGGTAACGATCATTGGGCCTAATAAATGCCAATAAAGTTGACATAATTATCTTCTTCGTAAAAGATAATTTAATGGATCATTTAAAATTTCTTTATAAAAGATCATAATGGTAACGATCATTGGGCCTAATAAATGCAAAAAAAGTTGACATAATAATCTTCTTTGTAAAAGATAATTTAACAGATCATTTAAAATTTCTTTATAAAAGATCATAACGGTAACGATCATTGGGCCTAATAAATGCTTAAAAGTTGACATAATTATCTTCTTTCTAAAAGATAATTTAATAGATCATTGAAAATTTCTTTATAAAAGATCATAACGGTAACGATCAATGGGCCTAATAAATGCCCAAAAAGTTGACATATTTATCTTCTTTGTAAAAAATAATTAAATAGATCATTTAAAATTTCTTTATAAAAGATCATAACGGTAACGATCATTGGGCCTAATAAATGCCAAAAAAGTTGACATAATTATCTTTTTTGTAAAAGATAATTTAATAGATCATTTAAAATTTCTTTATAAAAGATCATAACGGTAACGATCATTGGGCCTAATAAATGCCAATAAAGTTGACATAATTATCTTCTTCGTAAAAGATAATTTAATGGATCATTTAAAATTTCTTTATAAAAGATCATAATGGTAACGATCATTGGGCCTAATAAATGCAAAAAAAGTTGACATAATAATCTTCTTTGTAAAAGATAATTTAACAGATCATTTAAAATTTCTTTATAAAAGATCATAACGGTAACGATCATTGAGCCTAATAAATGCTTAAAAGTTGACATAATTATCTTCTTTCTAAAAGATAATTTAATAGATCATTGAAAATTTCTTTATAAAAGATCATAACGGTAACGATCAATGGGCCTAATAAATGCCCAAAAAGTTGACATATTTATCTTCTTTGTAAAAAATAATTAAATAGATCATTTAAAATTTCTTTATAAAAGATCATAACGGTAACGATCATTGGGCCTAATAAATGCCAAAAAAGTTGACATAATTATCTTTTTTGTAAAAGATAATTTAATGGATCATTTAAAATTTCTTTATAAAAGATCATAACGGTAACGATCATTGGGCCTAAGAAATGCCAAAAAAGTTGACATAATTATCTTTTTTGTAAAAGATAATTTAATAGATCATTTAAAATTTCTTTATAAAAGATCATAACGGTAACGATCATTGGGCCTAATAAATGCCAAAAAAGTTGACATAATTATCTTCTTCGTAAAAGATAATTTAATGGATCATTTAAAATTTCTTTATAAAAGATCATAATGGTAACGATCATTGGGCCTAATAAATGCAAAAATAGTTGCATAATAATCTTCTTTGTAAAAGATAATTTAACAGATCATTTAAAATTTCTTTATAAAAGATCATAACGGTAACGATCATTGGGCCTAATAAATGCTTAAAAGTTGACATAATTATCTTCTTTCTAAAAGATAATTTAATAGATCATTGAAAATTTCTTTATAAAAGATCATAACGGTAACGATCAATGGGCCTAATAAATGCCCAAAAAGTTGACATATTTATCTTCTTTGTAAAAAATAATTAAATAGATCATTCAAAATTTCTTTATAAAAGATCATAACGGTAACGATCATTGGGCCTAAGAAATGCCAAAAAAGTTGACATAATTATCTTTTTTGTAAAAGATAATTTAATAGATCATTTAAAATTTCTTTATAAAAGATCATAACGGTAACGATCATTGGGCCTAATAAATGCCAATAAAGTTGACATAATTATCTTCTTCGTAAAAGATAATTTAATGGATCATTTAAAATTTCTTTATAAAAGATCATAATGGTAACGATCATTGGGCCTAATAAATGCAAAAAAAGTTGACATAATAATCTTCTTTGTAAAAGATAATTTAACAGATCATTTAAAATTTCTTTATAAAAGATCATAACGGTAACGATCATTGGGCCTAATAAATGCTTAAAAGTTGACATAATTATCTTCTTTCTAAAAGATAATTTAATAGATCATTGAAAATTTCTTTATAAAAGATCATAACGGTAACGATCAATGGGCCTAATAAATGCCCAAAAAGTTGACATATTTATCTTCTTTGTAAAAAATAATTAAATAGATCATTTAAAATTTCTTTATAAAAGATCATAACGGTAACGATCATTGGGCCTAATAAATGCCAAAAAAGTTGACATAATTATCTTTTTTATAAAAGATAATTTAATAGATCATTTAAAATTTCTTTATAAAAGATCATAACGGTAACGATCATTGGTCCTAATAAATGCCAATAAAGTTGACATAATTATCTTCTTCGTAAAAGATAATTTAATGGATCATTTAAAATTTCTTTATAAAAGATCATAATGGTAACGATCATTGGGCCTAATAAATGCAAAAAAAGTTGACATAATAATCTTCTTTGTAAAAGATAATTTAACAGATCATTTAAAATTTCTTTATAAAAGATCATAACGGTAACGATCATTGGGCCTAATAAATGCTTAAAAGTTGACATAATTATCTTCTTTCTAAAAGATAATTTAATAGATCATTGAAAATTTCTTTATAAAAGATCATAACGGTAACGATCAATGGGCCTAATAAATGCCCAAAAAGTTGACATATTTATCTTCTTTGTAAAAAATAATTAAATAGATCATTTAAAATTTCTTTATAAAAGATCATAACGGTAACGATCATTGGGCCTAAGAAATGCCAAAAAAGTTGACATAATTATATTTTTTGTAAAAGATAATTTAATAGATCATTTAAAATTTCTTTATAAAAGATCATAACGGTAACGATCATTGGGCCTAATAAATGCCAAAAAAGTTGACATAATTATCTTTTTTGTAAAAGATAATTTAATGGATCATTTAAAATTTCTTTATAAAAGATCATAACGGTAACGATCATTGGGCCTAATAAATGCCAATAAAGTTGACATAATTATCTTCTTCGTAAAAGATAATTTAATGGATCATTTAAAATTTCTTTATAAAAGATCATAATGGTAACGATCATTGGGCCTAATAAATGCAAAAAAAGTTGACATAATAATCTTCTTTGTAAAAGATAATTTAACAGATCATTTAAAATTTCTTTATAAAAGATCATAACGGTAACGATCATTGGGCCTAATAAATGCTTAAAAGTTGACATAATTATCTTCTTTCTAAAAGATAATTTAATAGATCATTGAAAATTTCTTTATAAAAGATCATAACGGTAACGATCAATGGGCCTAATAAATGCCCAAAAAGTTGACATATTTATCTTCTTTGTAAAAAATAATTAAATAGATCATTTAAAATTTCTTTATAAAAGATCATAACGGTAACGATCATTGGGCCTAATAAATGCCAAAAAAGTTGACATAATTATCTTTTTTATAAAAGATAATTTAATAGATCATTTAAAATTTCTTTATAAAAGATCATAACGGTAACGATCATTGGTCCTAATAAATGCCAATAAAGTTGACATAATTATCTTCTTCGTAAAAGATAATTTAATGGATCATTTAAAATTTCTTTATAAAAGATCATAATGGTAACGATCATTGGGCCTAATAAATGCAAAAAAAGTTGACATAATAATCTTCTTTGTAAAAGATAATTTAACAGATCATTTAAAATTTCTTTATAAAAGATCATAACGGTAACGATCATTGGGCCTAATAAATGCTTAAAAGTTGACATAATTATCTTCTTTCTAAAAGATAATTTAATAGATCATTGAAAATTTCTTTATAAAAGATCATAACGGTAACGATCAATGGGCCTAATAAATGCCCAAAAAGTTGACATATTTATCTTCTTTGTAAAAAATAATTAAATAGATCATTTAAAATTTCTTTATAAAAGATCATAACGGTAACGATCATTGGGCCTAAGAAATGCCAAAAAAGTTGACATAATTATATTTTTTGTAAAAGATAATTTAATAGATCATTTAAAATTTCTTTATAAAAGATCATAACGGTAACGATCATTGGGCCTAATAAATGCCAAAAAAGTTGACATAATTATCTTTTTTGTAAAAGATAATTTAATGGATCATTTAAAATTTCTTTATAAAAGATCATAACGGTAACGATCATTGGGCCTAATAAATGCCAATAAAGTTGACATAATTATCTTCTTCGTAAAAGATAATTTAATGGATCATTTAAAATTTCTTTATAAAAGATCATAATGGTAACGATCATTGGGCCTAATAAATGCAAAAAAAGTTGACGTAATAATCTTCTTTGTAAAAGATAATTTAACAGATCATTTAAAATTTCTTTATAAAAGATCATAACGGTAACGATCATTGGGCCTAATAAATGCTTAAAAGTTGACATAATTATCTTCTTTCTAAAAGATAATTTAATAGATCATTGAAAATTTCTTTATAAAAGATCATAACGGTAACGATCAATGGGCCTAATAAATGCCCAAAAAGTTGACATATTTATCTTCTTTGTAAAAAATAATTAAATAGATCATTTAAAATTTCTTTATAAAAGATCATAACGGTAACGATCATTGGGCCTAATAAATGCCAAAAAAGTTGACATAATTATCTTTTTTGTAAAAGATAATTTAATAGATCATTTAAAATTTCTTTATAAAAGATCATAACGGTAACGATCATTGGGCCTAATAAATGCCAATAAAGTTGACATAATTATCTTCTTCGTAAAAGATAATTTAATGGATCATTTAAAATTTCTTTATAAAAGATCATAATGGTAACGATCATTGGGCCTAATAAATGCAAAAAAAGTTGACATAATAATCTTCTTTGTAAAAGATAATTTAACAGATCATTTAAAATTTCTTTATAAAAGATCATAACGGTAACGATCATTGGGCCTAATAAATGCTTAAAAGTTGACATAATTATCTTCTTTCTAAAAGATAATTTAATAGATCATTGAAAATTTCTTTATAAAAGATCATAACGGTAACGATCAATGGGCCTAATAAATGCCCAAAAAGTTGACATATTTATCTTCTTTGTAAAAAATAATTAAATAGATCATTTAAAATTTCTTTATAAAAGATCATAACGGTAACGATCATTGGGCCTAAGAAATGCCAAAAAAGTTGACATAATTATATTTTTTGTAAAAGATAATTTAATAGATCATTTAAAATTTCTTTATAAAAGATCATAACGGTAACGATCATTGGGCCTAATAAATGCCAAAAAAGTTGACAGAATTATCTTCTTCGTAAAAGATAATTTAATGGATCATTTAAAATTTCTTTATAAAAGATCATAATGGTAACGATCATTGGGCCTAATAAATGCAAAAATAGTTGCATAATAATCTTCTTTGTAAAAGATAATTTAACAGATCATTTAAAATTTCTTTATAAAAGATCATAACGGTAACGATCATTGGGCCTAATAAATGCTTAAAAGTTGACATAATTATCTTCTTTCTAAAAGATAATTTAATAGATCATTGAAAATTTCTTTATAAAAGATCATAACGGTAACGATCAATGGGCCTAATAAATGCCCAAAAAGTTGACATATTTATCTTCTTTGTAAAAAATAATTAAATAGATCATTTAAAATTTCTTTATAAAAGATCATAACGGTAACGATCATTGGGCCTAAGAAATGCCAAAAAAGTTGACATACTTATCTTTTTTGTAAAAGATAATTTAATAGATCATTTAAAATTTCTTTATAAAAGATCATAACGGTAACGATCATTGGGCTTAATAAATGCCAATAAAGTTGACATAATTATCTTCTTCGTAAAAGATAATTTAATGGATCATTTAAAATTTCTTTATAAAAGATGATAATGGTAACGATCATTGGGCCTAATAAATGCAAAAAAAGTTGACATAATAATCTTCTTTGTAAAAGATAATTTAACAGATCATTTAAAATTTCTTTATAAAAGATCATAACGGTAACGATCATTGGGCCTAATAAATGCTTAAAAGTTGACATAATTATCTTCTTTCTAAAAGATAATTTAATAGATCATTGAAAATTTCTTTATAAAAGATCATAACGGTAACGATCAATGGGCCTAATAAATGCCCAAAAAGTTGACATAATTATCTTCTTCGTAAAAGATAATTTAATGGATCATTTAAAATTTCTTTATAAAAGATCATAATGGTAACGATCATTGGGCCTAATAAATGCAAAAAAAGTTGACATAATAATCTTCTTTGTAAAAGATAATTTAACAGATCATTTAAAATTTCTTTATAAAAGATCATAACGGTAACGATCATTGGGCCTAATAAATGCTTAAAAGTTGACATAATTATCTTCTTTCTAAAAGATAATTTAATAGATCATTGAAAATTTCTTTATAAAAGATCATAACGGTAACGATCAATGGGCCTAATAAATGCCCAAAAAGTTGACATATTTATCTTCTTTGTAAAAAATAATTAAATAGATCATTTAAAATTTCTTTATAAAAGATCATAACGGTAACGATCATTGGGCCTAAGAAATGCCAAAAAAGTTGACATAATTATCTTTTTTGTAAAAGATAATTTAATAGATCATTTAAAATTTCTTTATAAAAGATCATAACGGTAACGATCATTGGGCCTAATAAATGCCAAAAAAGTTGACATAATTATCTTCTTCGTAAAAGATAATTTAATGGATCATTTAAAATTTCTTTATAAAAGATCATAATGGTAACGATCATTGGGCCTAATAAATGCAAAAATAGTTGCATAATAATCTTCTTTGTAAAAGATAATTTAACAGATCATTTAAAATTTCTTTATAAAAGATCATAACGGTAACGATCATTGGGCCTAATAAATGCTTAAAAGTTGACATAATTATCTTCTTTCTAAACGATAATTTAATAGATCATTGGAAATTTCTTTGTAAAAGATCATAACGGTAACGATCATTGGGCCTAATAAATGCCAAAAAAGTTGACATAATTATCTTCTTTGTAAAAGATAATTTAATAGATCGTTTAAAATTCGTTTATTAAAAGATCATAACGGTAACGATCATTGGGCCTAATAAATGCTTAAAAGTTGACATAATTATCTTCTTTCTAAAAGATAATTTAATAGATCATTGAAAATTTCTTTATAAAAGATCATAACGGTAACGATCAATGGGCCTAATAAATGCCCAAACAGTTGACATATTTATCTTCTTTGTAAAAAATAATTAAATAGATCATTTAAAATTTCTTTATAAAAGATCATAACGGTAACGATCATTGGGCCTAATAAATGCCAAAAAAGTTGACATAATTATCTTTTTTGTAAAAGATAATTTAATAGATCATTTAAAATTTCTTTATAAAAGATCATAACGGTAACGATCATTGGGCGTAATAAATGCCAATAAAGTTGACATAATTATCTTCTTCGTAAAAGATAATTTAATGGATCATTTAAAATTTCTTTATAAAAGATCATAATGGTAACGATCATTGGGCCTAATAAATGCAAAAAAAGTTGACATAATAATCTTCTTTGTAAAAGATAATTTAACAGATCATTTAAAATTTCTTTATAAAAGATCATAACGGTAACGATCATTGGGCCTAATAAATGCTTAAAAGTTGACATAATTATCTTCTTTCTAAAAGATAAGTTAATAGATCATTGAAAATTTCTTTATAAAAGATCATAACGGTAACGATCAATGGGCCTAATAAATGCCCAAAAAGTTGACATATTTATCTTCTTTGTAAAAAATAATTAAATAGATCATTTAAAATTTCTTTATAAAAGATCATAACGGTAACGATCATTGGGCCTAATAAATGCCAAAAAAGTTGACATAATTATATTTTTTGTAAAAGATAATTTAATAGATCATTTAAAATTTCTTTATAAAAGATCATAACGGTAACGATCATTGGGCCTAATAAATGCCAAAAAAGTTGACAGAATTATCTTCTTCGTAAAAGATAATTTAATGGATCATTTAAAATTTCTTTATAAAAGATCATAATGGTAACGATCATTGGGCCTAATAAATGCAAAAATAGTTGCATAATAATCTTCTTTGTAAAAGATAATTTAACAGATCATTTAAAATTTCTTTATAAAAGATCATAACGGTAACGATCATTGGGCCTAATAAATGCTTAAAAGTTGACATAATTATCTTCTTTCTAAAAGATAATTTAATAGATCATTGAAAATTTCTTTATAAAAGATCATAACGGTAACGATCAATGGGCCTAATAAATGCCCAAAAAGTTGACATATTTATCTTCTTTGTAAAAAATAATTAAATAGATCATTTAAAATTTCTTTATAAAAGATCATAACGGTAACGATCATTGGGCCTAAGAAATGCCAAAAAAGTTGACATACTTATCTTTTTTGTAAAAGATAATTTAATAGATCATTTAAAATTTCTTTATAAAAGATCATAACGGTAACGATCATTGGGCTTAATAAATGCCAATAAAGTTGACATAATTATCTTCTTCGTAAAAGATAATTTAATGGATCATTTAAAATTTCTTTATAAAAGATGATAATGGTAACGATCATTGGGCCTAATAAATGCAAAAAAAGTTGACATAATAATCTTCTTTGTAAAAGATAATTTAACAGATCATTTAAAATTTCTTTATAAAAGATCATAACGGTAACGATCATTGGGCCTAATAAATGCTTAAAAGTTGACATAATTATCTTCTTTCTAAAAGATAATTTAATAGATCATTGAAAATTTCTTTATAAAAGATCATAACGGTAACGATCAATGGGCCTAATAAATGCCCAAAAAGTTGACATAATTATCTTCTTCGTAAAAGATAATTTAATGGATCATTTAAAATTTCTTTATAAAAGATCATAATGGTAACGATCATTGGGCCTAATAAATGCAAAAAAAGTTGACATAATAATCTTCTTTGTAAAAGATAATTTAACAGATCATTTAAAATTTCTTTATAAAAGATCATAACGGTAACGATCATTGGGCCTAATAAATGCTTAAAAGTTGACATAATTATCTTCTTTCTAAAAGATAATTTAATAGATCATTGAAAATTTCTTTATAAAAGATCATAACGGTAACGATCAATGGGCCTAATAAATGCCCAAAAAGTTGACATATTTATCTTCTTTGTAAAAAATAATTAAATAGATCATTTAAAATTTCTTTATAAAAGATCATAACGGTAACGATCATTGGGCCTAAGAAATGCCAAAAAAGTTGACATAATTATCTTTTTTGTAAAAGATAATTTAATAGATCATTTAAAATTTCCTTATAAAAGATCATAACGGTAACGATCATTGGGCCTAATAAATGCCAAAAAAGTTGACATAATTATCTTCTTCGTAAAAGATAATTTAATGGATCATTTAAAATTTCTTTATAAAAGATCATAATGGTAACGATCATTGGGCCTAATAAATGCAAAAATAGTTGCATAATAATCTTCTTTGTAAAAGATAATTTAACAGATCATTTAAAATTTCTTTATAAAAGATCATAACGGTAACGATCATTGGGCCTAATAAATGCTTAAAAGTTGACATAATTATCTTCTTTCTAAACGATAATTTAATAGATCATTGGAAATTTCTTTGTAAAAGATCATAACGGTAACGATCATTGGGCCTAATAAATGCCAAAAAAGTTGACATAATTATCTTCTTTGTAAAAGATAATTTAATAGATCGTTTAAAATTCGTTTATTAAAAGATCATAACGGTAACGATCATTGGGCCTAATAAATGCTTAAAAGTTGACATAATTATCTTCTTTCTAAAAGATAATTTAATAGATCATTGAAAATTTCTTTATAAAAGATCATAACGGTAACGATCAATGGGCCTAATAAATGCCCAAACAGTTGACATATTTATCTTCTTTGTAAAAAATAATTAAATAGATCATTTAAAATTTCTTTATAAAAGATCATAACGGTAACGATCATTGGGCCTAATAAATGCCAAAAAAGTTGACATAATTATCTTTTTTGTAAAAGATAATTTAATAGATCATTTAAAATTTCTTTATAAAAGATCATAACGGTAACGATCATTGGGCGTAATAAATGCCAATAAAGTTGACATAATTATCTTCTTCGTAAAAGATAATTTAATGGATCATTTAAAATTTCTTTGTAAAAGATCATAATGGTAACGATCATTGGGCCTAATAAATGCAAAAAAAGTTGACATAATAATCTTCTTTGTAAAAGATAATTTAACAGATCATTTAAAATTTCTTTATAAAAGATCATAACGGTAACGATCATTGGGCCTAATAAATGCTTAAAAGTTGACATAATTATCTTCGTTCTAAAAGATAAGTTAATAGATCATTGAAAATTTCTTTATAAAAGATCATAACGGTAACGATCAATGGGCCTAATAAATGCCCAAAAAGTTGACATATTTATCTTCTTTGTAAAAAATAATTAAATAGATCATTTAAAATTTCTTTATAAAAGATCATAACGGTAACGATCATTGGGCCTAATAAATGCCAAAAAAGTTGACATAATTATCTTTTTTGTAAAAGATAATTTAATAGATCATTTAAAATTTCTTTATAAAAGATCATAACGGTAACGATCATTGGGCCTAATAAATGCCAAAAAAGTTGACATAATTATCTTCTTCGTAAAAGATAATTTAATGGATCATTTAAAATTTCTTTATAAAAGATGATAATGGTAACGATCATTGGGCCTAAGAAATGCAAAAAAAGTTGACATAATAATCTTCTTTGTAAAAGATAATTTAACAGATCATTTAAAATTTCTTTATAAAAGATCATAACGGTAACAATCATTGGGCCTAATAAATGCTTAAAAGTTGACATAATTATCTTCTTTCTAAACGATAATTTAATAGATCATTGGAAATTTCTTTGTAAAAGATCATAACGGTAACGATCATTGGGCCTAATAAATGCCAAAAAAGTTGACATAATTATCTTCTTTGTAAAAGATAATTTAATAGATCGTTTAAAATTCGTTTATTAAAAGATCATAACGGTAACGATCATTGGGCCTAATAAATGCTTAAAAGTTGACATAATTATCTTCTTTCTAAAAGATAATTTAATAGATCATTGAAAATTTCTTTATAAAAGATCATAACGGTAACGATCAATGGGCCTAATAAATGCCCAAAAAGTTGACATATTTATATTCTTTGTAAAAAATAATTAAATAGATCATTTAAAATTTCTTTATAAAAGATCATAACGGTAAGGATCATTGGGCCTAATAAATGCCAAAAAAGTTGACATAATTATCTTTTTTGTAAAAGATAATTTAATAGATCATTTAAAATTTCTTTATAAAAGCTCATAACGGTAACGATCATTGGGCCTAATAAATGCCAATAAAGTTGACATAATTATCTTCTTCGTAAAAGATAATTTAATGGATCATTTAAAATTTCTTTATAAAAGATCATAATGGTAACGATCATTGGGCCTAATAAATGCAAAAAAAGTTGACATAATAATCTTCTTTGTAAAAGATAATTTAACAGATCATTTAAATTTTCTTTATAAAAGATCATAATGGTAACGATCATTGGGCCTAATAAATGCTTAAAAGTTGACATAATTATCTTCTTTCTAAAAGATAATTTAATAGATCATTGAAAATTTCTTTATAAAAGATCATAACGGTAACGATCAATGGGCCTAATAAATGCCCAAAAAGTTGACATATTTATCTTCTTTGTAAAAAATAATTAAATAGATCATTTAAAATTTCTTTATAAAAGATCATAATGGTAACGATCATTGGGCCTAAGAAATACCAAAAAAGTTGACATAATTATCTTTTTTGTAAAAGATAATTTAATAGATCATTTAAAATTTCTTTATAAAAGATCATAACGGTAACGCTCATTGGGCCTAATAAATGCCAAAAAAGTTGACATAATTATCTTCTTCGTAAAAGATAATTTAATGGATCATTTAAAATTTCTTTATAAAAGATCATAATGGTAACGATCATTGGGCCTAATAAATGCAAAAATAGTTGCATAATAATCTTCTTTGTAAAAGATAATTTAACAGATCATTTAAAATTTCTTTATAAAAGATCATAACGGTAACGATCATTGGGCCTAATAAATGCTTAAAAGTTGACATAATTATCTTCTTTCTAAACGATAATTTAATAGATCATTGGAAATTTCTTTGTAAAAGATCATAACGGTAACGATCATTGGGCCTAATAAATGCCAAAAAAGTTGACATAATTATCTTCTTTGTAAAAGATAATTTAATAGATCGTTTAAAATTCGTTTATTAAAAGATCATAACGGTAACGATCATTGGGCCTAATAAATGCTTAAAAGTTGACATAATTATCTTCTTTCTAAAAGATAATTTAATAGATCATTGAAAATTTCTTTATAAAAGATCATAACGGTAACGATCAATGGGCCTAATAAATGCCCAAACAGTTGACATATTTATCTTCTTTGTAAAAAATAATTAAATAGATCATTTAAAATTTCTTTATAAAAGATCATAACGGTAACGATCATTGGGCCTAATAAATGCCAAAAAAGTTGACATAATTATCTTTTTTGTAAAAGATAATTTAATAGATCATTTAAAATTTCTTTATAAAAGATCATAACGGTAACGATCATTGGGCGTAATAAATGCCAATAAAGTTGACATAATTATCTTCTTCGTAAAAGATAATTTAATGGATCATTTAAAATTTCTTTATAAAAGATCATAATGGTAACGATCATTGGGCCTAATAAATGCAAAAAAAGTTGACATAATAATCTTCTTTGTAAAAGATAATTTAACAGATCATTTAAAATTTCTTTATAAAAGATCATAACGGTAACGATCATTGGGCCTAATAAATGCTTAAAAGTTGACATAATTATCTTCTTTCTAAAAGATAAGTTAATAGATCATTGAAAATTTCTTTATAAAAGATCATAACGGTAACGATCAATGGGCCTAATAAATGCCCAAAAAGTTGACATATTTATCTTCTTTGTAAAAAATAATTAAATAGATCATTTAAAATTTCTTTATAAAAGATCATAACGGTAACGATCATTGGGCCTAATAAATGCCAAAAAAGTTGACATAATTATATTTTTTGTAAAAGATAATTTAATAGATCATTTAAAATTTCTTTATAAAAGATCATAACGGTAACGATCATTGGGCCTAATAAATGCCAAAAAAGTTGACAGAATTATCTTCTTCGTAAAAGATAATTTAATGGATCATTTAAAATTTCTTTATAAAAGATCATAATGGTAACGATCATTGGGCCTAATAAATGCAAAAATAGTTGCATAATAATCTTCTTTGTAAAAGATAATTTAACAGATCATTTAAAATTTCTTTATAAAAGATCATAACGGTAACGATCATTGGGCCTAATAAATGCTTAAAAGTTGACATAATTATCTTCTTTCTAAAAGATAATTTAATAGATCATTGAAAATTTCTTTATAAAAGATCATAACGGTAACGATCAATGGGCCTAATAAATGCCCAAAAAGTTGACATAATTATCTTCTTCGTAAAAGATAATTTAATGGATCATTTAAAATTTCTTTATAAAAGATCATAATGGTAACGATCATTGGGCCTAATAAATGCAAAAAAAGTTGACATAATAATCTTCTTTGTAAAAGATAATTTAACAGATCATTTAAAATTTCTTTATAAAAGATCATAACGGTAACGATCATTGGGCCTAATAAATGCTTAAAAGTTGACATAATTATCTTCTTTCTAAAAGATAATTTAATAGATCATTGAAAATTTCTTTATAAAAGATCATAACGGTAACGATCAATGGGCCTAATAAATGCCCAAAAAGTTGACATATTTATCTTCTTTGTAAAAAATAATTAAATAGATCATTTAAAATTTCTTTATAAAAGATCATAACGGTAACGATCATTGGGCCTAAGAAATGCCAAAAAAGTTGACATAATTATCTTTTTTGTAAAAGATAATTTAATAGATCATTTAAAATTTCTTTATAAAAGATCATAACGGTAACGATCATTGGGCCTAATAAATGCCAAAAAAGTTGACATAATTATCTTCTTCGTAAAAGATAATTTAATGGATCATTTAAAATTTCTTTATAAAAGATCATAATGGTAACGATCATTGGGCCTAATAAATGCAAAAATAGTTGCATAATAATCTTCTTTGTAAAAGATAATTTAACAGATCATTTAAAATTTCTTTATAAAAGATCATAACGGTAACGATCATTGGGCCTAATAAATGCTTAAAAGTTGACATAATTATCTTCTTTCTAAACGATAATTTAATAGATCATTGGAAATTTCTTTGTAAAAGATCATAACGGTAACGATCATTGGGCCTAATAAATGCCAAAAAAGTTGACATAATTATCTTCTTTGTAAAAGATAATTTAATAGATCGTTTAAAATTCGTTTATTAAAAGATCATAACGGTAACGATCATTGGGCCTAATAAATGCTTAAAAGTTGACATAATTATCTTCTTTCTAAAAGATAATTTAATAGATCATTGAAAATTTCTTTATAAAAGATCATAACGGTAACGATCAATGGGCCTAATAAATGCCCAAACAGTTGACATATTTATCTTCTTTGTAAAAAATAATTAAATAGATCATTTAAAATTTCTTTATAAAAGATCATAACGGTAACGATCATTGGGCCTAATAAATGCCAAAAAAGTTGACATAATTATCTTTTTTGTAAAAGATAATTTAATAGATCATTTAAAATTTCTTTATAAAAGATCATAACGGTAACGATCATTGGGCGTAATAAATGCCAATAAAGTTGACATAATTATCTTCTTCGTAAAAGATAATTTAATGGATCATTTAAAATTTCTTTGTAAAAGATCATAATGGTAACGATCATTGGGCCTAATAAATGCAAAAAAAGTTGACATAATAATCTTCTTTGTAAAAGATAATTTAACAGATCATTTAAAATTTCTTTATAAAAGATCATAACGGTAACGATCATTGGGCCTAATAAATGCTTAAAAGTTGACATAATTATCTTCGTTCTAAAAGATAAGTTAATAGATCATTGAAAATTTCTTTATAAAAGATCATAACGGTAACGATCAATGGGCCTAATAAATGCCCAAAAAGTTGACATATTTATCTTCTTTGTAAAAAATAATTAAATAGATCATTTAAAATTTCTTTATAAAAGATCATAACGGTAACGATCATTGGGCCTAATAAATGCCAAAAAAGTTGACATAATTATCTTTTTTGTAAAAGATAATTTAATAGATCATTTAAAATTTCTTTATAAAAGATCATAACGGTAACGATCATTGGGCCTAATAAATGCCAAAAAAGTTGACATAATTATCTTCTTCGTAAAAGATAATTTAATGGATCATTTAAAATTTCTTTATAAAAGATGATAATGGTAACGATCATTGGGCCTAAGAAATGCAAAAAAAGTTGACATAATAATCTTCTTTGTAAAAGATAATTTAACAGATCATTTAAAATTTCTTTATAAAAGATCATAACGGTAACAATCATTGGGCCTAATAAATGCTTAAAAGTTGACATAATTATCTTCTTTCTAAACGATAATTTAATAGATCATTGGAAATTTCTTTGTAAAAGATCATAACGGTAACGATCATTGGGCCTAATAAATGCCAAAAAAGTTGACATAATTATCTTCTTTGTAAAAGATAATTTAATAGATCGTTTAAAATTCGTTTATTAAAAGATCATAACGGTAACGATCATTGGGCCTAATAAATGCTTAAAAGTTGACATAATTATCTTCTTTCTAAAAGATAATTTAATAGATCATTGAAAATTTCTTTATAAAAGATCATAACGGTAACGATCAATGGGCCTAATAAATGCCCAAAAAGTTGACATATTTATATTCTTTGTAAAAAATAATTAAATAGATCATTTAAAATTTCTTTATAAAAGATCATAACGGTAAGGATCATTGGGCCTAATAAATGCCAAAAAAGTTGACATAATTATCTTTTTTGTAAAAGATAATTTAATAGATCATTTAAAATTTCTTTATAAAAGCTCATAACGGTAACGATCATTGGGCCTAATAAATGCCAATAAAGTTGACATAATTATCTTCTTCGTAAAAGATAATTTAATGGATCATTTAAAATTTCTTTATAAAAGATCATAATGGTAACGATCATTGGGCCTAATAAATGCAAAAAAAGTTGACATAATAATCTTCTTTGTAAAAGATAATTTAACAGATCATTTAAATTTTCTTTATAAAAGATCATAATGGTAACGATCATTGGGCCTAATAAATGCTTAAAAGTTGACATAATTATCTTCTTTCTAAAAGATAATTTAATAGATCATTGAAAATTTCTTTATAAAAGATCATAACGTTAACGATCAATGGGCCTAATAAATGCCCAAAAAGTTGACATATTTATCTTCTTTGTAAAAAATAATTAAATAGATCATTTAAAATTTCTTTATAAAAGATCATAATGGTAACGATCATTGGGCCTAAGAAATACCAAAAAAGTTGACATAATTATCTTTTTTGTAAAAGATAATTTAATAGATCATTTAAAATTTCTTTATAAAAGATCATAACGGTAACGCTCATTGGGCCTAATAAATGCCAAAAAAGTTGACATAATTATCTTCTTCGTAAAAGATAATTTAATGGATCATTTAAAATTTCTTTATAAAAGATCATAATGGTAACGATCATTGGGCCTAATAAATGCAAAAAAAGTTGACATAATAATCTTCTTTGTAAAAGATAATTTAACAGATCATTTAAATTTTCTTTATAAAAGATCATAACGGTAACGATCATTGGGCCTAATAAATGCTTAAAAGTTGACATAATTATCTTCTTTCTAAAAGATAATTTAATAGATCATTGAAAATTTCTTTATAAAAGATCATAACGGTAACGATCAATGGGCCTAATAAATGCCCAAACAGTTGACATATTTATCTTCTTTGTAAAAAATAATTAAATAGATCATTTAAAATTTCTTTATAAAAGATCATAACGGTAACGATCATTGGGCCTAATAAATGCCAAAAAAGTTGACATAATTATCTTTTTTGTAAAAGATAATTTAATAGATCATTTAAAATTTCTTTATAAAAGATCATAACGGTAACGATCATTGGGCGTAATAAATGCCAATAAAGTTGACATAATTATCTTCTTCGTAAAAGATAATTTAATGGATCATTTAAAATTTCTTTATAAAAGATCATAATGGTAACGATCATTGGGCCTAATAAATGCAAAAAAAGTTGACATAATAATCTTCTTTGTAAAAGATAATTTAACAGATCATTTAAAATTTCTTTATAAAAGATCATAACGGTAACGATCATTGGGCCTAATAAATGCTTAAAAGTTGACATAATTATCTTCTTTCTAAAAGATAAGTTAATAGATCATTGAAAATTTCTTTATAAAAGATCATAACGGTAACGATCAATGGGCCTAATAAATGCCCAAAAAGTTGACATATTTATCTTCTTTGTAAAAAATAATTAAATAGATCATTTAAAATTTCTTTATAAAAGATCATAACGGTAACGATCATTGGGCCTAATAAATGCCAAAAAAGTTGACATAATTATCTTTTTTGTAAAAGATAATTTAATAGATCATTTAAAATTTCTTTATAAAAGATCATAACGGTAACGATCATTGGGCCTAATAAATGCCAAAAAAGTTGACATAATTATCTTCTTCGTAAAAGATAATTTAATGGATCATTTAAAATTTCTTTATAAAAGATGATAATGGTAACGATCATTGGGCCTAAGAAATGCAAAAAAAGTTGACATAATAATCTTCTTTGTAAAAGATAATTTAACAGATCATTTAAAATTTCTTTATAAAAGATCATAACGGTAACAATCATTGGGCCTAATAAATGCTTAAAAGTTGACATAATTATCTTCTTTCTAAACGATAATTTAATAGATCATTGGAAATTTCTTTGTAAAAGATCATAACGGTAACGATCATTGGGCCTAATAAATGCCAAAAAAGTTGACATAATTATCTTCTTTGTAAAAGATAATTTAATAGATCGTTTAAAATTCGTTTATTAAAAGATCATAACGGTAACGATCATTGGGCCTAATAAATGCTTAAAAGTTGACATAATTATCTTCTTTCTAAAAGATAATTTAATAGATCATTGAAAATTTCTTTATAAAAGATCATAACGGTAACGATCAATGGGCCTAATAAATGCCCAAAAAGTTGACATATTTATATTCTTTGTAAAAAATAATTAAATAGATCATTTAAAATTTCTTTATAAAAGATCATAACGGTAAGGATCATTGGGCCTAATAAATGCCAAAAAAGTTGACATAATTATCTTTTTTGTAAAAGATAATTTAATAGATCATTTAAAATTTCTTTATAAAAGCTCATAACGGTAACGATCATTGGGCCTAATAAATGCCAATAAAGTTGACATAATTATCTTCTTCGTAAAAGATAATTTAATGGATCATTTAAAATTTCTTTATAAAAGATCATAATGGTAACGATCATTGGGCCTAATAAATGCAAAAAAAGTTGACATAATAATCTTCTTTGTAAAAGATAATTTAACAGATCATTTAAATTTTCTTTATAAAAGATCATAACGGTAACGATCATTGGGCCTAATAAATGCTTAAAAGTTGACATAATTATCTTCTTTCTAAAAGATAATTTAATAGATCATTGAAAATTTCTTTATAAAAGATCATAACGGTAACGATCAATGGGCCTAATAAATGCCCAAAAAGTTGACATATTTATCTTCTTTGTAAAAAATAATTAAATAGATCATTTAAAATTTCTTTATAAAAGATCATAATGGTAACGATCATTGGGCCTAAGAAATACCAAAAAAGTTGACATAATTATCTTTTTTGTAAAAGATAATTTAATAGATCATTTAAAATTTCTTTATAAAAGATCATAACGGTAACGCTCATTGGGCCTAATAAATGCCAAAAAAGTTGACATAATTATCTTCTTCGTAAAAGATAATTTAATGGATCATTTAAAATTTCTTTATAAAAGATCATAATGGTAACGATCATTGGGCCTAATAAATGCAAAAAAAGTTGACATAATAATCTTCTTTGTAAAAGATAATTTAACAGATCATTTAAAATTTCTTTATAAAAGATCATAACGGTAACGATCATTGGGCCTAATAAATGCTTAAAAGTTGACATAATTATCTTCTTTCTAAAAGATAATTTAATAGATCATTGAAAATTTCTTTATAAAAGATCATAACGGTAACGATCAATGGGCCTAATAAATGCCCAAAAAGTTGACATAATTATCTTCTTCGTAAAAGATAATTTAATGGATCATTTAAAATTTCTTTATAAAAGATCATAATGGTAACGATCATTGGGCCTAATAAATGCAAAAAAAGTTGACATAATAATCTTCTTTGTAAAAGATAATTTAACAGATCATTTAAAATTTCTTTATAAAAGATCATAACGGTAACGATCATTGGGCCTAATAAATGCTTAAAAGTTGACATAATTATCTTCTTTCTAAAAGATAATTTAATAGATCATTGAAAATTTCTTTATAAAAGATCATAACGGTAACGATCAATGGGCCTAATAAATGCCCAAAAAGTTGACATATTTATCTTCTTTGTAAAAAATAATTAAATAGATCATTTAAAATTTCTTTATAAAAGATCATAACGGTAACGATCATTGGGCCTAAGAAATGCCAAAAAAGTTGACATAATTATCTTTTTTGTAAAAGATAATTTAATAGATCATTTAAAATTTCTTTATAAAAGATCATAACGGTAACGATCATTGGGCCTAATAAATGCCAAAAAAGTTGACATAATTATCTTCTTCGTAAAAGATAATTTAATGGATCATTTAAAATTTCTTTATAAAAGATCATAATGGTAACGATCATTGGGCCTAATAAATGCAAAAATAGTTGCATAATAATCTTCTTTGTAAAAGATAATTTAACAGATCATTTAAAATTTCTTTATAAAAGATCATAATGGTAACGATCATTGGGCCTAATAAATGCTTAAAAGTTGACATAATTATCTTCTTTCTAAACGATAATTTAATAGATCATTGGAAATTTCTTTGTAAAAGATCATAACGGTAACGATCATTGGGCCTAATAAATGCCAAAAAAGTTGACATAATTATCTTCTTTGTAAAAGATAATTTAATAGATCGTTTAAAATTCGTTTATTAAAAGATCATAACGGTAACGATCATTGGGCCTAATAAATGCTTAAAAGTTGACATAATTATCTTCTTTCTAAAAGATAATTTAATAGATCATTGAAAATTTCTTTATAAAAGATCATAACGGTAACGATCAATGGGCCTAATAAATGCCCAAACAGTTGACATATTTATCTTCTTTGTAAAAAATAATTAAATAGATCATTTAAAATTTCTTTATAAAAGATCATAACGGTAACGATCATTGGGCCTAATAAATGCCAAAAAAGTTGACATAATTATCTTTTTTGTAAAAGATAATTTAATAGATCATTTAAAATTTCTTTATAAAAGATCATAACGGTAACGATCATTGGGCGTAATAAATGCCAATAAAGTTGACATAATTATCTTCTTCGTAAAAGATAATTTAATGGATCATTTAAAATTTCTTTATAAAAGATCATAATGGTAACGATCATTGGGCCTAATAAATGCAAAAAAAGTTGACATAATAATCTTCTTTGTAAAAGATAATTTAACAGATCATTTAAATTTTCTTTATAAAAGATCATAACGGTAACGATCATTGGGCCTAATAAATGCTTAAAAGTTGACATAATTATCTTCTTTCTAAAAGATAATTTAATAGATCATTGAAAATTTCTTTATAAAAGATCATAACGGTAACGATCAATGGGCCTAATAAATGCCCAAAAAGTTGACATATTTATCTTCTTTGTAAAAAATAATTAAATAGATCATTTAAAATTTCTTTATAAAAGATCATAATGGTAACGATCATTGGGCCTAAGAAATACCAAAAAAGTTGACATAATTATCTTTTTTGTAAAAGATAATTTAATAGATCATTTAAAATTTCTTTATAAAAGATCATAACGGTAACGCTCATTGGGCCTAATAAATGCCAAAAAAGTTGACATAATTATCTTCTTCGTAAAAGATAATTTAATGGATCATTTAAAATTTCTTTATAAAAGATCATAATGGTAACGATCATTGGGCCTAATAAATGCAAAAAAAGTTGACATAATAATCTTCTTTGTAAAAGATAATTTAACAGATCATTTAAAATTTCTTTATAAAAGATCATAACGGTAACGATCATTGGGCCTAATAAATGCTTAAAAGTTGACATAATTATCTTCTTTCTAAAAGATAATTTAATAGATCATTGAAAATTTCTTTATAAAAGATCATAACGGTAACGATCAATGGGCCTAATAAATGCCCAAAAAGTTGACATAATTATCTTCTTCGTAAAAGATAATTTAATGGATCATTTAAAATTTCTTTATAAAAGATCATAATGGTAACGATCATTGGGCCTAATAAATGCAAAAAAAGTTGACATAATAATCTTCTTTGTAAAAGATAATTTAACAGATCATTTAAAATTTCTTTATAAAAGATCATAACGGTAACGATCATTGGGCCTAATAAATGCTTAAAAGTTGACATAATTATCTTCTTTCTAAAAGATAATTTAATAGATCATTGAAAATTTCTTTATGAAAGATCATAACGGTAACGATCAATGGGCCTAATAAATGCCCAAAAAGTTGACATATTTATCTTCTTTGTAAAAAATAATTAAATAGATCATTTAAAATTTCTTTATAAAAGATCATAACGGTAACGATCATTGGGCCTAATAAATGCCAAAAAAGTTGACATAATTATCTTTTTTGTAAAAGATAATTTAATAGATCATTTAAAATTTCTTTATAAAAGATCATAACGGTAACGATCATTGGGCCTAATAAATGCCAAAAAAGTTGACATAATTATCTTCTTCGTAAAAGATAATTTAATGGATCATTTAAAATTTCTTTATAAAAGATCATAATGGTAACGATCATTGGGCCTAATAAATGCAAAAATAGTTGCATAATAATCTTCTTTGTAAAAGATAATTTAACAGATCATTTAAAATTTCTTTATAAAAGATCATAACGGTAACGATCATTGGGCCTAATAAATGCTTAAAAGTTGACATAATTATCTTCTTTCTAAACGATAATTTAATAGATCATTGGAAATTTCTTTGTAAAAGATCATAACGGTAACGATCATTGGGCCTAATAAATGCCAAAAAAGTTGACATAATTATCTTCTTTGTAAAAGATAATTTAATAGATCGTTTAAAATTCGTTTATTAAAAGATCATAACGGTAACGATCATTGGGCCTAATAAATGCTTAAAAGTTGACATAATTATCTTCTTTCTAAAAGATAATTTAATAGATCATTGAAAATTTCTTTATAAAAGATCATAACGGTAACGATCAATGGGCCTAATAAATGCCCAAACAGTTGACATATTTATCTTCTTTGTAAAAAATAATTAAATAGATCATTTAAAATTTCTTTATAAAAGATCATAACGGTAACGATCATTGGGCCTAATAAATGCCAAAAAAGTTGACATAATTATCTTTTTTGTAGAAGATAATTTAATAGATCATTTAAAATTTCTTTATAAAAGATCATAACGGTAACGATCATTGGGCGTAATAAATGCCAATAAAGTTGACATAATTATCTTCTTCGTAAAAGATAATTTAATGGATCATTTAAAATTTCTTTATAAAAGATCATAATGGTAACGATCATTGGGCCTAATAAATGCAAAAAAAGTTGACATAATAATCTTCTTTGTAAAAGATAATTTAACAGATCATTTAAATTTTCTTTATAAAAGATCATAACGGTAACGATCATTGGGCCTAATAAATGCTTAAAAGTTGACATAATTATCTTCTTTCTAAAAGATAATTTAATAGATCATTGAAAATTTCTTTATAAAAGATCATAACGGTAACGATCAATGGGCCTAATAAATGCCCAAACAGTTGACATATTTATCTTCTTTGTAAAAAATAATTAAATAGATCATTTAAAATTTCTTTATAAAAGATCATAACGGTAACGATCATTGGGCCTAATAAATGCCAAAAAAGTTGACATAATTATCTTTTTTGTAAAAGATAATTTAATAGATCATTTAAAATTTCTTTATAAAAGATCATAACGGTAACGATCATTGGGCGTAATAAATGCCAATAAAGTTGACATAATTATCTTCTTCGTAAAAGATAATTTAATGGATCATTTAAAATTTCTTTATAAAAGATCATAATGGTAACGATCATTGGGCCTAATAAATGCAAAAAAAGTTGACATAATAATCTTCTTTGTAAAAGATAATTTAACAGATCATTTAAAATTTCTTTATAAAAGATCATAACGGTAACGATCATTGGGCCTAATAAATGCTTAAAAGTTGACATAATTATCTTCTTTCTAAACGATAATTTAATAGATCATTGGAAATTTCTTTGTAAAAGATCATAACGGTAACGATCATTGGGCCTAATAAATGCCAAAAAAGTTGACATAATTATCTTCTTTGTAAAAGATAATTTAATAGATCGTTTAAAATTCGTTTATTAAAAGATCATAACGGTAACGATCATTGGGCCTAATAAATGCTTAAAAGTTGACATAATTATCTTCTTTCTAAAAGATAATTTAATAGATCATTGAAAATTTCTTTATAAAAGATCATAACGGTAACGATCAATGGGCCTAATAAATGCCCAAACAGTTGACATATTTTTCTTCTTTGTAAAAAATAATTAAATAGATCATTTAAAATTTCTTTATAAAAGATCATAACGGTAACGATCATTGGGCCTAATAAATGCCAAAAAAGTTGACATAATTATCTTTTTTGTAAAAGATAATTTAATAGATCATTTAAAATTTCTTTATAAAAGATCATAACGGTAACGATCACTGGGCGTAATAAATGCCAATAAAGTTGACATAATTATCTTCTTCGTAAAAGATAATTTAATGGATCATTTAAAATTTCTTTATAAAAGATTATAATGGTAACGATCATTGGGCCTAATAAATGCAAAAAAAGTTGACATAATAATCTTCTTTGTAAAAGATAATTTAACAGATCATTTAAAATTTCTTTATAAAAGATCATAACGGTAAGGATCATTGGGCCTAATAAATGCCAAAAAAGTTGACATAATTATCTTTTTTGTAAAAGATAATTTAATAGATCATTTAAAATTTCTTTATAAAAGCTCATAACGGTAACGATCATTGGGCCTAATAAATGCCAATAAAGTTGACATAATTATCTTCTTCGTAAAAGATAATTTAATGGATCATTTAAAATTTCTTTATAAAAGATCATAATGGTAACGATCATTGGGCCTAATAAATGCAAAAAAAGTTGACATAATAATCTTCTTTGTAAAAGATAATTTAACAGATCATTTAAATTTTCTTTATAAAAGATCATAACGGTAACGATCATTGGGCCTAATAAATGCTTAAAAGTTGACATAATTATCTTCTTTCTAAAAGATAATTTAATAGATCATTGAAAATTTCTTTATAAAAGATCATAACGGTAACGATCAATGGGCCTAATAAATGCCCAAAAAGTTGACATATTTATCTTCTTTGTAAAAAATAATTAAATAGATCATTTAAAATTTCTTTATAAAAGATCATAATGGTAACGATCATTGGGCCTAAGAAATACCAAAAAAGTTGACATAATTATCTTTTTTGTAAAACATAATTTAATAGATCATTTAAAATTTCTTTATAAAAGATCATAACGGTAACGCTCATTGGGCCTAATAAATGCCAAAAAAGTTGACATAATTATCTTCTTCGTAAAAGATAATTTAATGGATCATTTAAAATTTCTTTATAAAAGATCATAATGGTAACGATCATTGGGCCTAATAAATGCAAAAAAAGTTGACATAATAATCTTCTTTGTAAAAGATAATTTAACAGATCATTTAAATTTTCTTTATAAAAGATCATAACGGTAACGATCATTGGGCCTAATAAATGCTTAAAAGTTGACATAATTATCTTCTTTCTAAAAGATAATTTAATAGATCATTGAAAATTTCTTTATAAAAGATCATAACGGTAACGATCAATGGGCCTAATAAATGCCCAAACAGTTGACATATTTATCTTCTTTGTAAAAAATAATTAAATAGATCATTTAAAATTTCTTTATAAAAGATCATAACGGTAACGATCATTGGGCCTAATAAATGCCAAAAAAGTTGACATAATTATCTTTTTTGTAAAAGATAATTTAATAGATCATTTAAAATTTCTTTATAAAAGATCATAACGGTAACGATCATTGGGCGTAATAAATGCCAATAAAGTTGACATAATTATCTTCTTCGTAAAAGATAATTTAATGGATCATTTAAAATTTCTTTATAAAAGATCATAATGGTAACGATCATTGGGCCTAATAAATGCAAAAAAAGTTGACATAATAATCTTCTTTGTAAAAGATAATTTAAAATTTCTTTATAAAAGATCATAACGGTAACGATCATTGGGCCTAATAAATGCTTAAAAGTTGACATAATTATCTTCTTTCTAAAAGATAAGTTAATAGATCATTGAAAATTTCTTTATAAAAGATCATAACGGTAACGATCAATGGGCCTAATAAATGCCCAAAAAGTTGACATATTTATCTTCTTTGTAAAAAATAATTAAATAGATCATTTAAAATTTCTTTATAAAAGATCATAACGGTAACGATCATTGGGCCTAATAAATGCTTAAAAGTTGACATAATTATCTTCTTTCTAAAAGATAATTTAATAGATCATTGAAAATTTCTTTATAAAAGATCATAACGGTAACGATCAATGGGCCTAATAAATGCCCAAAAAGTTGACATATTTATCTTCTTTGTAAAAAATAATTAAATAGATCATTTAAAATTTCTTTATAAAAGATCATAATGGTAACGATCATTGGGCCTAAGAAATACCAAAAAAGTTGACATAATTATCTTTTTTGTAAAACATAATTTAATAGATCATTTAAAATTTCTTTATAAAAGATCATAACGGTAACGCTCATTGGGCCTAATAAATGCCAAAAAAGTTGACATAATTATCTTCTTCGTAAAAGATAATTTAATGGATCATTTAAAATTTCTTTATAAAAGATCATAATGGTAACGATCATTGGGCCTAATAAATGCAAAAAAAGTTGACATAATAATCTTCTTTGTAAAAGATAATTTAACAGATCATTTAAATTTTCTTTATAAAAGATCATAACGGTAACGATCATTGGGCCTAATAAATGCTTAAAAGTTGACATAATTATCTTCTTTCTAAAAGATAATTTAATAGATCATTGAAAATTTCTTTATAAAAGATCATAACGGTAACGATCAATGGGCCTAATAAATGCCCAAACAGTTGACATATTTATCTTCTTTGTAAAAAATAATTAAATAGATCATTTAAAATTTCTTTATAAAAGATCATAACGGTAACGATCATTGGGCCTAATAAATGCCAAAAAAGTTGACATAATTATCTTTTTTGTAAAAGATAATTTAATAGATCATTTAAAATTTCTTTATAAAAGATCATAACGGTAACGATCATTGGGCGTAATAAATGCCAATAAAGTTGACATAATTATCTTCTTCGTAAAAGATAATTTAATGGATCATTTAAAATTTCTTTATAAAAGATCATAATGGTAACGATCATTGGGCCTAATAAATGCAAAAAAAGTTGACATAATAATCTTCTTTGTAAAAGATAATTTAACAGATCATTTAAAATTTCTTTATAAAAGATCATAACGGTAACGATCATTGAGCCTAATAAATGCTTAAAAGTTGACATAATTATCTTCTTTCTAAAAGATAAGTTAATAGATCATTGAAAATTTCTTTATAAAAGATCATAACGGTAACGATCAATGGGCCTAATAAATGCCCAAAAAGTTGACATATTTATCTTCTTTGTAAAAAATAATTAAATAGATCATTTAAAATTTCTTTATAAAAGATCATAACGGTAACGATCATTGGGCCTAATAAATGCCAAAAAAGTTGACATAATTATCTTTTTTGTAAAAGATAATTTAATAGATCATTTAAAATTTCTTTATAAAAGATCATAACGGTAACGATCATTGGGCCTAATAAATGCCAAAAAAGTTGACATAATTATCTTCTTCGTAAAAGATAATTTAATGGATCATTTAAAATTTCTTTATAAAAGATGATAATGGTAACGATCATTGGGCCTAAGAAATGCAAAAAAAGTTGACATAATAATCTTCTTTGTAAAAGATAATTTAACAGATCATTTAAAATTTCTTTATAAAAGATCATAACGGTAACAATCATTGGGCCTAATAAATGCTTAAAAGTTGACATAATTATCTTCTTTCTAAACGATAATTTAATAGATCATTGGAAATTTCTTTGTAAAAGATCATAACGGTAACGATCATTGGGCCTAATAAATGCCAAAAAAGTTGACATAATTATCTTCTTTGTAAAAGATAATTTAATAGATCGTTTAAAATTCGTTTATTAAAAGATCATAACGGTAACGATCATTGGGCCTAATAAATGCTTAAAAGTTGACATAATTATCTTCTTTCTAAAAGATAATTTAATAGATCATTGAAAATTTCTTTAGAAAAGATCATAACGGTAACGATCAATGGGCCTAATAAATGCCCAAAAAGTTGACATATTTATATTCTTTGTAAAAAATAATTAAATAGATCATTTAAAATTTCTTTATAAAAGATCATAACGGTAAGGATCATTGGGCCTAATAAATGCCAAAAAAGTTGACATAATTATCTTTTTTGTAAAAGATAATTTAATAGATCATTTAAAATTTCTTTATAAAAGCTCATAACGGTAACGATCATTGGGCCTAATAAATGCCAATAAAGTTGACATAATTATCTTCTTCGTAAAAGATAATTTAATGGATCATTTAAAATTTCTTTATAAAAGATCATAATGGTAACGATCATTGGGCCTAATAAATGCAAAAAAAGTTGACATAATAATCTTCTTTGTAAAAGATAATTTAACAGATCATTTAAATTTTCTTTATAAAAGATCATAACGGTAACGATCATTGGGCCTAATAAATGCTTAAAAGTTGACATAATTATCTTCTTTCTAAAAGATAATTTAATAGATCATTGAAAATTTCTTTATAAAAGATCATAACGGTAACGATCAATGGGCCTAATAAATGCCCAAAAAGTTGACATATTTATCTTCTTTGTAAAAAATAATTAAATAGATCATTTAAAATTTCTTTATAAAAGATCATAATGGTAACGATCATTGGGCCTAAGAAATACCAAAAAAGTTGACATAATTATCTTTTTTGTAAAAGATAATTTAATAGATCATTTAAAATTTCTTTATAAAAGATCATAACGGTAACGCTCATTGGGCCTAATAAATGCCAAAAAAGTTGACATAATTATCTTCTTCGTAAAAGATAATTTAATGGATCATTTAAAATTTCTTTATAAAAGATCATAATGGTAACGATCATTGGGCCTAATAAATGCAAAAAAAGTTGACATAATAATCTTCTTTGTAAAAGATAATTTAACAGATCATTTAAAATTTCTTTATAAAAGATCATAACGGTAACGATCATTGGGCCTAATAAATGCTTAAAAGTTGACATAATTATCTTCTTTCTAAAAGATAATTTAATAGATCATTGAAAATTTCTTTATAAAAGATCATAACGGTAACGATCAATGGGCCTAATAAATGCCCAAAAAGTTGACATAATTATCTTCTTCGTAAAAGATAATTTAATGGATCATTTAAAATTTCTTTATAAAAGATCATAATGGTAACGATCATTGGGCCTAATAAATGCAAAAAAAGTTGACATAATAATCTTCTTTGTAAAAGATAATTTAACAGATCATTTAAAATTTCTTTATAAAAGATCATAACGGTAACGATCATTGGGCCTAATAAATGCTTAAAAGTTGACATAATTATCTTCTTTCTAAAAGATAATTTAATAGATCATTGAAAATTTCTTTATAAAAGATCATAACGGTAACGATCAATGGGCCTAATAAATGCCCAAAAAGTTGACATATTTATCTTCTTTGTAAAAAATAATTAAATAGATCATTTAAAATTTCTTTATAAAAGATCATAACGGTAACGATCATTGGGCCTAAGAAATGCCAAAAAAGTTGACATAATTATCTTTTTTGTAAAAGATAATTTAATAGATCATTTAAAATTTCTTTATAAAAGATCATAACGGTAACGATCATTGGGCCTAATAAATGCCAAAAAAGTTGACATAATTATCTTCTTCGTAAAAGATAATTTAATGGATCATTTAAAATTTCTTTATAAAAGATCATAATGGTAACGATCATTGGGCCTAATAAATGCAAAAATAGTTGCATAATAATCTTCTTTGTAAAAGATAATTTAACAGATCATTTAAAATTTCTTTATAAAAGATCATAATGGTAACGATCATTGGGCCTAATAAATTCTTAAAAGTGGACATAATTATCTTCTTTCTAAACGATAATTTAATAGATCATTGGAAATTTCTTTGTAAAAGATCATAACGGTAACGATCATTGGCCTAATAAATGCCAAAAAAGTTGACATAATTATCTTCTTTGTAAAAGATAATTTAATAGATCGTTTAAAATTCGTTTATTAAAAGATCATAACGGTAACGATCATTGGGCCTAATAAATGCTTAAAAGTTGACATAATTATCTTCTTTCTAAAAGATAATTTAATAGATCATTGAAAATTTCTTTATAAAAGATCATAACGGTAACGATCAATGGGCCTAATAAATGCCCAAACAGTTGACATATTTATCTTCTTTGTAAAAAATAATTAAATAGATCATTTAAAATTTCTTTATAAAAGATCATAACGGTAACGATCATTGGGCCTAATAAATGCCAAAAAAGTTGACATAATTATCTTTTTTGTAAAAGATAATTTAATAGATCATTTAAAATTTCTTTATAAAAGATCATAACGGTAACGATCATTGGGCGTAATAAATGCCAATAAAGTTGACATAATTATCTTCTTCGTAAAAGATAATTTAATGGATCATTTAAAATTTCTTTATAAAAGATCATAATGGTAACGATCATTGGGCCTAATAAATGCAAAAAAAGTTGACATAATAATCTTCTTTGTAAAAGATAATTTAACAGATCATTTAAATTTTCTTTATAAAAGATCATAACGGTAACGATCATTGGGCCTAATAAATGCTTAAAAGTTGACATAATTATCTTCTTTCTAAAAGATAATTTAATAGATCATTGAAAATTTCTTTATAAAAGATCATAACGGTAACGATCAATGGGCCTAATAAATGCCCAAAAAGTTGACATATTTATCTTCTTTGTAAAAAATAATTAAATAGATCATTTAAAATTTCTTTATAAAAGATCATAATGGTAACGATCATTGGGCCTAAGAAATACCAAAAAAGTTGACATAATTATCTTTTTTGTAAAAGATAATTTAATAGATCATTTAAAATTTCTTTATAAAAGATCATAACGGTAACGCTCATTGGGCCTAATAAATGCCAAAAAAGTTGACATAATTATCTTCTTCGTAAAAGATAATTTAATGGATCATTTAAAATTTCTTTATAAAAGATCATAATGGTAACGATCATTGGGCCTAATAAATGCAAAAAAAGTTGACATAATAATCTTCTTTGTAAAAGATAATTTAACAGATCATTTAAAATTTCTTTATAAAAGATCATAACGGTAACGATCATTGGGCCTAATAAATGCTTAAAAGTTGACATAATTATCTTCTTTCTAAAAGATAATTTAATAGATCATTGAAAATTTCTTTATAAAAGATCATAACGGTAACGATCAATGGGCCTAATAAATGCCCAAAAAGTTGACATAATTATCTTCTTCGTAAAAGATAATTTAATGGATCATTTAAAATTTCTTTATAAAAGATCATAATGGTAACGATCATTGGGCCTAATAAATGCAAAAAAAGTTGACATAATAATCTTCTTTGTAAAAGATAATTTAACAGATCATTTAAAATTTCTTTATAAAAGATCATAACGGTAACGATCATTGGGCCTAATAAATGCTTAAAAGTTGACATAATTATCTTCTTTCTAAAAGATAATTTAATAGATCATTGAAAATTTCTTTATGAAAGATCATAACGGTAACGATCAATGGGCCTAATAAATGCCCAAAAAGTTGACATATTTATCTTCTTTGTAAAAAATAATTAAATAGATCATTTAAAATTTCTTTATAAAAGATCATAATGGTAACGATCATTGGGCCTAAGAAATACCAAAAAAGTTGACATAATTATCTTTTTTGTAAAACATAATTTAATAGATCATTTAAAATTTCTTTATAAAAGATCATAACGGTAACGCTCATTGGGCCTAATAAATGCCAAAAAAGTTGACATAATTATCTTCTTCGTAAAAGATAATTTAATGGATCATTTAAAATTTCTTTATAAAAGATCATAATGGTAACGATCATTGGGCCTAATAAATGCAAAAAAAGTTGACATAATAATCTTCTTTGTAAAAGATAATTTAACAGATCATTTAAATTTTCTTTATAAAAGATCATAACGGTAACGATCATTGGGCCTAATAAATGCTTAAAAGTTGACATAATTATCTTCTTTCTAAAAGATAATTTAATAGATCATTGAAAATTTCTTTATAAAAGATCATAACGGTAACGATCAATGGGCCTAATAAATGCCCAAACAGTTGACATATTTATCTTCTTTGTAAAAAATAATTAAATAGATCATTTAAAATTTCTTTATAAAAGATCATAACGGTAACGATCATTGGGCCTAATAAATGCCAAAAAAGTTGACATAATTATCTTTTTTGTAAAAGATAATTTAATAGATCATTTAAAATTTCTTTATAAAAGATCATAACGGTAACGATCATTGGGCGTAATAAATGCCAATAAAGTTGACATAATTATCTTCTTCGTAAAAGATAATTTAATGGATCATTTAAAATTTCTTTATAAAAGATCATAATGGTAACGATCATTGGGCCTAATAAATGCAAAAAAAGTTGACATAATAATCTTCTTTGTAAAAGATAATTTAACAGATCATTTAAAATTTCTTTATAAAAGATCATAACGGTAACGATCATTGGGCCTAATAAATGCTTAAAAGT
This sequence comes from Psophocarpus tetragonolobus, assembly GCA_037954015.1. NCBI lineage: Eukaryota > Viridiplantae > Streptophyta > Magnoliopsida > Fabales > Fabaceae > Psophocarpus > Psophocarpus tetragonolobus. The sequence goes on along the minus strand of CM075688.1, from coordinate 43,997,849 downwards.
TGACATAATTATCTTCTTTCTAAAAGATAAGTTAATAGATCATTGAAAATTTCTTTATAAAAGATCATAACGGTAACGATCAATGGGCCTAATAAATGCCCAAAAAGTTGACATATTTATCTTCTTTGTAAAAAATAATTAAATAGATCATTTAAAATTTCTTTATAAAAGATCATAACGGTAACGATCATTGGGCCTAATAAATGCCAAAAAAGTTGACATAATTATCTTTTTTGTAAAAGATAATTTAATAGATCATTTAAAATTTCTTTATAAAAGATCATAACGGTAACGATCATTGGGCCTAATAAATGCCAAAAAAGTTGACATAATTATCTTCTTCGTAAAAGATAATTTAATGGATCATTTAAAATTTCTTTATAAAAGATGATAATGGTAACGATCATTGGGCCTAAGAAATGCAAAAAAAGTTGACATAATAATCTTCTTTGTAAAAGATAATTTAACAGATCATTTAAAATTTCTTTATAAAAGATCATAACGGTAACAATCATTGGGCCTAATAAATGCTTAAAAGTTGACATAATTATCTTCTTTCTAAACGATAATTTAATAGATCATTGGAAATTTCTTTGTAAAAGATCATAACGGTAACGATCATTGGGCCTAATAAATGCCAAAAAAGTTGACATAATTATCTTCTTTGTAAAAGATAATTTAATAGATCGTTTAAAATTCGTTTATTAAAAGATCATAACGGTAACGATCATTGGGCCTAATAAATGCTTAAAAGTTGACATAATTATCTTCTTTCTAAAAGATAATTTAATAGATCATTGAAAATTTCTTTAGAAAAGATCATAACGGTAACGATCAATGGGCCTAATAAATGCCCAAAAAGTTGACATATTTATATTCTTTGTAAAAAATAATTAAATAGATCATTTAAAATTTCTTTATAAAAGATCATAACGGTAAGGATCATTGGGCCTAATAAATGCCAAAAAAGTTGACATAATTATCTTTTTTGTAAAAGATAATTTAATAGATCATTTAAAATTTCTTTATAAAAGCTCATAACGGTAACGATCATTGGGCCTAATAAATGCCAATAAAGTTGACATAATTATCTTCTTCGTAAAAGATAATTTAATGGATCATTTAAAATTTCTTTATAAAAGATCATAATGGTAACGATCATTGGGCCTAATAAATGCAAAAAAAGTTGACATAATAATCTTCTTTGTAAAAGATAATTTAACAGATCATTTAAATTTTCTTTATAAAAGATCATAACGGTAACGATCATTGGGCCTAATAAATGCTTAAAAGTTGACATAATTATCTTCTTTCTAAAAGATAATTTAATAGATCATTGAAAATTTCTTTATAAAAGATCATAACGGTAACGATCAATGGGCCTAATAAATGCCCAAAAAGTTGACATATTTATCTTCTTTGTAAAAAATAATTAAATAGATCATTTAAAATTTCTTTATAAAAGATCATAATGGTAACGATCATTGGGCCTAAGAAATACCAAAAAAGTTGACATAATTATCTTTTTTGTAAAAGATAATTTAATAGATCATTTAAAATTTCTTTATAAAAGATCATAACGGTAACGCTCATTGGGCCTAATAAATGCCAAAAAAGTTGACATAATTATCTTCTTCGTAAAAGATAATTTAATGGATCATTTAAAATTTCTTTATAAAAGATCATAATGGTAACGATCATTGGGCCTAATAAATGCAAAAAAAGTTGACATAATAATCTTCTTTGTAAAAGATAATTTAACAGATCATTTAAAATTTCTTTATAAAAGATCATAACGGTAACGATCATTGGGCCTAATAAATGCTTAAAAGTTGACATAATTATCTTCTTTCTAAAAGATAATTTAATAGATCATTGAAAATTTCTTTATAAAAGATCATAACGGTAACGATCAATGGGCCTAATAAATGCCCAAAAAGTTGACATAATTATCTTCTTCGTAAAAGATAATTTAATGGATCATTTAAAATTTCTTTATAAAAGATCATAATGGTAACGATCATTGGGCCTAATAAATGCAAAAAAAGTTGACATAATAATCTTCTTTGTAAAAGATAATTTAACAGATCATTTAAAATTTCTTTATAAAAGATCATAACGGTAACGATCATTGGGCCTAATAAATGCTTAAAAGTTGACATAATTATCTTCTTTCTAAAAGATAATTTAATAGATCATTGAAAATTTCTTTATAAAAGATCATAACGGTAACGATCAATGGGCCTAATAAATGCCCAAAAAGTTGACATATTTATCTTCTTTGTAAAAAATAATTAAATAGATCATTTAAAATTTCTTTATAAAAGATCATAACGGTAACGATCATTGGGCCTAAGAAATGCCAAAAAAGTTGACATAATTATCTTTTTTGTAAAAGATAATTTAATAGATCATTTAAAATTTCTTTATAAAAGATCATAACGGTAACGATCATTGGGCCTAATAAATGCCAATAAAGTTGACATAATTATCTTCTTCGTAAAAGATAATTTAATGGATCATTTAAAATTTCTTTATAAAAGATCATAATGGTAACGATCATTGGGCCTAATAAATGCAAAAAAAGTTGACATAATAATCTTCTTTGTAAAAGATAATTTAACAGATCATTTAAATTTTCTTTATAAAAGATCATAACGGTAACGATCATTGGGCCTAATAAATGCTTAAAAGTTGACATAATTATCTTCTTTCTAAAAGATAATTTAATAGATCATTGAAAATTTCTTTATAAAAGATCATAACGGTAACGATCAATGGGCCTAATAAATGCCCAAAAAGTTGACATATTTATCTTCTTTGTAAAAAATAATTAAATAGATCATTTAAAATTTCTTTATAAAAGATCATAATGGTAACGATCATTGGGCCTAAGAAATACCAAAAAAGTTGACATAATTATCTTTTTTGTAAAAGATAATTTAATAGATCATTTAAAATTTCTTTATAAAAGATCATAACGGTAACGCTCATTGGGCCTAATAAATGCCAAAAAAGTTGACATAATTATCTTCTTCGTAAAAGATAATTTAATGGATCATTTAAAATTTCTTTATAAAAGATCATAATGGTAACGATCATTGGGCCTAATAAATGCAAAAAAAGTTGACATAATAATCTTCTTTGTAAAAGATAATTTAACAGATCATTTAAAATTTCTTTATAAAAGATCATAACGGTAACGATCATTGGGCCTAATAAATGCTTAAAAGTTGACATAATTATCTTCTTTCTAAAAGATAATTTAATAGATCATTGAAAATTTCTTTATAAAAGATCATAACGGTAACGATCAATGGGCCTAATAAATGCCCAAAAAGTTGACATAATTATCTTCTTCGTAAAAGATAATTTAATGGATCATTTAAAATTTCTTTATAAAAGATCATAATGGTAACGATCATTGGGCCTAATAAATGCAAAAAAAGTTGACATAATAATCTTCTTTGTAAAAGATAATTTAACAGATCATTTAAAATTTCTTTATAAAAGATCATAACGGTAACGATCATTGGGCCTAATAAATGCTTAAAAGTTGACATAATTATCTTCTTTCTAAAAGATAATTTAATAGATCATTGAAAATTTCTTTATAAAAGATCATAACGGTAACGATCAATGGGCCTAATAAATGCCCAAAAAGTTGACATATTTATCTTCTTTGTAAAAAATAATTAAATAGATCATTTAAAATTTCTTTATAAAAGATCATAACGGTAACGATCATTGGGCCTAAGAAATGCCAAAAAAGTTGACATAATTATCTTTTTTGTAAAAGATAATTTAATAGATCATTTAAAATTTCTTTATAAAAGATCATAACGGTAACGATCATTGGGCCTAATAAATGCCAAAAAAGTTGACATAATTATCTTCTTCGTAAAAGATAATTTAATGGATCATTTAAAATTTCTTTATAAAAGATCATAATGGTAACGATCATTGGGCCTAATAAATGCAAAAATAGTTGCATAATAATCTTCTTTGTAAAAGATAATTTAACAGATCATTTAAAATTTCTTTATAAAAGATCATAATGGTAACGATCATTGGGCCTAATAAATTCTTAAAAGTGGACATAATTATCTTCTTTCTAAACGATAATTTAATAGATCATTGGAAATTTCTTTGTAAAAGATCATAACGGTAACGATCATTGGCCTAATAAATGCCAAAAAAGTTGACATAATTATCTTCTTTGTAAAAGATAATTTAATAGATCGTTTAAAATTCGTTTATTAAAAGATCATAACGGTAACGATCATTGGGCCTAATAAATGCTTAAAAGTTGACATAATTATCTTCTTTCTAAAAGATAATTTAATAGATCATTGAAAATTTCTTTATAAAAGATCATAACGGTAACGATCAATGGGCCTAATAAATGCCCAAACAGTTGACATATTTATCTTCTTTGTAAAAAATAATTAAATAGATCATTTAAAATTTCTTTATAAAAGATCATAACGGTAACGATCATTGGGCCTAATAAATGCCAAAAAAGTTGACATAATTATCTTTTTTGTAAAAGATAATTTAATAGATCATTTAAAATTTCTTTATAAAAGATCATAACGGTAACGATCATTGGGCGTAATAAATGCCAATAAAGTTGACATAATTATCTTCTTCGTAAAAGATAATTTAATGGATCATTTAAAATTTCTTTATAAAAGATCATAATGGTAACGATCATTGGGCCTAATAAATGCAAAAAAAGTTGACATAATAATCTTCTTTGTAAAAGATAATTTAACAGATCATTTAAATTTTCTTTATAAAAGATCATAACGGTAACGATCATTGGGCCTAATAAATGCTTAAAAGTTGACATAATTATCTTCTTTCTAAAAGATAATTTAATAGATCATTGAAAATTTCTTTATAAAAGATCATAACGGTAACGATCAATGGGCCTAATAAATGCCCAAAAAGTTGACATATTTATCTTCTTTGTAAAAAATAATTAAATAGATCATTTAAAATTTCTTTATAAAAGATCATAATGGTAACGATCATTGGGCCTAAGAAATACCAAAAAAGTTGACATAATTATCTTTTTTGTAAAAGATAATTTAATAGATCATTTAAAATTTCTTTATAAAAGATCATAACGGTAACGCTCATTGGGCCTAATAAATGCCAAAAAAGTTGACATAATTATCTTCTTCGTAAAAGATAATTTAATGGATCATTTAAAATTTCTTTATAAAAGATCATAATGGTAACGATCATTGGGCCTAATAAATGCAAAAAAAGTTGACATAATAATCTTCTTTGTAAAAGATAATTTAACAGATCATTTAAAATTTCTTTATAAAAGATCATAACGGTAACGATCATTGGGCCTAATAAATGCTTAAAAGTTGACATAATTATCTTCTTTCTAAAAGATAATTTAATAGATCATTGAAAATTTCTTTATAAAAGATCATAACGGTAACGATCAATGGGCCTAATAAATGCCCAAAAAGTTGACATAATTATCTTCTTCGTAAAAGATAATTTAATGGATCATTTAAAATTTCTTTATAAAAGATCATAATGGTAACGATCATTGGGCCTAATAAATGCAAAAAAAGTTGACATAATAATCTTCTTTGTAAAAGATAATTTAACAGATCATTTAAAATTTCTTTATAAAAGATCATAACGGTAACGATCATTGGGCCTAATAAATGCTTAAAAGTTGACATAATTATCTTCTTTCTAAAAGATAATTTAATAGATCATTGAAAATTTCTTTATGAAAGATCATAACGGTAACGATCAATGGGCCTAATAAATGCCCAAAAAGTTGACATATTTATCTTCTTTGTAAAAAATAATTAAATAGATCATTTAAAATTTCTTTATAAAAGATCATAATGGTAACGATCATTGGGCCTAAGAAATACCAAAAAAGTTGACATAATTATCTTTTTTGTAAAACATAATTTAATAGATCATTTAAAATTTCTTTATAAAAGATCATAACGGTAACGCTCATTGGGCCTAATAAATGCCAAAAAAGTTGACATAATTATCTTCTTCGTAAAAGATAATTTAATGGATCATTTAAAATTTCTTTATAAAAGATCATAATGGTAACGATCATTGGGCCTAATAAATGCAAAAAAAGTTGACATAATAATCTTCTTTGTAAAAGATAATTTAACAGATCATTTAAATTTTCTTTATAAAAGATCATAACGGTAACGATCATTGGGCCTAATAAATGCTTAAAAGTTGACATAATTATCTTCTTTCTAAAAGATAATTTAATAGATCATTGAAAATTTCTTTATAAAAGATCATAACGGTAACGATCAATGGGCCTAATAAATGCCCAAACAGTTGACATATTTATCTTCTTTGTAAAAAATAATTAAATAGATCATTTAAAATTTCTTTATAAAAGATCATAACGGTAACGATCATTGGGCCTAATAAATGCCAAAAAAGTTGACATAATTATCTTTTTTGTAAAAGATAATTTAATAGATCATTTAAAATTTCTTTATAAAAGATCATAACGGTAACGATCATTGGGCGTAATAAATGCCAATAAAGTTGACATAATTATCTTCTTCGTAAAAGATAATTTAATGGATCATTTAAAATTTCTTTATAAAAGATCATAATGGTAACGATCATTGGGCCTAATAAATGCAAAAAAAGTTGACATAATAATCTTCTTTGTAAAAGATAATTTAACAGATCATTTAAAATTTCTTTATAAAAGATCATAACGGTAACGATCATTGGGCCTAATAAATGCTTAAAAGTTGACATAATTATCTTCTTTCTAAAAGATAAGTTAATAGATCATTGAAAATTTCTTTATAAAAGATCATAACGGTAACGATCAATGGGCCTAATAAATGCCCAAAAAGTTGACATATTTATCTTCTTTGTAAAAAATAATTAAATAGATCATTTAAAATTTCTTTATAAAAGATCATAACGGTAACGATCATTGGGCCTAATAAATGCCAAAAAAGTTGACATAATTATCTTTTTTGTAAAAGATAATTTAATAGATCATTTAAAATTTCTTTATAAAAGATCATAACGGTAACGATCATTGGGCCTAATAAATGCCAAAAAAGTTGACATAATTATCTTCTTCGTAAAAGATAATTTAATGGATCATTTAAAATTTCTTTATAAAAGATGATAATGGTAACGATCATTGGGCCTAAGAAATGCAAAAAAAGTTGACATAATAATCTTCTTTGTAAAAGATAATTTAACAGATCATTTAAAATTTCTTTATAAAAGATCATAACGGTAACAATCATTGGGCCTAATAAATGCTTAAAAGTTGACATAATTATCTTCTTTCTAAACGATAATTTAATAGATCATTGGAAATTTCTTTGTAAAAGATCATAACGGTAACGATCATTGGGCCTAATAAATGCCAAAAAAGTTGACATAATTATCTTCTTTGTAAAAGATAATTTAATAGATCGTTTAAAATTCGTTTATTAAAAGATCATAACGGTAACGATCATTGGGCCTAATAAATGCTTAAAAGTTGACATAATTATCTTCTTTCTAAAAGATAATTTAATAGATCATTGAAAATTTCTTTAGAAAAGATCATAACGGTAACGATCAATGGGCCTAATAAATGCCCAAAAAGTTGACATATTTATATTCTTTGTAAAAAATAATTAAATAGATCATTTAAAATTTCTTTATAAAAGATCATAACGGTAAGGATCATTGGGCCTAATAAATGCCAAAAAAGTTGACATAATTATCTTTTTTGTAAAAGATAATTTAATAGATCATTTAAAATTTCTTTATAAAAGCTCATAACGGTAACGATCATTGGGCCTAATAAATGCCAATAAAGTTGACATAATTATCTTCTTCGTAAAAGATAATTTAATGGATCATTTAAAATTTCTTTATAAAAGATCATAATGGTAACGATCATTGGGCCTAATAAATGCAAAAAAAGTTGACATAATAATCTTCTTTGTAAAAGATAATTTAACAGATCATTTAAATTTTCTTTATAAAAGATCATAACGGTAACGATCATTGGGCCTAATAAATGCTTAAAAGTTGACATAATTATCTTCTTTCTAAAAGATAATTTAATAGATCATTGAAAATTTCTTTATAAAAGATCATAACGGTAACGATCAATGGGCCTAATAAATGCCCAAAAAGTTGACATATTTATCTTCTTTGTAAAAAATAATTAAATAGATCATTTAAAATTTCTTTATAAAAGATCATAATGGTAACGATCATTGGGCCTAAGAAATACCAAAAAAGTTGACATAATTATCTTTTTTGTAAAAGATAATTTAATAGATCATTTAAAATTTCTTTATAAAAGATCATAACGGTAACGCTCATTGGGCCTAATAAATGCCAAAAAAGTTGACATAATTATCTTCTTCGTAAAAGATAATTTAATGGATCATTTAAAATTTCTTTATAAAAGATCATAATGGTAACGATCATTGGGCCTAATAAATGCAAAAAAAGTTGACATAATAATCTTCTTTGTAAAAGATAATTTAACAGATCATTTAAAATTTCTTTATAAAAGATCATAACGGTAACGATCATTGGGCCTAATAAATGCTTAAAAGTTGACATAATTATCTTCTTTCTAAAAGATAATTTAATAGATCATTGAAAATTTCTTTATAAAAGATCATAACGGTAACGATCAATGGGCCTAATAAATGCCCAAAAAGTTGACATAATTATCTTCTTCGTAAAAGATAATTTAATGGATCATTTAAAATTTCTTTATAAAAGATCATAATGGTAACGATCATTGGGCCTAATAAATGCAAAAAAAGTTGACATAATAATCTTCTTTGTAAAAGATAATTTAACAGATCATTTAAAATTTCTTTATAAAAGATCATAACGGTAACGATCATTGGGCCTAATAAATGCTTAAAAGTTGACATAATTATCTTCTTTCTAAAAGATAATTTAATAGATCATTGAAAATTTCTTTATAAAAGATCATAACGGTAACGATCAATGGGCCTAATAAATGCCCAAAAAGTTGACATATTTATCTTCTTTGTAAAAAATAATTAAATAGATCATTTAAAATTTCTTTATAAAAGATCATAACGGTAACGATCATTGGGCCTAAGAAATGCCAAAAAAGTTGACATAATTATCTTTTTTGTAAAAGATAATTTAATAGATCATTTAAAATTTCTTTATAAAAGATCATAACGGTAACGATCATTGGGCCTAATAAATGCCAAAAAAGTTGACATAATTATCTTCTTCGTAAAAGATAATTTAATGGATCATTTAAAATTTCTTTATAAAAGATCATAATGGTAACGATCATTGGGCCTAATAAATGCAAAAATAGTTGCATAATAATCTTCTTTGTAAAAGATAATTTAACAGATCATTTAAAATTTCTTTATAAAAGATCATAATGGTAACGATCATTGGGCCTAATAAATTCTTAAAAGTGGACATAATTATCTTCTTTCTAAACGATAATTTAATAGATCATTGGAAATTTCTTTGTAAAAGATCATAACGGTAACGATCATTGGCCTAATAAATGCCAAAAAAGTTGACATAATTATCTTCTTTGTAAAAGATAATTTAATAGATCGTTTAAAATTCGTTTATTAAAAGATCATAACGGTAACGATCATTGGGCCTAATAAATGCTTAAAAGTTGACATAATTATCTTCTTTCTAAAAGATAATTTAATAGATCATTGAAAATTTCTTTATAAAAGATCATAACGGTAACGATCAATGGGCCTAATAAATGCCCAAACAGTTGACATATTTATCTTCTTTGTAAAAAATAATTAAATAGATCATTTAAAATTTCTTTATAAAAGATCATAACGGTAACGATCATTGGGCCTAATAAATGCCAAAAAAGTTGACATAATTATCTTTTTTGTAAAAGATAATTTAATAGATCATTTAAAATTTCTTTATAAAAGATCATAACGGTAACGATCATTGGGCGTAATAAATGCCAATAAAGTTGACATAATTATCTTCTTCGTAAAAGATAATTTAATGGATCATTTAAAATTTCTTTATAAAAGATCATAATGGTAACGATCATTGGGCCTAATAAATGCAAAAAAAGTTGACATAATAATCTTCTTTGTAAAAGATAATTTAACAGATCATTTAAATTTTCTTTATAAAAGATCATAACGGTAACGATCATTGGGCCTAATAAATGCTTAAAAGTTGACATAATTATCTTCTTTCTAAAAGATAATTTAATAGATCATTGAAAATTTCTTTATAAAAGATCATAACGGTAACGATCAATGGGCCTAATAAATGCCCAAAAAGTTGACATATTTATCTTCTTTGTAAAAAATAATTAAATAGATCATTTAAAATTTCTTTATAAAAGATCATAATGGTAACGATCATTGGGCCTAAGAAATACCAAAAAAGTTGACATAATTATCTTTTTTGTAAAAGATAATTTAATAGATCATTTAAAATTTCTTTATAAAAGATCATAACGATAACGCTCATTGGGCCTAATAAATGCCAAAAAAGTTGACATAATTATCTTCTTCGTAAAAGATAATTTAATGGATCATTTAAAATTTCTTTATAAAAGATCATAATGGTAACGATCATTGGGCCTAATAAATGCAAAAAAAGTTGACATAATAATCTTCTTTGTAAAAGATAATTTAACAGATCATTTAAAATTTCTTTATAAAAGATCATAACGGCAACGATCATTGGGCCTAATAAATGCTTAAAAGTTGACATAATTATCTTCTTTCTAAAAGATAATTTAATAGATCATTGAAAATTTCTTTATAAAAGATCATAACGGTAACGATCAATGGGCCTAATAAATGCCCAAAAAGTTGACATAATTATCTTCTTCGTAAAAGATAATTTAATGGATCATTTAAAATTTCTTTATAAAAGATCATAATGGTAACGATCATTGGGCCTAATAAATGCAAAAAAAGTTGACATAATAATCTTCTTTGTAAAAGATAATTTAACAGATCATTTAAAATTTCTTTATAAAAGATCATAACGGTAACGATCATTGGGCCTAATAAATGCTTAAAAGTTGACATAATTATCTTCTTTCTAAAAGATAATTTAATAGATCATTGAAAATTTCTTTATGAAAGATCATAACGGTAACGATCAATGGGCCTAATAAATGCCCAAAAAGTTGACATATTTATCTTCTTTGTAAAAAATAATTAAATAGATCATTTAAAATTTCTTTATAAAAGATCATAACGGTAACGATCATTGGGCCTAATAAATGCCAAAAAAGTTGACATAATTATCTTTTTTGTAAAAGATAATTTAATAGATCATTTAAAATTTCTTTATAAAAGATCATAACGGTAACGATCATTGGGCCTAATAAATGCCAAAAAAGTTGACATAATTATCTTCTTCGTAAAAGATAATTTAATGGATCATTTAAAATTTCTTTATAAAAGATCATAATGGTAACGATCATTGGGCCTAATAAATGCAAAAATAGTTGCATAATAATCTTCTTTGTAAAAGATAATTTAACAGATCATTTAAAATTTCTTTATAAAAGATCATAACGGTAACGATCATTGGGCCTAATAAATGCTTAAAAGTTGACATAATTATCTTCTTTCTAAACGATAATTTAATAGATCATTGGAAATTTCTTTGTAAAAGATCATAACGGTAACGATCATTGGGCCTAATAAATGCCCAAAAAGTTGACATATTTATCTTCTTTGTAAAAAATAATTAAATAGATCATTTAAAATTTCTTTATAAAAGATCATAACGGTAAGGATCATTGGGCCTAATAAATGCCAAAAAAGTTGACATAATTATCTTTTTTGTAAAAGATAATTTAATAGATCATTTAAAATTTCTTTATAAAAGCTCATAACGGTAACGATCATTGGGCCTAATAAATGCCAATAAAGTTGACATAATTATCTTCTTCGTAAAAGATAATTTAATGGATCATTTAAAATTTCTTTATAAAAGATCATAATGGTAACGATCATTGGGCCTAATAAATGCAAAAAAAGTTGACATAATAATCTTCTTTGTAAAAGATAATTTAACAGATCATTTAAATTTTCTTTATAAAAGATCATAACGGTAACGATCATTGGGCCTAATAAATGCTTAAAAGTTGACATAATTATCTTCTTTCTAAAAGATAATTTAATAGATCATTGAAAATTTCTTTATAAAAGATCATAACGGTAACGATCAATGGGCCTAATAAATGCCCAAAAAGTTGACATATTTATCTTCTTTGTAAAAAATAATTAAATAGATCATTTAAAATTTCTTTATAAAAGATCATAATGGTAACGATCATTGGGCCTAAGAAATACCAAAAAAGTTGACATAATTATCTTTTTTGTAAAAGATAATTTAATAGATCATTTAAAATTTCTTTATAAAAGATCATAACGGTAACGCTCATTGGGCCTAATAAATGCCAAAAAAGTTGACATAATTATCTTCTTCGTAAAAGATAATTTAATGGATCATTTAAAATTTCTTTATAAAAGATCATAATGGTAACGATCATTGGGCCTAATAAATGCAAAAAAAGTTGACATAATAATCTTCTTTGTAAAAGATAATTTAACAGATCATTTAAAATTTCTTTATAAAAGATCATAACGGTAACGATCATTGGGCCTAATAAATGCTTAAAAGTTGACATAATTATCTTCTTTCTAAAAGATAATTTAATAGATCATTGAAAATTTCTTTATAAAAGATCATAACGGTAACGATCAATGGGCCTAATAAATGCCCAAAAAGTTGACATAATTATCTTCTTCGTAAAAGATAATTTAATGGATCATTTAAAATTTCTTTATAAAAGATCATAATGGTAACGATCATTGGGCCTAATAAATGCAAAAAAAGTTGACATAATAATCTTCTTTGTAAAAGATAATTTAACAGATCATTTAAAATTTCTTTATAAAAGATCATAACGGTAACGATCATTGGGCCTAATAAATGCTTAAAAGTTGACATAATTATCTTCTTTCTAAAAGATAATTTAATAGATCATTGAAAATTTCTTTATAAAAGATCATAACGGTAACGATCAATGGGCCTAATAAATGCCCAAAAAGTTGACATATTTATCTTCTTTGTAAAAAATAATTAAATAGATCATTTAAAATTTCTTTATAAAAGATCATAACGGTAACGATCATTGGGCCTAAGAAATGCCAAAAAAGTTGACATAATTATCTTTTTTGTAAAAGATAATTTAATAGATCATTTAAAATTTCTTTATAAAAGATCATAACGGTAACGATCATTGGGCCTAATAAATGCCAAAAAAGTTGACATAATTATCTTCTTCGTAAAAGATAATTTAATGGATCATTTAAAATTTCTTTATAAAAGATCATAATGGTAACGATCATTGGGCCCAATAGAAGCCAAAAAAGTTCACATAATTATCTTCTTTGTAAAAGATAATTTAATAGATCATTTAAAATTTCCTTATAGAAGATCATAATGGTAACGATCATTGGGCCAAACAATTGCCAAAATAGTTGACATAATAATCTTCTTTGTTAAAGATAATTTAATAGATCATTTAAAATTCCTTTATTAAAAGATCATAACGGTAACGATCATTGGGCCTAATAAATGCTTAAAAGTTGACATAATTATCTTCTTTCTAAAGGATAATTTAATAGATCATTGAAAATTTCTTTATAAAAGATCATAACGGTAACGATCAATGGGCCTAATAAATGCCCAAAAAGTTGACATAATAATCTTCTTTGTTAAAGATAATTTAATAGATCATTAAAAATTCCTTTATTAAAATATCATAACGGTAACGATCATTCGGCCTAATAAATGCTAAAAAAGTTGACATAATTATCTTCTTTGTAAAAGATAATTTAATAGATCATTTAAAATTTCTTTATAGAAGATCATAATGGTAACAATCATTGGGCCTAATAAATGCAAAAAAAGTTGACATAATAATCTTCTTTGTTAAAGATAACTTAATAAACCATTGAAAATTTCTTTATAAAAGATCATAATGGTAATGATCATTGGGCCCAATAAAAGCCAAAAAAGTTCACATAATTATCTTCTTTGTAAAAGATAATTTAATAGATCATTTAAAATTTCCTTATAGAAGATCATAATGGTAACGATCATTGGGCCAAACAATTGCCAAAATAGTTGACATAATAATCTTCTTTGTTAAAGATAATTTAATAGATCATTTAAAATTCCTTTATTAAAAGATCATAACGGTAACGATCATTGGGCCTAATAAATGCTTAAAAGTTGACATAATTATCTTCTTTCTAAAGGATAATTTAATAGATCATTGAAAATTTCTTTATAAAAGATCATAACGGTAACGATCAATGGGCCTAATAAATGCCCAAAAAGTTGACATAATAATCTTCTTTGTTAAAGATAATTTAATAGATCATTAAAAATTCCTTTATTAAAATATCATAACGGTAACGATCATTCAGCCTAATAAATGCTAAAAAAGTTGACATAATTATCTTCTTTGTAAAAGATAATTTAATAGATCATTTAAAATTTCTTTATAGAAGATCATAATGGTAACAATCATTGGGCCTAATAAATGCAAAAAAAGTTGACATAATAATCTTCTTTGTTAAAGATAACTTAATAAACCATTGAAAATTTCTTTATAAAAGATCATAATGGTAATGATCATTGGGCCCAATAAAAGCCAAAAAAGTTCACATAATTATCTTCTTTGTAAAAGATAATTTAATAGATCATTTAAAATTTCCTTATAGAAGATCATAATGGTAACGATCATTGGGCCAAACAATTGCCAAAATAGTTGACATAATAATCTTCTTTGTTAAAGATAATTTAATAGATCATTTAAAATTCCTTTATTAAAAGATCATAACGGTAACGATCATTGGGCCTAATAAATGCTTAAAAGTTGACATAATTATCTTCTTTCTAAAGGATAATTTAATAGATCATTGAAAATTTCTTTATAAAAGATCATAACGGTAACGATCAATGGGCCTAATAAATGCCCAAAAAGTTGACATAATAATCTTCTTTGTTAAAGATAATTTAATAGATCATTAAAAATTCCTTTATTAAAATATCATAACGGTAACGATCATTCGGCCTAATAAATGCTAAAAAAGTTGACATAATTATCTTCTTTGTAAAAGATAATTTAATAGATCATTTAAAATTTCTTTATAGAAGATCATAATGGTAACAATCATTGGGCCTAATAAATGCAAAAAAAGTTGACATAATAATCTTCTTTGTTAAAGATAACTTAATAAACCATTGAAAATTTCTTTATAAAAGATCATAACGGTAATGATCATTGGGCCCAATAAAAGCCAAAAAAGTTCACATAATTATCTTCTTTGTAAAAGATAATTTAATAGATCATTTAAAATTTCCTTATAGAAGATCATAATGGTAACGATCATTGGGCCAAATAATTGCCAAAATAGTTGACATAATAATCTTCTTTGTTAAAGATAATTTAATAGATCATTTAAAATTCCTTTATTAAAAGATCATAACGGTAACGATCATTCGGCCTAATAAATGCTAAAAAAGTTGACATAATTATCTTCTTTGTAAAAGATAATTTAATAGATCATTTAAAATTTCCTTATAGAAGATCATAATGGTAACGTTCATTGGGCCTAATAAATGCAAAAAAAGTTGACATAATAATCTTCTTTGTAAAAGATAATTTAATAGATCATTTAAAATTTCTTTATAAAAGATCATAACGGTAACGATCATTAAGCCTAATAAATTCCAAAAAAGTTGACATAATTATCTTCTTTGTAAAAGATAATTTAATAAATCATTTAAAATTTCTTTATAAAAGATCATAACGGTAACGATCATTCGGCCTAATAAATGCTAAAAAAGTTGACATAATTATCTTCTTTGTAAAAGATAATTTAATAGATCATTTAAAATTCCTTTATTAAAAGATCATAACGGTAACGATCATTGGGCCTAATAAATGCTTAAAAGTTGACATAATTATCTTCTTTCTAAAAGATAATTTAATAGATCATTGAAAATTTCTTTATAAAAGATCATAACGGTAACGATCAATGGGCCTAATAAATGCCCAAAAAGTTGACATATTTATCTTCTTTGTAAAAAATAATTAAATAGATCATTTAAAATTTCTTTATAAAAGATCATAACGGTAACGATCATTGGGCCTAAGAAATGCGAAAAAAGTTGACATAATTATCTTTTTTGTAAAAGATAATTTAATAGATCATTTAAAATTTCTTTATAAAAGATCATAACAGTAACGATCATTGGGCCTAATAAATGCCAAAAAAGTTGACATAATTATCTTCTTCGTAAAAGATAATTTAATGGATCATTTAAAATTTCTTTATAAAAGATCATAATGGTAACTATCATTGGGCCTAATAAATGCAAAAAAAGTTGACATAATAATCTTCTTTGTAAAAGATAATTTAACAGATCATTTAAAATTTCTTTATAAAAGATCATAACGGTAACAATCATTGGGCCTAATAAATGCTTAAAAGTTGACATAATTATCTTCTTTCTAAACGATAATTTAATAGATCATTGGAAATTTCTTTGTAAAAGATCATAACGGTAACGATCATTGGGCCTAATAAATGCCAAAAAAGTTGACATAATTATCTTCTTTGTAAAAGATAATTTAATAGATCGTTTAAAATTCGTTTATTAAAAGATCATAACGGTAACGATCATTGGGCCTAATAAATGCTTAAAAGTTGACATAATAATCTTCTTTGTAAAAGATAATTTAATAGATCATTTAAAATTTCTTTATAAAAGATCATAACGGTAACGATCATTGAGCCTAATAAATTCCAAAAAAGTTGACATAATTATCTTCTTTGTAAAAGATAATTTAATAAATCATTTAAAATTTCTTTATAAAAGATCATAACGGTAACGATCATTCGGCCTAATAAATGCTAAAAAAGTTGACATAATTATCTTCTTTTTAAAAGATAATTTAATAGATCATTTAAAATTCCTTTATTAAAAGATCATAACGGTAACGATCATTGGGCCTAATAAATGCTTAAAAGTTGACATAATTATCTTCTTTCTAAAAGATAATTTAATAGATCATTGAAAATTTCTTTATAAAATATCATAACGGTAACGATCAATGGGCCTAATAAATGCCCAAAAAGTTGACATATTTATCTTCTTTGTAAAAAATAATTAAATAGATCATTTAAAATTTCTTTATAAAAGATCATAACGGTAACGATCATTGGGCCTAATAAATTCCAAAAAAGTTGACATAATTATCTTCTTTGTAAAAGATAATTTAATAAATCATTTAAAATTTCTTTATAAAAGATCATAACGGTAACGATCATTCGGCCTAATAAATGCTAAAAAAGTTGACATAATTATCTTCTTTTTAAAAGATAATTTAATAGATCATTTAAAATTCCTTTATTAAAAGATCATAACGGTAACGATCATTGGGCCTAATAAATGCTTAAAAGTTGACATAATTATCTTCTTTCTAAACGATAATTTAATAGATCATTGGAAATTTCTTTGTAAAAGATCATAACGGTAACGATCATTGGGCCTAATAAATGCCAAAAAAGTTGACATAATTATCTTCTTTGTAAAAGATAATTTAATAGATCGTTTAAAATTCGTTTATTAAAAGATCATAACGGTAACGATCATTGGGCCTAATAAATGCTTAAAAGTTGACATAATTATCTTCTTTCTAAAAGATAATTTAATAGATTATTGAAAATTTCTTTATAAAAGATCATAACGGTAACGATCAATGGGCCTAATAAATGCCCAAAAAGTTGACATATTTATCTTCTTTGTAAAAAATAATTAAATAGATCATTTAAAATTTCTTTATAAAAGATCATAACGGTAACGATCATTGGGCCTAATAAATGCCAAAAAAGTTGACATAATTATCTTTTTTGTAAAAGATAATTTAATAGATCATTTAAAATTTCCTTATAGAAGATCATAATGGTAACGATCATTGGGCCTAATAAATGCAAAAAAAGTTGACATAATAATCTTCTTTGTAAAAGATAATTTAATAGATCATTTAAAATTTCTTTATAAAAGATCATAACGGTAACGATCATTGAGCCTAATAAATTCAAAAAAAGTTGACATAATTATCTTCTTTGTAAAAGATAATTTAATACATCATTTAAAATTTCTTTATAAAAGATCATAACGGTAACGATCATTCGGCCTAATAAATGCTAAAAAAGTTGACATAATTATCTTCTCTGTAAAAGATAATTTAATAGATCACTTAAAATTTCTTTATAAAAGATCATAACGGTAACGATCAATGGGCCTAATAAATGCCCAAAAAGTTGACATATTTATCTTCTTTGTAAAAAATAATTAAATAGATCATTTAAAATTTCTTTATAAAAGATCATAACGGTAACGATCATTGGGCCTAAGAAGTGCCAAAAAAGTTGACATAATTATCTTTTTTGTAAAAGCTAATTTAATAGATCTTTTAAAATTTCTTTATAAAAGATCATAACGGTAACGATCATTGGGCCTAATAAATGCCAAAAAAGTTGACATAATTATCTTCTTCATAAAAGATAACTTAATGGATCATTTAAAATTTCTTTATAAAAGATCATAATGGTAACGATCATTGGGCCTAATAAATGCAAAAAAAGTTGACATAATAATGTTCTTTGTAAAAGATAATTTAACAGATCATTTAAAATTTCTTTATAAAAGATCATAACGGTAACGATCATTGGGCCTAATAAATGCTTAAAAGTTGACATAATTATCTTCTTTCTAAACGATAATTTAATAGATCATTGGAAATTTCTTTGTAAAAGATCATAACGGTAACGATCATTGGGCCTAATAAATGCCAAAAAAGTTGACATAATTATCTTCTTTGTAAAAGATAATTTAATAGATCGTTTAAAATTCGTTTATTAAAAGATCATAACGGTAACGATCATTGGGCCTAATAAATGCTTAAAAGTTGACATAATTATCTTCTTTCTAAAAGATAATTTAATAGATCATTGAAAATTTCTTTATAAAAGATCATAACGGTAACGATCAATGGGCCTAATAAATGCCCAAAAAGTTGACATATTTATCTTCTTTGTAAAAAATAATTAAATAGATCATTTAAAATTTCTTTATAAAAGATCATAACGGTAACGATCATTGGGCCTAATAAATGCCAAAAAAGTTGACATAATTATCTTTTTTGTAAAAGATAATTTAATAGATCATTTAAAATTTCTTTATAAAAGATCATAACGGTAACGATCATTGGGCCTAATAAATGCCAATAAAGTTAACATAATTATCTTCTTCGTAAAAGATAATTTAATGGATCATTTAAAATTTCTTTATAAAAGATCATAATGGTAACGATCATTGGGCCTAATAAATGCAAAAAAAGTTGACATAATAATCTTCTTTGTAAAAGATAATTTAACAGATCATTTAAAATTTCTTTATAAAAGATCATAACGGTAACGATCATTGGTCCTAATAAATGCTTAAAAGTTGACATAATTATCTTCTTTCTAAAAGATAATTTAATAGATCATTGAAAATTTCTTTATAAAAGATCATAACGGTAACGATCAATGGGCCTAATAAATGCCCAAAAAGTTGACATATTTATCTTCTTTGTAAAAAATAATTAAATAGATCATTTAAAATTTCTTTATAAAAGATCATAACGGTAACGATCATTGAGCCTAATAAATTCCAAAAAAGTTGACATAATTATCTTCTTTGTAAAAGATAATTTAATAAATCATTTAAAATTTCTTTATAAAAGATCATAACGGTAACGATCATTCGGCCTAATAAATGCTAAAAAAGTTGACATAATTATCTTCTTTGTAAAAGATAATTTAATAGATCATTTAAAATTCCTTTATTAAAAGATCATAACGGTAACGATCATTGGGCCTAATAAATGCTTAAAAGTTGACATAATTATCTTCTTTCTAAAAGATAATTTAATAGATCATTGAAAATTTCTTTATAAAATATCATAACGGTAACGATCAATGGGCCTAATAAAGGCCCAAAAAGTTGACATATTTATCTTCTTTGTAAAAAATAATTAAATAGATCATTTAAAATTTCTTTATAAAAGATCATAACGGTAACGATCATTGGGCCTAAGAAATGCCAAAAAAGTTGACATAATTATCATTTTTGTAAAAGATAATTTAATAGATCATTTAAAATTTCTTTATAAAAGATCATAACGGTAACGATCACTGGGCCTAATAAATGCCAAAAAAGTTGACATAATTATCTTCTTCGTAAAAGATAATTTAATGGATCATTTAAAATTTCTTTATAAAAGATCATAATGGTAACGATCATTGGGCCTAATAAATGCAAAAAAAGTTGACATAATAATCTTCTTTGTAAAAGATAATTTAACAGATCATTTAAAATTTCTTTATAAAAGATCATAACGGTAACAATCATTGGGCCTAATAAATGCTTAAAAGTTGACATAATTATCTTCTTTCTAAACGATAATTTAATAGATCATTGGAAATTTCTTTGTAAAAGATCATAACGGTAACGATCATTGGGCCTAATAAATGCCAAAAAAGTTGACATAATTATCTTCTTTGTAAAAGATAATTTAATAGATCGTTTAAAATTCGTTTATTAAAAGATCATAACGGTAACGATCATTGGGCCTAATAAATGCTTAAAAGTTGACATAATTATCTTCTTTCTAAAAGATAATTTAATAGATCATTGAAAATATCTTTATAAAAGATCATAACGGTAACGATCAATGGGCCTAATAAATGCCCAAAAAGTTGACATATTTATCTTCTTTGTAAAAAATAATTAAATAGATCATTTAAAATTTCTTTATAAAAGATCATAACGGTGACGATCATTGGGCCTAATAAATGCCAAAAAAGTTGACATAATTATCTTTTTTGTAAAAGATAATTTAATAGATCATTTAAAATTTCTTTATAAAAGATCATAACGGTAACGATCACTGGGCCTAATAAATGCCAAAAAAGTTGACATAATTATCTTCTTCGTAAAAGATAATTTAATGGATCATTTAAAATTTCTTTATAAAAGATCATAATGGTAACGATCATTGGGCCTAATAAATGCAAAAAAAGTTGACATAATAATCTTCTTTGTAAAAGATAATTTAACAGATCATTTAAAATTTCTTTATAAAAGATCATAACGGTAACAGTCATTGGGCCTAATAAATGCTTAAAAGTTGACATAATTATCTTCTTTCTAAACGATAATTTAATAGATCATTGGAAATTTCTTTGTAAAAGATCATAACGGTAACGATCATTGGGCCTAATAAATGCCAAAAAAGTTGACATAATTATCTTCTTTGTAAAAGATAATTTAATAGATCGTTTAAAATTCGTTTATTAAAAGATCATAACGGTAACGATCATTGGGCCTAATAAATGCTTAAAAGTTGACATAATTATCTTCTTTCTAAAAGATAATTTAATAGATCATTGAAAATTTCTTTATAAAAGATCATAACGGTAACGATCAATGGGCCTAATAAATGCCCAAAAAGTTGACATATTTATCTTCTTTGTAAAAAATAATTAAATAGATCATTTAAAATTTCTTTATAAAAGATCATAACGGTAACGATCATTGGGCCTAATAAATGCCAAAAAAGTTGACATAATTATCTTTTTTGTAAAAGATAATTTAATAGATCATTTAAAATTTCCTTATAGAAGATCATAATGGCAACGATCATTGGGCCTAATAAATGCAAAAAAAGTTGACATAATAATCTTCTTTGTAAAAGGTAATTTAATAGATCATTTAAAATTTCTTTATAAAAGATCATAACGGTAACGGTCATTGAGCCTAATAAATTCAAAAAAAGTTGACATAATTATCTTCTTTGTAAAAGATAATTTAATACATCATTTAAAATTTCTTTATAAAAGATCATAACGGTAACGATCATTCGGCCTAATAAATGCTAAAAAAGTTGACATAATTATCTTCTCTGTAAAAGATAATTTAATAGATCACTTAAAATTCCTTTATTAAAAGATCGTAACGGTAACGATCATTGGGCCTAATAAATGCTTAAAAGTTGACATAATTATCTTCTTTCTAAAAGATAATTTAATAGATCATTGAAAATTTCTTTATAAAAGATCATAACGGTAACGATCAATGGGCCTAATAAATGCCCAAAAAGTTGACATATTTATCTTCTTTGTAAAAAATAATTAAATAGATCATTTAAAATTTCTTTATAAAAGATCATAACGGTAACGATCATTGGGCCTAA
The DNA here is from genome assembly GCA_037954015.1 of Psophocarpus tetragonolobus. Taxonomy (NCBI): domain Eukaryota; kingdom Viridiplantae; phylum Streptophyta; class Magnoliopsida; order Fabales; family Fabaceae; genus Psophocarpus; species Psophocarpus tetragonolobus. The sequence goes on along the minus strand of CM075688.1, from coordinate 43,975,432 downwards.
GAAATGCCAAAAAAGTTGACATAATTATCTTTTTTGTAAAAGCTAATTTAATAGATCTTTTAAAATTTCTTTATAAAAGATCATAACGGTAACGATCATTGGGCCTAATAAATGCCAAAAAAGTTGACATAATTATCTTCTTCGTAAAAGATAACTTAATGGATCATTTAAAATTTCTTTATAAAAGATCATAATGGTAACAATATTGGGCCTAATAAATGCAAAAAAAGTTGACATAATAATGTTCTTTGTAAAAGATAATTTAACAGATCATTTAAAATTTCTTTATAAAAGATCATAACGGTAACGATCATTGGGCCTAATAAATGCTTAAAAGTTGACATAATTATCTTCTTTCTAAACGATAATTTAATAGATCATTGGAAATTTCTTTGTAAAAGATCATAACGGTAACGATCATTGGGCCTAATAAATGCCAAAAAAGTTGACATAATTATCTTCTTTGTAAAAGATAATTTAATAGATCGTTTAAAATTCGTTTATTAAAAGATCATAACGGTAACGATCATTGGGCCTAATAAATGCTTAAAAGTTGACATAATTATCTTCTTTCTAAAAGATAATTTAATAGATCATTGAAAATTTCTTTATAAAAGATCATAACGGTAACGATCAATGGGCCTAATAAATGCCCAAAAAGTTGACATATTTATCTTCTTTGTAAAAAATAATTAAATAGATCATTTAAAATTTCTTTATAAAAGATCATAACGGTAACGATCATTGGGCCTAATAAATGCCAAAAAAGTTGACATAATTATCTTTTTTGTAAAAGATAATTTAATAGATCATTTAAAATTTCTTTATAAAAGATCATAACGGTAACGATCATTGGGCCTAATAAATGCCAATAAAGTTGACATAATTATCTTCTTCGTAAAAGATAATTTAATTGATCATTTAAAATTTCTTTATAAACGATCATAATGGTAACGATCATTGGGCCTAATAAATGCAAAAAAAGTTGACATAATAATCTTCTTTGTAAAAGATAATTTAACAGATCATTTAAAATTTCTTTATAAAAGATCATAACGGTAACGATCATTGGTCCTAATAAATGCTTAAAAGTTGACATAATTATCTTCTTTCTAAAAGATAATTTAATAGATCATTGAAAATTTCTTTATAAAAGATCATAACGGTAACGATCAATGGGCCTAATAAATGCCCAAAAAGTTGACATATTTATCTTCTTTGTAAAAAATAATTAAACAGATCATTTAAAATTTCTTTATAAAAGATCATAACGGTAATGATCATTGGGCCTAAGAAATGCCAAAAAAGTTTACATAATTATCTTTTTTGTAAAAGATAATTTAATAGATCATTTAAAATTTCTTTATAAAAGATTATAACGGTAACGATCATTGGGCCTAATAAATGCCAAAAAAGTTGACATAATTATCTTCTTCGTAAAAGATAATTTAATGGATCATTTAAAATTTCTTTATAAAAGATCATAATGGTAACGATCATTGGGCCTAATAAATGCAAAAAAAGTTGACATAATAATCTTCTTTGTAAAAGATAATTTAACAGATCATTTAAAATTTCTTTATAAAAGATCATAACGGTAACGATCAATGGGCCTAATAAATGCCCAAAAAGTTGACATATTTATCTTCTTTGTAAAAAATAATTAAACAGATCATTTAAAATTTCTTTATAAAAGATCATAACGGTAATGATCATTGGGCCTAAGAAATGCCAAAAAAGTTTACATAATTATCTTTTTTGTAAAAGATAATTTAATAGATCATTTAAAATTTCTTTATAAAAGATTATAACGGTAACGATCATTGGGCCTAATAAATGCCAAAAAAGTTGACATAATTATCTTCTTCGTAAAAGATAATTTAATGGATCATTTAAAATTTCTTTATAAAAGATCATAATGGTAACGATCATTGGGCCTAATAAATGCAAAAAAAGTTGACATAATTATCTTCTTTGTAAAAGATAATTTAATAGATCATTTAAAATTCCTTTATTAAAAGATCATAACGGTAACGATCATTGGGCCTAATAAATGCTTAAAAGTTGACATAATTATCTTCTTTCTAAAAGATAATTTAATAGATCATTGAAAATTTCTTTATAAAATATCATAACGGTAACGATCAATGGGCCTAATAAAGGCCCAAAAAGTTGACATATTTATCTTCTTTGTAAAAAATAATTAAATAGATCATTTAAAATTTCTTTATAAAAGATCATAACGGTAACGATCATTGGGCCTAAGAAATGCCAAAAAAGTTGACATAATTATCATTTTTGTAAAAGATAATTTAATAGATCATTTAAAATTTCTTTATAAAAGATCATAACGGTAACGATCACTGGGCCTAATAAATGCCAAAAAAGTTGACATAATTATCTTCTTCGTAAAAGATAATTTAATGGATCATTTAAAATTTCTTTATAAAAGATCATAATGGTAACGATCATTGGGCCTAATAAATGCAAAAAAAGTTGACATAATAATCTTCTTTGTAAAAGATAATTTAACAGATCATTTAAAATTTCTTTATAAAAGATCATAACGGTAACAATCATTGGGCCTAATAAATGCTTAAAAGTTGACATAATTATCTTCTTTCTAAACGATAATTTAATAGATCATTGGAAATTTCTTTGTAAAAGATCATAACGGTAACGATCATTGGGCCTAATAAATGCCAAAAAAGTTGACATAATTATCTTCTTTGTAAAAGATAATTTAATAGATCGTTTAAAATTCGTTTATTAAAAGATCATAACGGTAACGATCATTGGGCCTAATAAATGCTTAAAAGTTGACATAATTATCTTCTTTCTAAAAGATAATTTAATAGATCATTGAAAATATCTTTATAAAAGATCATAACGGTAACGATCAATGGGCCTAATAAATGCCCAAAAAGTTGACATATTTATCTTCTTTGTAAAAAATAATTAAATAGATCATTTAAAATTTCTTTATAAAAGATCATAACGGTGACGATCATTGGGCCTAATAAATGCCAAAAAAGTTGACATAATTATCTTTTTTGTAAAAGATAATTTAATAGATCATTTAAAATTTCTTTATAAAAGATCATAACGGTAACGATCACTGGGCCTAATAAATGCCAAAAAAGTTGACATAATTATCTTCTTCGTAAAAGATAATTTAATGGATCATTTAAAATTTCTTTATAAAAGATCATAATGGTAACGATCATTGGGCCTAATAAATGCAAAAAAAGTTGACATAATAATCTTCTTTGTAAAAGATAATTTAACAGATCATTTAAAATTTCTTTATAAAAGATCATAACGGTAACAGTCATTGGGCCTAATAAATGCTTAAAAGTTGACATAATTATCTTCTTTCTAAACGATAATTTAATAGATCATTGGAAATTTCTTTGTAAAAGATCATAACGGTAACGATCATTGGGCCTAATAAATGCCAAAAAAGTTGACATAATTATCTTCTTTGTAAAAGATAATTTAATAGATCGTTTAAAATTCGTTTATTAAAAGATCATAACGGTAACGATCATTGGGCCTAATAAATGCTTAAAAGTTGACATAATTATCTTCTTTCTAAAAGATAATTTAATAGATCATTGAAAATTTCTTTATAAAAGATCATAACGGTAACGATCAATGGGCCTAATAAATGCCCAAAAAGTTGACATATTTATCTTCTTTGTAAAAAATAATTAAATAGATCATTTAAAATTTCTTTATAAAAGATCATAACGGTAACGATCATTGGGCCTAATAAATGCCAAAAAAGTTGACATAATTATCTTTTTTGTAAAAGATAATTTAATAGATCATTTAAAATTTCCTTATAGAAGATCATAATGGCAACGATCATTGGGCCTAATAAATGCAAAAAAAGTTGACATAATAATCTTCTTTGTAAAAGGTAATTTAATAGATCATTTAAAATTTCTTTATAAAAGATCATAACGGTAACGGTCATTGAGCCTAATAAATTCAAAAAAAGTTGACATAATTATCTTCTTTGTAAAAGATAATTTAATACATCATTTAAAATTTCTTTATAAAAGATCATAACGGTAACGATCATTCGGCCTAATAAATGCTAAAAAAGTTGACATAATTATCTTCTCTGTAAAAGATAATTTAATAGATCACTTAAAATTCCTTTATTAAAAGATCGTAACGGTAACGATCATTGGGCCTAATAAATGCTTAAAAGTTGACATAATTATCTTCTTTCTAAAAGATAATTTAATAGATCATTGAAAATTTCTTTATAAAAGATCATAACGGTAACGATCAATGGGCCTAATAAATGCCCAAAAAGTTGACATATTTATCTTCTTTGTAAAAAATAATTAAATAGATCATTTAAAATTTCTTTATAAAAGATCATAACGGTAACGATCATTGGGCCTAAGAAATGCCAAAAAAGTTGACATAATTATCTTTTTTGTAAAAGCTAATTTAATAGATCTTTTAAAATTTCTTTATAAAAGATCATAACGGTAACGATCATTGGGCCTAATAAATGCCAAAAAAGTTGACATAATTATCTTCTTCGTAAAAGATAACTTAATGGATCATTTAAAATTTCTTTATAAAAGATCATAATGGTAACAATATTGGGCCTAATAAATGCAAAAAAAGTTGACATAATAATGTTCTTTGTAAAAGATAATTTAACAGATCATTTAAAATTTCTTTATAAAAGATCATAACGGTAACGATCATTGGGCCTAATAAATGCTTAAAAGTTGACATAATTATCTTCTTTCTAAACGATAATTTAATAGATCATTGGAAATTTCTTTGTAAAAGATCATAACGGTAACGATCATTGGGCCTAATAAATGCCAAAAAAGTTGACATAATTATCTTCTTTGTAAAAGATAATTTAATAGATCGTTTAAAATTCGTTTATTAAAAGATCATAACGGTAACGATCATTGGGCCTAATAAATGCTTAAAAGTTGACATAATTATCTTCTTTCTAAAAGATAATTTAATAGATCATTGAAAATTTCTTTATAAAAGATCATAACGGTAACGATCAATGGGCCTAATAAATGCCCAAAAAGTTGACATATTTATCTTCTTTGTAAAAAATAATTAAATAGATCATTTAAAATTTCTTTATAAAAGATCATAACGGTAACGATCATTGGGCCTAATAAATGCCAAAAAAGTTGACATAATTATCTTTTTTGTAAAAGATAATTTAATAGATCATTTAAAATTTCTTTATAAAAGATCATAACGGTAACGATCATTGGGCCTAATAAATGCCAATAAAGTTGACATAATTATCTTCTTCGTAAAAGATAATTTAATTGATCATTTAAAATTTCTTTATAAACGATCATAATGGTAACGATCATTGGGCCTAATAAATGCAAAAAAAGTTGACATAATAATCTTCTTTGTAAAAGATAATTTAACAGATCATTTAAAATTTCTTTATAAAAGATCATAACGGTAACGATCATTGGTCCTAATAAATGCTTAAAAGTTGACATAATTATCTTCTTTCTAAAAGATAATTTAATAGATCATTGAAAATTTCTTTATAAAAGATCATAACGGTAACGATCAATGGGCCTAATAAATGCCCAAAAAGTTGACATATTTATCTTCTTTGTAAAAAATAATTAAACAGATCATTTAAAATTTCTTTATAAAAGATCATAACGGTAATGATCATTGGGCCTAAGAAATGCCAAAAAAGTTTACATAATTATCTTTTTTGTAAAAGATAATTTAATAGATCATTTAAAATTTCTTTATAAAAGATTATAACGGTAACGATCATTGGGCCTAATAAATGCCAAAAAAGTTGACATAATTATCTTCTTCGTAAAAGATAATTTAATGGATCATTTAAAATTTCTTTATAAAAGATCATAATGGTAACGATCATTGGGCCTAATAAATGCAAAAAAAGTTGACATAATAATCTTCTTTGTAAAAGATAATTTAACAGATCATTTAAAATTTCTTTATAAAAGATCATAACGGTAACGATCAATGGGCCTAATAAATGCCCAAAAAGTTGACATATTTATCTTCTTTGTAAAAAATAATTAAATAGATCATTTAAAATTTCTTTATAAAAGATCATAACGGTAACGATCATTGGGCCTAATAAATGCCAAAAAAGTTGACATAATTATCTTTTTTGTAAAAGATAATTTAATAGATCATTTAAAATTTCCTTATAGAAGATCATAATGGTAACGATCATTGGGCCTAATAAATGCAAAAAAAGTTGACATAATAATCTTCTTTGTAAAAGATAATTTAATAGATCATTTAAAATTTCTTTATAAAAGATCATAACGGTAACGATCATTGAGCCTAATAAATTCAAAAAAAGTTGACATAATTATCTTCTTTGTAAAAGATAATTTAATACATCATTTAAAATTTCTTTATAAAAGATCATAACGGTAACGATCATTCGGCCTAATAAATGCTAAAAAAGTTGACATAATTATCTTCTTTGTAAAAGATAATTTAATACATCATTTAAAATTTCTTTATAAAAGATCATAACGGTAACGATCATTCGGCCTAATAAATGCTAAAAAAGTTGACATAATTATCTTCTCTGTAAAAGATAATTTAATAGATCACGTAAAATTCCTTTATTAAAAGATCATAACGGTAACGATCATTGGGCCTAATAAATGCTTAAAAGTTGACATAATTATCTTCTTTCTAAAAGATAATTTAATAGATCATTGAAAATTTCTTTATAAAAGATCATAACGGTAACGATCAATTGGCCTAATAAATGCCCAAAAAGTTGACATATTTATCTTCTTTGTAAAAAATAATTAAATAGATCATTTAAAATTTCTTTATAAAAGATCATAACGGTAACGATCATTGGGCCTAAGAAATGCCAAAAAAGTTGACATAATTATCTTTTTTGTAAAAGATAATTTAATAGATCTTTTAAAATTTCTTTATAAAAGATCATAACGGTAACGATCATTGGGCCTAATAAATGCCAAAAAAGTTGACATAATTATCTTCTTCGTAAAAGATAACTTAATGGATCATTTAAAATTTCTTTATAAAAGATATAATGGTAACGATCATTGGGCCTAATAAATGCAAAAAAAGTTGACATAATAATGTTCTTTGTAAAAGATAATTTAACAGATCATTTAAAATTTCTTTATAAAAGATCATAATGGTAACGATCATTGGGCCTAATAAATGCTTAAAAGTTGACATAATTATCTTCTTTCTAAACGATAATTTAATAGATCATTGGAAATTTCTTTGTAAAAGATCATAACGGTAACGATCATTGGGCCTAATAAATGCCAAAAAAGTTGACATAATTATCTTCTTTGTAAAAGATAATTTAATAGATCGTTTAAAATTCGTTTATTAAAAGATCATAACGGTAACGATCATTGGGCCTAATAAATGCTTAAAAGTTGACATAATTATCTTCTTTCTAAAAGATAATTTAATAGATCATTGAAAATTTCTTTATAAAAGATCATAACGGTAACGATCAATGGGCCTAATAAATGCCCAAAAAGTTGACATAATTATCTTTTTTGTAAAAGATAATTTAATAGATCATTTAAAATTTCTTTATAAAAGATCATAACGGTAACGATCATTGGGCCTAATAAATGCCAATAAAGTTGACATAATTATCTTCTTCGTAAAAGATAATTTAATGGATCATTTAAAATTTCTTTATAAAAGATCATAATGGTAACGATCATTGGGCCTAATAAATGCAAAAAAAGTTGACATAATAATCTTCTTTGTAAAAGATAATTTAACAGATCATTTAAAATTTCTTTATAAAAGATCATAACGGTAACGATCATTGGTCCTAATAAATGCTTAAAAGTTGACATAATTATCTTCTTTCTAAAAGATAATTTAATAGATCATTGAAAATTTCTTTATAAAAGATCATAACGGTAACGATCAATGGGCCTAATAAATGCCCAAAAACTTGACATATTTATCTTCTTTGTAAAAAATAATTAAATAGATCATTTAAAATTTCTTTATAAAAGATCATAACGGTAACGATCATTGGGCCTAATAAATGCCAAAAAAGTTGACATAATTATCTTTTTTGTAAAAGATAATTTAATAGATCATTTAAAATTTCCTTATAGAAGATCATAATGGTAACGATCATTGGGCCTAATAAATGCAAAAAAAGTTGACATAATAATCTTCTTTGTAAAAGATAATTTAATAGATCATTTAAAATTTCTTTATAAAAGATCATAACGGTAACGATCATTGAGCCTAATAAATTCAAAAAAAGTTGACATAATTATCTTCTTTGTAAAAGATAATTTAATACATCATTTAAAATTTCTTTATAAAAGATCATAACGGTAACGATCATTCGGCCTAATAAATGCTAAAAAAGCTGACATAATTATCTTCTCTGTAAAAGATAATTTAATAGATCACTTAAAATTCCTTTATTAAAAGATCATAACGGTAACGATCATTGGGCCTAATAAATGCTTAAAAGTTGACATAATTATCTTCGTTCTAAAAGATAATTTAATAGATCATTGAAAATTTCTTTATAAAAGATCATAACGGTAACGATCAATGGGCCTAATAAATGCCCAAAAAGTTGACATATTTATCTTCTTTGTAAAAAATAATTAAATAGATCATTTAAAATTTCTTTATAAAAGATCATAACGGTAACGATCATTGGGCCTAAGAAATGCCAAAAAAGTTGACATAATTATCTTTTTTGTAAAAGCTAATTTAATAGATCTTTTAAAATTTCTTTATAAAAGATCATAACGGTAACGATCATTGGGCCTAATAAATGCCAAAAAAGTTGACATAATTATCTTCTTCGTAAAAGATAACTTAATGGATCATTTAAAATTTCTTTATAAAAGATCATAATGGTAACAATATTGGGCCTAATAAATGCAAAAAAAGTTGACATAATAATGTTCTTTGTAAAAGATAATTTAACAGATCATTTAAAATTTCTTTATAAAAGATCATAACGGTAACGATCATTGGGCCTAATAAATGCTTAAAAGTTGACATAATTATCTTCTTTGTAAAAGATAATTTAATAGATCGTTTAAAATTCGTTTATTAAAAGATCATAACGGTAACGATCATTGGGCCTAATAAATGCTTAAAAGTTGACATAATTATCTTCTTTCTAAAAGATAATTTAATAGATCATTGAAAATTTCTTTATAAAAGATCATAACGGTAACGATCAATGGGCCTAATAAATGCCCAAAAAGTTGACATATTTATCTTCTTTGTAAAAAATAATTAAATAGATCATTTAAAATTTCTTTATAAAAGATCATAACGGTAACGATCATTGGGCCTAATAAATGCCAAAAAAGTTGACATAATTATCTTTTTTGTAAAAGATAATTTAATAAATCATTTAAAATTTCTTTATAAAAGATCATAACGGTAACGATCATTGGGCCTAATAAATGCCAATAAAGTTGACATAATTATCTTCTTCGTAAAAGATAATTTAATGGATCATTTAAAATTTCTTTATAAAAGATCATAATGGTAACGATCATTGGGCCTAATAAATGCAAAAAAAGTTGACATAATAATCTTCTTTGTAAAAGATAATTTAACAGATCATTTAAAATTTCTTTATAAAAGATCATAACGGTAACGATCATTGGTCCTAATAAATGCTTAAAAGTTGACATAATTATCTTCTTTCTAAAAGATAATTTAATAGATCATTGAAAATTTCTTTATAAAAGATCATAACGGTAACGATCAATGGGCCTAATAAATGCCCAAAAAGTTGACATATTTATCTTCTTTGTAAAAAATAATTAAATAGATCATTTAAAATTTCTTTATAAAAGATCATAACGGTAATGATCATTGGGCTTAAGAAATGCCAAAAAAGTTGACATAATTATCTTTTTTGTAAAAGATAATTTAATAGATCATTTAAAATTTCTTTATAAAAGATTATAACGGTAACGATCATTGGGCCTAATAAATGCCAAAAAAGTTGACATAATTATCTTCTTCGTAAAAGATAATTTAATGGATCATTTAAAATTTCTTTATAAAAGATCATAATGGTAACGATCATTGGGCCTAATAAATGCAAAAAAAGTTGACATAATAATCTTCTTTGTAAAAGATAATTTAACAGATCATTTAAAATTTCTTTAGAAAAGATCATAACGGTAACGATCAATGGGCCTAATAAATGCCCAAAAAGTTGACATATTTATCTTCTTTGTAAAAAATAATTAAATAGATCATTTAAAATTTCTTTATAAAAGATCATAACGGTAACGATCATTGGGCCTAAGAAATGCCAAAAAAGTTGACATAATTATCTTTTTTGTAAAAGCTAATTTAATAGATCTTTTAAAATTTCTTTATAAAAGATCATAACGGTAACGATCATTGGGCCTAATAAATGCCAAAAAAGTTGACATAATTATCTTCTTCGTAAAAGATAACTTAATGGATCATTTAAAATTTCTTTATAAAAGATCATAATGGTAACAATATTGGGCCTAATAAATGCAAAAAAAGTTGACATAATAATGTTCTTTGTAAAAGATAATTTAACAGATCATTTAAAATTTCTTTATAAAAGATCATAACGGTAACGATCATTGGGCCTAATAAATGCTTAAAAGTTGACATAATTATCTTCTTTCTAAACGATAATTTAATAGATCATTGGAAATTTCTTTGTAAAAGATCATAACGGTAACGATCATTGGGCCTAATAAATGCCAAAAAAGTTGACATAATTATCTTCTTTGTAAAAGATAATTTAATAGATCGTTTAAAATTCGTTTATTAAAAGATCATAACGGTAACGATCATTGGGCCTAATAAATGCTTAAAAGTTGACATAATTATCTTCTTTCTAAAAGATAATTTAATAGATCATTGAAAATTTCTTTATAAAAGATCATAACGGTAACGATCAATGGGCCTAATAAATGCCCAAAAAGTTGACATATTTATCTTCTTTGTAAAAAATAATTAAATAGATCATTTAAAATTTCTTTATAAAAGATCATAACGGTAACGATCATTGGGCCTAATAAATGCCAAAAAAGTTGACATAATTATCTTTTTTGTAAAAGATAATTTAATAAATCATTTAAAATTTCTTTATAAAAGATCATAACGGTAACGATCATTGGGCCTAATAAATGCCAATAAAGTTGACATAATTATCTTCTTCGTAAAAGATAATTTAATGGATCATTTAAAATTTCTTTATAAAAGATCATAATGGTAACGATCATTGGGCCTAATAAATGCAAAAAAAGTTGACATAATAATCTTCTTTGTAAAAGATAATTTAACAGATCATTTAAAATTTCTTTATAAAAGATCATAACGGTAACGATCATTGGTCCTAATAAATGCTTAAAAGTTGACATAATTATCTTCTTTCTAAAAGATAATTTAATAGATCATTGAAAATTTCTTTATAAAAGATCATAACGGTAACGATCAATGGGCCTAATAAATGCCCAAAAAGTTGACATATTTATCTTCTTTGTAAAAAATAATTAAATAGATCATTTAAAATTTCTTTATAAAAGATCATAACGGTAATGATCATTGGGCTTAAGAAATGCCAAAAAAGTTGACATAATTATCTTTTTTGTAAAAGATAATTTAATAGATCATTTAAAATTTCTTTATAAAAGATTATAACGGTAACGATCATTGGGCCTAATAAATGCCAAAAAAGTTGACATAATTATCTTCTTCGTAAAAGATAATTTAATGGATCATTTAAAATTTCTTTATAAAAGATCATAATGGTAACGATCATTGGGCCTAATAAATGCAAAAAAAGTTGACCTAATAATCTTCTTTGTAAAAGATAATTTAACAGATCATTTAAAATTTCTTTAGAAAAGATCATAACGGTAACGATCAATGGGCCTAATAAATGCCCAAAAAGTTGACATATTTATCTTCTTTGTAAAAAATAATTAAATAGATCATTTAAAATTTCTTTATAAAAGATCATAACGGTAACGATCATTGGGCCTAATAAATGCCAAAAAAGTTGACATAATTATCTTTTTTGTAAAAGATAATTTAATAGATCATTTAAAATTTCCTTATAGAAGATCATAATGGTAACGATCATTGGGCCTAATAAATGCAAAAAAAGTTGACATAATAATCTTCTTTGTAAAAGATAATTTAATAGATCATTTAAAATTTCTTTATAAAAGATCATAACGGTAACGATCATTGAGCCTAATAAATTCAAAAAAAGTTGACATAATTATCTTCTTTGTAAAAGATAATTTAATACATCATTTAAAATTTCTTTATAAAAGATCATAACGGTAACGATCATTCGGCCTAATAAATGCTAAAAAAGTTGACATAATTATCTTCTTTGTAAAAGATAATTTAATACATCATTTAAAATTTCTTTATAAAAGATCATAACGGTAACGATCATTCGGCCTAATAAATGCTTAAAAGTTGACATAATTATCTTCTTTCTAAAAGATAATTTAATAGATCATTGAAAATTTCTTTATAAAAGATCATAACGGTAACGATCAATGGGCCTAATAAATGCCCAAAAAGTTGACATATTTATCTTCTTTGTAAAAAATAATTAAATAGATCATTTAAAATTTCTTTATAAAAGATCATAACGGTAATGATCATTGGGCCTAAGAAATGCCAAAAAAGTTGACATAATTATCTTTTTTGTAAAAGATAATTTAATAGATCATTTAAAATTTCTTTATAAAAGATTATAACGGTAACGATCATTGGGCCTAATAAATGCCAAAAAAGTTGACATAATTATCTTCTTCGTAAAAGATAATTTAATGGATCATTTAAAATTTCTTTATAAAAGATCATAATGGTAACGATCATTGGGCCTAATAAATGCAAAAAAAGTTGACATAATAATCTTCTTTGTAAAAGATAATTTAACAGATCATTTAAAATTTCTTTATAAAAGATCATAACGGTAACGATCAATGGGCCTAATAAATGCCCAAAAAGTTGACATATTTATCTTCTTTGTAAAAAATAATTAAATAGATCATTTAAAATTTCTTTATAAAAGATCATAACGGTAACGATCATTGGGCCTAATAAATGCCAAAAAAGTTGACATAATTATCTTTTTTGTAAAAGATAATTTAATAGATCATTTAAAATTTCCTTATAGAAGATCATAATGGTAACGATCATTGGGCCTAATAAATGCAAAAAAAGTTGACATAATAATCTTCTTTGTAAAAGATAATTTAATAGATCATTTAAAATTTCTTTATAAAAGATCATAACGGTAACGATCATTGAGCCTAATAAATTCAAAAAAAGTTGACATAATTATCTTCTTTGTAAAAGATAATTTAATACATCATTTAAAATTTCTTTATAAAAGATCATAACGGTAACGATCATTCGGCCTAATAAATGCTAAAAAAGTTGACATAATTATCTTCTTTGTAAAAGATAATTTAATACATCATTTAAAATTTCTTTATAAAAGATCATAACGGTAACGATCATTCGGCCTAATAAATGCTAAAAAAGTTGACATAATTATCTTCTCTGTAAAAGATAATTTAATAGATCACTTAAAATTCCTTTATTAAAAGATCATAACGGTAACGATCATTGGGCCTAATAAATGCTTAAAAGTTGACATAATTATCTTCTTTCTAAAAGATAATTTAATAGATCATTGAAAATTTCTTTATAAAAGATCATAACGGTAACGATCAATGGGCCTAATAAATGCCCAAAAAGTTGACATATTTATCTTCTTTGTAAAAAATAATTAAATAGATCATTTAAAATTTCTTTATAAAAGATCATAACGGTAACGATCATTGAGCCTAAGAAATGCCAAAAAAGTTGACATAATTATCTTTTTTGTAAAAGATAATTTAATAGATCTTTTAAAATTTCTTTATAAAAGATCATAACGGTAACGATCATTGGGCCTAATAAATGCCAAAAAAGTTGACATAATTATCTTCTTCGTAAAAGATAACTTAATGGATCATTTAAAATTTCTTTATAAAAGATCATAATGGTAACGATCATTGGGCCTAATAAATGCAAAAAAAGTTGACATAATAATGTTCTTTATAAAAGATAATTTAACAGATCATTTAAAATTTCTTTATAAAAGATCATAACGGTAACGATCATTGGGCCTAATAAATGCTTAAAAGTTGACATAATTATCTTCTTTCTAAACGATAATTTAATAGATCATTGGAAATTTCTTTGTAAAAGATCATAACGGTAACGATCATTGGGCCTAATAAATGCCAAAAAAGTTGACATAATTATCTTCTTTGTAAAAGATAATTTAATAGATCGTTTAAAATTCGTTTAATAAAAGATCATAACGGTAACGATCATTGGGCCTAATAAATGCTTAAAAGTTGACATAATTATCTTCTTTCTAAAAGATAATTTAATAGATCATTGAAAATTTCTTTATAAAAGATCATAACGGTAACGATCAATGGGCCTAATAAATGCCCAAAAAGTTGACATATTTATCTTCTTTGTAAAAAATAATTAAATAGATCATTTAAAATTTCTTTATAAAAGATCATAACGGTAACGATCATTGGGCCTAATAAATGCAAAAAAAGTTGACATAATTATCTTTTTTGTAAAAGATAATTTAATAGATCATTTAAAATTTCTTTATAAAAGATCATAACGGTAACGATCATTCGGCCTAATAAATGCCAATAAAGTTGACATAATTATCTTCTTCGTAAAAGATAATTTAATGGATCATTTAAAATTTCTTTATAAAAGATCATAATGGTAACGATCATTGGGCCTAATAAATGCAAAAAAAGTTGACATAATAATCTTCTTTGTAAAAGATAATTTAACAGATCATTTAAAATTTCTTTATAAAAGATCATAACGGTAACGATCATTGGTCCTAATAAATGCTTAAAAGTTGACATAATTATCTTCTTTCTAAAAGATAATTTAATAGATCATTGAAAATTTCTTTATAAAAGATCATAACGGTAACGATCAATGGGCCTAATAAATGCCCAAAAAGTTGACATATTTATCTTCTTTGTAAAAAATGATTAAATAGATCATTTAAAATTTCTTTATAAAAGATCATAACGGTAATGATCATTGGGCCTAAGAAATGCCAAAAAAGTTGACATAATTATCTTTTTTGTAAAAGATAATTTAATAGATCATTTAAAATTTCTTTATAAAAGATCATAACGGTAACGATCATTGGGCCTAATAAATGCCAATAAAGTTGACATAATTATCTTCTTTGTAAAAGATAATTTAACAGATCATTTAAAATTTCTTTATAAAAGATCATAACGGTAACGATCATTGGTCCTAATAAATGCTTAAAAGTTGACATAATTATCTTCTTTCTAAAAGATAATTTAATAGATCATTGAAAATTTCTTTATAAAAGATCATAACAGTAACGATCATTGGGCCTAATAAATGCCAAAAAAGTTGACATAATTATCTTTTTTGTAAAAGATTAATTAATAGATCATCTAAAATTTCTTTATAAAAGATCATAACGGTAACGATCATTGGGCCTAATAAATGCCAATAAAGTTGACATAATTATCTTCTTCGTAAAAGATAATTTAATGGATCATTTAAAATTTCTTTATAAAAGATCATAATTGTAACGATCATTGGGCCTAATAAATGCAAAAAAAGTTGACATAATAATCTTCTTTGTAAAAGATAATTTAACAGATCATTTAAAATTTCTTTATAAAAGATCATAACGGTAACAATCATTGGGCCTAATAAATGCTTAAAAGTTGACATAATTATCTTCTTTCTAAACGATAACTTAATAGATCATTGGAAATTTCTTTGTGAAAGATCATAACGGTAACGATCATTGGGCCTAATAAATGCCAAAAAAGTTGACATAATTATCGTCTTTGTAAAAGATAATTTAATAGATCGTTTAAAATTCGTTTATTAAAAGATCATAACGGTAACGATCATTGGGCCTAATAAATGCTTAAAAGTTGACATAATTATCTTCTTTCTAAAAGATAATTTAATAGATCATTGAAAATTTCTTTATAAAAGATCATAACGGTAACGATCAATGGGCCTAATAAATGCCCAAAAAGTTGACATATTTATCTTCTTTGTAAAAAATAATTAAATAGATCATTTAAAATTTCTTTATAAAAGATCATAACGGTAACGATCATTGGGCCTAATAAATGCCAAAAAAGTTGACATAATTATCTTTTTTGTAAAAGATAATTTAATAGATCATTTAAAATTTCCTTATAGAAGATCATAATGGTAACGATCATTGGGCCTAATAAATGCAAAAAAAGTTGACATAATAATCTTCTTTGTAAAAGATAATTTAATAGATCATTTAAAATTTCTTTATAAAAGATCATAACGGTAACGATCATTGAGCCTAATAAATTCAAAAAAAGTTGACATAATTATCTTCTTTGTAAAAGATAATTTAATACATCATTTAAAATTTCTTTATAAAAGATCATAACGGTAACGATCATTCGGCCTAATAAATGCTAAAAAAGTTGACATAATTATCTTCTCTGTAAAAGATAATTTAATAGATCACTTAAAATTCCTTTATTAAAAGATCATAACGGTAACGATCATTGGGCCTAATAAATGCTTAAAAGTTGACATAATTATCTTCTTTCTAAAAGATAATTTAATAGATCATTGAAAATTTCTTTATAAAAGATCATAACGGTAACGATCAATGGGCCTAATAAATGCCCAAAAAGTTGACATATTTATCTTCTTTGTAAAAAATAATTAAATAGATCATTTAAAATTTCTTTATAAAAGATCATAACGGTAACGATCATTGGGCCTAAGAAATGCCAAAAAAGTTGACATAATTATCTTTTTTGTAAAAGATAATTTAATAGATCTTTTAAAATTTCTTTATAAAAGATCATAACGGTAACGATCATTGGGCCTAATAAATGCCAAAAAAGTTGACATAATTATCTTCTTCGTAAAAGATAATTTAATGGATCATTTAAAATTTCCTTATAGAAGATCATAATGGTAACGATCATTGGGCCTAATAAATGCAAAAAAAGTTGACATAATAATCTTCTTTGTAAAAGATAATTTAATAGATCATTTAAAATTTCTTTATAAAAGATCATAACGGTAACGATCATTGAGCCTAATAAATTCAAAAAAAGTTGACATAATAATCTTCTTTGTAAAAGATAATTTAATACATCATTTAAAATTTCTTTATAAAAGATCATAACGGTAACGATCATTCGGCCTAATAAATGCTAAAAAAGTTGACATAATAATCTTCTTTGTAAAAGATAATTTAATAGATCACTTAAAATTCCTTTATTAAAAGATCATAACGGTAACGATCATTGGGCCTAATAAATGCTTAAAAGTTGACATAATTATCTTCTTTCTAAAAGATAATTTAATAGATCATTGAAAATTTCTTTATAAAAGATCATAACGGTAACGATCAATGGGCCTAATAAATGCCCAAAAAGTTGACATATTTATCTTCTTTGTAAAAAATAATTAAATAGATCATTTAAAATTTCTTTATAAAAGATCATAACGGTAACGATCATTGGGCCTAAGAAATGCCAAAAAAGTTGACATAATTATCTTTTTTGTAAAAGATAATTTAATAGATCTTTTAAAATTTCTTTATAAAAGATCATAACGGTAACGATCATTGGGCCTAATAAATGCAAAAAAAGTTGACATAATAATCTTCTTTGTAAAAGATAATTTAATAGATCATTTAAAATTTCTTTATAAAAGATCATAACGGTAACGATCATTGAGCCTAATAAATTCAAAAAAAGTTGACATAATTATCTTCTTTGTAAAAGATAATTTAATACATCATTTAAAATTTCTTTATAAAAGATCATAACGGTAACGATCATTCGGCCTAATAAATGCTAAAAAAGTTGACATAATTATCTTCTCTGTAAAAGATAATTTAATAGATCACTTAAAATTCCTTTATTAAAAGATCATAACGGTAACGATCATTGGGCCTAATAAATGCTTAAAAGTTGACATAATTATCTTCTTTCTAAAAGATAATTTAATAGATCATTGAAAATTTCTTTATAAAAGATCATAACGGTAACGATCAATGGGCCTAATAAATGCCCAAAAAGTTGACATATTTATCTTCTTTGTAAAAAATAATTAAATAGATCATTTAAAATTTCTTTATAAAAGATCATAACGGTAACGATCATTGGGCCTAAGAAATGCCAAAAAAGTTGACATAATTATCTTTTTTGTAAAAGATAATTTAATAGATCTTTTAAAATTTCTTTATAAAAGATCATAACGGTAACGATCATTGGGCCTAATAAATGCCAAAAAAGTTGACATAATTATCTTCTTCGTAAAAGATAATTTAATGGATCATTTAAAATTTCCTTATAGAAGATCATAATGGTAACGATCATTGGGCCTAATAAATGCAAAAAAAGTTGACATAATAATCTTCTTTGTAAAAGATAATTTAATAGATCATTTAAAATTTCTTTATAAAAGATCATAACGGTAACGATCATTGAGCCTAATAAATTCAAAAAAAGTTGACATAATAATCTTCTTTGTAAAAGATAATTTAATACATCATTTAAAATTTCTTTATAAAAGATCATAACGGTAACGATCATTCGGCCTAATAAATGCTAAAAAAGTTGACATAATTATCTTCTCTGTAAAAGATAATTTAATAGATCACTTAAAATTCCTTTATTAAAAGATCATAACGGTAACGATCATTGGGCCTAATAAATGCTTAAAAGTTGACATAATTATCTTCTTTCTAAAAGATAATTTAATAGATCATTGAAAATTTCTTTATAAAAGATCATAACGGTAACGATCAATGGGCCTAATAAATGCCCAAAAAGTTGACATATTTATCTTCTTTGTAAAAAATAATTAAATAGATCATTTAAAATTTCTTTATAAAAGATCATAACGGTAACGATCATTGGGCCTAAGAAATGCCAAAAAAGTTGACATAATTATCTTTTTTGTAAAAGATAATTTAATAGATCTTTTAAAATTTCTTTATAAAAGATCATAACGGTAACGATCATTGGGCCTAATAAATGCCAAAAAAGTTGACATAATTATCTTCTTCGTAAAAGATAATTTAATGGATCATTTAAAATTTCCTTATAGAAGATCATAATGGTAACGATCATTGGGCCTAATAAATGCAAAAAAAGTTGACATAATAATCTTCTTTGTAAAAGATAATTTAATAGATCATTTAAAATTTCTTTATAAAAGATCATAACGGTAACGATCATTGAGCCTAATAAATTCAAAAAAAGTTGACATAATAATCTTCTTTGTAAAAGATAATTTAATACATCATTTAAAATTTCTTTATAAAAGATCATAACGGTAACGATCATTCGGCCTAATAAATGCTAAAAAAGTTGACATAATAATCTTCTTTGTAAAAGATAATTTAATAGATCACTTAAAATTCCTTTATTAAAAGATCATAACGGTAACGATCATTGGGCCTAATAAATGCTTAAAAGTTGACATAATTATCTTCTTTCTAAAAGATAATTTAATAGATCATTGAAAATTTCTTTATAAAAGATCATAACGGTAACGATCAATGGGCCTAATAAATGCCCAAAAAGTTGACATATTTATCTTCTTTGTAAAAAATAATTAAATAGATCATTTAAAATTTCTTTATAAAAGATCATAACGGTAACGATCATTGGGCCTAAGAAATGCCAAAAAAGTTGACATAATTATCTTTTTTGTAAAAGATAATTTAATAGATCTTTTAAAATTTCTTTATAAAAGATCATAACGGTAACGATCATTGGGCCTAATAAATGCAAAAAAAGTTGACATAATAATCTTCTTTGTAAAAGATAATTTAATAGATCATTTAAAATTTCTTTATAAAAGATCATAACGGTAACGATCATTGAGCCTAATAAATTCAAAAAAAGTTGACATAATTATCTTCTTTGTAAAAGATAATTTAATACATCATTTAAAATTTCTTTATAAAAGATCATAACGGTAACGATCATTCGGCCTAATAAATGCTAAAAAAGTTGACATAATTATCTTCTCTGTAAAAGATAATTTAATAGATCACTTAAAATTCCTTTATTAAAAGATCATAACGGTAACGATCATTGGGCCTAATAAATGCTTAAAAGTTGACATAATTATCTTCTTTCTAAAAGATAATTTAATAGATCATTGAAAATTTCTTTATAAAAGATCATAACGGTAACGATCAATGGGCCTAATAAATGCCCAAAAAGTTGACATATTTATCTTCTTTGTAAAAAATAATTAAATAGATCATTTAAAATTTCTTTATAAAAGATCATAACGGTAACGATCATTGGGCCTAAGAAATGCCAAAAAAGTTGACATAATTATCTTTTTTGTAAAAGATAATTTAATAGATCTTTTAAAATTTCTTTATAAAAGATCATAACGGTAACGATCATTGGGCCTAATAAATGCCAAAAAAGTTGACATAATTATCTTCTTCGTAAAAGATAATTTAATGGATCATTTAAAATTTCCTTATAGAAGATCATAATGGTAACGATCATTGGGCCTAATAAATGCAAAAAAAGTTGACATAATAATCTTCTTTGTAAAAGATAATTTAATAGATCATTTAAAATTTCTTTAGAAAAGATCATAACGGTAACGATCATTGAGCCTAATAAATTCAAAAAAAGTTGACATAATAATCTTCTTTGTAAAAGATAATTTAATACATCATTTAAAATTTCTTTATAAAAGATCATAACGGTAACGATCATTCGGCCTAATAAATGCTAAAAAAGTTGACATAATTATCTTCTCTGTAAAAGATAATTTAATAGATCACTTAAAATTCCTTTATTAAAAGATCATAACGGTAACGATCATTGGGCGTAATAAATGCTTAAAAGTTGACATAATTATCTTCTTTCTAAAAGATAATTTAATAGATCATTGAAAATTTCTTTATAAAAGATCATAACGGTAACGATCAATGGGCCTAATAAATGCCCAAAAAGTTGACATATTTATCTTCTTTGTAAAAAATAATTAAATAGATCATTTAAAATTTCTTTATAAAAGATCATAACGGTAACGATCATTGGGCCTAAGAAATGCCAAAAAAGTTGACATAATTATCTTTTTTGTAAAAGATAATTTAATAGATCTTTTAAAATTTCTTTATAAAAGATCATAACGGTAACGATCATTGGGCCTAATAAATGCCAAAAAAGTTGACATAATTATCTTCTTCGTAAAAGATAATTTAATGGATCATTTAAAATTTCTTTATAAAAGATCATAATGGTAACGATCATTGGGCCTAATAAATGCAAAAAAAGTTGACATAATAATGTTCTGTGTAAAAGATAATTTAACAGATCATTTAAAATTTCTTTATAAAAGATCATAACGGTAACGATCATTAGGCCTAATAAATGCTTAAAAGTTGACATAATTATCTTCTTTCTAAACGATAATTTAATAGATCATTGGAAATTTCTTTGTAAAAGATCATAACGGTAATGATCATTGGGCCTAATAAATGCCAAAAAAGTTGACATAATTATCTTCTTTGTAAAAGATAATTTAATAGATCGTTTAAAATTCGTTTATTAAAAGATCATAACGGTAACGATCATTGGGCCTAATAAATGCTTAAAAGTTGACATAATTATCTTCTTTCTAAAAGATAATTTAATAGATCATTGAAAATTTCTTTATAAAAGATCATAACGGTAACGATCAATGGGCCTAATAAATGCCCAAAAAGTTGACATATTTATCTTCTTTGTAAAAAATAATTAAATAGATCATTTAAAATTTCTTTATAAAAGATCATAACGGTAACGATCATTGGGCCTAATAAATGCCAAAAAAGTTGACATAATTATCTTTTTTGTAAAAGATAATTTAATAGATCATTTATAATTTCCTTATAGAAGATCATAATGGTAACGATCATTGGGCCTAATAAATGCAAAAAAAGTTGACATAATAATCTTCTTTGTAAAAGATAATTTAATAGATCATTTAAAATTTCTTTATAAAAGATCATAACGGTAACGATCATTGAGCCTAATAAATTCAAAAAAAGTTGACATAATTATCTTCTTTGTAAAAGATAATTTAATACATCATTTAAAATTTCTTTATAAAAGATCATAACGGTAACAATCATTCGGCCTAATAAATGCTAAAAAAGTTGACATAATTATCTTCTCTGTAAAAGATAATTTAATAGATCACTTAAAATTCCTTTATTAAAAGATCATAACGGTAACGATCATTGGGCCTAATAAATGCTTAAAAGTTGACATAATTATCTTCTTTCTAAAAGATAATTTAATAGATCATTGAAAATTTCTTTATAAAAGATCATAACGGTAACGATCAATGGGCCTAATAAATGCCCAAAAAGTTGACATATTTATCTTCTTTGTAAAAAATAATTAAATAGATCATTTAAAATTTCTTTATAAAAGATCATAACGGTAACGATCATTGGGCCTAATAAATGCCAAAAAAGTTGACATAATTATCTTTTTTGTAAAAGATAATTTAATAGATCATTTAAAATTTCCTTATAGAAGATCATAATGGTAACGATCATTGGGCCTAATAAATGCAAAAAAAGTTGACATAATAATCTTCTTTGTAAAAGATAATTTAATAGATCATTTAAAATTTCTTTATAAAAGATCATAACGGTAACGATCATTGAGCCTAATAAATTCAAAAAAAGTTGACATAATTATCTTCTTTGTAAAAGATAATTTAATACATCATTTAAAATTTCTTTATAAAAGATCATAACGGTAACGATCATTCGGCCTAATAAATGCTAAAAAAGTTGACATAATTATCTTCTCTGTAAAAGATAATTTAATAGATCACTTAAAATTCCTTTATTAAAAGATCATAACGGTAACGATCATTGGGCCTAATAAATGCTTAAAAGTTGACATAATTATCTTCTTTCTAAAAGATAATTTAATAGATCATTGAAAATTTCTTTATAAAAGATCATAACGGTAACGATCAATGGGCCTAATAAATGCCCAAAAAGTTGACATATTTATCTTCTTTGTAAAAAATAATTAAATAGATCATTTAAAATTTCTTTATAAAAGATCATAACGGTAACGATCATTGGGCCTAAGAAATGCCAAAAAAGTTGACATAATTATCTTTTTTGTAAAAGATAATTTAATAGATCTTTTAAAATTTCTTTATAAAAGATCATAACGGTAACGATCATTGGGCCTAATAAATGCCAAAAAAGTTGACATAATTATCTTCTTCGTAAAAGATAATTTAATGGATCATTTAAAATTTCCTTATAGAAGATCATAATGGTAACGATCATTGGGCCTAATAAATGCAAAAAAAGTTGACATAATAATCTTCTTTGTAAAAGATAATTTAATAGATCATTTAAAATTTCTTTATAAAAGATCATAACGGTAACGATCATTGAGCCTAATAAATTCAAAAAAAGTTGACATAATAATCTTCTTTGTAAAAGATAATTTAATACATCATTTAAAATTTCTTTATAAAAGATCATAACGGTAACGATCATTCGGCCTAATAAATGCTAAAAAAGTTGACATAATTATCTTCTCTGTAAAAGATAATTTAATAGATCACTTAAAATTCCTTTATTAAAAGATCATAACGGTAACGATCATTGGGCCTAATAAATGCTTAAAAGTTGACATAATTATCTTCTTTCTAAAAGATAATTTAATAGATCATTGAAAATTTCTTTATAAAAGATCATAACGGTAACGATCAATGGGCCTAATAAATGCCCAAAAAGTTGACATATTTATCTTCTTTGTAAAAAATAATTAAATAGATCATTTAAAATTTCTTTATAAAAGATCATAACGGTAACGATCATTGGGCCTAAGAAATGCCAAAAAAGTTGACATAATTATCTTTTTTGTAAAAGATAATTTAATAGATCTTTTAAAATTTCTTTATAAAAGATCATAACGGTAACGATCATTGGGCCTAATAAATGCCAAAAAAGTTGACATAATTATCTTCTTCGTAAAAGATAATTTAATGGATCATTTAAAATTTCCTTATAGAAGATCATAATGGTAACGATCATTGGGCCTAATAAATGCAAAAAAAGTTGACATAATAATCTTCTTTGTAAAAGATAATTTAATAGATCATTTAAAATTTCTTTATAAAAGATCATAACGGTAACGATCATTGAGCCTAATAAATTCAAAAAAAGTTGACATAATAATCTTCTTTGTAAAAGATAATTTAATACATCATTTAAAATTTCTTTATAAAAGATCATAACGGTAACGATCATTCGGCCTAATAAATGCTAAAAAAGTTGACATAATTATCTTCTCTGTAAAAGATAATTTAATAGATCACTTAAAATTCCTTTATTAAAAGATCATAACGGTAACGATCATTGGGCCTAATAAATGCTTAAAAGTTGACATAATTATCTTCTTTCTAAAAGATAATTTAATAGATCATTGAAAATTTCTTTATAAAAGATCATAACGGTAACGATCAATGGGCCTAATAAATGCCCAAAAAGTTGACATATTTATCTTCTTTGTAAAAAATAATTAAATAGATCATTTAAAATTTCTTTATAAAAGATCATAACGGTAACGATCATTGGGCCTAAGAAATGCCAAAAAAGTTGACATAATTATCTTTTTTGTAAAAGATAATTTAATAGATCTTTTAAAATTTCTTTATAAAAGATCATAACGGTAACGATCATTGGGCCTAATAAATGCCAAAAAAGTTGACATAATTATCTTCTTCGTAAAAGATAATTTAATGGATCATTTAAAATTTCCTTATAGAAGATCATAATGGTAACGATCATTGGGCCTAATAAATGCAAAAAAAGTTGACATAATAATCTTCTTTGTAAAAGATAATTTAATAGATCATTTAAAATTTCTTTATAAAAGATCATAACGGTAACGATCATTGAGCCTAATAAATTCAAAAAAAGTTGACATAATAATCTTCTTTGTAAAAGATAATTTAATACATCATTTAAAATTTCTTTATAAAAGATCATAACGGTAACGATCATTCGGCTTAATAAATGCTAAAAAAGTTGACATAATTATCTTCTCTGTAAAAGATAATTTAATAGATCACTTAAAATTCCTTTATTAAAAGATCATAACGGTAACGATCATTGGGCCTAATAAATGCTTAAAAGTTGACATAATTATCTTCTTTCTAAAAGATAATTTAATAGATCATTGAAAATTTCTTTATAAAAGATCATAACGGTAACGATCAATGGGCCTAATAAATGCCCAAAAAGTTGACATATTTATCTTCTTTGTAAAAAATAATTAAATAGATCATTTAAAATTTCTTTATAAAAGATCATAACGGTAACGATCATTGGGCCTAAGAAATGCCAAAAAAGTTGACATAATTATCTTTTTTGTAAAAGATAATTTAATAGATCTTTTAAAATTTCTTTATAAAAGATCATAACGGTAACGATCATTGGGCCTAATAAATGCCAAAAAAGTTGACATAATTATCTTCTTCGTAAAAGATAATTTAATGGATCATTTAAAATTTCCTTATAGAAGATCATAATGGTAACGATCATTGGGCCTAATAAATGCAAAAAAAGTTGACATAATAATCTTCTTTGTAAAAGATAATTTAATAGATCATTTAAAATTTCTTTATAAAAGATCATAACGGTAACGATCATTGAGCCTAATAAATTCAAAAAAAGTTGACATAATAATCTTCTTTGTAAAAGATAATTTAATACATCATTTAAAATTTCTTTATAAAAGATCATAACGGTAACGATCATTCGGCCTAATAAATGCTAAAAAAGTTGACATAATTATCTTCTCTGTAAAAGATAATTTAATAGATCACTTAAAATTCCTTTATTAAAAGATCATAACGGTAACGATCATTGGGCCTAATAAATGCTTAAAAGTTGACATAATTATCTTCTTTCTAAAAGATAATTTAATAGATCATTGAAAATTTCTTTATAAAAGATCATAACGGTAACGATCAATGGGCCTAATAAATGCCCAAAAAGTTGACATATTTATCTTCTTTGTAAAAAATAATTAAATAGATCATTTAAAATTTCTTTATAAAAGATCATAACGGTAACGATCATTGGGCCTAAGAAATGCCAAAAAAGTTGACATAATTATCTTTTTTGTAAAAGATAATTTAATAGATCTTTTAAAATTTCTTTATAAAAGATCATAACGGTAACGATCATTGGGCCTAATAAATGCCAAAAAAGTTGACATAATTATCTTCTTCGTAAAAGATAATTTAATGGATCATTTAAAATTTCCTTATAGAAGATCATAATGGTAACGATCATTGGGCCTAATAAATGCAAAAAAAGTTGACATAATAATCTTCTTTGTAAAAGATAATTTAATAGATCATTTAAAATTTCTTTATAAAAGATCATAACGGTAACGATCATTGAGCCTAATAAATTCAAAAAAAGTTGACATAATAATCTTCTTTGTAAAAGATAATTTAATACATCATTTAAAATTTCTTTATAAAAGATCATAACGGTAACGATCATTCGGCTTAATAAATGCTAAAAAAGTTGACATAATTATCTTCTCTGTAAAAGATAATTTAATAGATCACTTAAAATTCCTTTATTAAAAGATCATAACGGTAACGATCATTGGGCCTAATAAATGCTTAAAAGTTGACATAATTATCTTCTTTCTAAAAGATAATTTAATAGATCATTGAAAATTTCTTTATAAAAGATCATAACGGTAACGATCAATGGGCCTAATAAATGCCCAAAAAGTTGACATATTTATCTTCTTTGTAAAAAATAATTAAATAGATCATTTAAAATTTCTTTATAAAAGATCATAACGGTAACGATCATTGGGCCTAAGAAATGCCAAAAAAGTTGACATAATTATCTTTTTTGTAAAAGATAATTTAATAGATCTTTTAAAATTTCTTTATAAAAGATCATAACGGTAACGATCATTGGGCCTAATAAATGCCAAAAAAGTTGACATAATTATCTTCTTCGTAAAAGATAATTTAATGGATCATTTAAAATTTCTTTATAAAAGATCATAATGGTAACGATCATTGGGCCTAATAAATGCAAAAAAAGTTGACATAATAATGTTCTGTGTAAAAGATAATTTAACAGATCATTTAAAATTTCTTTATAAAAGATCATAACGGTAACGATCATTAGGCCTAATAAATGCTTAAAAGTTGACATAATTATCTTCTTTCTAAACGATAATTTAATAGATCATTGGAAATTTCTTTGTAAAAGATCATAACGGTAACGATCATTGGGCCTAATAAATGCCAAAAAAGTTGACATAATTATCTTCTTTGTAAAAGATAATTTAATAGATCGTTTAAAATTCGTTTATTAAAAGATCATAACGGTAACGATCATTGGGCCTAATAAATGCTTAAAAGTTGACATAATTATCTTCTTTCTAAAAGATAATTTAATAGATCATTGAAAATTTCTTTATAAAAGATCATAACGGTAACGATCAATGGGCCTAATAAATGCCCAAAAAGTTGACATATTTATCTTCTTTGTAAAAAATAATTAAATAGATCATTTAAAATTTCTTTATAAAAGATCATAACGGTAACGATCATTGGGCCTAATAAATGCCAAAAAAGTTGACATAATTATCTTTTTTGTAAAAGATAATTTAATAGATCATTTAAAATTTCTTTATAAAAGATCATAACGGTAACGATCATTGGGCCTAATAAATGCCAATAAAGTTGACATAATTATCTTCTTCGTAAAAGATAATTTAATGGATCATTTAAAATTTCTTTATAAAAGATCATAATGGTAACGATCATTGGGCCTAATAAATGCAAAAAAAGTTGTCATAATAATCTTCTTTGTAAGAGATAATTTAACAGATCATTTAAAATTTCTTTATAAAAGATCATAACGGTAACGATCATTGGGCCTAATAAATGCTTAAAAGTTGACATAATTATCTTCTTTCTAAACGATAATTTAATAGATCATTGGAAATTTCTTTGTAAAAGATCATAACGGTAACGATCATTGGGCCTAATAAATGCCAAAAAAGTTGACATATTTATCTTCTTTGTAAAAAATAATTTAATACATCATTTAAAATTTCTTTATAAAAGATCATAACGGTAACGATCATTGGGCCTAATAAATGCCAAAAAAGTTGACATAATTATCTTCTTCGTAAAAGATAATTTAATGGATCATTTAAAATTTCTTTATAAAAGATCATAATGGTAACGATCATTGGGCCTAATAAATGCAAAAAAAGTTGACATAATAATGTTCTGTGTAAAAGATAATTTAACAGATCATTTAAAATTTCTTTATAAAAGATCATAACGGTAACGATCATTAGGCCTAATAAATGCTTAAAAGTTGACATAATTATCTTCTTTCTAAACGATAATTTAATAGATCATTGGAAATTTCTTTGTAAAAGATCATAACGGTAACGATCATTGGGCCTAATAAATGCCAAAAAAGTTGACATAATTATCTTCTTTGTAAAAGATAATTTAATAGATCGTTTAAAATTCGTTTATTAAAAGATCATAACGGTAACGATCATTGGGCCTAATAAATGCTTAAAAGTTGACATAATTATCTTCTTTCTAAAAGATAATTTAATAGATCATTGAAAATTTCTTTATAAAAGATCATAACGGTAACGATCAATGGGCCTAATAAATGCCCAAAAAGTTGACATATTTATCTTCTTTGTAAAAAATAATTAAATAGATCATTTAAAATTTCTTTATAAAAGATCATAACGGTAACGATCATTGGGCCTAATAAATGCCAAAAAAGTTGACATAATTATCTTTTTTGTAAAAGATAATTTAATAGATCATTTAAAATTTCTTTATAAAAGATCATAACGGTAACGATCATTGGGCCTAATAAATGCCAATAAAGTTGACATAATTATCTTCTTCGTAAAAGATAATTTAATGGATCATTTAAAATTTCTTTATAAAAGATCATAATGGTAACGATCATTGGGCCTAATAAATGCAAAAAAAGTTGTCATAATAATCTTCTTTGTAAAAGATAATTTAACAGATCATTTAAAATTTCTTTATAAAAGATCATAACGGTAACGATCATTGGGCCTAATAAATGCTTAAAAGTTGACATAATTATCTTCTTTCTAAACGATAATTTAATAGATCATTGGAAATTTCTTTGTAAAAGATCATAACGGTAACGATCATTGGGCCTAATAAATGCCAAAAAAGTTGACATAATTATCTTCTTTGTAAAAGATAATTTAATAGATCGTTTAAAATTCGTTTATTAAAAGATCATAACGGTAACGATCATTGGGCCTAATAAATGCTTAAAAGTTGACATAATTATCTTCTTTCTAAAAGATAATTTAATAGATCATTGAAAATTTCTTTATAAAAGATCATAACGGTAACGATCAATGGGCCTAATAAATGCCCAAAAAGTTGACATATTTATCTTCTTTGTAAAAAATAATTAAATAGATCATTTAAAATTTCTTTATAAAAGATCATAACGGTAACGATCATTGGGCCTAATAAATGCCAAAAAAGTTGACATAATTATCTTTTTTGTAAAAGATAATTTAATAGATCATTTAAAATTTCTTTATAAAAGATCATAACGGTAACGATCATTGGGCCTAATAAATGCCAATAAAGTTGACATAATTATCTTCTTCGTAAAAGATAATTTAATGGATCATTTAAAATTTCTTTATAAAAGATCATAATGGTAACGATCATTGGGCCTAATAAATGCAAAAAAAGTTGTCATAATAATCTTCTTTGTAAAAGATAATTTAACAGATCATTTAAAATTTCTTTATAAAAGATCATAACGGTAACGATCATTGGGCCTAATAAATGCTTAAAAGTTGACATAATTATCTTCTTTCTAAACGATAATTTAATAGATCATTGGAAATTTCTTTGTAAAAGATCATAACGGTAACGATCATTGGGCCTAATAAATGCCAAAAAAGTTGACATATTTATCTTCTTTGTAAAAAATAATTTAATACATCATTTAAAATTTCTTTATAAAAGATCATAACGGTAACGATCATTGGGCCTAAGAAATGCCAAAAAAGTTGACATAATTATCTTTTTTGTAAAAGATAATTTAATAGATCTTTTAAAATTTCTTTATAAAAGATCATAACGGTAACGATCATTGGGCCTAATAAATGCCAAAAAAGTTGACATAATTATCTTCTTCGTAAAAGATAATTTAATGGATCATTTAAAATTTCTTTATAAAAGATCATAATGGTAACGATCATTGGGCCTAATAAATGCAAAAAAAGTTGACATAATAATGTTCTGTGTAAAAGATAATTTAACAGATCATTTAAAATTTCTTTATAAAAGATCATAACGGTAACGATCATTAGGCCTAATAAATGCTTAAAAGTTGACATAATTATCTTCTTTCTAAACGATAATTTAATAGATCATTGGAAATTTCTTTGTAAAAGATCATAACGGTAACGATCATTGGGCCTAATAAATGCCAAAAAAGTTGACATAATTATCTTCTTTGTAAAAGATAATTTAATAGATCGTTTAAAATTCGTTTATTAAAAGATCATAACGGTAACGATCATTGGGCCTAATAAATGCTTAAAAGTTGACATAATTATCTTCTTTCTAAAAGATAATTTAATAGATCATTGAAAATTTCTTTATAAAAGATCATAACGGTAACGATCAATGGGCCTAATAAATGCCCAAAAAGTTGACATATTTATCTTCTTTGTAAAAAATAATTAAATAGATCATTTAAAATTTCTTTATAAAAGATCATAACGGTAACGATCATTGGGCCTAATAAATGCCAAAAAAGTTGACATAATTATCTTTTTTGTAAAAGATAATTTAATAGATCATTTAAAATTTCTTTATAAAAGATCATAACGGTAACGATCATTGGGCCTAATAAATGCCAATAAAGTTGACATAATTATCTTCTTCGTAAAAGATAATTTAATGGATCATTTAAAATTTCTTTATAAAAGATCATAATGGTAACGATCATTGGGCCTAATAAATGCAAAAAAAGTTGTCATAATAATCTTCTTTGTAAAAGATAATTTAACAGATCATTTAAAATTTCTTTATAAAAGATCATAACGGTAACGATCATTGGGCCTAATAAATGCTTAAAAGTTGACATAATTATCTTCTTTCTAAACGATA
The DNA here is from genome assembly GCA_037954015.1 of Psophocarpus tetragonolobus. Lineage (NCBI taxonomy): Eukaryota > Viridiplantae > Streptophyta > Magnoliopsida > Fabales > Fabaceae > Psophocarpus > Psophocarpus tetragonolobus. The sequence goes on along the minus strand of CM075688.1, from coordinate 43,943,989 downwards.
ATTTAATAGATCATTGGAAATTTCTTTGTAAAAGATCATAACGGTAACGATCATTGGGCCTAATAAATGCCAAAAAAGTTGACATATTTATCTTCTTTGTAAAAAATAATTTAATACATCATTTAAAATTTCTTTATAAAAGATCATAACGGTAACGATCATTGGGCCTAATAAATGCTAAAAAAGTTGACATAATTATCTTCTTTGTAAAAGATAATTTAATACATCATTTAAAATTTCTTTATAAAAGATCATAACGGTAACGATCATTCGGCCTAATAAATGCTAAAAAAGTTGACATAATTATCTTCTCTGTAAAAGATAATTTAATAGATCACTTAAAATTCCTTTATTAAAAGATCATAACGGTAACGATCATTGGGCCTAATAAATGCCAAAAAAGTTGACATAATTATCTTTTTTGTAAAAGATAATTTAATAGATCATTTAAAATTTCTTTATAAAAGATCATAACGGTAACGATCATTGGGCCTAATAAATGCCAATAAAGTTGACATAATTATCTTCTTCGTAAAAGATAATTTAATGGATCATTTAAAATTTCTTTATAAAAGATCATAATGGTAACGATCATTGGGCCTAATAAATGCAAAAAAAGTTGACATAATTATCTTCTTTCTAAAAGATAATTTAATAGATCATTGAAAATTTCTTTATAAAAGATCATAACGGTAACGATCATTGGGCCTAATAAATGCCAAAAAAGTTGACATAATTATCTTTTTTGTAAAAGATAATTTAATAGATCATTTAAAATTTCTTTATAAAAGATCATAACGGTAACGATCATTGGGCCTAATAAATGCCAATAAAGTTGACATAATTATCTTCTTCGTAAAAGATAATTTAATGGATCATTTAAAATTTCTTTATAAAAGATCATAACGGTAACGATCATTGGGCCTAATAAATGCTTAAAAGTTGACATAATTATCTTCTTTCTAAACGATAATTTAATAGATCATTGGAAATTTCTTTGTAAAAGATCATAACGGTAACGATCATTGGGCCTAATAAATGCCAAAAAAGTTGACATAATTATCTTCTGTGTAAAAGATAATTTAATAGATCGTTTAAAATTCGTTTAATAAAAGATCATAATGGTAACGATCATTGGGCCTAATAAATGCTTAAAAGTTGACATAATTATCTTCTTTCTAAAAGATAATTTAATAGATCATTGAAAATTTCTTTATAAAAGATCATAACGGTAACGATCAATGGGCCTAATAAATGCCCAAAAAGTTCACATATTTATCTTCTTTGTAAAAAATAATTAAATAGATCATTTAAAATTTCTTTATAAAAGATCATAACGGTAACGATCATTGGGCCTAATAAATGCCAAAAAAGTTGACATAATTATCTTTTTTGTAAAAGATAATTTAATAGATCATTTAAAATTTCTTTATAAAAGATCATAACGGTAACGATCATTGGGCCTAATAAAAGCCAATAAAGTTGACATAATTATCTTCTTCGTAAAAGATAATTTAATGGATCATTTAAAATTTCTTTATAAAAGATCATAATGGTAACGATCATTGGGCCTAATAAATGCAAAAAAAGTTGTCATAATAATCTTCTTTGTAAAAGATAATTTAACAGATCATTTAAAATTTCTTTATAAAAGATCATAACGGTAACGATCATTGGGCCTAATAAATGCTTAAAAGTTGACATAATTATCTTCTTTCTAAACGATAATTTAATAGATCATTGGAAATTTCTTTGTAAAAGATCATAACGGTAACGATCATTGGGCCTAATAAATGCCAAAAAAGTTGACATAATTATCTTCTTTGTAAAAGATAATTTAATAGATCGTTTAAAATTCGTTTATTAAAAGATCATAACGGTAACGATCATTGGGCCTAATAAATGCTTAAAAGTTGACATAATTATCTTCTTTCTAAAAGATAATTTAATAGATCATTGAAAATTTCTTTATAAAAGATCATAACGGTAACGATCAATGGGCCTAATAAATGCCCAAAAAGTTGACATATTTATCTTCTTTGTAAAAAATAATTAAATAGATCATTTAAAATTTCTTTATAAAAGATCATAACGGTAACGATCATTGGGCCTAATAAATGCCAAAAAAGTTGACATAATTATCTTTTTTGTAAAAGATAATTTAATAGATCATTTAAAATTTCTTTATAAAAGATCATAACGGTAACGATCATTGGGCCTAATAAATGCCAATAAAGTTGACATAATTATCTTCTTCGTAAAAGATAATTTAATGGATCATTTAAAATTTCTTTATAAAAGATCATAATGGTAACGATCATTGGGCCTAATAAATGCAAAAAAAGTTGTCATAATAATCTTCTTTGTAAAAGATAATTTAACAGATCATTTAAAATTTCTTTATAAAAGATCATAACGGTAACGATCATTGGGCCTAATAAATGCTTAAAAGTTGACATAATTATCTTCTTTCTAAACGATAATTTAATAGATCATTGGAAATTTCTTTGTAAAAGATCATAACGGTAACGATCATTGGGCCTAATAAATGCCAAAAAAGTTGACATATTTATCTTCTTTGTAAAAAATAATTTAATACATCATTTAAAATTTCTTTATAAAAGATCATAACGGTAACGATCATTGGGCCTAAGAAATGCCAAAAAAGTTGACATAATTATCTTTTTTGTAAAAGATAATTTAATAGATCTTTTAAAATTTCTTTATAAAAGATCATAACGGTAACGATCATTGGGCCTAATAAATGCCAAAAAAGTTGACATAATTATCTTCTTCGTAAAAGATAATTTAATGGATCATTTAAAATTTCTTTATAAAAGATCATAATGGTAACGATCATTGGGCCTAATAAATGCAAAAAAAGTTGACATAATAATGTTCTGTGTAAAAGATAATTTAACAGATCATTTAAAATTTCTTTATAAAAGATCATAACGGTAACGATCATTAGGCCTAATAAATGCTTAAAAGTTGACATAATTATCTTCTTTCTAAACGATAATTTAATAGATCATTGGAAATTTCTTTGTAAAAGATCATAACGGTAACGATCATTGGGCCTAATAAATGCCAAAAAAGTTGACATAATTATCTTCTTTGTAAAAGATAATTTAATAGATCGTTTAAAATTCGTTTATTAAAAGATCATAACGGTAACGATCATTGGGCCTAATAAATGCTTAAAAGTTGACATAATTATCTTCTTTCTAAAAGATAATTTAATAGATCATTGAAAATTTCTTTATAAAAGATCATAACGGTAACGATCAATGGGCCTAATAAATGCCCAAAAAGTTGACATATTTATCTTCTTTGTAAAAAATAATTAAATAGATCATTTAAAATTTCTTTATAAAAGATCATAACGGTAACGATCATTGGGCCTAATAAATGCCAAAAAAGTTGACATAATTATCTTTTTTGTAAAAGATAATTTAATAGATCATTTAAAATTTCTTTATAAAAGATCATAACGGTAACGATCATTGGGCCTAATAAATGCCAATAAAGTTGACATAATTATCTTCTTCGTAAAAGATAATTTAATGGATCATTTAAAATTTCTTTATAAAAGATCATAATGGTAACGATCATTGGGCCTAATAAATGCAAAAAAAGTTGTCATAATAATCTTCTTTGTAAAAGATAATTTAACAGATCATTTAAAATTTCTTTATAAAAGATCATAACGGTAACGATCATTGGGCCTAATAAATGCTTAAAAGTTGACATAATTATCTTCTTTCTAAACGATAATTTAATAGATCATTGGAAATTTCTTTGTAAAAGATCATAACGGTAACGATCATTGGGCCTAATAAATGCCAAAAAAGTTGACATATTTATCTTCTTTGTAAAAAATAATTTAATACATCATTTAAAATTTCTTTATAAAAGATCATAACGGTAACGATCATTGGGCCTAATAAATGCTAAAAAAGTTGACATAATTATCTTCTTTGTAAAAGATAATTTAATACATCATTTAAAATTTCTTTATAAAAGATCATAACGGTAACGATCATTCGGCCTAATAAATGCTAAAAAAGTTGACATAATTATCTTCTCTGTAAAAGATAATTTAATAGATCACTTAAAATTCCTTTATTAAAAGATCATAACGGTAACGATCATTGGGCCTAATAAATGCCAAAAAAGTTGACATAATTAACTTTTTTGTAAAAGATAATTTAATAGATCATTTAAAATTTCTTTATAAAAGATCATAACGGTAACGATCATTGGGCCTAATAAATGCCAATAAAGTTGACATAATTATCTTCTTCGTAAAAGATAATTTAATGGATCATTTAAAATTTCTTTATAAAAGATCATAATGGTAACGATCATTGGGCCTAATAAATGCAAAAAAAGTTGACATAATTATCTTCTTTCTAAAAGATAATTTAATAGATCATTGAAAATTTCTTTATAAAAGATCATAACGGTAACGATCATTGGGCCTAATAAATGCCAAAAAAGTTGACATAATTATCTTTTTTGTAAAAGATAATTTAATAGATCATTTAAAATTTCTTTATAAAAGATCATAACGGTAACGATCATTGGGCCTAATAAATGCCAATAAAGTTGACATAATTATCTTCTTCGTAAAAGATAATTTAATGGATCATTTAAAATTTCTTTATAAAAGATCATAACGGTAACGATCATTGGGCCTAATAAATGCTTAAAAGTTGACATAATTATCTTCTTTCTAAACGATAATTTAATAGATCATTGGAAATTTCTTTGTAAAAGATCATAACGGTAACGATCATTGGGCCTAATAAATGCCAAAAAAGTTGACATAATTATCTTCTGTGTAAAAGATAATTTAATAGATCGTTTAAAATTCGTTTAATAAAAGATCATAATGGTAACGATCATTGGGCCTAATAAATGCTTAAAAGTTGACATAATTATCTTCTTTCTAAAAGATAATTTAATAGATCATTGAAAATTTCTTTATAAAAGATCATAACGGTAACGATCAATGGGCCTAATAAATGCCCAAAAAGTTCACATATTTATCTTCTTTGTAAAAAATAATTAAATAGATCATTTAAAATTTCTTTATAAAAGATCATAACGGTAACGATCATTGGGCCTAATAAATGCCAAAAAAGTTGACATAATTATCTTTTTTGTAAAAGATAATTTAATAGATCATTTAAAATTTCTTTATAAAAGATCATAACGGTAACGATCATTGGGCCTAATAAAAGCCAATAAAGTTGACATAATTATCTTCTTCGTAAAAGATAATTTAATGGATCATTTAAAATTTCTTTATAAAAGATCATAATGGTAACGATCATTGGGCCTAATAAATGCAAAAAAAGTTGTCATAATAATCTTCTTTGTAAAAGATAATTTAACAGATCATTTAAAATTTCTTTATAAAAGATCATAACGGTAACGATCATTGGGCCTAATAAATGCTTAAAAGTTGACATAATTATCTTCTTTCTAAACGATAATTTAATAGATCATTGGAAATTTCTTTGTAAAAGATCATAACGGTAACGATCATTGGGCCTAATAAATGCCAAAAAAGTTCACATATTTATCTTCTTTGTAAAAAATAATTTAATACATCATTTAAAATTTCTTTATAAAAGATCATAACGGTAACGATCATTGGGCCTAAGAAATGCCAAAAAAGTTGACATAATTATCTTTTTTGTAAAAGATAATTTAATAGATCTTTTAAAATTTCTTTATAAAAGATCATAACGGTAACGATCATTGGGCCTAATAAATGCCAAAAAAGTTGACATAATTATCTTCTTCGTAAAAGATAATTTAATGGATCATTTAAAATTTCTTTATAAAAGATCATAATGGTAACGATCATTGGGCCTAATAAATGCAAAAAAAGTTGACATAATAATGTTCTGTGTAAAAGATAATTTAACAGATCATTTAAAATTTCTTTATAAAAGATCATAACGGTAACGATCATTAGGCCTAATAAATGCTTAAAAGTTGACATAATTATCTTCTTTCTAAACGATAATTTAATAGATCATTGGAAATTTCTTTGTAAAAGATCATAACGGTAACGATCATTGGGCCTAATAAATGCCAAAAAAGTTGACATAATTATCTTCTTTGTAAAAGATAATTTAATAGATCGTTTAAAATTCGTTTATTAAAAGATCATAACGGTAACGATCATTGGGCCTAATAAATGCTTAAAAGTTGACATAATTATCTTCTTTCTAAAAGATAATTTAATAGATCATTGAAAATTTCTTTATAAAAGATCATAACGGTAACGATCAATGGGCCTAATAAATGCCCAAAAAGTTGACATATTTATCTTCTTTGTAAAAAATAATTAAATAGATCATTTAAAATTTCTTTATAAAAGATCATAACGGTAACGATCATTGGGCCTAATAAATGCCAAAAAAGTTGACATAATTATCTTTTTTGTAAAAGATAATTTAATAGATCATTTAAAATTTCTTTATAAAAGATCATAACGGTAACGATCATTGGGCCTAATAAATGCCAATAAAGTTGACATAATTATCTTCTTCGTAAAAGATAATTTAATGGATCATTTAAAATTTCTTTATAAAAGATCATAATGGTAACGATCATTGGGCCTAATAAATGCAAAAAAAGTTGTCATAATAATCTTCTTTGTAAAAGATAATTTAACAGATCATTTAAAATTTCTTTATAAAAGATCATAACGGTAACGATCATTGGGCCTAATAAATGCTTAAAAGTTGACATAATTATCTTCTTTCTAAACGATAATTTAATAGATCATTGGAAATTTCTTTGTAAAAGATCATAACGGTAACGATCATTGGGCCTAATAAATGCCAAAAAAGTTGACATATTTATCTTCTTTGTAAAAAATAATTTAATACATCATTTAAAATTTCTTTATAAAAGATCATAACGGTAACGATCATTGGGCCTAATAAATGCTAAAAAAGTTGACATAATTATCTTCTTTGTAAAAGATAATTTAATACATCATTTAAAATTTCTTTATAAAAGATCATAACGGTAACGATCATTCGGCCTAATAAATGCTAAAAAAGTTGACATAATTATCTTCTCTGTAAAAGATAATTTAATAGATCACTTAAAATTCCTTTATTAAAAGATCATAACGGTAACGATCATTGGGCCTAATAAATGCCAAAAAAGTTGACATAATTATCTTTTTTGTAAAAGATAATTTAATAGATCATTTAAAATTTCTTTATAAAAGATCATAACGGTAACGATCATTGGGCCTAATAAATGCCAATAAAGTTGACATAATTATCTTCTTCGTAAAAGATAATTTAATGGATCATTTAAAATTTCTTTATAAAAGATCATAATGGTAACGATCATTGGGCCTAATAAATGCAAAAAAAGTTGACATAATTATCTTCTTTCTAAAAGATAATTTAATAGATCATTGAAAATTTCTTTATAAAAGATCATAACGGTAACGATCATTGGGCCTAATAAATGCCAAAAAAGTTGACATAATTATCTTTTTTGTAAAAGATAATTTAATAGATCATTTAAAATTTCTTTATAAAAGATCATAACGGTAACGATCATTGGGCCTAATAAATGCCAATAAAGTTGACATAATTATCTTCTTCGTAAAAGATAATTTAATGGATCATTTAAAATTTCTTTATAAAAGATCATAACGGTAACGATCATTGGGCCTAATAAATGCTTAAAAGTTGACATAATTATCTTCTTTCTAAACGATAATTTAATAGATCATTGGAAATTTCTTTGTAAAAGATCATAACGGTAACGATCATTGGGCCTAATAAATGCCAAAAAAGTTGACATAATTATCTTCTGTGTAAAAGATAATTTAATAGATCGTTTAAAATTCGTTTAATAAAAGATCATAATGGTAACGATCATTGGGCCTAATAAATGCTTAAAAGTTGACATAATTATCTTCTTTCTAAAAGATAATTTAATAGATCATTGAAAATTTCTTTATAAAAGATCATAACGGTAACGATCAATGGGCCTAATAAATGCCCAAAAAGTTCACATATTTATCTTCTTTGTAAAAAATAATTAAATAGATCATTTAAAATTTCTTTATAAAAGATCATAACGGTAACGATCATTGGGCCTAATAAATGCCAAAAAAGTTGACATAATTATCTTTTTTGTAAAAGATAATTTAATAGATCATTTAAAATTTCTTTATAAAAGATCATAACGGTAACGATCATTGGGCCTAATAAAAGCCAATAAAGTTGACATAATTATCTTCTTCGTAAAAGATAATTTAATGGATCATTTAAAATTTCTTTATAAAAGATCATAATGGTAACGATCATTGGGCCTAATAAATGCAAAAAAAGTTGACATAATTATCTTTTTTGTAAAAGATAATTTAATAGATCATTTAAAATTTCTTTATAAAAGATCATAACGGTAACGATCATTGGGCCTAATAAATACCAATAAAGTTGACATAATTATCTTCTTTGTAAAAGATAATTTAACAGATCATTTAAAATTTCTTTATAAAAGATCATAACGGTAACGATCATTGGTCCTAATAAATGCTTAAAAGTTGACATAATTATCTTCTTTCTAAAAGATAATTTAATACATCATTGAAAATTTCTTTATAAAAGATCATAACGGTAACGATCATTGGGCCTAATAAATGCCAAAAAAGTTGACATAATTATCTTTTTTGTAAAAGATAATTTAATAGATCATTTAAAATTTCTTTATAAAAGATCATAACGGTAACGATCATTGGGCCTAATAAATGCCAATAAAGTTGACATAATTATCTTCTTCGTAAAAGATAATTTAATGGATCATTTAAAATTTCTTTATAAAAGATCATAATGGTAACGATCATTGGGCCTAATAAATGCAAAAAAAGTTGAAATAATAATCTTCTTTGTAAAAGATAATTTAACAGATCATTTAAAATTTCTTTATAAAAGATCATAACGGTAACAATCATTGGGCCTAATAAATGCTTAAAAGTTGACATAATTATCTTCTTTCTAAACGATAATTTAATAGATCATTGGAAATTTCTTTGTAAAAGATCATAACGGTAACGATCATTGGGCCTAATAAATGCCAAAAAAGTTGACATAATTATCTTCTTTGTAAAAGATAATTTAATAGATCGTTTAAAATTTGTTTATTAAAAGATCATAACGGTAACGATCATTGGGCCTAATAAATGCTTAAAAGTTGACATAATTATCTTCTTTCTAAAAGATAATTTAATAGATCATTGAAAATTTCTTTATAAAAGATCATAACGGTAACGATCAATGGGCCTAATAAATGCCCAAAAAGTTGACATATTTATCTTCTTTGTAAAAAATAATTAAATAGATCATTGAAAATTTCTTTATAAAAGATCATAACGGTAACGATCAATGGGCCTAATAAATGCCCAAAAAGTTGACATATTTATCTTCTTTGTAAAAAATAATTAAATAGATCATTTAAAATTTCTTTATAAAAGATCATAACGGTAACGATCATTGGGCCTAATAAATGCCAAAAAAGTTGACATAATTATCTTGTTTGTAAAAGATAATTTAATAGATCATTTAAAATTTCCTTATAGAAGATCATAATGGTAACGATCATTGGGCCTAATAAATGCAAAAAAAGTTGACATAATAATCTTCTTTGTAAAAGATAATTTAATAGATCATTTAAAATTTCTTTATAAAAGATCATAACGGTAACGATCATTGGGCCTAATAAATGCAAAAAAAGTTGAAATAATAATCTTCTTTGTAAAAGATAATTTAACAGATCATTTAAAATTTCTTTATAAAAGATCATAACGGTAACAATCATTGGGCCTAATAAATGCTTAAAAGTTGACATAATTATCTTCTTTCTAAACGATAATTTAATAGATCATTGGAAATTTCTTTGTAAAAGATCATAACGGTAACGATCATTGGGCCTAATAAATGCCAAAAAAGTTGACATAATTATCTTCTTTGTAAAATATAATTTAATAGATCGTTTAAAATTCGTTTATTAAAAGATCATAACGGTAACGATCATTGGGCCTAATAAATGCTTAAAAGTTGACATAATTATCTTCTTTCTAAAAGATAATTTAATAGATCATTGAAAATTTCTTTATAAAAGATCATAACGGTAACGATCAATGGGCCTAATAAATGCCCAAAAAGTTGACATATTTATCTTCTCTGTAAAAAATAATTAAATAGATCATTTAAAATTTCTTTATAAAAGATCGTAACGGTAACGATCATTGGGCCTAATAAATGCCAAAAAAGTTGACATAATTATCTTTTTTGTAAAAGATAATTTAATAGATCATTTAAAATTTCCTTATAGAAGATCATAATGGTAACGATCATTGGGCCTAATAAATGCAAAAAAAGTTGACATAATAATCTTCTTTGTAAAAGATAATTTAATAGATCATTTAAAATTTCTTTATAAAAGATCATAACGGTAACGATCATTGAGCCTAATAAATTCAAAAAAAGTTGACATAATTATCTTCTTTGTAAAAGATAATTTAATACATCATTTAAAATTTCTTTATAAAAGATCATAACGGTAACGATCATTCGGCCTAATAAATGCTAAAAAAGTTGACATAATTATCTTCTCTGTAAAAGATAATTTAATAGATCACTTAAAATTCCTTTATTAAAAGATCATAACGGTAACGATCATTGGGCCTAATAAATGCTTAAAAGTTGACATAATTATCTTCTTTCTAAAAGATAATTTAATAGATCATTGAAAATTCCTTTATAAAAGATCATAACGGTAACGATCAATGGGCCTAATAAATGCCCAAAAAGTTGACATATTTATCTTCTTTGTAAAAAATAATTAAATAGATCATTTAAAATTTCTTTATAAAAGATCATAACGGTAACGATCATTGGGCCTAAGAAATGCCAAAAAAGTTGACATAATTATCTTTTTTGTAAAAGATAATTTAATAGATCTTTTAAAATTTCTTTATAAAAGATCATAACGGTAACGATCATTGGGCCTAATAAATGCCAAAAAAGTTGACATAATTATCTTCTTCGTAAAAGATAATTTAATGGATCATTTAAAATTTCTTTATAAAAGATCATAATGGTAACGATCATTGGGCCTAATAAATGCAAAAAAAGTTGACATAATAATGTTCTGTGTAAAAGATAATTTAACAGATCACTTAAAATTTCTTTATAAAAGATCATAACGGTAACGATCATTAGGCCTAATAAATGCTTAAAAATTGACATAATTATCTTCTTTCTAAACGATAATTTAATAGATCATTGGAAATTTCTTTGTAAAAGATCATAACGGTAACGATCATTGGGCCTAATAAATGCCAAAAAAGTTGACATAATTATCTTCTTTGTAAAAGATAATTTAATAGATCGTTTAAAATTCGTTTATTAAAAGATCATAACGGTAACGATCATTGGGCCTAATAAATACTTAAAAGTTGACATAATTATCTTCTTTCTAAAAGATAATTTAATAGATCATTGAAAATTTCTTTATAAAAGATCATAACGGTAACGATCAATGGGCCTAATAAATGCCCAAAAAGTTGACATATTTATCTTCTTTGTAAAAAATAATTAAATAGATCATTTAAAATTTCTTTATAAAAGATCATAACGGTAACGATCATTGGGCCTAATAAATGCCAAAAAAGTTGACATAATTATCTTTTTTGTAAAAGATAATTTAATAGATCATTTAAAATTTCTTTATAAAAGATCATAACGGTAACGATCATTGGGCCTAATAAATGCCAATAAAGTTGACATAATTATCTTCTTCGTAAAAGATAATTTAATGGATCATTTAAAATTTCTTTATAAAAGATCATAATGGTAACGATCATTGGGCCTAATAAATGCAAAAAAAGTTGACATAATAATCTTCTTTGTAAAAGATAATTTAACAGATCATTTAAAATTTCTTTATAAAAGATCATAACGGTAACGATCATTGGGCCTAATAAATGCTTAAAAGTTGACATAATTATCTTCTTTCTAAAAGATAATTTGATAGATCATTGAAAATTTCTTTATAAAAGATCATAACGGTAACGATCAAGGGGCCTAATAAATGCCCAAAAAGTTGACATATTTATCTTCTTTGTAAAAAATAATTAAATAGATCATTTAAAATTTCTTTATAAAAGATCATAACGGTAACGATCATTGGGCCTAAGAAATGCCAAAAAAGTTGACATAATTATCTTTTTTGTAAAAGATAATTTAATAGATCATTTAAAATTTCTTTATAAAAGATCATAACGGTAACGATCATTGGGCCTAATAAATGCCAAAAAAGTTGACATAATTATCTTCTTCGTAAAAGATAATTTAATGGATCATTTAAAATTTCTTTATAAAAGATCATAATGGTAAAGATCATTGGGCCTAATAAATGCAAAAATAGTTGCATAATAATCTTCTTTGTAAAAGATAATTTAACACATCATTTAAAATTTCTTTATAAAAGATCATAACGGTAACGATCATTGGGCCTAATAAATGCTTAAAAGTTGACATAATTATCTTCTTTCTAAACGATAATTTAATAGATCATTGGAAATTTCTTTGTAAAAGATCATAACGGTAACGATCATTGGGCCTAATAAATGCCAAAAAAGTTGACATAATTATCTTCTTTGTAAAAGATAATTTAATAGATCGTTTAAAATTCGTTTATTAAAAGATTATAACGGTAACGATCATTGGGCCTAATAAATGCCAAAAAAGTTGACATAATTATCTTTTTTGTAAAAGATAATTTAATAGATCTTTTAAAATTTCTTTATAAAAGATCATAACGGTAACGATCATTGGGCCTAATAAATGCCAAAAAAGTTGACATAATTATCTTCTTCGTAAAAGATAATTTAATGGATCATTTAAAATTTCTTTATAAAAGATCATAATGGTAACGATCATTGGGCCTAATAAATGCAAAAAAAGTTGACATAATAATGTTCTGTGTAAAAGATAATTTAACAGATCATTTAAAATTTCTTTATAAAAGATCATAACGGTAACGATCATTAGGCCTAATAAATGCTTAAAAATTGACATAATTATCTTCTTTCTAAACGATAATTTAATAGATCATTGGAAATTTCTTTGTAAAAGATCATAACGGTAACGATCATTGGGCCTAATAAATGCCAAAAAAGTTGACATAATTATCTTCTTTGTAAAAGATAATTTAATAGATCGTTTAAAATTCGTTTATTAAAAGATCATAACGGTAACGATCATTGGGCCTAATAAATGCTTAAAAGTTGACATAATTATCTTCTTTCTAAAAGATAATTTAATAGATCATTGAAAATTTCTTTATAAAAGATCATAACGGTAACGATCAATGGGCCTAATAAATGCCCAAAAAGTTGACATATTTATCTTCTTTGTAAAAAATAATTAAATAGATCATTTAAAATTTCTTTATAAAAGATCATAACGGTAACGATCATTGGGCCTAATAAATGCCAAAAAAGTTGACATAATTATCTTTTTTGTAAAAGATAATTTAATAGATCATTTAAAATTTCTTTATAAAAGATCATAACGGTAACGATCATTGGGCCTAATAAATGCCAATAAAGTTGACATAATTATCTTCTTCGTAAAAGATAATTTAATGGATCATTTAAAATTTCTTTATAAAAGATCATAATGGTAACGATCATTGGGCCTAATAAATGCAAAAAAAGTTGACATAATAATCTTCTTTGTAAAAGATAATTTAACAGATCATTTAAAATTTCTTTATAAAAGATCATAACGGTAACGATCATTGGGCCTAATAAATGCTTAAAAGTTGACATAATTATCTTCTTTCTAAAAGATAATTTGATAGATCATTGAAAATTTCTTTATAAAAGATCATAACGGTAACGATCAAGGGGCCTAATAAATGCCCAAAAAGTTGACATATTTATCTTCTTTGTAAAAAATAATTAAATAGATCATTTAAAATTTCTTTATAAAAGATCATAACGGTAACGATCATTGGGCCTAAGAAATGCCAAAAAAGTTGACATAATTATCTTTTTTGTAAAAGATAATTTAATAGATAATTTAAAATTTCTTTATAAAAGATCATAACGGTAACGATCATTGGGCCTAATAAATGCCAAAAAAGTTGACATAATTATCTTCTTCGTAAAAGATAATTTAATGGATCATTTAAAATTTCTTTATAAAAGATCATAATGGTAAAGATCATTGGGCCTAATAAATGCAAAAATAGTTGCATAATAATCTTCTTTGTAAAAGATAATTTAACACATCATTTAAAATTTCTTTATAAAAGATCATAACGGTAACGATCATTGGGCCTAATAAATGCTTAAAAGTTGACATAATTATCTTCTTTCTAAACGATAATTTAATAGATCATTGGAAATTTCTTTGTAAAAGATCATAACGGTAACGATCATTGGGCCTAATAAATGCCAAAAAAGTTGACATAATTATCTTCTTTGTAAAAGATAATTTAATAGATCGTTTAAAATTCGTTTATTAAAAGATTATAACGGTAACGATCATTGGGCCTAATAAATGCCAAAAAAGTTGACATAATTATCTTTTTTGTAAAAGATAATTTAACAGATCATTTAAAATTTCTTTATAAAATATCATAACGGTAACGATCATTGGGCCTAAAAAATGCTTAAAAGTTGACATAATTATCTTCTTTCTAAAACATAATTTAATAGATCATTGAAAATTTCTTTATAAAAGATCATAACGGTAACGATCAATGGGCCTAATAAATGCCCAAAAAGTTGACATATTTATCTTCTTTGTAAAAAATAATTAAATAGATCATTTAAAATTTCTTTATAAAAGATCATAACGGTAACGATCATTGGGCCTAAGAAATGCCAAAAAAGTTGACATAATTATCTTTTTTGTAAAAGATAATTTAATAGATCATTTAAAATTTCTTTATAAAAGATCATAACGGTAACGATCATTGGGCCTAATAAATGCCAAAAAAGTTGACATAATTATCTTCTTCGTAAAAGATAATTTAATGGATCATTTAAAATTTCTTTATAAAAGATCATAATGGTAAAGATCATTGGGCCTAATAAATGCAAAAATAGTTGCATAATAATCTTCTTTGTAAAAGATAATTTAACACATCATTTAAAATTTCTTTATAAAAGATCATAACGGTAACGATCATTGGGCCTAATAAATGCTTAAAAGTTGACATAATTATCTTCTTTCTAAACGATAATTTAATAGATCATTGGAAATTTCTTTGTAAAAGATCATAACGGTAACGATCATTGGGCCTAATAAATGCCAAAAAAGTTGACATAATTATCTTCTTTGTAAAAGATAATTTAATAGATCGTTTAAAATTCGTTTATTAAAAGATTATAACGGTAACGATCATTGGGCCTAATAAATGCCAAAAAAGTTGACATAATTATCTTTTTTGTAAAAGATAATTTAACAGATCATTTAAAATTTCTTTATAAAATATCATAACGGTAACGATCATTGGGCCTAAAAAATGCTTAAAAGTTGACATAATTATCTTCTTTCTAAAAGATAATTTAATAGATCATTGAAAATTTCTTTATAAAAGATCATAACGGTAACGATCAATGGGCCTAATAAATGCCCAAAAAGTTGACATATTTATCTTCTTTGTAAAAAATAATTAAATAGATCATTTAAAATTTCTTTATAAAAGATCATAACGGTAATGATCATTGGGCCTAAGAAATGCCAAAAAAGTTGACATAATTATCTTTTTTGTAAAAGATAATTTAATAGATCATTTAAAATTTCTTTATAAAAGATTATAACGGTAACGATCATTGGGCCTAATAAATGCCAAAAAAGTTGACATAATTATCTTCTTCGTAAAAGATAATTTAATGGATCATTTAAAATTTCTTTATAAAAGATCATAATGGTAACGATCATTGGGCCTAATAAATGCAAAAAAAGTTGACATAATAATCTTCTTTGTAAAAGATAATTTAACAGATCATTTAAAATTTCTTTATAAAAGATCATAACGGTAACAATCATTGGGCCTAATAAATGCTTAAAAGTTGACATAATTATCTTCTTTCTAAACGATAATTTAATACATCATTGGAAATTTCTTTGTAAAAGATCATAACGGTAACGATCATTGGGCTTAATAAATGCCAAAAAAGTTGACATAATTATCTTCTTTGTACAAGATAATTTAATAGATCGTTTAAAACTCGTTTATTAAAAGATTATAACGGTAACGATCATTGGGCCTGATAAATGCCAAAAAAGTTGACATAATTATCTTTTTTGTAAAAGATAATTTAACAGATCATTTAAAATTTCTTTATAAAAGATCATAACGGTAACAATCATTAGGCCTAATAAATGCTTAAAAGTTGACAAAATTATCTTCTTTCTAAACGATAATTTAATAGATCATTGGAAATTTCTTTGTAAAAGATCATAACGGTAACGATCATTGGGCCTAATAAATGCCAAAAAAGTTGACATAATTATCTTCTTTGTAAAAGATAATTTAATAGATCGTTTAAAATTCGTTTATTAAAAGATCATAACGGTAACGATCATTGGGCCTAATAAATGCTTAAAAGTTGACATAATTATCTTCTTTCTAAAAGATAATTTAATAGATCATTGAAAATTTCTTTATAAAAGATCATAACGGTAACGATCAATGGGCCTAATAAATGCCCAAAAAGTTGACATATTTATCTTCTTTGTAAAAAATAATTAAATAGATCATTTAAAATTTCTTTATAAAAGATCATAACGGTAACGATCATTGGGCCTAATAAATGCCAAAAAAGTTGACATAATTATCTTTTTTGTAAAAGATAATTTAATAGATCATTTAAAATTTCTTTATAAAAGATCATAACGGTAACGATCATTGGGCCTAATAAATGCCAATAAAGTTGACATAATTATCTTCTTCGTAAAAGATAATTTAATGGATCATTTAAAATTTCTTTATAAAAGATCATAATGGTAACGATCATTGGGCCTAATAAATGCAAAAAAAAGTTGAAATAATAATCTTCTTTGTAAAAGATAATTTAACAGATCATTTAAAATTTCTTTATAAAAGATCATAACGGTAACAATCATTGGGCCTAATAAATGCTTAAAAGTTGACATAATTATCTTCTTTCTAAACGATAATTTAATAGATCATTGGAAATTTCTTTGTAAAAGATCATAACGGTAACGATCATTGGGCCTAATAAATGCCAAAAAAGTTGACATAATTATCTTCTTTGTAAAAGATAATTTAATAGATCGTTTAAAATTCGTTTATTAAAAGATCATAACGGTAACGATAATTGGGCCTAATAAATGCTTAAAAGTTGACATAATTATCTTCTTTCTAAAAGATAATTTAATAGATCATTGAAAATTTCTTTATAAAAGATCATAACGGTAACGATCCATGGGCCTAATAAATGCCCAAAAAGTTGACATATTTATCTTCTTTGTAAAAAATAATTAAATAGATCATTTAAAATTTCTTTATAAAAGATCATAACGGTAACGATCATTGGGCCTAATAAATGCCAAAAAAGTTGACATAATTATCTTTTTTGTAAAAGATAATTTAATAGATCATTTAAAATTTCCTTATAGAAGATCATAATGGTAACGATCATTGGGCCTAATAAATGCAAAAAAAGTTGACATAATAATCTTCTTTGTAAAAGATAATTTAATAGATCATTTAAAATTTCTTTATAAAAGATCATAACGGTAACGATCATTGAGCCTAATAAATTCAAAAAAAGTTGACATAATTATCTTCTTTGTAAAAGATAATTTAATACATCATTTAAAATTTCTTTATAAAAGATCATAACGGTAACGATCATTCGGCCTAATAAATGCTAAAAAAGTTGACATAATTATCTTCTCTGTAAAAGATAATTTAATAGATCACTTAAAATTCCTTTATTAAAAGATCATAACGGTAACGATCATTGGGCTAATAAATGCTTAAAAGTTGACATAATTATCTTCTTTCTAAAAGATAATTTAATAGATCATTGAAAATTCCTTTATAAAAGATCATAACGGTAACGATCAATGGGCCTAATAAATGCCCAAAAAGTTGACATATTTATCTTCTTTGTAAAAAATAATTAAATAGATCATTTAAAATTTCTTTATAAAAGATCATAACGGTAACGATCATTGGGCCTAAGAAATGCCAAAAAAGTTGACATAATTATCTTTTTTGTAAAAGATAATTTAATAGATCTTTTAAAATTTCTTTATAAAAGATCATAACGGTAACGATCATTGGGCCTAATAAATGCCAAAAAAGTTGACATAATTATCTTCTTCGTAAAAGATAATTTAATAGATCATTTAAAATTTCTTTATAAAAGATCATAATGGTAACGATCATTGGGCCTAATAAATGCAAAAAAAGTTGACATAATAATGTTCTGTGTAAAAGATAATTTAACAGATCATTTAAAATTTCTTTATAAAAGATCATAACGGTAACGATCATTAGGCCTAATAAATGCTTAAAAGTTGACATAATTATCTTCTTTCTAAACGATAATTTAATAGATCATTGGAAATTTCTTTGTAAAAGATCATAACGGTAACGATCATTGGGCCTAATAAATGCCAAAAAAGTTGACATAATTATCTTCTTTGTAAAAGATAATTTAATAGATCGTTTAAAATTCGTTTATTAAAAGATCATAACGGTAACGATCATTGGGCCTAATAAATGCTTAAAAGTTGACATAATTATCTTCTTTCTAAAAGATAATTTAATAGATCATTGAAAATTTCTTTATAAAAGATCATAACGGTAACGATCAATGGGCCTAATAAATGCCCAAAAAGTTGACATATTTATCTTCTTTGTAAAAAATAATTAAATAGATCATTTAAAATTTCTTTATAAAAGATCATAACGGTAACGATCATTGGGCCTAATAAATGCCAAAAAAGTTGACATAATTATCTTTTTTGTAAAAGATAATTTAATAGATCATTTAAAATTTCCTTATAGAAGATCATAATGGTAACGATCATTGGGCCTAATAAATGCAAAAAAAGTTGACATAATAATCTTCTTTGTAAAAGATAATTTAATAGATCATTTAAAATTTCTTTATAAAAGATCATAACGGTAACGATCATTGAGCCTAATAAATTCAAAAAAAGTTGACATAATTATCTTCTTTGTAAAAGATAATTTAATACATCATTTAAAATTTCTTTATAAAAGATCATAACGGTAACGATCATTCGGCCTAATAAATGCTAAAAAAGTTGACATAATTATCTTCTCTGTAAAAGATAATTTAATAGATCACTTAAAATTCCTTTATTAAAAGATCATAACGGTAACGATCATTGGGCCTAATAAATGCTTAAAAGTTGACATAATTATCTTCTTTCTAAAAGATAATTTAATAGATCATTGAAAATTCCTTTATAAAAGATCATAACGGTAACGATCAATGGGCCTAATAAATGCCCAAAAAGTTGACATATTTATCTTCTTTGTAAAAAATAATTAAATAGATCATTTAAAATTTCTTTATAAAAGATCATAACGGTAACGATCATTGGGCCTAAGAAATGCCAAAAAAGTTGACATAATTATCTTTTTTGTAAAAGATAATTTAATAGATCTTTTAACATTTCTTTATAAAAGATCATAACGGTAACGATCATTGGGCCTAATAAATGCCAAAAAAGTTGACATAATTATCTTCTTCGTAAAAGATAATTTAATGGATCATTTAAAATTTCTTTATAAAAGATCATAATGGTAACGATCATTGGGCCTAATAAATGCAAAAAAAGTTGACATAATAATGTTCTGTGTAAAAGATAATTTAACAGATCATTTAAAATTTCTTTATAAAAGATCATAACGGTAACGATCATTGGGCCTAATAAATGCTTAAAAGTTGACATAATTATCTTCTTTCTAAACGATAATTTAATAGATCTTTGGAAATTTCTTTGTAAAAGATCATAACGGTAACGATCATTGGGCCTAATAAATGCCAAAAAAGTTGACATAATTATCTTCTTTGTAAAAGATAATTTAATAGATCGTTTAAAATTCGTTTATTAAAAGATTATAACGGTAACGATCATTGGGCCTAATAAATGCCAAAAAAGTTGACATAATTATCTTTTTTGTAAAAGATAATTTAACAGATCATTTAAAATTTCTTTATAAAAGATCATAACGGTAACGATCATTGGGCCTAATAAATGCTTAAAAGTTGACATAATTATCTTCTTTCTAAAAGATAATTTAATAGATCATTGAAAATTTCTTTATAAAAGATCATAACGGTAACGATCAATGGGCCTAATAAATGCCCAAAAAGTTGACATATTTATCTTCTTTGTAAAAAATAATTAAATAGATCATTTAAAATTTATTTATAAAAGATCATAACGGTAATGATCATTGGGCCTAAGAAATGCCAAAAAAGTTGACATAATTATCTTTTTTGTAAAAGATAATTTAATAGATCATTTAAAATTTCTTTATAAAAGATTATAACGGTAACGATCATTGGGCCTAATAAATGCCAAAAAAGTTGACATAATTATCTTCTTCGTAAAAGATAATTTAATGGATCATTTAAAATTTCTTTATAAAAGATCATAATGGTAACGATCATTGGGCCTAATAAATGCAAAAAAAGTTGACATAATAATCTTCTTTGTAAAAGATAATTTAACAGATCATTTAAAATTTCTTTATAAAAGATCATAACGGTAACAATCATTGGGCCTAATAAATGCTTAAAAGTTGACATAATTATCTTCTTTCTAAACGATAATTTAATACATCATTGGAAATTTCTTTGTAAAAGATCATAACGGTAACGATCATTGGGCTTAATAAATGCCAAAAAAGTTGACATAATTATCTTCTTTGTACAAGATAATTTAATAGATCGTTTAAAATTCGTTTATTAAAAGATTATAACGGTAACGATCATTGGGCCTGATAAATGCCAAAAAAGTTGACATAATTATCTTTTTTGTAAAAGATAATTTAACAGATCATTTAAAATTTCTTTATAAAAGATCATAACGGTAACAATCATTGGGCCTAATAAATGCTTAAAAGTTGACATAATTATCTTCTTTCTAAACGATAATTTAATAGATCATTGGAAATTTCTTTGTAAAAGATCATAACGGTAACGATCATTGGGCCTAATAAATGCCAAAAAAGTTGACATAATTATCTTCTTTGTAAAAGATAATTTAATAGATCGTTTAAAATTCGTTTATTAAAAGATTATAACGGTAACGATCATTGGGCCTAATAAATGCCAAAAAAGTTGACATAATTATCTTTTTTGTAAAAGATAATTTAACAGATCATTTAAAATTTCTTTATAAAAGATCATAACGGTAACGATCATTGGGCCTAATAAATGCTTAAAAGTTGACATAATTATCTTCTTTCTAAAAGATAATTTAATAGATCATTGAAAATTTCTTTATAAAAGATCATAACGGTAACGATCAATGGGCCTAATAAATGCCCAAAAAGTTGACATATTTATCTTCTTTGTAAAAAATAATTAAATAGATCATTTAAAATTTATTTATAAAAGATCATAACGGTAATGATCATTGGGCCTAAGAAATGCCAAAAAAGTTGACATAATTATCTTTTTTGTAAAAGATAATTTAATAGATCATTTAAAATTTCTTTATAAAAGATTATAACGGTAACGATCATTGGGCCTAATAAATGCCAAAAAAGTTGACATAATTATCTTCTTCGTAAAAGATAATTTAATGGATCATTTAAAATTTCTTTATAAAAGATCATAATGGTAACGATCATTGGGCCTAATAAATGCAAAAAAAGTTGACATAATAATCTTCTTTGTAAAAGATAATTTAACAGATCATTTAAAATTTCTTTATAAAAGATCATAACGGTAACAATCATTGGGCCTAATAAATGCTTAAAAGTTGACATAATTATCTTCTTTCTAAACGATAATTTAATACATCATTGGAAATTTCTTTGTAAAAGATCATAACGGTAACGATCATTGGGCTTAATAAATGCCAAAAAAGTTGACATAATTATCTTCTTTGTACAAGATAATTTAATAGATCGTTTAAAATTCGTTTATTAAAAGATTATAACGGTAACGATCATTGGGCCTGATAAATGCCAAAAAAGTTGACATAATTATCTTTTTTGTAAAAGATAATTTAACAGATCATTTAAAATTTCTTTATAAAAGATCATAACGGTAACAATCATTGGGCCTAATAAATGCTTAAAAGTTGACATAATTATCTTCTTTCTAAACGATAATTTAATAGATCATTGGAAATTTCTTTGTAAAAGATCATAACGGTAACGATCATTGGGCCTAATAAATGCCAAAAAAGTTGACATAATTATCTTCTTTGTAAAAGATAATTTAATAGATCGTTTAAAATTCGTTTATTAAAAGATCATAACGGTAACGATCATTGGGCCTAATAAATGCTTAAAAGTTGACATAATTATCTTCTTTCTAAAAGATAATTTAATAGATCATTGAAAATTTCTTTATAAAAGATCATAACGGTAACGATCAATGGGCCTAATAAATGCCCAAAAAGTTGACATATTTATCTTCTTTGTAAAAAATAATTAAATAGATCATTTAAAATTTCTTTATAAAAGATCATAACGGTAACGATCATTGGGCCTAATAAATGCCAAAAAAGTTGACATAATTATCTTTTTTGTAAAAGATAATTTAATAGATCATTTAAAATTTCTTTATAAAAGATCATAACGGTAACGATCATTGGGCCTAATAAATGCCAATAAAGTTGACATAATTATCTTCTTTGTAAAAGATAATTTAATGGATCATTTAAAATTTCTTTATAAAAGATCATAATGGTAACGATCATTGGGCCTAATAAATGCAAAAAAAGTTGACATAATAATCTTCTTTGTAAAAGATAATTTAACAGATCATTTAAAATTTCTTTATAAAAGATCATAACGGTAACGATCATTGGGCCTAATAAATGCTTAAAAGTTGACATAATTATCTTCTTTCTAAACGATAATTTAATAGATCATTGGAAATTTCTTTGTAAAAGATCATAACGGTAACGATCATTGGGCCTAATAAATGCCAAAAAAGTTGACATAATTATCTTCTTTGTAAAAGATAATTTAATAGATCGTTTAAAATTCGTTTATTAAAAGATTATAACGGTAACGATCATTGGGCCTAATAAATGCCAAAAAAGTTGACATAATTATCTTTTTTGTAAAAGATAATTTAACAGATCATTTAAAATTTCTTTATAAAATATCATAACGGTAACGATCATTGGGCCTAAAAAATGCTTAAAAGTTGACATAATTATCTTCTTTCTAAAAGATAATTTAATAGATCATTGAAAATTTCTTTATAAAAGATCATAACGGTAACGATCAATGGGCCTAATAAATGCCCAAAAAGTTGACATATTTATCTTCTTTGTAAAAAATAATTAAATAGATCATTTAAAATTTCTTTATAAAAGATCATAACGGTAATGATCATTGGGCCTAAGAAATGCCAAAAAAGTTGACATAATTATCTTTTTTGTAAAAGATAATTTAATAGATCATTTAAAATTTCTTTATAAAAGATTATAACGGTAACGATCATTGGGCCTAATAAATGCCAAAAAAGTTGACATAATTATCTTCTTCGTAAAAGATAATTTAATGGATCATTTAAAATTTCTTTATAAAAGATCATAATGGTAACGATCATTGGGCCTAATAAATGCAAAAAAAGTTGACATAATAATCTTCTTTGTAAAAGATAATTTAACAGATCATTTAAAATTTCTTTATAAAAGATCATAACGGTAACAATCATTGGGCCTAATAAATGCTTAAAAGTTGACATAATTATCTTCTTTCTAAACGATAATTTAATACATCATTGGAAATTTCTTTGTAAAAGATCATAACGGTAACGATCATTGGGCTTAATAAATGCCAAAAAAGTTGACATAATTATCTTCTTTGTACAAGATAATTTAATAGATCGTTTAAATCTCGTTTATTAAAAGATTATAACGGTAACGATCATTGGGCCTGATAAATGCCAAAAAAGTTGACATAATTATCTTTTTTGTAAAAGATAATTTAACAGATCATTTAAAATTTCTTTATAAAAGATCATAACGGTAACAATCATTAGGCCTAATAAATGCTTAAAAGTTGACAAAATTATCTTCTTTCTAAACGATAATTTAATAGATCATTGGAAATTTCTTTGTAAAAGATCATAACGGTAACGATCATTGGGCCTAATAAATGCAAAAAAAAGTTGAAATAATAATCTTCTTTGTAAAAGATAATTTAACAGATCATTTAAAATTTCTTTATAAAAGATCATAACGGTAACAATCATTGGGCCTAATAAATGCTTAAAAGTTGACATAATTATCTTCTTTCTAAACGATAATTTAATAGATCATTGGAAATTTCTTTGTAAAAGATCATAACGGTAACGATCATTGGGCCTAATAAATGCCAAAAAAGTTGACATAATTATCTTCTTTGTAAAAGATAATTTAATAGATCGTTTAAAATTCGTTTATTAAAAGATCATAACGGTAACGATCATTGGGCCTAATAAATGCTTAAAAGTTGACATAATTATCTTCTTTCTAAAAGATAATTTAATAGATCATTGAAAATTTCTTTATAAAAGATCATAACGGTAACGATCAATGGGCCTAATAAATGCCCAAAAAGTTGACATATTTATCTTCTTTGTAAAAAATAATTAAATAGATCATTTAAAATTTCTTTATAAAAGATCATAACGGTAACGATCATTGGGCCTAATAAATGCCAAAAAAGTTGACATAATTATCTTTTTTGTAAAAGATAATTTAATAGATCATTTAAAATTTCCTTATAGAAGATCATAATGGTAACGATCATTGGGCCTAATAAATGCAAAAAAAGTTGACATAATAATCTTGTTTGTAAAAGATAATTTAATAGATCATTTAAAATTTCTTTATAAAAGATCATAACGGTAACGATCATTGAGCCTAATAAATTCAAAAAAAGTTGACATAATTATCTTCTTTGTAAAAGATAATTTAATACATCATTTAAAATTTCTTTATAAAAGATCATAACGGTAACGATCATTCGGCCTAATAAATGCTAAAAAAGTTGACATAATTATCTTCTCTGTAAAAGATAATTTAATAGATCACCTAAAATTCCTTTATTAAAAGATCATAACGGTAACGATCATTGGGCTAATAAATGCTTAAAAGTTGACATAATTATCTTCTTTCTAAAAGATAATTTAATAGATCATTGAAAATTCCTTTATAAAAGATCATAACGGTAACGATCAATGGGCCTAATAAATGCCCAAAAAGTTGACATATTTATCTTCTTTGTAAAAAATAATTAAATAGATCATTTAAAATTTCTTTATAAAAGATCATAACGGTAACGATCATTGGGCCTAAGAAATGCCAAAAAAGTTGACATAATTATCTTTTTTGTAAAAGATAATTTAATAGATCTTTTAAAATTTCTTTATAAAAGATCATAACGGTAACGATCATTGGGCCTAATAAATGCCAAAAAAGTTGACATAATTATCTTCTTCGTAAAAGATAATTTAATAGATCATTTAAAATTTCTTTATAAAAGATCATAATGGTAACGATCATTGGGCCTAATAAATGCAAAAAAAGTTGACATAATAATGTTCTGTGTAAAAGATAATTTAACAGATCATTTAAAATTTCTTTATAAAAGATCATAACGGTAACGATCATTAGGCCTAATAAATGCTTAAAAGTTGACATAATTATCTTCTTTCTAAACGATAATTTAATAGATCATTGGAAATTTCTTTGTAAAAGATCATAACGGTAACGATCATTGGGCCTAATAAATGCCAAAAAAGTTGACATAATTATCTTCTTTGTAAAAGATAATTTAATAGATCGTTTAAAATTCGTTTATTAAAAGATCATAACGGTAACGATCATTGGGCCTAATAAATGCTTAAAAGTTGACATAATTATCTTCTTTCTAAAAGATAATTTAATAGATCATTGAAAATTTCTTTATAAAAGATCATAACGGTAACGATCAATGGGCCTAATAAATGCCCAAAAAGTTGACATATTTATCTTCTTTGTAAAAAATAATTAAATAGATCATTTAAAATTTCTTTATAAAAGATCATAACGGTAACGATCATTGGGCCTAATAAATGCCAAAAAAGTTGACATAATTATCTTTTTTGTAAAAGATAATTTAATAGATCATTTAAAATTTCCTTATAGAAGATCATAATGGTAACGATCATTGGGCCTAATAAATGCAAAAAAAGTTGACATAATAATCTTCTTTGTAAAAGATAATTTAATAGATCATTTAAAATTTCTTTATAAAAGATCATAACGGTAACGATCATTGAGCCTAATAAATTCAAAAAAAGTTGACATAATTATCTTCTTTGTAAAAGATAATTTAATACATCATTTAAAATTTCTTTATAAAAGATCATAACGGTAACGATCATTCGGCCTAATAAATGCTAAAAAAGTTGACATAATTATCTTCTCTGTAAAAGATAATTTAATAGATCACTTAAAATTCCTTTATTAAAAGATCATAACGGTAACGATCATTGGGCCTAATAAATGCTTAAAAGTTGACATAATTATCTTCTTTCTAAAAGATAATTTAATAGATCATTGAAAATTCCTTTATAAAAGATCATAACGGTAACGATCAATGGGCCTAATAAATGCCCAAAAAGTTGACATATTTATCTTCTTTGTAAAAAATAATTAAATAGATCATTTAAAATTTCTTTATAAAAGATCATAACGGTAACGATCATTGGGCCTAAGAAATGCCAAAAAAGTTGACATAATTATCTTTTTTGTAAAAGATAATTTAATAGATCTTTTAAAATTTCTTTATAAAAGATCATAACGGTAACGATCATTGGGCCTAATAAATGCCAAAAAAGTTGACATAATTATCTTCTTCGTAAAAGATAATTTAATGGATCATTTAAAATTTCTTTATAAAAGATCATAATGGTAACGATCATTGGGCCTAATAAATGCAAAAAAAGTTGACATAATAATGTTCTGTGTAAAAGATAATTTAACAGATCATTTAAAATTTCTTTATAAAAGATCATAACGGTAACGATCATTGGGCCTAATAAATGCTTAAAAGTTGACATAATTATCTTCTTTCTAAACGATAATTTAATAGATCATTGGAAATTTCTTTGTAAAAGATCATAACGGTAACGATCATTGGGCCTAATAAATGCCAAAAAAGTTGACATAATTATCTTCTTTGTAAAAGATAATTTAATAGATCGTTTAAAATTCGTTTATTAAAAGATTATAACGGTAACGATCATTGGGCCTAATAAATGCCAAAAAAGTTGACATAATTATCTTTTTTGTAAAAGATAATTTAACAGATCATTTAAAATTTCTTTATAAAAGATCATAACGGTAACGATCATTGGGCCTAATAAATGCTTAAAAGTTGACATAATTATCTTCTTTCTAAAAGATAATTTAATAGATCATTGAAAATTTCTTTATAAAAGATCATAACGGTAACGATCAATGGGCCTAATAAATGCCCAAAAAGTTGACATATTTATCTTCTTTGTAAAAAATAATTAAATAGATCATTTAAAATTTATTTATAAAAGATCATAACGGTAATGATCATTGGGCCTAAGAAATGCCAAAAAAGTTGACATAATTATCTTTTTTGTAAAAGATAATTTAATAGATCATTTAAAATTTCTTTATAAAAGATTATAACGGTAACGATCATTGGGCCTAATAAATGCCAAAAAAGTTGACATAATTATCTTCTTCGTAAAAGATAATTTAATGGATCATTTAAAATTTCTTTATAAAAGATCATAATGGTAACGATCATTGGGCCTAATAAATGCAAAAAAAGTTGACATAATAATCTTCTTTGTAAAAGATAATTTAACAGATCATTTAAAATTTCTTTATAAAAGATCATAACGGTAACAATCATTGGGCCTAATAAATGCTTAAAAGTTGACATAATTATCTTCTTTCCAAACGATAATTTAATAGATCATTGGAAATTTCTTTGTAAAAGATCATAACGGTAACGATCATTGGGCCTAATAAATGCCAAAAAAGTTGACATAATTATCTTCTTTGTAAAAGATAATTTAATAGATCGTTTAAAATTCGTTTATTAAAAGATCATAACGGTAACGATCATTGGGCCTAATAAATGCTTAAAAGTTGACATAATTATCTTCTTTCTAAAAGATAATTTAATAGATCATTGAAAATTTCTTTATAAAAGATCATAACGGTAACGATCAATGGGCCTAATAAATGCCCAAAAAGTTGACATATTTATCTTCTTTGTAAAAAATAATTAAATAGATCATTTAAAATTTCTTTATAAAAGATCATAACGGTAACGATCATTGGGCCTAATAAATGCCAAAAAAGTTGACATAATTATCTTTTTTGTAAAAGATAATTTAATAGATCATTTAAAATTTCTTTATAAAAGATCATAACGGTAACGATCATTGGGCCTAATAAATGCCAATAAAGTTGACATAATTATCTTCTTTGTAAAAGATAATTTAATGGATCATTTAAAATTTCTTTATAAAAGATCATAATGGTAACGATCATTGGGCCTAATAAATGCAAAAAAAGTTGACATAATAATCTTCTTTGTAAAAGATAATTTAACAGATCATTTAAAATTTCTTTATAAAAGATCATAACGGTAACGATCATTGGGCCTAATAAATGCTTAAAAGTTGACATAATTATCTTCTTTCTAAAAGATAATTTAATAGATCATTGAAAATTTCTTTATAAAAGATCATAACGGTAACGATCAATGGGCCTAATAAATGCCCAAAAAGTTGACATATTTATCTTCTTTGTAAAAAATAATTAAATAGATCATTTAAAATTTCTTTATAAAAGATCATAACGATAACGATCATTGGGCCTAAGAAATGCCAAAAAAGTTGACATAATTATCTTTTTTGTAAAAGATAATTTAATAGATCATTTAAAATTTCTTTATAAAAGATCATAACGGTAACGATCATTGGGCTTAATAAATGCCAAAAAAGTTGACATAATTATCTTCTTCGTAAAAGATAATTTAATGGATCATTTAAAATTTCTTTATAAAAGATCATAATGGTAACGATCATTGGGCCTAATAAATGCCAAAAAAGTTGACATAATTATCTTCTTCGTAAAAGATAATTTAATGGATCATTTAAAATTTCTTTATAAAAGATCATAATGGTAAAGATCATTGGGCCTAATAAATGCAAAAATAGTTGCATAATAATCTTCTTTGTAAAAGATAATTTAACACATCATTTAAAATTTCTTTATAAAAGATCATAACGGTAACGATCATTGGGCCTAATAAATGCTTAAAAGTTGACATAATTATCTTCTTTCTAAACGATAATTTAATAGATCATTGGAAATTTCTTTGTAAAAGATCATAACGGTAACGATCATTGGGCCTAATAAATGCCAAAAAAGTTGACATAATTATCTTCTTTGTAAAAGATAATTTAATAGATCGTTTAAAATTCGTTTATTAAAAGATCATAACGGTAACGATCATTGGGCCTAATAAATGCTTAAAAGTTGACATAATTATCTTCTTTCTAAAAGATAATTTAATAGATCATTGAAAATTTCTTTATAAAAGATCATAACGGTAACGATCAATGGGCCTAATAAATGCCCAAAAAGTTGACATAATTATCTTCTTCGTAAAAGATAATTTAATGGATCATTTAAAATTTCTTTATAAAAGATCATAATGGTAACGATCATTGGGCCTAATAAATGCAAAAAAAGTTGACATAATAATCTTCTTTGTAAAAGATAATTTAACAGATCATTTAAAATTTCTTTATAAAAGATCATAACGGTAACGATCATTGGGCCTAATAAATGCTTAAAAGTTGACATAATTATCTTCTTTCTAAAAGATAATTTAATAGATCATTGAAAATTTCTTTATAAAAGATCATAACGGTAACGATCAATGGGCCTAATAAATGCCCAAAAAGTTGACATATTTATCTTCTTTGTAAAAAATAATTAAATAGATCATTTAAAATTTCTTTATAAAAGATCATAACGGTAACGATCATTGGGCCTAAGAAATGCCAAAAAAGTTGACATAATTATCTTTTTTGTAAAAGATAATTTAATAGATCATTTAAAATTTCTTTATAAAAGATCATAACGGTAACGATCATTGGGCCTAATAAATGCCAAAAAAGTTGACATAATTATCTTCTTCGTAAAAGATAATTTAATGGATCATTTAAAATTTCTTTATAAAAGATCATAATGGTAAAGATCATTGGGCCTAATAAATGCAAAAATAGTTGCATAATAATCTTCTTTGTAAAAGATAATTTAACAGATCATTTAAAATTTCTTTATAAAAGATCATAACGGTAACGATCATTGGGCCTAATAAATGCTTAACAGTTGACATAATTATCTTCTTTCTAAACGATAATTTAATAGATCATTGGAAATTTCTTTGTAAAAGATCATAACGGTAACGATCATTGGGCCTAATAAATGCCAAAAAAGTTGACATAATTATCTTCTTTGTAAAAGATAATTTAATAGATCGTTTAAAATTCGTTTATTAAAAGATCATAACGGTAACGATCATTGGGCCTAATAAATGCTTAAAAGTTGACATAATTATCTTCTTTCTAAAAGATAATTTAATAGATCATTGAAAATTTCTTTATAAAAGATCATAACGGTAACGATCAATGGGCCTAATAAATGCCCAAAAAGTTGACATATTTATCTTCTTTGTAAAAAATAATTAAATAGATCATTTAAAATTTCTTTATAAAAGATCATAACGGTAACGATCATTGGGCCTAATAAATGCCAAAAAAGTTGACATAATTATCTTTTTTGTAAAAGATAATTTAATAGATCATTTAAAATTTCTTTATAAAAGATCATAACGGTAACGATCATTGGGCCTAATAAATGCCAATAAAGTTGACATAATTATCTTCTTCGTAAAAGATAATTTAATGGATCATTTAAAATTTCTTTATAAAAGATCATAATGGTAACGATCATTGGGCCTAATAAATGCAAAAAAAGTTGACATAATAATCTTCTTTGTAAAAGATAATTTAACAGATCATTTAAAATTTCTTTATAAAAGATCATAACGGTAACGATCATTGGGCCTAATAAATGCTTAAAAGTTGACATAATTATCTTCTTTCTAAAAGATAATTTAATAGATCATTGAAAATTTCTTTATAAAAGATCATAACGGTAACGATCAATGGGCCTAATAAATGCCCAAAAAGTTGACATATTTATCTTCTTTGTAAAAAATAATTAAATAGATCATTTAAAATTTCTTTATAAAAGATCATAACGATAACGATCATTGGGCCTAAGAAATGCCAAAAAAGTTGACATAATTATCTTTTTTGTAAAAGATAATTTAATAGATCATTTAAAATTTCTTTATAAAAGATCATAACGGTAACGATCATTGGGCTTAATAAATGCCAAAAAAGTTGACATAATTATCTTCTTCGTAAAAGATAATTTAATGGATCATTTAAAATTTCTTTATAAAAGATCATAATGGTAACGATCATTGGGCCTGATAAATGCAAAAATAGTTGCATAATTATCTTTTTTGTAAAAGATAATTTAACAGATCATTTAAAATTTCTTTATAAAAGATCATAACGGTAACGATCATTGGGCCTAATAAATGCTTAAAAGTTGACATAATTATCTTCTTTCTAAACGATAATTTAATAGATCATTGGAAATTTCTTTGTAAAAGATCATAACGGTAACGATCATTGGGCCTAATAAATGCCAAAAAAGTTGACATAATTATCTTCTTTGTAAAAGATAATTTAATAGATCGTTTAAAATTCGTTTATTAAAAGATCATAACTGTAACGATCATTGGGCCTAATAAATGCTTAAAAGTTGACATAATTATCTTCTTTCTAAAAGATAATTTAATAGATCATTGAAAATTTCTTTATAAAAGATCATAACGGTAACGATCAATGGGCCTAATAAATGCCCAAAAAGTTGACATATTTATCTTCTTTGTAAAAAATAATTAAATAGATCATTTAAAATTTCTTTATAAAAGATCATAACGGTAACGATCATTGGGCCTAATAAATGCCAAAAAAGTTGACATAATTATCTTTTTTGTAAAAGATAATTTAATAGATCATTTAAAATTTCTTTATAAAAGATCATAACGGTAACGATCATTGGGCCTAATAAATGCCAATAAAGTTGACATAATTATCTTCTTCGTAAAAGATAATTTAATGGATCATTTAAAATTTCTTTATAAAAGATCATAATGGTAACGATCATTGGGCCTAATAAATGCAAAAAAAGTTGACATAATAATCTTCTTTGTAAAAGATAATTTAACAGATCATTTAAAATTTCTTTATAAAAGATCATAACGGTAACGATCATTGGGCCTAATAAATGCTTAAAAGTTGACATAATTATCTTCTTTCTAAAAGATAATTTAATAGATCATTGAAAATTTCTTTATAAAAGATCATAACGGTAACGATCAATGGGCCTAATAAATGCCCAAAAAGTTGACATATTTATCTTCTTTGTAAAAAATAATTAAATAGATCATTTAAAATTTCTTTATAAAAGATCATAACGGTAACGATCATTGGGCCTAAGAAATGCCAAAAAAGTTGACATAATTATCTTTTTTGTAAAAGATAATTTAATAGATCATTTAAAATTTCTTTATAAAAGATCATAACGGTAACGATCATTGGGCCTAATAAATGCCAAAAAAGTTGACATAATTATCTTCTTCGTAAAAGATAATTTAATGGATCATTTAAAATTTCTTTATAAAAGATCATAATGGTAAAGATCATTGGGCCTAATAAATGCAAAAATAGTTGCATAATAATCTTCTTTGTAAAAGATAATTTAACACATCATTTAAAATTTCTTTATAAAAGATCATAACGGTAACGATCATTGGGCCTAATAAATGCTTAAAAGTTGACATAATTATCTTCTTTCTAAACGATAATTTAATAGATCATTGGAAATTTCTTTGTAAAAGATCATAACGGTAACGATCATTGGGCCTAATAAATGCCAAAAAAGTTGACATAATTATCTTCTTTGTAAAAGATAATTTAATAGATCGTTTAAAATTCGTTTATTAAAAGATCATAACGGTAACGATCATTGGGCCTAATAAATGCTTAAAAGTTGACATAATTATCTTCTTTCTAAAAGATAATTTAATAGATCATTGAAAATTTCTTTATAAAAGATCATAACGGTAACGATCAATGGGCCTAATAAATGCCCAAAAAGTTGACATATTTATCTTCTTTGTAAAAGATAATTTAATGGATCATTTAAAATTTCTTTATAAAAGATCATAATGGTAACGATCATTGGGCCTAAGAAATGCCAAAAAAGTTGACATAATTATCTTTTTTGTAAAAGATAATTTAATAGATCATTTAAAATTTCTTTATAAAAGATCATAACGGTAACGATCATTGGGCTTAATAAATGCCAAAAAAGTTGACATAATTATCTTCTTCGTAAAAGATAATTTAATGGATCATTTAAAATTTCTTTATAAAAGATCATAATGGTAACGATCATTGGGCCTGATAAATGCAAAAATAGTTGCATAATTATCTTTTTTGTAAAAGATAATTTAACAGATCATTTAAAATTTCTTTATAAAAGATCATAACGGTAACGATCATTGGGCCTAATAAATGCTTAAAAGTTGAGATAATTATCTTCTTTCTAAACGATAATTTAATAGATCATTGGAAATTTCTTTGTAAAAGATCATAACGGTAACGATCATTGGGCCTAATAAATGCCAAAAAAGTTGACATAATTATCTTCTTTGTAAAAGATAATTTAATAGATCGTTTAAAATTCGTTTATTAAAAGATCATAACGGTAACGATCATTGGGCCTAATAAATGCTTAAAAGTTGACATAATTATCTTCTTTCTAAAAGATAATTTAATAGATCATTGAAAATTTCTTTATAAAAGATCATAACGGTAACGATCAATGGGCCTAATAAATGCCCAAAAAGTTGACATATTTATCTTCTTTGTAAAAAATAATTAAATAGATCATTTAAAATTTCTTTATAAAAGATCATAACGGTAACGATCATTGGGCCTAATAAATGCCAAAAAAGTTGACATAATTATCTTTTTTGTAAAAGATAATTTAATAGATCATTTAAAATTTCTTTATAAAAGATCATAACGGTAACGATCATTGGGCCTAATAAATGCCAATAAAGTTGACATAATTATCTTCTTCGTAAAAGATAATTTAATGGATCATTTAAAATTTCTTTATAAAAGATCATGATGGTAACGATCATTGGGCCTAATAAATGCAAAAAAAGTTGACATAATAATCTTCTTTGTAAAAGATAATTTAACAGATCATTTAAAATTTCTTTATAAAAGATCATAACGGTAACGATCATTGGGCCTAATAAATGCTTAAAAGTTGACATAATTATCTTCTTTCTAAAAGATAATTCAATAGATCATTGAAAATTTCTTTATAAAAGATCATAACGGTAACGATCAATGGGCCTAATAAATGCCCAAAAAGTTGACATATTTATCTTCTTTGTAAAAAATAATTAAATAGATCATTTAAAATTTCTTTATAAAAGATCATAACGGTAACGATCATTGGGCCTAAGAAATACCAAAAAAGTTGACATAATTATCTTTTTTGTAAAAGATAATTTAATAGATCATTTAAAATTTCTTTATAAAAGATCATAACGGTAACGATCATTGGGCCTAATAAATGCCAAAAAAGTTGACATAATTATCTTCTTCGTAAAAGATAATTTAATGGATCATTTAAAATTTCTTTATAAAAGATCATAATGGTAACGATCATTGGGCCTAATAAATGCAAAAAAAGTTGACATAATAATCTTCTTTGTAAAAGATAATTTAACAGATCATTTAAAATTTCTTTATAAAAGATCATAACGGTAACAATCATTGGGCCTAATAAATGCTTAAAAGTTGACATAATTATCTTCTTTCTAAACGATAATTTAATAGATCATTGGAAATTTCTTTGTAAAAGATCATAACGGTAACGATCATTGGGCCTAATAAATGCCAAAAAAGTTGACATAATTATCTTCTTTGTAAAAGATAATTTAATAGATCGTTTAAAATTCGTTTATTAAAAGATCATAACGGTAACGATCATTGGGCCTAATAAATGCTTAAAAGTTGACATAATTATCTTCTTTCTAAAAGATAATTTAATAGATCATTGAAAATTTCTTTATAAAAGATCATAACGGTAACGATCATTGAGCCTAATAAATGCCAAAAAAGTTGACATAATTATCTTTTTTGTAAAAGATAATTTAATAGATCATTTAAAATTTCTTTATAAAAGATCATAACGGTAACGATCATTGGGCCTAATAAATGCCAATAAAATTGACATAATTATCTTCTTCGTAAAAGATAATTTAATGGATCATTTAAAATTTCTTTATAAAAGATCATAATGGTAACAATCATTGGGCCTAATAAATGCAAAAAAAGTTGACATAATAATCTTCTTTGTAAAAGATAATTTAACAGATCATTTAAAATTTCTTTATAAAAGATCATAACGGTAACGATCATTGGGCCTAATAAATGCTTAAAAGTTGACATAATTATCTTCTTTCTAAAAGATAATTTAATAGATCATTGAAAATTTCTTTATAAAAGATCATAACGGTAACGATCAATGGGCCTAATAAATGCCCAAAAAGTTGACATATTTATCTTCTTTGTAAAAAATAATTAAATAGATCATTTAAAATTTCTTTATAAAAGATCATAACGGTAACGATCATTGGGCCTAATAAATGCCAAAAAAGTTGACATAATTATCTTCTTTGTAAAAGATAATTTAATAGATCGTTTAAAATTCGTTTATTAAAAGATCATAACGGTAACGATCATTGGGCCTAATAAATGCTTAAAAGTTGACATAATTATCTTCTTTCTAAAAGATAATTTAATAGATCATTGAAAATTTCTTTATAAAAGATCATAACGGTAACGATCATTGGGCCTAATAAATGCCAAAAAAGTTGACATAATTATCTTTTTTGTAAAAGATAATTTAATAGATCATTTAAAATTTCTTTATAAAAGATCATAACGGTAACGATCATTGGGCCTAATAAATGCCAAAAAAGTTGACATAATTATCTTCTTCGTAAAAGATAATTTAATGGATCATTTAAAATTTCTTTATAAAAGATCATAATGGTAACGATCATTGGGCCTAATAAATGCAAAAAAAGTTGACATAATAATCTTCTTTGTAAAAGATAATTTAACAGATCATTTAAAATCTCTTTATAAAAGATCATAACGGTAACAATCATTGGGCCTAATAAATGCTTAAAAGTTGACATAATTATCTTCTTTCTAAACGATAATTTAATAGATCATTGGAAATTTCTTTGTAAAAGATCATAACGGTAACGATCATTGGGCCTAATAAATGCCAAAAAAGTTGACATAATTATCTTCTTTGTAAAAGATAATTTAATAGATCGTTTAAAATTCGTTTATTAAAAGATCATAACGGTAACGATCATTGGGCCTAATAAATGCTTAAAAGTTGACATATTTATCTTCTTTGTAAAAAATAATTAAATAGATCATTTAAAATTTCTTTATAAAAGATCATAACGGTAACGATCATTGGGCCTAATAAATGCCAAAAAAGTTGACATAATTATCTTTTTTGTAAAAGATAATTTAATAGATCATTTAAAATTTCTTTATAAAAGATCATAACGGTAACGATCATTGGGCCTAATAAATGCCAATAAAATTGACATAATTATCTTCTTCGTAAAAGATAATTTAATGGATCATTTAAAATTTCTTTATAAAAGATCATAATGGTAACGATCATTGGGCCTAATAAATGCAAAAAAAGTTGACATAATAATCTTCTTTGTAAAAGATAATTTAACAGATCATTTAAAATTTCTTTATAAAAGATCATAACGGTAACGATCATTGGGCCTAATAAATGCTTAAAAGTTGACATAATTATCTTCTTTCTAAAAGATAATTTAATAGATCATTGAAAATTTCTTTATAAAAGATCATAACGGTAACGATCAATGGGCCTAATAAATGCCCAAAAAGTTGACATATTTATCTTCTTTGTAAAAAATAATTAAATAGATCATTTAAAATTTCTTTATAAAAGATCATAATGGTAACGATCATTGGGCCTAAGAAATACCAAAAAAGTTGACATAATTATCTTTTTTGTAAAAGATAATTTAATAGATCATTTAAAATTTCTTTATAAAAGATCATAACGGTAACGATCATTGGGCCTAACAAATGCCAAAAAAGTTGACATAATTATCTTCTTCGTAAAAGATAATTTAATGGATCATTTAAAATTTCTTTATAAAAGATCATACTGGTAACGATCATTGGGCCTAATAAATGCAAAAAAAGTTGACATAATAATCTTCTTTGTAAAAGATAATTTAACAGATCATTTAAAATTTCTTTATAAAAGATCATAACGGTAACAATCATTGGGCCTAATAAATGCTTAAAAGTTGACATAATTATCTTCTTTCTAAACGATAATTTAATAGATCATTGGAAATTTCTTTGTAAAAGATCCTAACGGTAACGATCATTGGGCCTAATAAATGCCAAAAAAGTTGACATAATTATCTTCTTTGTAAAAGATAATTTAATAGATCGTTTAAAATTCGTTTATTAAAAGATCATAACGGTAACGATGATTGGGCCTAATAAATGCTTAAAAGTTGACATAATTATCTTCTTTCTAAAAGATAATTTAATAGATCATTGAAAATTTCTTTATAAAAGATCATAACGGTAACGATCATTGGGCCTAATAAATGCCAAAAAAGTTGACATAATTATCTTTTTTGTAAAAGATAATTTAATAGATCATTTAAAATTTCTTTATAAAAGATCATAACGGTAACGATCATTGGGCCTAATAAATGCCAATAAAATTGACATAATTATCTTCTTCGTAAAAGATAATTTAATGGATCATTTAAAATTTCTTTATAAAAGATCATAATGGTAACGATCATTGGGCCTAATAAATGCAAAAAAAGTTGACATAATAATCTTCTTTGTAAAAGATAATTTAACAGATCATTTAAAATTTCTTTATAAAAGATCATAACGGTAACGATCATTGGGCCTAATAAATGCTTAAAAGTTGACATAATTATCTTCTTTCTAAAAGATAATTTAATAGATCATTGAAAATTTCTTTATAAAAGATCATAACGGTAACGATCAATGGGCCTAATAAATGCCCAAAAAGTTGACATATTTATCTTCTTTGTAAAAAATAATTAAATAGATCATTTAAAATTTCTTTATAAAAGATCATAACGGTAACGATCATTGGGCCTAATAAATGCCAAAAAAGTTGACATAATTATCTTCTTTGTAAAAGATAATTTAATAGATCGTTTAAAATTCGTTTATTAAAAGATCATAACGGTAACGATCATTGGGCCTAATAAATGCTTAAAAGTTGACATAATTATCTTCTTTCTAAAAGATAATTTAATAGATCATTGAAAATTTCTTTATAAAAGATCATAACGGTAACGATCATTGGGCCTAATAAATGCCAAAAAAGTTGACATAATTATCTTTTTTGTAAAAGATAATTTAATAGATCATTTAAAATTTCTTTATAAAAGATCATAACGGTAACGATCATTGGGCCTAATAAATGCCAAAAAAGTTGACATAATTATCTTCTTCGTAAAAGATAATTTAATGGATCATTTAAAATTTCTTTATAAAAGATCATAATGGTAACGATCATTGGGCCTAATAAATGCAAAAAAAGTTGACATAATAATCTTCTTTGTAAAAGATAATTTAACAGATCATTTAAAATTTCTTTATAAAAGATCATAACGGTAACAATCATTGGGCCTAATAAATGCTTAAAAGTTGACATAATTATCTTCTTTCTAAACGATAATTTAATAGATCATTGGAAATTTCTTTGTAAAAGATCATAACGGTAACGATCATTGGGCCTAATAAATGCCAAAAAAGTTGACATAATTATCTTCTTTGTAAAAGATAATTTAATAGATCGTTTAAAATTCGTTTATTAAAAGATCATAACGGTAACGATCATTGGGCCTAATAAATGCTTAAAAGTTGACATATTTATCTTCTTTGTAAAAAATAATTAAATAGATCATTTAAAATTTCTTTATAAAAGATCATAACGGTAACGATCATTGGGCCTAATAAATGCCAAAAAAGTTGACATAATTATCTTTTTTGTAAAAGATAATTTAATAGATCATTTAAAATTTCTTTATAAAAGATCATAACGGTAACGATCATTGGGCCTAATAAATGCCAATAAAATTGACATAATTATCTTCTTCGTAAAAGATAATTTAATGGATCATTTAGAATTTCTTTATAAAAGATCATAATGGTAACGATCATTGGGCCTAATAAATGCAAAAAAAGTTGACATAATAATCTTCTTTGTAAAAGATAATTTAACAGATCATTTAAAATTTCTTTATAAAAGATCATAACGGTAACGATCATTGGGCCTAATAAATGCTTAAAAGTTGACATAATTATCTTCTTTCTAAAAGATAATTTAATAGATCATTGAAAATTTCTTTATAAAAGATCATAACGGTAACGATCAATGGGCCTAATAAATGCCCAAAAAGTTGACATATTTATCTTCTTTGTAAAAAATAATTAAATAGATCATTTAAAATTTCTTTATAAAAGATCATAATGGTAACGATCATTGGGCTAAGAAATACCAAAAAAGTTGACATAATTATCTTTTTTGTAAAAGATAATTTAATAGATCATTTAAAATTTCTTTATAAAAGATCATAACGGTAACGATCATTGGGCCTAATAAATGCCAAAAAAGTTGACATAATTATCTTCTTCGTAAAAGATAATTTAATGGATCATTTAAAATTTCTTTATAAAAGATCATAATGGTAACGATCATTGGGCCTAATAAATGCAAAAAAAGTTGACATAATAATCTTCTTTGTAAAAGATAATTTAACAGATCATTTAAAATTTCTTTATAAAAGATCATAACGGTAACAATCATTGGGCCTAATAAATGCTTAAAAGTTGACATAATTATCTTCTTTCTAAACGATAATTTAATAGATCATTGGAAATTTCTTTGTAAAAGATCCTAACGGTAACGATCATTGGGCCTAATAAATGCCAAAAAAGTTGACATAATTATCTTCTTTGTAAAAGATAATTTAATAGATCGTTTAAAATTCGTTTATTAAAAGATCATAACGGTAACGATCATTGGGCCTAATAAATGCTTAAAAGTTGACATAATTATCTTCTTTCTAAAAGATAATTTAATAGATCATTGAAAATTTCTTTATAAAAGATCATAACGGTAACGATCAATGGGCCTAATAAATGCCCAAAAAGTTGACATATTTATCTTCTTTGTAAAAAATAATTAAATAGATCATTTAAAATTTCTTTATAAAAGATCATAACGGTAACGATCATTGGGCCTAATAAATGCCAAAAAAGTTGACATAATTATCTTTTTTGTAAAAGATAATTTAATAGATCATTTAAAATTTCTTTATAAAAGATCATAACGGTAACGATCATTGGGCCTAATAAATGCCAATAAAGTTGACATAATTATCTTCTTCGTAAAAGATAATTTAATGGATCATTTAAAATTTCTTTATAAAAGATCATAATGGTAACGATCATTGGGCCTAATAAATGCAAAAAAAGTTGACATAATAATCTTCTTTGTAAAAGATAATTTAACAGATCATTTAAAATTTCTTTATAAAAGATCATAACGGTAACGATCATTGGGCCTAATAAATGCTTAAAAGTTGACATAATTATCTTCTTTCTAAAAGATAATTTAATAGATCATTGAAAATTTCTTTATAAAAGATCATAACGGTAACGATCAATGGGCCTAATAAATGCCCAAAAAGTTGACATATTTATCTTCTTTGTTAAAAATAATTAAATAGATCATTTAAAATTTCTTTATAAAAGATCATAATGGTAACGATCATTGGGCCTAAGAAATACCAAAAAAGTTGACATAATTATCTTTTTTGTAAAAGATAATTTAATAGATCATTTAAAATTTCTTTATAAAAGATCATAACGGTAACGATCATTGGGCCTAATAAATGCCAAAAAAGTTGACATAATTATCTTCTTCGTAAAAGATAATTTAATGGATCATTTAAAATTTCTTTATAAAAGATCATAATGGTAACGATCATTGGGCCTAATAAATGCAAAAAAAGTTGACATAATAATCTTCTTTGTAAAAGATAATTTAACAGATCATTTAAAATTTCTTTATAAAAGATCATAACGGTAACAATCATTGGGCCTAATAAATGCTTAAAAGTTGACATAATTATCTTCTTTCTAAACGATAATTTAATAGATCATTGGAAATTTCTTTGTAAAAGATCATAACGGTAACGATCATTGGGCCTAATAAATGCCAAAAAAAGTTGACATAATTATCTTCTTTGTAAAAGATAATTTAATAGATCGTTTAAAATTCGTTTATTAAAAGATCATAACAGTAACGATCATTGGGCCTAATAAATGCTTAAAAGTTGACATAATTATCTTCTTTCTAAAAGATAATTTAATAGATCATTGAAAATTTCTTTATAAAAGATCATAACGGTAACGATCAATGGGCCTAATAAATGCCCAAAAAGTTGACATATTTATCTTCTTTGTAAAAAATAATTAAATAGATCATTTAAAATTTCTTTATAAAAGATCATAACGGTAACGATCATTGGGCCTAATAAATGCCAAAAAAGTTGACATAATTATCTTTTTTGTAAAAGATAATTTAATAGATCATTTAAAATTTCTTTATAAAAGATCATAACGGTAACGATCATTGGGCCTAATAAATGCCAATAAAGTTGACATAATTATCTTCTTCGTAAAAGATAATTTAATGGATCATTTAAAATTTCTTTATAAAAGATCATAATGGTAACGATCATTGGGCCTAATAAATGCAAAAAAAGTTGACATAATAATCTTCTTTGTAAAAGATAATTTAACAGATCATTTAAAATTTCTTTATAAAAGATCATAACGGTAACGATCATTGGGCCTAATAAATGCTTAAAAGTTGACATAATTATCTTCTTTCTAAAAGATAATTTAATAGATCATTGAAAATTTCTTTATAAAAGATCATAACGGTAACGATCAATGGGCCTAATAAATGCCCAAAAAGTTGACATATTTATCTTCTTTGTTAAAAATAATTAAATAGATCATTTAAAATTTCTTTATAAAAGATCATAATGGTAACGATCATTGGGCCTAA
The DNA here is from genome assembly GCA_037954015.1 of Psophocarpus tetragonolobus. Lineage (NCBI taxonomy): Eukaryota > Viridiplantae > Streptophyta > Magnoliopsida > Fabales > Fabaceae > Psophocarpus > Psophocarpus tetragonolobus. The sequence goes on along the minus strand of CM075688.1, from coordinate 43,901,216 downwards.
GAAATACCAAAAAAGTTGACATAATTATCTTTTTTGTAAAAGATAATTTAATAGATCATTTAAAATTTCTTTATAAAAGATCATAACGGTAACGATCATTGGGCCTAATAAATGCCAAAAAAGTTGACATAATTATCTTCTTCGTAAAAGATAATTTAATGGATCATTTAAAATTTCTTTATAAAAGATCATAATGGTAACGATCATTGGGCCTAATAAATGCAAAAAAAGTTGACATAATAATCTTCTTTGTAAAAGATAATTTAACAGATCATTTAAAATTTCTTTATAAAAGATCATAACGGTAACAATCATTGGGCCTAATAAATGCTTAAAAGTTGACATAATTATCTTCTTTCTAAACGATAATTTAATAGATCATTGGAAATTTCTTTGTAAAAGATCATAACGGTAACGATCATTGGGCCTAATAAATGCCAAAAAAGTTGACATAATTATCTTCTTTGTAAAAGATAATTTAATAGATCGTTTAAAATTCGTTTATTACAAGATCATAACAGTAACGATCATTGGGCCTAATAAATGCTTAAAAGTTGACATAATTATCTTCTTTCTAAAAGATAATTTAATAGATCATTGAAAATTTCTTTATAAAAGATCATAACGGTAACGATCAATGGGCCTAATAAATGCCCAAAAAGTTGACATATTTATCTTCTTTGTAAAAAATAATTAAATAGATCATTTAAAATTTCTTTATAAAAGATCATAACGGTAACGATCATTGGGCCTAATAAATGCCAAAAAAGTTGACATAATTATCTTTTTTGTAAAAGATAATTTAATAGATCATTTAAAATTTCTTTATAAAAGATCATAACGGTAACGATCATTGGGCCTAATAAATGCCAATAAAGTTGACATAATTATCTTCTTCGTAAAAGATAATTTAATGGATCATTTAAAATTTCTTTATAAAAGATCATAATGGTAACGATCATTGGGCCTAATAAATGCAAAAAAAGTTGACATAATAATCTTCTTTGTAAAAGATAATTTAACAGATCATTTAAAATTTCTTTATAAAAGATCATAACGGTAACGATCATTGGGCCTAATAAATGCTTAAAAGTTGACATAATTATCTTCTTTCTAAAAGATAATTTAATAGATCATTGAAAATTTCTTTATAAAAGATCATAACGGTAACGATCAATGGGCCTAATAAATACCCAAAAAGTTGACATATTTATCTTCTTTGTAAAAAATAATTAAATAGATCATTTAAAATTTCTTTATAAAAGATCATAATGGTAACGATCATTGGGCCTAAGAAATACCAAAAAAGTTGACATAATTATCTTTTTTGTAAAAGATAATTTAATAGATCATTTAAAATTTCTTTATAAAAGATCATAACGGTAACGATCATTGGGCCTAATAAATGCCAAAAAAGTTGACATAATTATCTTCTTCGTAAAAGATAATTTAATGGATCATTTAAAATTTCTTTATAAAAGATCATAATGGTAACGATCATTGGGCCTAATAAATGCAAAAAAAGTTGACATAATAATCTTCTTTGTAAAAGATAATTTAACAGATCATTTAAAATTTCTTTATAAAAGATCATAACGGTAACAATCATTGGGCCTAATAAATGCTTAAAAGTTGACATAATTATCTTCTTTCTAAACGATAATTTAATAGATCATTGGAAATTTCTTTGTAAAAGATCATAACGGTAACGATCATTGGGCCTAATAAATGCCAAAAAAGTTGACATAATTATCTTCTTTGTAAAAGATAATTTAATAGATCGTTTAAAATTCGTTTATTAAAAGATCATAACGGTAACGATCATTGGGCCTAATAAATGCTTAAAAGTTGACATAATTATCTTCTTTCTAAAAGATAATTTAATAGATCATTGAAAATTTCTTTATAAAAGATCATAACAGTAACGATCATTGGGCCTAATAAATGCCAATAAAGTTGACATAATTATCTTCTTCGTAAAAGATAATTTAATGGATCATTTAAAATTTCTTTATAAAAGATCATAATGGTAACGATCATTGGGCCTAATAAATGCAAAAAAAGTTGACATAATAATCTTCTTTGTAAAAGATAATTTAACAGATCATTTAAAATTTCTTTATAAAAGATCATAACGGTAACGATCATTGGGCCTAATAAATGCTTAAAAGTTGACATAATTATCTTCTTTCTAAAAGATAATTTAATAGATCATTGAAAATTTCTTTATAAAAGATCATAACGGTAACGATCAATGGGCCTAATAAATGCCCAAAAAGTTGACATATTTATCTTCTTTGTTAAAAATAATTAAATAGATCATTTAAAATTTCTTTATAAAAGATCATAATGGTAACGATCATTGGGCCTAAGAAATACCAAAAAAGTTGACATAATTATCTTTTTTGTAAAAGATAATTTAATAGATCATTTAAAATTTCTTTATAAAAGATCATAACGGTAACGATCATTGGGCCTAATAAATGCCAAAAAAGTTGACATAATTATCTTCTTCGTAAAAGATAATTTAATGGATCATTTAAAATTTCTTTATAAAAGATCATAATGGTAACGATCATTGGGCCTAATAAATGCAAAAAAAGTTGACATAATAATCTTCTTTGTAAAAGATAATTTAACAGATCATTTAAAATTTCTTTATAAAAGATCATAACGGTAACAATCATTGGGCCTAATAAATGCTTAAAAGTTGACATAATTATCTTCTTTCTAAACGATAATTTAATAGATCATTGGAAATTTCTTTGTAAAAGATCATAACGGTAACGATCATTGGGCCTAATAAATGCCAAAAAAGTTGACATAATTATCTTCTTTGTAAAAGATAATTTAATAGATCGTTTAAAATTCGTTTATTACAAGATCATAACAGTAACGATCATTGGGCCTAATAAATGCTTAAAAGTTGATATAATTATCTTCTTTCTAAAAGATAATTTAATAGATCATTGAAAATTTCTTTATAAAAGATCATAACAGTAACGATCAATGGGCCTAATAAATGCCCAAAAAGTTGACATATTTATCTTCTTTGTAAAAAATAATTAAATAGATCATTTAAAATTTCTTTATAAAAGATCATAACGGTAACGATCATTGGGCCTAATAAATGCCAAAAAAGTTGACATAATTATCTTTTTTGTAAAAGATAATTTAATAGATCATTTAAAATTTCTTTATAAAAGATCATAACGGTAACGATCATTGGGCCTAATAAATGCCAATAAAGTTGACATAATTATCTTCTTCGTAAAAGATAATTTAATGGATCATTTAAAATTTCTTTATAAAAGATCATAATGGTAACGATCATTGGGCCTAATAAATGCAAAAAAAGTTGACATAATAATCTTCTTTGTAAAAGATAATTTAACAGATCATTTAAAATTTCTTTATAAAAGATCATAACGGTAACGATCATTGGGCCTAATAAAAGCTTAAAAGTTGACATAATTATCTTCTTTCTAAAAGATAATTTAATAGATCATTGAAAATTTCTTTCTAAAAGATCATAACGATAACGATCAATGGGCCTAATAAATGCCCAAAAAGTTGACATATTTATCTTCTTTGTAAAAAATAATTAAATAGATCATTTAAAATTTCTTTATAAAAGATCATAACGGTAACGATCATTGGGCCTAAGAAATGCCAAAAAAGTTGACATAATTATCTTTTTTGTAAAAGATAATTTAATAGATCATTTAAAATTTCTTTATAAAAGATCATAACGGTAACGATCATTGGGCCTAATAAATGCCAAAAAAGTTGACATAATTATCTTCTTCGTAAAAGATAATTTAATGGATCATTTAAAATTTCTTTATAAAAGATCATAATGGTAACGATCATTGGGCCTAATAAATGCAAAAAAAGTTGACATAATAATCTTCTTTGTAAAAGATAATTTAACAGATCATTTAAAATTTCTTTATAAAAGATCATAACGGTAACGATCATTGGGCCTAATAAATGCCAAAAAAGTTGGCATAATTATCTTCTTTCTAAAAGATAATTTAATGGATCATTTAAAATTTCTTTATAAAAGATCATAACGGTAACGATCATTGGGCCTAATAAATGCAAAAAAAGTTGACATAATAATCTTCTTTGTAAAAGATAATTTAACAGATCATTTAAAATTTCTTTATAAAAGATCATAACGGTAACGATCATTGGGCCTAATAAATGCTTAAAAGTTGACATAATTATCTTCTTTCTAAAAGATAATTTAATAGATCATTGAAAATTTCTTTATAAAAGATCATAACGGTAACGATCAATGGGCCTAATAAATGCCCAAAAAGTTGACATATTTATCTTCTTTGTAAAAAATAATTAAATAGATCATTTAAAATTTCTTTATAAAAGATCATAACGGTAACGATCATTGGGCCTAAGAAATGCCAAAAAAGTTGACATAATTATCTTTTTTGTAAAAGATAATTTAATAGATCATTTAAAATTTCTTTATAAAAGATCATAACGGTAACGATCATTGGGCCTAATAAATGCCAAAAAAGTTGACATAATTATCTTATTCGTAAAAGATAATTTAATGGATCATTTAAAATTTCTTTATAAAAGATCATAATGGTAACGATCATTGGGCCTAATAAATGCAAAAATAGTTGCATAATAATCTTCTTTGTAAAAGATAATTTAACAGATCATTTAAAATTTCTTTATAAAAGATCATAACGGTAACGATCATTGGGCCTAATAAATGCTTAAAAGTTGACATAATTATCTTCTTTCTAAATGATAATTTAATAGATCATTGGAAATTTCTTTGTAAAAGATCATAACGGTAACGATCATTGGGCCTAATAAATGCCAAAAAAGTTGACATAATTATCTTCTTTGTAAAAGATAATTTAATAGATCGTTTAAAATTTGTTTATTAAAAGATCATAACGGTAACGATCATTGGGCCTAATAAATGCTTAAAAGTTGACATAATTATCTTCTTTCTAAAAGATAATTTAATAGATCATTGAAAATTTCATTATAAAAGATCATAACGGTAACGATCAATGGGCCTAATAAATGCCCAAAAAGTTGACATAATTATCTTCTTCGTAAAAGATAATTTAATGGATCATTTAAAATTTCTTTATAAAAGATCATAATGGTAATGATCATTGGGCCTAATAAATGCAAAAATAGTTGCATAATAATCTTCTTTGTAAAAGATAATTTAACAGATCATTTAAAATTTCTTTATAAAAGATCATAACGGTAACGATCATTGGGCCTAATAAATGCTTAAAAGTTGACATAATTATCTTCTTTCTAAAAGATAATTTAATAGATCATTGAAAATTTCTTTATAAAAGATCATAACGGAAACGATCAATGGGCCTAATAAATGCCCAAAAAGTTGACATATTTATCTTCTTTGTAAAAAATAATTAAATAGATCATTTAAAATTTCTTTATAAAAGATCATAACGGTAACGATCATTGGGCCTAATAAATGCCAAAAAAGTTGACATAATTATCTTCTTCGTAAAAGATAATTTAATGGATCATTTAAAATTTCTTTATAAAAGATCATAATGGTAATGATCATTGGGCCTAATAAATGCAAAAATAGTTGCATAATAATCTTCTTTGTAAAAGATAATTTAACAGATCATTTAAAATTTGTTTATAAAAGATCATAACGGTAACGATCATTGGGCTTAAGAAATGCCAAAAAAGTTGACATAATTATCTTTTTTGTAAAAGATAATTTAATAAATCATTTAAAATTTCTTTATAAAAGATCATAACGGTAACGATCATTGGGCCTAATAAATGCCAAAAAAGTTGACATAATTATCTTCTTCGTAAAAGATAATTTAATGGATCATTTAAAATTTCTTTATAAAAGATCATAACGGTAACGATCATTGGGCCTAAGAAATGCCAAAAAAGTTGACATAATTATCTTTTTTGTAAAAGATAATTTAATAGATCATTTAAAATTTCTTTATAAAAGATCATAACGGTAACGATCATTGGGCCTAATAAATGCCAATAAAGTTGACATAATTATCTTCTTCGTAAAAGATAATTTAATGGATCATTTAAAATTTCTTTATAAAAGATCATAATGGTAACGATCATTGGGCCTAATAAATGCAAAAAAAGTTGACATAATAATCTTCTTTGTAAAAGATAATTTAACAGATCATTTAAAATTTCTTTATAAAAGATCATAACGGTAACGATCATTGGGCCTAATAAATGCTTAAAAGTTGACATAATTATCTTCTTTCTAAAAGATAATTTAATAGATCATTGAAAATTTCTTTATAAAAGATCATAACGGTAACGATCAATGGGCCTAATAAATGCCCAAAAAGTTGACATATTTATCTTCTTTGTAAAAAATAATTAAATAGATCATTTAAAATTTCTTTATAAAAGATCATAACGGTAACGATCATTGGGCCTAATAAATGCCAAAAAAGTTGACATAATTATCTTTTTTGTAAAAGATAATTTAATGGATCATTTAAAATTTCTTTATAAAAGATCATAACGGTAACGATCATTGGGCCTAATAAATGCCAATAAAGTTGACATAATTATCTTCTTTGTAAAAGATAATTTAATGGATCATTTAAAATTTCTTTATAAAAGATCATAATGGTAACGATCATTGGGCCTAATAAATGCAAAAAAAGTTGACATAATAATCTTCTTTGTAAAAGATAATTTAACAGATCATTTAAAATTTCTTTATAAAAGATCATAACGGTAACGATCATTGGGCCTAATAAATGCTTAAAAGTTGACATAATTATCTTCTTTCTAAAAGATAATTTAATAGATCATTGAAAATTTCTTTATAAAAGATCATAACGGTAACGATCAATGGGCCTAATAAATGCCCAAAAAGTTGACATATTTATCTTCTTTGTAAAAAATAATTAAATAGATCATTTAAAATTTCTTTATAAAAGATCATAACGGTAACGATCATTGGGCCTAATAAATGCCAAAAAAGTTGACATAATTATCTTTTTTGTAAAAGATAATTTAATAGATCATTTAAAATTTCTTTATAAAAGATCATAACGGTAACGATCATTGGGCCTAATAAATGCCAAAAAAGTTGACATAATTATCTTCTTCGTAAAAGATAATTTAATGGATCATTTAAAATTTCTTTATAAAAGATCATAACGGTAACGATCATTGGGCCTAAGAAATGCCAAAAAAGTTGACATATTTATCTTCTTTGTAAAAAATAATTAAATAGATCATTTAAAATTTCTTTATAAAAGATCATAACGGTAACGATCATTGGGCCTAATAAATGCCAAAAAAGTTGACATAATTATCTTTTTTGTAAAAGATAATTTAATGGATCATTTAAAATTTCTTTATAAAAGATCATAACGGTAACGATCATTGGGCCTAATAAATGCCAATAAAGTTGACATAATTATCTTCTTCGTAAAAGATAATTTAATGGATCATTTAAAATTTCTTTATAAAAGATCATAATGGTAACGATCATTGGGCCTAATAAATGCAAAAAAAGTTGACATAATAATCTTCTTTGTAAAAGATAATTTAACAGATCATTTAAAATTTCTTTATAAAAGATCATAACGGTAACGATCATTGGGCCTAATAAATGCTTAAAAGTTGACATAATTATCTTCTTTCTAAAAGATAATTTAATAGATCATTGAAAATTTCTTTATAAAAGATCATAACGGTAACGATCAATGGGCCTAATAAATGCCCAAAAAGTTGACATATTTATCTTCTTTGTAAAAAATAATTAAATAGATCATTTAAAATTTCTTTATAAAAGATCATAACGGTAACGATCATTGGGCCTAATAAATGCCAATAAAGTTGACATAATTATCTTCTTCGTAAAAGATAATTTAATGGATCATTTAAAATTTCTTTATAAAAGATCATAATGGTAACGATCATTGGGCCTAATAAATGCAAAAAAAGTTGACATAATAATCTTCTTTGTAAAAGATAATTTAACAGATCATTTAAAATTTCTTTATAAAAGATCATAACGGTAACGATCATTGGGCCTAATAAATGCTTAAAAGTTGACATAATTATCTTCTTTCTAAAAGATAATTTAATAGATCATTGAAAATTTCTTTATAAAAGATCATAACGGTAACGATCAATGGGCTAATAAATGCCCAAAAAGTTGACATATTTATCTTCTTTGTAAAAAATAATTAAATAGATCATTTAAAATTTCTTTATAAAAGATCATAACGGTAACGATCATTGGGCCTAATAAATGCCAATAAAGTTGACATAATTATCTTCTTCGTAAAAGATAATTTAATGGATCATTTAAAATTTCTTTATAAAAGATCATAATGGTAACGATCATTGGGCCTAATAAATGCAAAAAAAGTTGACATAATAATCTTCTTTGTAAAAGATAATTTAACAGATCATTTAAAATTTCTTTATAAAAGATCATAACGGTAACGATCATTGGGCCTAATAAATGCTTAAAAGTTGACATAATTATCTTCTTTCTAAAAGATAATTTAATAGATCATTGAAAATTTCTTTATAAAAGATCATAACGGTAACGATCAATGGGCCTAATAAATGCCCAAAAAGTTGACATATTTATCTTCTTTGTAAAAAATAATTAAATAGATCATTTAAAATTTCTTTATAAAAGATCATAACGGTAACGATCATTGGGCCTAATAAATGCCAAAAAAGTTGACATAATTATCTTTTTTGTAAAAGATAATTTAATAGATCATTTAAAATTTCTTTATAAAAGATCATAACGGTAACGATCATTGGGCCTAATAAATGCCAATAAAGTTGACATAATTATCTTCTTCGTAAAAGATAATTTAATGGATCATTTAAAATTTCTTTATAAAAGATCATAATGTTAACGATCATTGGGCCTAATAAATGCAAAAAAAGTTGCATAATAATGTTCTTTGTAAAAGATAATTTAACAGATCATTTAAAATTTCTTTATAAAAGATCATAACGGTAACGATCATTGGGCCTAATAAATGCTTAAAAGTTGACATAATTATCTTCTTTCTAAAAGATAATTTAATAGATCATTGAAAATTTCTTTATAAAAGATCATAACGGTAACGATCAATGGGCCTAATAAATGCCCAAAAAGTTGACATATTTATCTTCTTTGTAAAAAATAATTAAATAGATCATTTAAAATTTCTTTATAAAAGATCATAATGGTAACGATCATTGGGCGTAAGAAATACCAAAAAAGTTGACATAATTATCTTTTTTGTAAAAGATAATTTAATAGATCATTTAAAATTTCTTTATAAAAGATCATAACGGTAACGATCATTGGGCCTAATAAATGCCAAAAAAGTTGACATAATTATCTTCTTCGTAAAAGATAATTTAATGGATCATTTAAAATTTCTTTATAAAAGATCATAATGGTAACGATCATTGGGCTTAATAAATGGAAAAAAAGTTGACATAATAATCTTCTTTGTAAAAGATAATTTAACAGATCATTTAAAATTTCTTTATAAAAGATCATAACGGTAACAATCATTGGGCCTAATAAATGCTTAAAAGTTGACATAATTATCTTCCTTCTAAACGATAATTTAATAGATCATTGGAAATTTCTTTGTAAAAGATCATAACGGTAACGATCATTGGGCCTAATAAATGCCAAAAAAGTTGACATAATTATCTTCTTTGTAAAAGATAATTTAAGAGATCGTTTAAAATTCGTTTATTAAAAGATCATAACGGTAACGATCATTGGGCCTAATAAATGCTTAAAAGTTGACATAATTATCTTCTTTCTAAAAGATAATTTAATAGATCATTGAAAATTTCTTTATAAAAGATCATAACGGTAACTATCAATGGGCCTAATAAATGCCCAAAAAGTTGACATATTTATCTTCTTTGTAAAAAATAATTAAATAGATCATTTAAAATTTCTTTATAAAAGATCATAACGGTAACGATCATTGGGCCTAATAAATGCCAAAAAAGTTGACATAATTATCTTTTTTGTAAAAGATAATTTAATAGATCATTTAAAATTTCTTTATAAAAGATCATAACGGTAACGATCATTGGGCCTAATAAATGCCAATAAAGTTGACATAATTATCTTCTTCGTAAAAGATAATTTAATGGATCATTTAAAATTTCTTTATAAAAGATCATAATGGTAACGATCATTGGGCCTAATAAATGCAAAAAAAGTTGACATAATAATTTTCTTTGTAAAAGATAATTTAACAGATCATTTAAAATTTCTTTATAAAAGATCATAACGGTAACGATCATTGGGCCTAATAAATGCTTAAAAGTTGACATAATTATCTTCTTTCTAAAAGATAATTTAATAGATCATTGAAAATTTCTTTATAAAAGATCATAATGGTAACGATCAATGGGCCTAATAAATGCCCAAAAAGTTGACATATTTATCTTCTTTGTAAAAAATAATTAAATAGATCATTTAAAATTTCTTTATAAAAGATCATAATGGTAACGATCATTGGGCCTAAGAAATACCAAAAAAGTTGACATAATTATCTTCTTCGTAAAAGATAATTTAATGGATCATTTAAAATTTCTTTATAAAAGATCATAATGGTAACGATCATTGGGCCTAATAAATGCAAAAAAAGTTGACATAATAATCTTCTTTGTAAAAGATAATTTAACAGATCATTTAAAATTTCTTTATAAAAGATCATAACGGTAACGATCATTGGGCCTAATAAATGCTTAAAAGTTGACATAATTATCTTCTTTCTAAAAGATAATTTAATAGATCATTGAAAATTTCTTTATAAAAGATCATAACGGTAACGATCAATGGGCCTAATAAATGCCCAAAAAGTTGACATATTTATCTTCTTTGTAAAAAATAATTAAATAGATCATTTAAAATTTCTTTATAAAAGATCATAACGGTAACGATCATTGGGCCTAATAAATGCCAATAAAGTTGACATAATTATTTTCTTCGTAAAAGATAATTTAATGGATCATTTAAAATTTCTTTATAAAAGATCATAATGGTAACGATCATTGGGCCTAATAAATGCAAAAAAAGTTGACATAATAATCTTCTTTGTAAAAGATAATTTAACAGATCATTTAAAATTTCTTTATAAAAGATCATAACGGTAACGATCATTGGGCCTAATAAATGCTTAAAAGTTGACATAATTATCTTCTTTCTAAAAGATAATTTAATAGATCATTGAAAATTTCTTTATAAAAGATCATAACGGTAACGATCAATGGGCTAATAAATGCCCAAAAAGTTGACATATTTATCTTCTTTGTAAAAAATAATTAAATAGATCATTTAAAATTTCTTTATAAAAGATCATAACGGTAACGATCATTGGGCCTAATAAATGCCAATAAAGTTGACATAATTATCTTCTTCGTAAAAGATAATTTAATGGATCATTTAAAATTTCTTTATAAAAGATCATAATGGTAACGATCATTGGGCCTAATAAATGCAAAAAAAGTTGACATAATAATCTTCTTTGTAAAAGATAATTTAACAGATCATTTAAAATTTCTTTATAAAAGATCATAACGGTAACGATCATTGGGCCTAATAAATGCTTAAAAGTTGACATAATTATCTTCTTTCTAAAAGATAATTTAATAGATCATTGAAAATTTCTTTATAAAAGATCATAACGGTAACGATCAATGGGCCTAATAAATGCCCAAAAAGTTGACATATTTATCTTCTTTGTAAAAAATAATTAAATAGATCATTTAAAATTTCTTTATAAAAGATCATAACGGTAACGATCATTGGGCCTAATAAATGCCAAAAAAGTTGACATAATTATCTTTTTTGTAAAAGATAATTTAATAGATCATTTAAAATTTCTTTATAAAAGATCATAACGGTAACGATCATTGGGCCTAATAAATGCCAATAAAGTTGACATAATTATCTTCTTCGTAAAAGATAATTTAATGGATCATTTAAAATTTCTTTATAAAAGATCATAATGTTAACGATCATTGGGCCTAATAAATGCAAAAAAAGTTGCATAATAATGTTCTTTGTAAAAGATAATTTAACAGATCATTTAAAATTTCTTTATAAAAGATCATAACGGTAACGATCATTGGGCCTAATAAATGCTTAAAAGTTGACATAATTATCTTCTTTCTAAAAGATAATTTAATAGATCATTGAAAATTTCTTTATAAAAGATCATAACGGTAACGATCAATGGGCCTAATAAATGCCCAAAAAGTTGACATATTTATCTTCTTTGTAAAAAATAATTAAATAGATCATTTAAAATTTCTTTATAAAAGATCATAATGGTAACGATCATTGGGCGTAAGAAATACCAAAAAAGTTGACATAATTATCTTTTTTGTAAAAGATAATTTAATAGATCATTTAAAATTTCTTTATAAAAGATCATAACGGTAACGATCATTGGGCCTAATAAATGCCAAAAAAGTTGACATAATTATCTTCTTCGTAAAAGATAATTTAATGGATCATTTAAAATTTCTTTATAAAAGATCATAATGGTAACGATCATTGGGCTTAATAAATGGAAAAAAAGTTGACATAATAATCTTCTTTGTAAAAGATAATTTAACAGATCATTTAAAATTTCTTTATAAAAGATCATAACGGTAACAATCATTGGGCCTAATAAATGCTTAAAAGTTGACATAATTATCTTCCTTCTAAACGATAATTTAATAGATCATTGGAAATTTCTTTGTAAAAGATCATAACGGTAACGATCATTGGGCCTAATAAATGCCAAAAAAGTTGACATAATTATCTTCTTTGTAAAAGATAATTTAAGAGATCGTTTAAAATTCGTTTATTAAAAGATCATAACGGTAACGATCATTGGGCCTAATAAATGCTTAAAAGTTGACATAATTATCTTCTTTCTAAAAGATAATTTAATAGATCATTGAAAATTTCTTTATAAAAGATCATAACGGTAACTATCAATGGGCCTAATAAATGCCCAAAAAGTTGACATATTTATCTTCTTTGTAAAAAATAATTAAATAGATCATTTAAAATTTCTTTATAAAAGATCATAACGGTAACGATCATTGGGCCTAATAAATGCCAAAAAAGTTGACATAATTATCTTTTTTGTAAAAGATAATTTAATAGATCATTTAAAATTTCTTTATAAAAGATCATAACGGTAACGATCATTGGGCCTAATAAATGCCAATAAAGTTGACATAATTATCTTCTTCGTAAAAGATAATTTAATGGATCATTTAAAATTTCTTTATAAAAGATCATAATGGTAACGATCATTGGGCCTAATAAATGCAAAAAAAGTTGACATAATAATTTTCTTTGTAAAAGATAATTTAACAGATCATTTAAAATTTCTTTATAAAAGATCATAACGGTAACGATCATTGGGCCTAATAAATGCTTAAAAGTTGACATAATTATCTTCTTTCTAAAAGATAATTTAATAGATCATTGAAAATTTCTTTATAAAAGATCATAATGGTAACGATCAATGGGCCTAATAAATGCCCAAAAAGTTGACATATTTATCTTCTTTGTAAAAAATAATTAAATAGATCATTTAAAATTTCTTTATAAAAGATCATAATGGTAACGATCATTGGGCCTAAGAAATACCAAAAAAGTTGACATAATTATCTTCTTCGTAAAAGATAATTTAATGGATCATTTAAAATTTCTTTATAAAAGATCATAATGGTAACGATCATTGGGCCTAATAAATGCAAAAAAAGTTGACATAATAATCTTCTTTGTAAAAGATAATTTAACAGATCATTTAAAATTTCTTTATAAAAGATCATAACGGTAACGATCATTGGGCCTAATAAATGCTTAAAAGTTGACATAATTATCTTCTTTCTAAAAGATAATTTAATAGATCATTGAAAATTTCTTTATAAAAGATCATAACGGTAACGATCAATGGGCCTAATAAATGCCCAAAAAGTTGACATATTTATCTTCTTTGTAAAAAATAATTAAATAGATCATTTAAAATTTCTTTATAAAAGATCATAACGGTAACGATGATTGGGCCTAATAAATGCCAAAAAAGTTGACATAATTATCTTTTTTGTAAAAGATGATTTAATAGATCATTTAAAATTTCTTTATAAAAGATCATAACGGTAACGATCATTGGGCCTAATAAATGCCAATAAAGTTGACATAATTATCTTCTTCGTAAAAGATAATTTAATGGATCATTTAAAATTTCTTTATAAAAGATCATAATGGTAACGATCATTGGGCCTAATAAATGCAAAAAAAGTTGACATAATAATGTTCTGTGTAAAAGATAATTTAACAGATCATGTAAAATTTCTTTATAAAAGATCATAACGGTAACGATCATTGGGCCTAATAAATGCTTAAAAGTTGACATAATTATCTTCTTTCTAAACGATAATTTAATAGATCATTGGAAATTTCTTTGTAAAAGATCATAACGGTAACGATCATTGGGCCTAATAAATGCCAAAAAAGTTGACATAATTATCTTCTTTGTAAAAGATAATTTAATAGATCGTTTAAAATTCGTTTATTAAAAGATCATAACGCTAACGATCATTGGGCCTAATAAATGCTTAAAAGTTGACATAATTATCTTCTTTCTAAAAGATAATTTAATAGATCATTGAAAATTTCTTTATAAAAGATCATAACGGTAACGATCAATGGGGCTAATAAATGCCCAAAAAGTTGACATATTTATCTTATTTGTAAAAAATAATTAAATAGATCATTTAAAATTTCTTTATAAAAGATCATAACGGTAACGATCATTGGGCCTAATAAATGCCAAAAAAGTTGACATAATTATCTTTTTTGTAAAAGATAATTTAATAGATCATTTAAAATTTCTTTATAAAAGATCATAACGGTAACGATCATTGGGCCTAATAAATGCCAATAAAGTTGACATAATTATCTTCTTCGTAAAAGATAATTTAATGGATCATTTAAAATTTCTTTATAAAAGATCATAATGGTAACGATCATTGGGCCTAATAAATGCAAAAAAAGTTGACATAATAATGTTCTGTGTAAAAGATAATTTAACAGATCATGTAAAATTTCTTTATAAAAGATCATAACGGTAACGATCATTGGGCCTAATAAATGCTTAAAAGTTGACATAATTATCTTCTTTCTAAACGATAATTTAATAGATCATTGGAAATTTCTTTGTAAAAGATCATAACGGTAACGATCATTGGGCCTAATAAATGCCAAAAAAGTTGACATAATTATCTTCTTTGTAAAAGATAATTTAATAGATCGTTTAAAATTCGTTTATTAAAAGATCATAACGCTAACGATCATTGGGCCTAATAAATGCTTAAAAGTTGACATAATTATCTTCTTTCTAAAAGATAATTTAATAGATCATTGAAAATTTCTTTATAAAAGATCATAACGGTAACGATCAATGGGGCTAATAAATGCCCAAAAAGTTGACATATTTATCTTATTTGTAAAAAATAATTAAATAGATCATTTAAAATTTCTTTATAAAAGATCATAACGGTAACGATCATTGGGCCTAATAAATGCCAAAAAAGTTGACATAATTATCTTTTTTGTAAAAGATAATTTAATAGATCATTTAAAATTTCTTTATAAAAGATCATAACGGTAACGATCATTGGGCCTAATAAATGCCAATAAAGTTGACATAATTATCTTCTTCGTAAAAGATAATTTAATGGATCATTTAAAATTTCTTTATAAAAGATCATAATGGTAACGATCATTGGGCCTAATAAATGCAAAAAAAGTTGACATAATAATCTTCTTTGTAAAAGATAATTTAACAGATCATTTAAAATTCCTTTATAAAAGATCATAACGGTAACGATCATTGGGCCTAATAAATGCTTAAAAGTTGACATAATTATCTTCTTTCTAAAAGATAATTTAATAGATCATTGAAAATTTCTTTATAAAAGATCATAACGGTAACGATCAATGGGCCTAATAAATGCCCAAAAAGTTGACATATTTATCTTCTTTGTAAAAAATAATTAAATAGATCATTTAAAATTTCTTTATAAAAGATCATAACGGTAACGATCATTGGGCCTAAGAAATGCCAAAAAAGTTGACATAATTATCTTTTTTTTAAAAGATAATTTAATAGATCATTTAAAATTTCTTTATAAAAGATCATAACGGTAACGATCATTGGGCCTAATAAATGCCAAAAAAGTTGACATAATTATCTTTTTTGTAAAAGATAATTTAATGGATCATTTAAAATTTCTTTATAAAAGATCATAACGGTAACGATCATTGGGCCTAATAAATGCCAATAAAGTTGACATAATTATCTTCTTCGTAAAAGATAATTTAATGGATCATTTAAAATTTCTTTATAAAAGATCATAATGGTAACGATCATTGGGCCTAATAAATGCAAAAAAAGTTGACATAATAATCTTCTTTGTAAAAGATAATTTAACAGATCATTTAAAATTCCTTTATAAAAGATCATAACGGTAACGATCATTGGGCCTAATAAATGCTTAAAAGTTGACATAATTATCTTCTTCCTAAAAGATCATTTAATAGATCATTGAAAATTTCTTTATAAAAGATCATAACGGTAACGATCAATGGGCCTAATAAATGCCCAAAAAGTTGACATATTTATCTTCTTTGTAAAAAATAATTAAATAGATCATTTAAAATTTCTTTATAAAAGATCATAACGGTAACGATCATTGGGCCTAAGAAATGCCAAAAAAGTTGACATAATTATCTTTTTTTTAAAAGATAATTTAATAGATCATTTAAAATTTCTTTATAAAAGATCATAACGGTAACGATCATTGGGCCTAATAAATGCCAAAAAAGTTGACATAATTATCTTTTTTGTAAAAGATAATTTAATGGATCATTTAAAATTTCTTTATAAAAGATCATAACGGTAACGATCATTGGGCCTAATAAATGCCAATAAAGTTGACATAATTATCTTCTTCGTAAAAGATAATTTAATGCATCATTTAAAATTTCTTTATAAAAGATCATAATGGTAACGATCATTGGGCCTAATAAATGCAAAAAAAGTTGACATAATAATCTTCTTTGTAAAAGATAATTTAACAGATCATTTAAAATTTCTTTATAAAAGATCATAACGGTAACGATCATTGGGCCTAATAAATGCTTAAAAGTTGACATAATTATCTTCTTTCTAAAAGAAAATTTAATAGATCATTGAAAATTTCTTTATAAAAGATCATAACGGTAACGATCAATGGGGCTAATAAATGCCCAAAAAGTTGACATATTTATCTTTTTTGTAAAAGATAATTTAATAGATCATTTAAAATTTCTTTATAAAAGATCGTAACGGTAACGATCATTGGGCCTAATAAATGCCAAAAAAGTTGACATAATTATCTTCTTCGTAAAAGATAATTCAATGGATCATTTAAATTTCTTTATAAAAGATCATAATGGTAATGATCATTGGGCCTAATAAATGCAAAAATAGTTGCATAATAATCTTCTTTGTAAAAGATAATTTAACAGATCATTTAAAATTCCTTTATAAAAGATCATAACGGTAACGATCATTGGGCCTAATAAATGCTTAAAAGTTGACATAATTATCTTCTTTCTAAAAGATAATTTAATAGATCATTGAAAATTTCTTTATAAAAGATCATAACGGTAACGATCAATGGGCCTAATAAATGCCCAAAAAGTTGACATATTTATCTTCTTTGTAAAAAATAATTAAATAGATCATTTAAAATTTCTTTATAAAAGATCATAACGGTAACGATCATTGGGCCTAAGAAATGCCAAAAAAGTTGACATAATTATCTTTTTTGTAAAAGATAATTTAATAGATCATTTAAAATTTCTTTATAAAAGATCATAACGGTAACGATCATTGGGCCTAATAAATGCCAGTAAAGTTGACATAATTATCTTCTTCGTAAAAGATAATTTAATGGATCATTTAAAATTTCTTTATAAAAGATCATAATGGTAACGATCATTGGGCCTAATAAATGCAAAAAAAGTTGACATAATAATCTTCTTTGTAAAAGATAATTTAACAGATCATTTAAAATTTCTTTATAAAAGATCATAACGGTAACGATCATTGGGCCTAATAAATGCTTAAAAGTTGACATAATTATCTTCTTTCTAAAAGATAATTTAATAGATCATTGAAAATTTCTTTATAAAAGATCATAACGGTAACGATCAATGGGCCTAATAAATGCCCAAAAAGTTGACATATTTATCTTCTTTGTAAAAAATAATTAAATAGATCATTTAAAATTTCTTTATAAAAGATCATAACGGTAACGATCATTGGGCCTAAGAAATGCCAAAAAAGTTGACATAATTATCTTTTTTTTAAAAGATAATTTAATAGATCATTTAAAATTTCTTTATAAAAGATCATAACGGTAACGATCATTGGGCCTAATAAAAGCCAAAAAAGTTGACATAATTATCTTTTTTGTAAAAGATAATTTAATGGATCATTTAAAATTTCTTTATAAAAGATCATAACGGTAACGATCATTGGGCCTAATAAATGCCAATAAAGTTGACATAATTATCTTCTTCGTAAAAGATAATTTAATGCATCATTTAAAATTTCTTTATAAAAGATCATAATGGTAACGATCATTGGGCCTAATAAATGCAAAAAAAGTTGACATAATAATCTTCTTTGTAAAAGATAATTTAACAGATCATTTAAAATTTCTTTATAAAAGATCATAACGGTAACGATCATTGGGCCTAATAAATGCTTAAAAGTTGACATAATTATCTTCTTTCTAAAAGAAAATTTAATAGATCATTGAAAATTTCTTTATAAAAGATCATAACGGTAACGATCAATGGGGCTAATAAATGCCCAAAAAGTTGACATATTTATCTTTTTTGTAAAAGATAATTTAATAGATCATTTAAAATTTCTTTATAAAAGATCATAACGGTAACGATCATTGGGCCTAATAAATGCCAAAAAAGTTGACATAATTATCTTCTTCGTAAAAGATAATTCAATGGATCATTTAAATTTCTTTATAAAAGATCATAATGGTAATGATCATTGGGCCTAATAAATGCAAAAATAGTTGCATAATAATCTTCTTTGTAAAAGATAATTTAACAGATCATTTAAAATTCCTTTATAAAAGATCATAACGGTAACGATCATTGGGCCTAATAAATGCTTAAAAGTTGACATAATTATCTTCTTTCTAAAAGATAATTTAATAGATCATTGAAAATTTCTTTATAAAAGATCATAACGGTAACGATCAATGGGCCTAATAAATGCCCAAAAAGTTGACATATTTATCTTCTTTGTAAAAAATAATTAAATAGATCATTTAAAATTTCTTTATAAAAGATCATAACGGTAACGATCATTGGGCCTAAGAAATGCCAAAAAAGTTGACATAATTATCTTTTTTGTAAAAGATAATTTAATAGATCATTTAAAATTTCTTTATAAAAGATCATAACGGTAACGATCATTGGGCCTAATAAATGCCAGTAAAGTTGACATAATTATCTTCTTCGTAAAAGATAATTTAATGGATCATTTAAAATTTCTTTATAAAAGATCATAATGGTAACGATCATTGGGCCTAATAAATGCAAAAAAAGTTGACATAATAATCTTCTTTGTAAAAGATAATTTAACAGATCATTTAAAATTTCTTTATAAAAGATCATAACGGTAACGATCATTGGGCCTAATAAATGCTTAAAAGTTGACATAATTATCTTCTTTCTAAAAGATAATTTAATAGATCATTGAAAATTTCTTTATAAAAGATCATAACGGTAACGATCAATGGGCCTAATAAATGCCCAAAAAGTTGACATATTTATCTTCTTTGTAAAAAATAATTAAATAGATCATTTAAAATTTCTTTATAAAAGATCATAACGGTAACGATCATTGGGCCTAAGAAATGCCAAAAAAGTTGACATAATTATCTTTTTTTTAAAAGATAATTTAATAGATCATTTAAAATTTCTTTATAAAAGATCATAACGGTAACGATCATTGGGCCTAATAAATGCCAAAAAAGTTGACATAATTATCTTTTTTGTAAAAGATAATTTAATGGATCATTTAAAATTTCTTTATAAAAGATCATAACGGTAACGATCATTGGGCCTAATAAATGCCAATAAAGTTGACATAATTATCTTCTTCGTAAAAGATAATTTAATGCATCATTTAAAATTTCTTTATAAAAGATCATAATGGTAACGATCATTGGGCCTAATAAATGCAAAAAAAGTTGACATAATAATCTTCTTTGTAAAAGATAATTTAACAGATCATTTAAAATTTCTTTATAAAAGATCATAACGGTAACGATCATTGGGCCTAATAAATGCTTAAAAGTTGACATAATTATCTTCTTTCTAAAAGAAAATTTAATAGATCATTGAAAATTTCTTTATAAAAGATCATAACGGTAACGATCAATGGGGCTAATAAATGCCCAAAAAGTTGACATATTTATCTTTTTTGTAAAAGATAATTTAATAGATCATTTAAAATTTCTTTATAAAAGATCATAACGGTAACGATCATTGGGCCTAATAAATGCCAAAAAAGTTGACATAATTATCTTCTTCGTAAAAGATAATTCAATGGATCATTTAAATTTCTTTATAAAAGATCATAATGGTAATGATCATTGGGCCTAATAAATGCAAAAATAGTTGCATAATAATCTTCTTTGTAAAAGATAATTTAACAGATCATTTAAAATTCCTTTATAAAAGATCATAACGGTAACGATCATTGGGCCTAATAAATGCTTAAAAGTTGACATAATTATCTTCTTTCTAAAAGATAATTTAATAGATCATTGAAAATTTCTTTATAAAAGATCATAACGGTAACGATCAATGGGCCTAATAAATGCCCAAAAAGTTGACATATTTATCTTCTTTGTAAAAAATAATTAAATAGATCATTTAAAATTTCTTTATAAAAGATCATAACGGTAACGATCATTGGGCCTAAGAAATGCCAAAAAAGTTGACATAATTATCTTTTTTGTAAAAGATAATTTAATAGATCATTTAAAATTTCTTTATAAAAGATCATAACGGTAACGATCATTGGGCCTAATAAATGCCAATAAAGTTGACATAATTATCTTCTTCGTAAAAGATAATTTAATGGATCATTTAAAATTTCTTTATAAAAGATCATAATGGTAACGATCATTGGGCCTAATAAATGCAAAAAAAGTTGACATAATAATCTTCTTTGTAAAAGATAATTTAACAGATCATTTAAAATTTCTTTATAAAAGATCATAACGGTAACGATCATTGGGCCTAATAAATGCTTAAAAGTTGACATAATTATCTTCTTTCTAAAAGATAATTTAATAGATCATTGAAAATTTCTTTATAAAAGATCATAACGGTAACGATCAATGGGCCTAATAAATGCCCAAAAAGTTGACATATTTATCTTCTTTGTAAAAAATAATTAAATAGATCATTTAAAATTTCTTTATAAAAGATCATAACGGTAACGATCATTGGGCCTAATAAATGCCAAAAAAGTTGACATAATTATCTTTTTTGTAAAAGATAATTTAATGGATCATTTAAAATTTCTTTATAAAAGATCATAACGGTAACGATCATTGGGCCTAATAAATGCCAATAAAGTTGACATAATTATCTTCTTCGTAAAAGATAATTTAATGCATCATTTAAAATTTCTTTATAAAAGATCATAATGGTAACGATCATTGGGCCTAATAAATGCAAAAAAAGTTGACATAATAATCTTCTTTGTAAAAGATAATTTAACAGATCATTTAAAATTTCTTTATAAAAGATCATAACGGTAACGATCATTGGGCCTAATAAATGCTTAAAAGTTGACATAATTATCTTCTTTCTAAAAGATAATTTAATAGATCATTGAAAATTTCTTTATAAAAGATCATAACGGTAACGATCAATGGGCCTAATAAATGCCCAAAAAGTTGACATATTTATCTTCTTTGTAAAAAATAATTAAATAGATCATTTAAAATTTCTTTATAAAAGATCATAACGGTAACGATCATTGGGCCTAATAAATGCCAAAAAAGTTGACATAATTATCTTTTTTGTAAAAGATAATTTAATAGATCATTTAAAATTTCTTTATAAAAGATCATAACGGTAACGATCATTGGGCCTAATAAATGCCAATAAAGTTGACATAATTATCTTCTTCGTAAAAGATAATTTAATGGATCATTTAAAATTTCTTTATAAAAGATCATAATGGTAACGATCATTGGGCCTAATAAATGCAAAAAAAGTTGACATAATAATGTTCTGTGTAAAAGATAATTTAACAGATCATTTAAAATTTCTTTATAAAAGATCATAACGGTAACGATCATTGGGCCTAATAAATGCTTAAAAGTTGACATAATTATCTTCTTTCTAAACGATAATTTAATAGATCATTGGAAATTTCTTTGTAAAAGATCATAACGGTAACGATCATTGGGCCTAATAAATGCCAAAAAAGTTGACATAATAATCTTCTTTGTAAAAGATAATTTAACAGATCATTTAAAATTTCTTTATAAAAGATCATAACGGTAACGATCATTGGGCCTAATAAATGCTTAAAAGTTGACATAATTATCTTCTTTCTAAAAGATAATTTAATAGATCATTGAAAATTTCTTTATAAAAGATCATAACGGTAACGATCAATGGGCCTAATAAATGCCCAAAAAGTTGACATATTTATCTTCTTTGTAAAAAATAATTAAATAGATCATTTAAAATTTCTTTATAAAAGATCATAACGGTAACGATCATTGGGCCTAATAAATGCCAAAAAAGTTGACATAATTATCTTTTTTGTAAAAGATAATTTAATAGATCATTTAAAATTTCTTTATAAAAGATCATAACGGTAACGATCATTGGGCCTAATAAATGCCAATAAAGTTGACATAATTATCTTCTTCGTAAAAGATAATTTAATGGATCATTTAAAATTTCTTTATAAAAGATCATAATGGTAACGATCATTGGGCCTAATAAATGCAAAAAAAGTTGACATAATAATGTTCTGTGTAAAAGATAATTTAACAGATCATTTAAAATTTCTTTATAAAAGATCATAACGGTAACGATCATTGGGCCTAATAAATGCTTAAAAGTTGACATAATTATCTTTTTTCTAAACGATAATTTAATAGATCATTGGAAATTTCTTTGTAAAAGATCATAACGGTAACGATCATTGGGCCTAATAAATGCCAAAAAAGTTGACATAATTATCTTCTTTGTAAAAGATAATTTAATAGATCGTTTAAAATTCGTTTATTAAAAGATCATAACGGTAACGATCATTGGGCCTAATAAATGCTTAAAAGTTGACATAATTATCTTCTTTCTAAAAGATAATTTAATAGATCATTGAAAATTTCTTTATAAAAGATCATAACGGTAACGATCAATGGGCCTAATAAATGCCCAAAAAGTTGACATATTTATCTTATTTGTAAAAAATAATTAAATAGATCATTTAAAATTTCTTTATAAAAGATCATAACGGTAACGATCATTGGGCCTAATAAATGCCAAAAAAGTTGACATAATTATCTTTTTTGTAAAAGATAATTTAATAGATCATTTAAAATTTCTTTATAAAAGATCATAACGGTAACGATCATTGGGCCTAATAAATGCCAAAAAAGTTGACATAATTATCTTCTTCGTAAAAGATAATTCAATGGATCATTTAAAATTTCTTTATAAAAGATCATAATGGTAATGATCATTGGGCCTAATAAATGCAAAAATAGTTGCATAATAATCTTCTTTGTAAAAGATAATTTAACAGATCATTTAAAATTCCTTTATAAAAGATCATAACGGTAACGATCATTGGGCCTAATAAATGCTTAAAAGTTGACATAATTATCTTCTTTCTAAAAGATAATTTAATAGATCATTGAAAATTTCTTTATAAAAGATCATAACGGTAACGATCAATGAGCCTAATAAATGCCCAAAAAGTTGACATATTTATCTTCTTTGTAAAAAATAATTAAATAGATCATTTAAAATTTCTTTATAAAAGATCATAACGGTAACGATCATTGGGCCTAAGAAATGCCAAAAAAGTTGACATAATTATCTTTTTTGTAAAAGATAATTTAATAGATCATTTAAAATTTCTTTATAAAAGATCATAACGGTAACGATCATTGGGCCTAATAAATGCCAATAAAGTTGACATAATTATCTTCTTCGTAAAAGATAATTTAATGGATCATTTAAAATTTCTTTATAAAAGATCATAATGGTAACGATCATTGGGCCTAATAAATGCAAAAAAAGTTGACATAATAATCTTCTTTGTAAAAGATAATTTAACAGATCATTTAAAATTTCTTTATAAAAGATCATAACGGTAACGATCATTGGGCCTAATAAATGCTTAAAAGTTGACATAATTATCTTCTTTCTAAAAGATAATTTAATAGATCATTGAAAATTTCTTTATAAAAGATCATAACGGTAACGATCAATGGGCCTAATAAATGCCCAAAAAATTGACATATTTATCTTCTTTGTAAAAAATAATTAAATAGATCATTTAAAATTTCTTTATAAAAGATCATAACGGTAACGATCATTGGGCCTAATAAATGCCAAAAAAGTTGACATAATTATCTTTTTTGTAAAAGATAATTTAATGGATCATTTAAAATTTCTTTATAAAAGATCATAACGGTAACGATCATTGGGCCTAATAAATGCCAATAAAGTTGACATAATTATCTTCTTTGTAAAAGATAATTTAACAGATCATTTAAAATTTCTTTATAAAAGATCATAACGGTAACGATCATTGGGCCTAATAAATGCTTAAAAGTTGACATAATTATCTTCTTTCTAAAAGATAATTTAATAGATCATTTAAAATTCCTTTATAAAAGATCATAACGGTAACGATCATTGGGCCTAATAAATGCTTAAAAGTTGACATAATTATCTTCTTTCTAAAAGATAATTTAATAGATCATTGAAAATTTCTTTATAAAAGATCATAACGGTAACGATCAATGAGCCTAATAAATGCCCAAAAAGTTGACATATTTATCTTCTTTGTAAAAAATAATTAAATAGATCATTTAAAATTTCTTTATAAAAGATCATAACGGTAACGATCATTGGGCCTAAGAAATGCCAAAAAAGTTGACATAATTATCTTTTTTGTAAAAGATAATTTAATAGATCATTTAAAATTTCTTTATAAAAGATCATAACGGTAACGATCATTGGGCCTAATAAATGCCAATAAAGTTGACATAATTATCTTCTTCGTAAAAGATAATTTAATGGATCATTTAAAATTTCTTTATAAAAGATCATAATGGTAACGATCATTGGGCCTAATAAATGCAAAAAAAGTTGACATAATAATCTTCTTTGTAAAAGATAATTTAACAGATCATTTAAAATTTCTTTATAAAAGATCATAACGGTAACGATCATTGGGCCTAATAAATGCTTAAAAGTTGACATAATTATCTTCTTTCTAAAAGATAATTTAATAGATCATTGAAAATTTCTTTATAAAAGATCATAACGGTAACGATCAATGGGCCTAATAAATGCCCAAAAAGTTGACATATTTATCTTCTTTGTAAAAAATAATTAAATAGATCATTTAAAATTTCTTTATAAAAGATCATAACGGTAACGATCATTGGGCCTAATAAATGCCAAAAAAGTTGACATAATTATCTTTTTTGTAAAAGATAATTTAATGGATCATTTAAAATTTCTTTATAAAAGATCATAACGGTAACGATCATTGGGCCTAATAAATGCCAATAAAGTTGACATAATTATCTTCTTAGTAAAAGATAATTTAATGGATCATTTAAAATTTCTTTATAAAAGATCATAATGGTAACGATCATTGGGCCTAATAAATGCCAATAAAGTTGACATAATTATCTTCTTCGTAAAAGATAATTTAATGGATCATTTAAAATTTCTTTATAAAAGATCATAATGGTAATGATCATTGGGCCTAATAAATGCAAAAATAGTTGCATAATAATCTTCTTTGTAAAAGATAATTTAACAGATCATTTAAAATTCCTTTATAAAAGATCATAACGGTAACGATCATTGGGCCTAATAAATGCTTAAAAGTTGACATAATTATCTTCTTTCTAAAAGATAATTTAATAGATCATTGAAAATTTCTTTATAAAAGATCATAACGGTAAATATCAATGGGCCTAATAAATGCCAAAAAAGTTGACATATTTATCTTCTTTGTAAAAAATAATTAAATAGATCATTTAAAATTTCTTTATAAAAGATCATAACGGTAACGATCATTGGGCCTAAGAAATGCCAAAAAAGTTGACATAATTATCTTTTTTGTAAAAGATAATTTAATAGATCATTTAAAATTTCTTTATAAAAGATCATAACGGTAACGATCATTGGGCCTAATAAATGCCAATAAAGTTGACATAATTATCTTCTTCGTAAAAGATAATTTAATGGATCATTTAAAATTTCTTTATAAAAGATCATAATGGTAACGATCATCGGGCCTAATAAATGCAAAAAAAGTTGACATAATAATCTTCTTTGTAAAAGATAATTTAACAGATCATTTAAAATTTCTTTATAAAAGATCATAACGGTAACGATCATTGGGCCTAATAAATGCTTAAAAGTTGACATAATTATCTTCTTTCTAAAAGATAATTTAATAGATCATTGAAAATTTCTTTATAAAAGATCATAACGGTAACGATCAATGGGCCTAATAAATGCCCAAAAAGTTGACATATTTATCTTCTTTGTAAAAAATAATTAAATAGATCATTTAAAATTTCTTTATAAAAGATCATAACGGTAACGATCATTGGGCCTAATAAATGCCAAAAAAGTTGACATAATTATCTTTTTTGTAAAAGATAATTTAATGGATCATTTAAAATTTCTTTATAAAAGATCATAACGGTAACGATCATTGGGCCTAATAAATGCCAATAAAGTTGACATAATTATCTTCTTCGTAAAAGATAATTTAATGGATCATTTAAAATTTCTTTATAAAAAATCATAATGGTAACGATCATTGGGCCTAATAAATGCAAAAAAAGTTGACATAATAATCTTCTTTGTAAAAGATAATTTAACAGATCATTTAAAATTTCTTTATAAAAGATCATAACGGTAACGATCATTGGGCCTAATAAATGCTTAAAAGTTGACATAATTATCTTCTTTCTAAAAGATAATTTAATAGATCATTGAAAATTTCTTTATAAAAGATCATAACGGTAACGATCAATGGGCCTAATAAATGCCCAAAAAGTTGACATATTTATCTTCTTTGTAAAAAATAATTAAATAGATCATTTAAAATTTCTTTATAAAAGATCATAACGGTAACGATCATTGGGCCTAATAAATGCCAAAAAAGTTGACATAATTATCTTTTTTGTAAAAGATAATTTAATAGATCATTTAAAATTTCTTTATAAAAGATCATAACGGTAACGATCATTGGGCCTAATAAATGCCAATAAAGTTGACATAATTATCTTCTTCGTAAAAGATAATTTAATGGATCATTTAAAATTTCTTTATAAAAGATCATAATGGTAACGATCATTGGGCCTAATAAATGCAAAAAAAGTTGACATAATAATCTTCTTTGTAAAAGATAATTTAACAGATCATTTAAAATTTCTTTATAAAAGATCATAACGGTAACAATCATTGGGCCTAATAAATGCTTAAAAGTTGACATAATTATCTTCTTTCTAAACGATAATTTAATAGATCATTGGAAATTTCTTTGTAAAAGATCATAACGTTAACGATCATTGGGCCTAATAAATGCCAAAAAAGTTGACATAATTATCTTCTTTGTAAAAGATAATTTAATAGATCGTTTAAAATTCGTTTATTAAAAGATCATAACGGTAACGATCATTGGGCCTAATAAATGCTTAAAAGTTGACATAATTATCTTCTTTCTAAAAGATAATTTAATAGATCATTGAAAATTTCTTTATAAAAGATCATAACGGTAACGATCAATGGGCCTAATAAATGCCCAAAAAGTTGACATATTTATCTTCTTTGTAAAAAATAATTAAATAGATCATTTAAAATTTCTTTATAAAAGATCATAACGGTAACGATCATTGGGCCTAAGAAATGCCAAAAAAGTTGACATAATTATCTTTTTTGTAAAAGATAATTTAATAGATCATTTAAAATTTCTTTATAAAAGATCATAACGGTAACGATCATTGGGCCTAATAAATGCCAATAAAGTTGACATAATTATCTTCTTCGTAAAAGATAATTTAATGGATCATTTAAAATTTCTTTATAAAAGATCATAATGGTAACGATCATTGGGCCTAATAAATGCAAAAAAAGTTGACATAATAATCTTCTTTGTAAAAGATAATTTAACAGATCATTTAAAATTTCTTTATAAAAGATCATAACGGTAACGATCATTGGGCCTAATAAATGCTTAAAAGTTGACATAATTATCTTCTTTCTAAAAGATAATTTAATAGATCATTGAAAATTTCTTTATAAAAGATCATAACGGTAACGATCAATGGGCCTAATAAATGCCCAAAAAGTTGACATATTTATCTTCTTTGTAAAAAATAATTAAATAGATCATTTAAAATTTCTTTATAAAAGATCATAACGGTAACGATCATTGGGCCTAATAAATGCCAAAAAAGTTGACATAATTATCTTTTTTGTAAAAGATAATTTAATAGATCATTTAAAATTTCTTTATAAAAGATCATAACGGTAACGATCATTGGGCCTAATAAATGCCAATAAAGTTGACATAATTATCTTCTTCGTAAAAGATAATTTAATGGATCATTTAAAATTTCTTTATAAAAGATCATAATGGTAACGATCATTGGGCCTAATAAATGCAAAAAAAGTTGACATAATAATCTTCTTTGTAAAAGATAATTTAACAGATCATTTAAAATTTCTTTATAAAAGATCATAACGGTAACAATCATTGGGCCTAATAAATGCTTAAAAGTTGACATAATTATCTTCTTTCTAAACGATAATTTAATAGATCATTGGAAATTTCTTTGTAAAAGATCATAACGGTAACGATCATTGGGCTTAATAAATGCCAAAAAAGTTGACATAATTATCTTCTTTGTAAAAGATAATTTAATAGATCGTTTAAAATTCGTTTATTAAAAGATTATAACGGTAACGATCATTGGGCCTAATAAATGCCAAAAAAGTTGACATAATTATCATTTTTGTAAAAGATAATTTAATAGATCATTTAAAATTTCTTTATAAAAGATCATAACGGTAACGATCATTGGGCCTAATAAATGCCAATAAAGTTGACATAATTATCTTCTTCGTAAAAGATAATTTAATGGATCATTTAAAATTTCTTTATAAAAGATCATAATGGTAACGATCATTGGGCCTAATAAATGCAAAAAAAGTTGACATAATAATCTTCTTTGTAAAAGATAATTTAACAGATCATTTAAAATTTCTTTATAAAAGATCATAACGGTAACGATCATTGGGCCTAATAAATGCTTAAAAGTTGACATAATTATCTTCTTTCTAAAAGATAATTTAATAGATCATTGAAAATTTCTTTATAAAAGATCATAACGGTAACGATCAATGGGCCTAATAAATGCCCAAAAAGTTGACATATTTATCTTCTTTGTAAAAAATAATTAAATAGATCATTTAAAATTTCTTTATAAAAGATCATAACGGTAACGATCATTGGGCCTAAGAAATGCCAAAAAAGTTGACATAATTATATTTTTTGTAAAAGATAATTTAATAGATCATTTAAAATTTCTTTATAAAAGATCATAACGGTAACGATCATTGGGCCTAATAAATGCCAAAAAAGTTGACATAATTATCTTCTTCGTAAAAGATAATTTAATGGATCATTTAAAATTTCTTTATAAAAGATCATAATGGTAACGATCATTGGGCCTAATAAATGCAAAAATAGTTGCATAATAATCTTCTTTGTAAAAGATAATTTAACAGATCATTTAAAATTTCTTTATAAAAGATCATAACGGTAACGATCATTGGGCCTAATAAATGCTTATAAGTTGACATAATTATCTTCTTTCTAAAAGATAATTTAATAGATCATTGAAAATTTCTTTATAAAAGATCATAACGGTAACGATCAATGGGCCTAATAAATGCCCAAAAAGTTGACATATTTATCTTCTTTGTAAAAAATAATTAAATAGATCATTTAAAATTTCTTTATAAAAGATCATAACGGTAACGATCATTGGGCCTAAGAAATGCCAAAAAAGTTGACATAATTATCTTTTTTGTAAAAGATAATTTAATAGATCATTTAAAATTTCTTTATAAAAGATCATAACGGTAACGATCATTGGGCCTAATAAATGCCAATAAAGTTGACATAATTATCTTCTTCGTAAAAGATAATTTAATGGATCATTTAAAATTTCTTTATAAAAGATCATAATGGTAACGATCATTGGGCCTAATAAATGCAAAAAAAGTTTACATAATAATCTTCTTTGTAAAAGATAATTTAACAGATCATTTAAAATTTCTTTATAAAAGATCATAACGGTAACGATCATTGGGCCTAATAAATGCTTAAAAGTTGACATAATTATCTTCTTTCTAAAAGATAATTTAATAGATCATTGAAAATTTCTTTATAAAAGATCATAACGGTAACGATCAATGGGCATAATAAATGCCCAAAAAGTTGACATATTTATCTTCTTTGTAAAAAATAATTAAATAGATCATTTAAAATTTCTTTATAAAAGATCATAACGGTAACGATCATTGGGCCTAATAAATGCCAAAAAAGTTGACATAATTATCTTTTTTGTAAAAGATAATTTAATGGATCATTTAAAATTTCTTTATAAAAGATCATAACGGTAACGATCATTGGGCCTAATAAATGCCAATAAAGTTGACATAATTATCTTCTTCGTAAAAGATAATTTAATGGATCATTTAAAATTTCTTTATAAAAGATCATAATGGTAACGATCATTGGGCCTAATAAATGCAAAAAAAGTTGACATAATAATCTTCTTTGTAAAAGATAATTTAACAGATCATTTAAAATTTCTTTATAAAAGATCATAACGGTAACGATCATTGGGCCTAATAAATGCTTAAAAGTTGACATAATTATCTTCTTTCTAAAAGATAATTTAATAGATCATTGAAAATTTCTTTATAAAAGATCATAACGGTAACGATCAATGGGCCTAATAAATGCCCAAAAAGTTGACATATTTATCTTCTTTGTAAAAAATAATTAAATAGATCATTTAAAATTTCTTTATAAAAGATCATAACGGTAACGATCATTGGGCCTAAGAAATGCCAAAAAAGTTGACATAATTATATTTTTTGTAAAAGATAATTTAATAGATCATTTAAAATTTCTTTATAAAAGATCATAACGGTAACGATCATTGGGCCTAATAAATGCCAAAAAAGTTGACATAATTATCTTCTTCGTAAAAGATAATTTAATGGATCATTTAAAATTTCTTTATAAAAGATCATAATGGTAACGATCATTGGGCCTAATAAATGCAAAAAAAGTTGACATAATAATCTTCTTTGTAAAAGATAATTTAACAGATCATTTAAAATTTCTTTATAAAAGATCATAACGGTAACGATCATTGGGCCTAATAAATGCTTAAAAGTTGACATAATTATCTTCTTTCTAAAAGATAATTTAATAGATCATTGAAAATTTCTTTATAAAAGATCATAACGGTAACGATCAATGGGCCTAATAAATGCCCAAAAAGTTGACATATTTATCTTCTTTGTAAAAAATAATTAAATAGATCATTTAAAATTTCTTTATAAAAGATCATAACGGTAACGATCATTGGGCCTAAGAAATGCCAAAAAAGTTGACATAATTATATTTTTTGTAAAAGATAATTTAATAGATCATTTAAAATTTCTTTATAAAAGATCATAACGGTAACGATCATTGGGCCTAATAAATGCCAAAAAAGTTGACATAATTATCTTCTTCGTAAAAGATAATTTAATGGATCATTTAAAATTTCTTTATAAAAGATCATAATGGTAACGATCATTGGGCCTAATAAATGCAAAAATAGTTGCATAATAATCTTCTTTGTAAAAGATAATTTAACAGATCATTTAAAATTTCTTTATAAAAGATCATAACGGTAACGATCATTGGGCCTAATAAATGCTTATAAGTTGACATAATTATCTTCTTTCTAAAAGATAATTTAATAGATCATTGAAAATTTCTTTATAAAAGATCATAACGGTAACGATCAATGGGCCTAATAAATGCCCAAAAAGTTGACATATTTATCTTCTTTGTAAAAAATAATTAAATAGATCATTTAAAATTTCTTTATAAAAGATCATAACGGTAACGATCATTGGGCCTAAGAAATGCCAAAAAAGTTGACATAATTATCTTTTTTGTAAAAGATAATTTAATAGATCATTTAAAATTTCTTTATAAAAGATCATAACGGTAACGATCATTGGGCCTAATAAATGCCAATAAAGTTGACATAATTATCTTCTTCGTAAAAGATAATTTAATGGATCATTTAAAATTTCTTTATAAAAGATCATAATGGTAACGATCATTGGGCCTAATAAATGCAAAAAAAGTTTACATAATAATCTTCTTTGTAAAAGATAATTTAACAGATCATTTAAAATTTCTTTATAAAAGATCATAACGGTAACGATCATTGGGCCTAATAAATGCTTAAAAGTTGACATAATTATCTTCTTTCTAAAAGATAATTTAATAGATCATTGAAAATTTCTTTATAAAAGATCATAACGGTAACGATCAATGGGCATAATAAATGCCCAAAAAGTTGACATATTTATCTTCTTTGTAAAAAATAATTAAATAGATCATTTAAAATTTCTTTATAAAAGATCATAACGGTAACGATCATTGGGCCTAATAAATGCCAAAAAAGTTGACATAATTATCTTTTTTGTAAAAGATAATTTAATGGATCATTTAAAATTTCTTTATAAAAGATCATAACGGTAACGATCATTGGGCCTAATAAATGCCAATAAAGTTGACATAATTATCTTCTTCGTAAAAGATAATTTAATGGATCATTTAAAATTTCTTTATAAAAGATCATAATGGTAACGATCATTGGGCCTAATAAATGCAAAAAAAGTTGACATAATAATCTTCTTTGTAAAAGATAATTTAACAGATCATTTAAAATTTCTTTATAAAAGATCATAACGGTAACGATCATTGGGCCTAATAAATGCTTAAAAGTTGACATAATTATCTTCTTTCTAAAAGATAATTTAATAGATCATTGAAAATTTCTTTATAAAAGATCATAACGGTAACGATCAATGGGCCTAATAAATGCCCAAAAAGTTGACATATTTATCTTCTTTGTAAAAAATAATTAAATAGATCATTTAAAATTTCTTTATAAAAGATCATAACGGTAACGATCATTGGGCCTAAGAAATGCCAAAAAAGTTGACATAATTATATTTTTTGTAAAAGATAATTTAATAGATCATTTAAAATTTCTTTATAAAAGATCATAACGGTAACGATCATTGGGCCTAATAAATGCCAAAAAAGTTGACATAATTATCTTCTTCGTAAAAGATAATTTAATGGATCATTTAAAATTTCTTTATAAAAGATCATAATGGTAACGATCATTGGGCCTAATAAATGCAAAAATAGTTGCATAATAATCTTCTTTGTAAAAGATAATTTAACAGATCATTTAAAATTTCTTTATAAAAGATCATAACGGTAACGATCATTGGTCCTAATAAATGCTTATAAGTTGACATAATTATCTTCTTTCTAAAAGATAATTTAATAGATCATTGAAAATTTCTTTATAAAAGATCATAACGGTAACGATCAATGGGCCTAATAAATGCCCAAAAAGTTGACATATTTATCTTCTTTGTAAAAAATAATTAAATAGATCATTTAAAATTTCTTTATAAAAGATCATAACGGTAACGATCATTGGGCCTAAGAAATGCCAAAAAAGTTGACATAATTATCTTTTTTGTAAAAGATAATTTAATAGATCATTTAAAATTTCTTTATAAAAGATCATAACGGTAACGATCATTGGGCCTAATAAATGCCAATAAAGTTGACATAATTATCTTCTTCGTAAAAGATAATTTAATGGATCATTTAAAATTTCTTTATAAAAGATCATAATGGTAACGATCATTGGGCCTAATAAATGCAAAAAAAGTTTACATAATAATCTTCTTTGTAAAAGATAATTTAACAGATCATTTAAAATTTCTTTATAAAAGATCATAACGGTAACGATCATTGGGCCTAATAAATGCTTAAAAGTTGACATAATTATCTTCTTTCTAAAAGATAATTTAATAGATCATTGAAAATTTCTTTATAAAAGATCATAACGGTAACGATCAATGGGCATAATAAATGCCCAAAAAGTTGACATATTTATCTTCTTTGTAAAAAATAATTAAATAGATCATTTAAAATTTCTTTATAAAAGATCATAACGGTAACGATCATTGGGCCTAATAAATGCCAAAAAAGTTGACATAATTATCTTTTTTGTAAAAGATAATTTAATGGATCATTTAAAATTTCTTTATAAAAGATCATAACGGTAACGATCATTGGGCCTAATAAATGCCAATAAAGTTGACATAATTATCTTCTTCGTAAAAGATAATTTAATGGATCATTTAAAATTTCTTTATAAAAGATCATAATGGTAACGATCATTGGGCCTAATAAATGCAAAAAAAGTTGACATAATAATCTTCTTTGTAAAAGATAATTTAACAGATCATTTAAAATTTCTTTATAAAAGATCATAACGGTAACGATCATTGGGCCTAATAAATGCTTAAAAGTTGACATAATTATCTTCTTTCTAAAAGATAATTTAATAGATCATTGAAAATTTCTTTATAAAAGATCATAACGGTAACGATCAATGGGCCTAATAAATGCCCAAAAAGTTGACATATTTATCTTCTTTGTAAAAAATAATTAAATAGATCATTTAAAATTTCTTTATAAAAGATCATAACGGTAACGATCATTGGGCCTAATAAATGCCAAAAAAGTTGACATAATTATCTTTTTTGTAAAAGATAATTTAATAGATCATTTAAAATTTCTTTATAAAA
Source organism: Psophocarpus tetragonolobus (assembly GCA_037954015.1). Taxonomy (NCBI): domain Eukaryota; kingdom Viridiplantae; phylum Streptophyta; class Magnoliopsida; order Fabales; family Fabaceae; genus Psophocarpus; species Psophocarpus tetragonolobus. The sequence goes on along the minus strand of CM075688.1, from coordinate 43,865,794 downwards.
GATCATAACGGTAACGATCATTGGGCCTAATAAATGCCAATAAAGTTGACATAATTATCTTCTTCGTAAAAGATAATTTAATGGATCATTTAAAATTTCTTTATAAAAGATCATAATGGTAACGATCATTGGGCCTAATAAATGCAAAAAAAGTTGACATAATAATGTTCTGTGTAAAAGATAATTTAACAGATCATTTAAAATTTCTTTATAAAAGATCATAACGGTAACGATCATTGGGCCTAATAAATGCTTAAAAGTTGACATAATTATCTTCTTTCTAAACGATAATTTAATAGATCATTGGAAATTTCTTTGTAAAAGATCATAACGGTAACGATCATTGGGCCTAACAAATGCCAAAAAAGTTGACATAATTATCTTCTTTGTAAAAGATAATTTAATAGATCGTTTAAAATTCGTTTATTAAAAGATCATAACGGTAACGATCATTGGGCCTAATAAATGCTTAAAAGTTGACATAATTATCTTCTTTCTAAAAGATAATTTAATAGATCATTGAAAATTTCTTTATAAAAGATCATAACGGTAACGATCAATGGGCCTAATAAATGCCCAAAAAGTTGACATATTTATCTTCTTTGTAAAAAATAATTAAATAGATCATTTAAAATTTCTTTATAAAAGATCATAACGGTAACGATCATTGGGCCTAATAAATGCCAAAAAAGTTGACATAATTATCTTTTTTGTAAAAGATAATTTAATAGATCATTTAAAATTTCTTTATAAAAGATCATAACGGTAACGATCATTGGGCCTAATAAATGCCAATAAAGTTGACATAATTATCTTCTTCGTAAAAGATAATTTAATGGATCATTTAAAATTTCTTTATAAAAGATCATAATGGTAACGATCATTGGGCCTAATAAATGCAAAAAAAGTTGACATAATAATGTTCTGTGTAAAAGATAATTTAACAGATCATTTAAAATTTCTTTATAAAAGATCGGTAACGATCATTGGGCCTAATAAATGCCAAAAAAGTTGACATAATTATCTTTTTTGTAAAAGATAATTTAATGGATCATTTAAAATTTCTTTATAAAAGATCATAACGGTAACGATCATTGGGCCTAATAAATGCCAATAAAGTTGACATAATTATCTTCTTCGTAAAAGATAATTTAATGGATCATTTAAAATTTCTTTATAAAAAATCATAATGGTAACGATCATTGGACCTAATAAATGCAAAAAAAGTTGACATAATAATCTTCTTTGTAAAAGATAATTTAACAGATCATTTAAAATTTCTTTATAAAAGATCATAACGGTAACGATCATTGGGCCTAATAAATGCTTAAAAGTTGACATAATTATCTTCTTTCTAAAAGATAATTTAATAGATCATTGAAAATTTCTTTATAAAAGATCATAACGGTAACGATCAATGGGCCTAATAAATGCCCAAAAAGTTGACATATTTATCTTCTTTGTAAAAAATAATTAAATAGATCATTTAAAATTTCTTTATAAAAGATCATAACGGTAACGATCATTGGGCCTAATAAATGCCAAAAAAGTTGACATAATTATCTTTTTTGTAAAAGATAATTTAATAGATCATTTAAAATTTCTTTATAAAAGATCATAACGGTAACGATCATTGGGCCTAATAAATGCCAATAAAGTTGACATAATTATCTTCTTCGTAAAAGATAATTTAATGGATCATTTAAAATTTCTTTATAAAAGATCATAATGGTAACGATCATTGGGCCTAATAAATGCAAAAAAAGTTGACATAATAATGTTCTGTGTAAAAGATAATTTAACAGATCATTTAAAATTTCTTTATAAAAGATCATAACGGTAACGATCATTGGGCCTAATAAATGCTTAAAAGTTGACATAATTATCTTCTTTCTAAACGATAATTTAATAGATCATTGGAAATTTCTTTGTAAAAGATCATAACGGTAACGATCATTGGGCCTAACAAATGCCAAAAAAGTTGACATAATTATCTTCTTTGTAAAAGATAATTTAATAGATCGTTTAAAATTCGTTTATTAAAAGATCATAACGGTAACGATCATTGGGCCTAATAAATGCTTAAAAGTTGACATAATTATCTTCTTTCTAAAAGATAATTTAATAGATCATTGAAAATTTCTTTATAAAAGATCATAACGGTAACGATCAATGGGCCTAATAAATGCCCAAAAAGTTGACATATTTATCTTCTTTGTAAAAAATAATTAAATAGATCATTTAAAATTTCTTTATAAAAGATCATAACGGTAACGATCATTGGGCCTAATAAATGCCAAAAAAGTTGACATAATTATCTTTTTTGTAAAAGATAATTTAATAGATCATTTAAAATTTCTTTATAAAAGATCATAACGGTAACGATCATTGGGCCTAATAAATGCCAATAAAGTTGACATAATTATCTTCTTCGTAAAAGATAATTTAATGGATCATTTAAAATTTCTTTATAAAAGATCATAATGGTAACGATCATTGGGCCTAATAAATGCAAAAAAAGTTGACATAATAATGTTCTGTGTAAAAGATAATTTAACAGATCATTTAAAATTTCTTTATAAAAGATCATAACGGTAACGATCATTGGGCCTAATAAATGCTTAAAAGTTGACATAATTATCTTCTTTCTAAACGATAATTTAATAGATCATTGGAAATTTCTTTGTAAAAGATCATAACGGTAACGATCATTGGGCCTAACAAATGCCAAAAAAGTTGACATAATTATCTTCTTTGTAAAAGATAATTTAATAGATCGTTTAAAATTCGTTTATTAAAAGATCATAACGGTAACGATCATTGGGCCTAATAAATGCTTAAAAGTTGACATAATTATCTTCTTTCTAAAAGATAATTTAATAGATCATTGAAAATTTCTTTATAAAAGATCATAACGGTAACGATCAATGGGCCTAATAAATGCCCAAAAAGTTGACATATTTATCTTCTTTGTAAAAAATAATTAAATAGATCATTTAAAATTTCTTTATAAAAGATCATAACGGTAACGATCATTGGGCCTAATAAATGCCAAAAAAGTTGACATAATTATCTTTTTTGTAAAAGATAATTTAATAGATCATTTAAAATTTCTTTATAAAAGATCATAACGGTAACGATCATTGGGCCTAATAAATGCCAAAAAAGTTGACATAATTATCTTCTTCGTAAAAGATAATTTAATGGATCATTTAAAATTTCTTTATAAAAGATCATAATGGTAACGATCATTGGGCCTAATAAATGCAAAAAAAGTTGACATAATAATCTTCTTTGTAAAAGATAATTTAACAGATCATTTAAAATTTCTTTATAAAAGATCATAACGGTAACGATCATTGGGCCTAATAAATGCTTAAAAGTTGATATACTTATCTTCTTTCTAAAAGATAATTTAATAGATCATTGGAAATTTCTTCGTAAAAGATCATAACGGTAACGATCATTGGGCTTAATAAATGCCAAAAAAGTTGACATAATTATCTTCTTTGTAAAAGATAATTTAATAGATCGTTTAAAATTCGTTTATTAAAAGATTATAACGGTAACGATCATTGGGCCTAATAAATGCCAAAAAAGTTGACATAATTATCTTTTTTGTAAAAGATAATTTAATAGATCATTTAAAATTTCTTTATAAAAGATCATAACGGTAACGATCATTGGGCCTAATAAATGCCAATAAAGTTGACATAATTATCTTCTTCGTAAAAGATAATTTACTGGATAATTTAAAATTTCTTTATAAAAGATCATAATGGTAACGATCATTGGGCCTAATAAATGCAAAAAAAGTTGACATAATAATCTTCTTTGTAAAAGATAATTTAACAGATCATTTAAAATTTCTTTATAAAAGATCATAACGGTAACGATCATTGGGCCTAATAAATGCTTAAAAGTTGACATAATTATCTTCTTTCTAAAAGATAATTTAATAGATCATTGAAAATTTCTTTATAAAAGATCATAACGGTAACGATCAATGGGCCTAATAAATGCCCAAAAAGTTGACATATTTATCTTCTTTGTAAAAAATAATTAAATAGATCATTTAAAATTTCTTTATAAAAGATCATAACGGTAACGATCATTGGGCCTAAGAAATGCCAAAAAAGTTGACATAATTATATTTTTTGTAAAAGATAATTTAATAGATCATTTAAAATTTCTTTATAAAAGATCATAACGGTAACGATCATTGGGCCTAATAAATGCCAAAAAAGTTGACATAATTATCTTCTTCGTAAAAGATAATTTAATGGATCATTTAAAATTTCTTTATAAAAGATCATAATGGTAACGATCATTGGGCCTAATAAATGCAAAAATAGTTGCATAATAATCTTCTTTGTAAAAGATAATTTAACAGATCATTTAAAATTTCTTTATAAAAGATCATAACGGTAACGATCATTGGGCCTAATAAATGCTTATAAGTTGACATAATTATCTTCTTTCTAAAAGATAATTTAATAGATCATTGAAAATTTCTTTATAAAAGATCATAACGGTAACGATCAATGGGCCTAATAAATGCCCAAAAAGTTGACATATTTATCTTCTTTGTAAAAAATAATTAAATAGATCATTTAAAATTTCTTTATAAAAGATCATAACGGTAACGATCATTGGGCCTAAGAAATGCCAAAAAAGTTGACATAATTATCTTTTTTGTAAAAGATAATTTAATAGATCATTTAAAATTTCTTTATAAAAGATCATAACGGTAACGATCATTGGGCCTAATAAATGCCAATAAAGTTGACATAATTATCTTCTTCGTAAAAGATAATTTAATGGATCATTTAAAATTTCTTTATAAAAGATCATAATGGTAACGATCATTGGGCCTAATAAATGCAAAAAAAGTTGACATAATAATCTTCTTTGTAAAAGATAATTTAACAGATCATTTAAAATTTCTTTATAAAAGATCATAACGGTAACGATCATTGGGCCTAATAAATGCTTAAAAGTTGACATAATTATCTTCTTTCTAAAAGATAATTTAATAGATCATTGAAAATTTCTTTATAAAAGATCATAACGGTAACGATCAATGGGCCTAATAAATGCCCAAAAAGTTGACATATTTATCTTCTTTGTAAAAAATAATTAAATAGATCATTTAAAATTTCTTTATAAAAGATCATAACGGTAACGATCATTGGGCCTAATAAATGCCAAAAAAGTTGACATAATTATCTTTTTTGTAAAAGATAATTTAATGGATCATTTAAAATTTCTTTATAAAAGATCATAACGGTAACGATCATTGGGCCTAATAAATGCCAATAAAGTTGACATAATTATCTTCTTCGTAAAAGATAATTTAATGGATCATTTAAAATTTCTTTATAAAAGATCATAATGGTAACGATCATTGGGCCTAATAAATGCAAAAAAAGTTGACATAATAATCTTCTTTGTAAAAGATAATTTAACAGATCATTTAAAATTTCTTTATAAAAGATCATAACGGTAACGATCATTGGGCCTAATAAATGCTTAAAAGTTGACATAATTATCTTCTTTCTAAAAGATAATTTAATAGATCATTGAAAATTTCTTTATAAAAGATCATAACGGTAACGATCAATGGGCCTAATAAATGCCCAAAAAGTTGACATATTTATCTTCTTTGTAAAAAATAATTAAATAGATCATTTAAAATTTCTTTATAAAAGATCATAACGGTAACGATCATTGGGCCTAATAAATGCCAAAAAAGTTGACATAATTATCTTTTTTGTAAAAGATAATTTAATAGATCATTTAAAATTTCTTTATAAAAGATCATAACGGTAACGATCATTGGGCCTAATAAATGCCAATAAAGTTGACATAATTATCTTCTTCGTAAAAGATAATTTAATGGATCATTTAAAATTTCTTTATAAAAGATCATAATGGTAACGATCATTGGGCCTAATAAATGCAAAAAAAGTTGACATAATAATGTTCTGTGTAAAAGATAATTTAACAGATCATTTAAAATTTCTTTATAAAAGATCATAACGGTAACGATCATTGGGCCTAATAAATGCTTAAAAGTTGACATAATTATCTTCTTTCTAAACGATAATTTAATAGATCATTGGAAATTTCTTTGTAAAAGATCATAACGGTAACGATCATTGGGCCTAACAAATGCCAAAAAAGTTGACATAATTATCTTCTTTGTAAAAGATAATTTAATAGATCGTTTAAAATTTGTTTATTAAAAGATCATAACGGTAACGATCATTGGGCCTAATAAATGCTTAAAAGTTGACATAATTATCTTCTTTCTAAAAGATAATTTAATAGATCATTGAAAATTTCTTTATAAAAGATCATAACGGTAACGATCAATGGGCCTAATAAATGCCCAAAAAGTTGACATATTTATCTTCTTTGTAAAAAATAATTAAATAGATCATTTAAAATTTCTTTATAAAAGATCATAACGGTAACGATCATTGGGCCTAATAAATGCCAAAAAAGTTGACATAATTATCTTTTTTGTAAAAGATAATTTAATAGATCATTTAAAATTTCTTTATAAAAGATCATAACGGTAACGATCATTGGGCCTAATAAATGCCAAAAAAGTTGACATAATTATCTTCTTCGTAAAAGATAATTTAGTGGATCATTTAAAATTTCTTTATAAAAGATCATAATGGTAACGATCATTGGGCCTAATAAATGCAAAAAAAGTTGACATAATAATCTTCTTTGTAAAAGATAATTTAACAGATCATTTAAAATTTCTTTATAAAAGATCATAACGGTAACGATCATTGGGCCTAATAAATGCTTAAAAGTTGATATACATATCTTCTTTCTAAAAGATAATTTAATAGATCATTGGAAATTTCTTTGTAAAAGATCATAACGGTAACGATCATTGGGCTTAATAAATGCCAAAAAAGTTGACATAATTATCTTCTTTGTAAAAGATAATTTAATAGATCGTTTAAAATTCGTTTATTAAAAGATTATAACGGTAACGATCATTGGGCCTAATAAATGCCAAAAAAGTTGACATAATTATCTTTTTTGTAAAAGATAATTTAATAGATCATTTAAAATTTCTTTATAAAAGATCATAACGGTAACGATCATTGGGCCTAATAAATGCCAAAAAAGTTGACATAATTATCTTTTTTGTAAAAGATAATTTAATAGATCATTTAAAATTTCTTTATAAAAGATCATAACGGTAACGATCATTGGGCCTAATAAATGCCAATAAAGTTGACATAATTATCTTCTTCGTAAAAGATAATTTACTGGATCATTTAAAATTTCTTTATAAAAGATCATAATGGTAACGATCATTGGGCCTAATAAATGCAAAAAAAGTTGACATAATAATCTTCTTTGTAAAAGATAATTTAACAGATCATTTAAAATTTCTTTATAAAAGATCATAACGGTAACGATCATTGGGCCTAATAAATGCTTAAAAGTTGACATAATTATCTTCTTTCTAAAAGATAATTTAATAGATCATTGAAAATTTCTTTATAAAAGATCATAACGGTAACGATCAATGGGCCTAATAAATGCCCAAAAAGTTGACATATTTATCTTCTTTGTAAAAAATAATTAAATAGATCATTTAAAATTTCTTTATAAAAGATCATAACGGTAACGATCATTGGGCCTAATAAATGCCAAAAAAGTTGACATAATTATCTTTTTTGTAAAAGATAATTTAATGGATCATTTAAAATTTCTTTATAAAAGATCATAACGGTAACGATCATTGGGCCTAATAAATGCCAATAAAGTTGACATAATTATCTTCTTCGTAAAAGATAATTTAATGGATCATTTAAAATTTCTTTATAAAAGATCATAATGGTAACGATCATTGGGCCTAATAAATGCAAAAAAAGTTGACATAATAATCTTCTTTGTAAAAGATAATTTAACAGATCATTTAAAATTTCTTTATAAAAGATCATAACGGTAACGATCATTGGGCCTAATAAATGCTTAAAAGTTGACATAATTATCTTCTTTCTAAAAGATAATTTAATAGATCATTGAAAATTTCTTTATAAAAGATCATAACGGTAACGATCAATGGGCCTAATAAATGCCCAAAAAGTTGACATATTTATCTTCTTTGTAAAAAATAATTAAATAGATCATTTAAAATTTCTTTATAAAAGATCATAACGGTAACGATCATTGGGCCTAATAAATGCCAAAAAAGTTGACATAATTATCTTTTTTGTAAAAGATAATTTAATAGATCATTTAAAATTTCTTTATAAAAGATCATAACGGTAACGATCATTGGGCCTAATAAATGCCAATAAAGTTGACATAATTATCTTCTTCGTAAAAGATAATTTAATGAATCATTTAAAATTTCTTTATAAAAGATCATAATGGTAACGATCATTGGGCCTAATAAATGCAAAAAAAGTTGACATAATAATGTTCTGTGTAAAAGATAATTTAACAGATCATTTAAAATTTCTTTATAAAAGATCATAACGGTAACGATCATTGGGCCTAATAAATGCTTAAAAGTTGACATAATTATCTTCTTTCTAAACGATAATTTAATAGATCATTGGAAATTTCTTTGTAAAAGATCATAACGGTAACGATCATTGGGCCTAACAAATGCCAAAAAAGTTGACATAATTATCTTCTTTGTAAAAGATAATTTAATAGATCGTTTAAAATTTGTTTATTAAAAGATCATAACGGTAACGATCATTGGGCCTAATAAATGCTTAAAAGTTGACATAATTATCTTCTTTCTAAAAGATAATTTAATAGATCATTGAAAATTTCTTTATAAAAGATCATAACGGTAACGATCAATGGGCCTAATAAATGCCCAAAAAGTTGACATATTTATCTTCTTTGTAAAAAATAATTAAATAGATCATTTAAAATTTCTTTATAAAAGATCATAACGGTAACGATCATTGGGCCTAATAAATGCCAAAAAAGTTGACATAATTATCTTTTTTGTAAAAGATAATTTAATAGATCATTTAAAATTTCTTTATAAAAGATCATAACGGTAACGATCATTGGGCCTAATAAATGCCAAAAAAGTTGACATAATTATCTTCTTCGTAAAAGATAATTTAGTGGATCATTTAAAATTTCTTTATAAAAGATCATAATGGTAACGATCATTGGGCCTAATAAATGCAAAAAAAGTTGACATAATAATCTTCTTTGTAAAAGATAATTTAACAGATCATTTAAAATTTCTTTATAAAAGATCATAACGGTAACGATCATTGGGCCTAATAAATGCTTAAAAGTTGATATACATATCTTCTTTCTAAAAGATAATTTAATAGATCATTGGAAATTTCTTTGTAAAAGATCATAACGGTAACGATCATTGGGCTTAATAAATGCCAAAAAAGTTGACATAATTATCTTCTTTGTAAAAGATAATTTAATAGATCGTTTAAAATTCGTTTATTAAAAGATTATAACGGTAACGATCATTGGGCCTAATAAATGCCAAAAAAGTTGACATAATTATCTTTTTTGTAAAAGATAATTTAATAGATCATTTAAAATTTCTTTATAAAAGATCATAACGGTAACGATCATTGGGCCTAATAAATGCCAAAAAAGTTGACATAATTATCTTTTTTGTAAAAGATAATTTAATAGATCATTTAAAATTTCTTTATAAAAGATCATAACGGTAACGATCATTGGGCCTAATAAATGCCAATAAAGTTGACATAATTATCTTCTTCGTAAAAGATAATTTACTGGATCATTTAAAATTTCTTTATAAAAGATCATAATGGTAACGATCATTGGGCCTAATAAATGCAAAAAAAGTTGACATAATAATCTTCTTTGTAAAAGATAATTTAACAGATCATTTAAAATTTCTTTATAAAAGATCATAACGGTAACGATCATTGGGCCTAATAAATGCTTAAAAGTTGACATAATTATCTTCTTTCTAAAAGATAATTTAATAGATCATTGAAAATTTCTTTATAAAAGATCATAACGGTAACGATCAATGGGCCTAATAAATGCCCAAAAAGTTGACATATTTATCTTCTTTGTAAAAAATAATTAAATAGATCATTTAAAATTTCTTTATAAAAGATCATAACGGTAACGATCATTGGGCCTAAGAAATGCCAAAAAAGTTGACATAATTATATTTTTTGTAAAAGATAATTTAATAGATCATTTAAAATTTCTTTATAAAAGATCATAACGGTAACGATCATTGGGCCTAATAAATGCCAAAAAAGTTGACATAATTATCTTCTTCGTAAAAGATAATTTAATGGATCATTTAAAATTTCTTTATAAAAGATCATAATGGTAACGATCATTGGGCCTAGTAAATGCAAAAATAGTTGCATAATAATCTTCTTTGTAAAAGATAATTTAACAGATCATTTAAAATTTCTTTATAAAAGATCATAACGGTAACGATCATTGGGCCTAATAAATGCTTATAAGTTGACATAATTATCTTCTTTCTAAAAGATAATTTAATAGATCATTGAAAATTTCTTTATAAAAGATCATAACGGTAACGATCAATGGGCCTAATAAATGCCCAAAAAGTTGACATATTTATCTTCTTTGTAAAAAATAATTAAATAGATCATTTAAAATTTCTTTATAAAAGATCATAACGGTAACGATCATTGGGCCTAAGAAATGCCAAAAAAGTTGACATAATTATCTTTTTTGTAAAAGATAATTTAATAGATCATTTAAAATTTCTTTATAAAAGATCATAACGGTAACGATCATTGGGCCTAATAAATGCCAATAAAGTTGACATAATTATCTTCTTCGTAAAAGATAATTTAATGGATCATTTAAAATTTCTTTATAAAAGATCATAATGGTAACGATCATTGGGCCTAATAAATGCAAAAAAAGTTGACATAATAATCTTCTTTGTAAAAGATAATTTAACAGATCATTTAAAATTTCTTTATAAAAGATCATAACGGTAACGATCATTGGGCCTAATAAATGCTTAAAAGTTGACATAATTATCTTCTTTCTAAAAGATAATTTAATAGATCATTGAAAATTTCTTTATAAAAGATCATAACGGTAACGATCAATGGGCCTAATAAATGCCCAAAAAGTTGACATATTTATCTTCTTTGTAAAAAATAATTAAATAGATCATTTAAAATTTCTTTATAAAAGATCATAACGGTAACGATCATTGGGCCTAATAAATGCCAAAAAAGTTGACATAATTATCTTTTTTGTAAAAGATAATTTAATGGATCATTTAAAATTTCTTTATAAAAGATCATAACGGTAACGATCATTGGGCCTAATAAATGCCAATAAAGTTGACATAATTATCTTCTTCGTAAAAGATAATTTAATGGATCATTTAAAATTTCTTTATAAAAGATCATAATGGTAACGATCATTGGGCCTAATAAATGCAAAAAAAGTTGACATAATAATCTTCTTTGTAAAAGATAATTTAACAGATCATTTAAAATTTCTTTATAAAAGATCATAACGGTAACGATCATTGGGCCTAATAAATGCTTAAAAGTTGACATAATTATCTTCTTTCTAAAAGATAATTTAATAGATCATTGAAAATTTCTTTATAAAAGATCATAACGGTAACGATCAATGGGCCTAATAAATGCCCAAAAAGTTGACATATTTATCTTCTTTGTAAAAAATAATTAAATAGATCATTTAAAATTTCTTTATAAAAGATCATAACGGTAACGATCATTGGGCCTAATAAATGCCAAAAAAGTTGACATAATTATCTTTTTTGTAAAAGATAATTTAATAGATCATTTAAAATTTCTTTATAAAAGATCATAACGGTAACGATCATTGGGCCTAATAAATGCCAATAAAGTTGACATAATTATCTTCTTCGTAAAAGATAATTTAATGGATCATTTAAAATTTCTTTATAAAAGATCATAATGGTAACGATCATTGGGCCTAATAAATGCAAAAAAAGTTGACATAATAATGTTCTGTGTAAAAGATAATTTAACAGATCATTTAAAATTTCTTTATAAAAGATCATAACGGTAACGATCATTGGGCCTAATAAATGCTTAAAAGTTGACATAATTATCTTCTTTCTAAACGATAATTTAATAGATCATTGGAAATTTCTTTGTAAAAGATCATAACGGTAACGATCATTGGGCCTAACAAATGCCAAAAAAGTTGACATAATTATCTTCTTTGTAAAAGATAATTTAATAGATCGTTTAAAATTTGTTTATTAAAAGATCATAACGGTAACGATCATTGGGCCTAATAAATGCTTAAAAGTTGACATAATTATCTTCTTTCTAAAAGATAATTTAATAGATCATTGAAAATTTCTTTATAAAAGATCATAACGGTAACGATCAATGGGCCTAATAAATGCCCAAAAAGTTGACATATTTATCTTCTTTGTAAAAAATAATTAAATAGATCATTTAAAATTTCTTTATAAAAGATCATAACGGTAACGATCATTGGGCCTAATAAATGCCAAAAAAGTTGACATAATTATCTTTTTTGTAAAAGATAATTTAATAGATCATTTAAAATTTCTTTATAAAAGATCATAACGGTAACGATCATTGGGCCTAATAAATGCCAAAAAAGTTGACATAATTATCTTCTTCGTAAAAGATAATTTAGTGGATCATTTAAAATTTCTTTATAAAAGATCATAATGGTAACGATCATTGGGCCTAATAAATGCAAAAAAAGTTGACATAATAATCTTCTTTGTAAAAGATAATTTAACAGATCATTTAAAATTTCTTTATAAAAGATCATAACGGTAACGATCATTGGGCCTAATAAATGCTTAAAAGTTGATATACATATCTTCTTTCTAAAAGATAATTTAATAGATCATTGGAAATTTCTTTGTAAAAGATCATAACGGTAACGATCATTGGGCTTAATAAATGCCAAAAAAGTTGACATAATTATCTTCTTTGTAAAAGATAATTTAATAGATCGTTTAAAATTCGTTTATTAAAAGATTATAACGGTAACGATCATTGGGCCTAATAAATGCCAAAAAAGTTGACATAATTATCTTTTTTGTAAAAGATAATTTAATAGATCATTTAAAATTTCTTTATAAAAGATCATAACGGTAACGATCATTGGGCCTAATAAATGCCAATAAAGTTGACATAATTATCTTCTTCGTAAAAGATAATTTAATGGATCATTTAAAATTTCTTTATAAAAGATCATAATGGTAACGATCATTGGGCCTAATAAATGCAAAAAAAGTTGACATAATAATCTTCTTTGTAAAAGATAATTTAACAGATCATTTAAAATTTCTTTATAAAAGATCATAACGGTAACGATCATTGGGCCTAATAAATGCTTAAAAGTTGACATAATTATCTTCTTTCTAAAAGATAATTTAATAGATCATTGAAAATTTCTTTATAAAAGATCATAACGGTAACGATCAATGGGCCTAATAAATGCCCAAAAAGTTGACATATTTATCTTCTTTGTAAAAAATAATTAAATAGATCATTTAAAATTTCTTTATAAAAGATCATAACGGTAACGATCATTGGGCCTAAGAAATGCCAAAAAAGTTGACATAATTATATTTTTTGTAAAAGATAATTTAATAGATCATTTAAAATTTCTTTATAAAAGATCATAACGGTAACGATCATTGGGCCTAATAAATGCCAAAAAAGTTGACATAATTATCTTCTTCGTAAAAGATAATTTAATGGATCATTTAAAATTTCTTTATAAAAGATCATAATGGTAACGATCATTGGGCCTAGTAAATGCAAAAATAGTTGCATAATAATCTTCTTTGTAAAAGATAATTTAACAGATCATTTAAAATTTCTTTATAAAAGATCATAACGGTAACGATCATTGGGCCTAATAAATGCTTATAAGTTGACATAATTATCTTCTTTCTAAAAGATAATTTAATAGATCATTGAAAATTTCTTTATAAAAGATCATAACGGTAACGATCATTGGGCCTAATAAATGCCAATAAAGTTGACATAATTATCTTCTTCGTAAAAGATAATTTACTGGATCATTTAAAATTTCTTTATAAAAGATCATAATGGTAACGATCATTGGGCCTAATAAATGCAAAAAAAGTTGACATAATAATCTTCTTGGTAAAAGATAATTTAACAGATCATTTAAAATTTCTTTATAAAAGATCATAACGGTAACGATCATTGGGCCTAATAAATGCTTAAAAGTTGACATAATTATCTTCTTTCTAAAAGATAATTTAATAGATCATTGAAAATTTCTTTATAAAAGATCATAACGGTAACGATCAATGGGCCTAATAAATGCCCAAAAAGTTGACATATTTATCTTCTTTGTAAAAAATAATTAAATAGATCATTTAAAATTTCTTTATAAAAGATCATAACGGTAACGATCATTGGGCCTAAGAAATGCCAAAAAAGTTGACATAATTATATTTTTTGTAAAAGATAATTTAATAGATCATTTAAAATTTCTTTATAAAAGATCATAACGGTAACGATCATTGGGCCTAATAAATGCCAAAAAAGTTGACATAATTATCTTCTTCGTAAAAGATAATTTAATGGATCATTTAAAATTTCTTTATAAAAGATCATAATGGTAACGATCATTGGGCCTAGTAAATGCAAAAATAGTTGCATAATAATCTTCTTTGTAAAAGATAATTTAACAGATCATTTAAAATTTCTTTATAAAAGATCATAACGGTAACGATCATTGGGCCTAATAAATGCTTATAAGTTGACATAATTATCTTCTTTCTAAAAGATAATTTAATAGATCATTGAAAATTTCTTTATAAAAGATCATAACGATAACGATCAATGGGCCTAATAAATGCCCAAAAAGTTGACATATTTATCTTCTTTGTAAAAAATAATTAAATAGATCATTTAAAATTTCTTTATAAAAGATCATAACGGTAACGATCATTGGGCCTAAGAAATGCCAAAAAAGTTGACATAATTATCTTTTTTGTAAAAGATAATTTAATAGATCATTTAAAATTTCTTTATAAAAGATCATAACGGTAACGATCATTGGGCCTAATAAATGCCAATAAAGTTGACATAATTATCTTCTTCGTAAAAGATAATTTAATGGATCATTTAAAATTTCTTTATAAAAGATCATAATGGTAACGATCATTGGGCCTAATAAATGCAAAAAAAGTTGACATAATAATCTTCTTTGTAAAAGATAATTTAACAGATCATTTAAAATTTCTTTATAAAAGATCATAACGGTAACGATCATTGGGCCTAATAAATGCTTAAAAGTTGACATAATTATCTTCTTTCTAAAAGATAATTTAATAGATCATTGAAAATTTCTTTATAAAAGATCATAACGGTAACGATCAATGGGCCTAATAAATGCCCAAAAAGTTGACATATTTATCTTCTTTGTAAAAAATAATTAAATAGATCATTTAAAATTTCTTTATAAAAGATCATAACGGTAACGATCATTGGGCCTAATAAATGCCAAAAAAGTTGACATAATTATCTTTTTTGTAAAAGATAATTTAATGGATCATTTAAAATTTCTTTATAAAAGATCATAACGGTAACGATCATTGGGCCTAATAAATGCCAATAAAGTTGACATAATTATCTTCTTCGTAAAAGATAATTTAATGGATCATTTAAAATTTCTTTATAAAAGATCATAATGGTAACGATCATTGGGCCTAATAAATGCAAAAAAAGTTGACATAATAATCTTCTTTGTAAAAGATAATTTAACAGATCATTTAAAATTTCTTTATAAAAGATCATAACGGTAACGATCATTGGGCCTAATAAATGCTTAAAAGTTGACATAATTATCTTCTTTCTAAAAGATAATTTAATAGATCATTGAAAATTTCTTTATAAAAGATCATAACGGTAACGATCAATGGGCCTAATAAATGCCCAAAAAGTTGACATATTTATCTTCTTTGTAAAAAATAATTAAATAGATCATTTAAAATTTCTTTATAAAAGATCATAACGGTAACGATCATTGGGCCTAAGAAATGCCAAAAAAGTTGACATAATTCTATTTTTTGTAAAAGATAATTTAATAGATCATTTAAAATTTCTTTATAAAAGATCATAACGGTAACGATCATTGGGCCTAATAAATGCCAAAAAAGTTGACATAATTATCTTCTTCGTAAAAGATAATTTAATGGATCATTTAAAATTTCTTTATAAAAGATCATAATGGTAACGATCATTGGGCCTAATAAATGCAAAAAAAGTTGACATAATAATCTTCTTTGTAAAAGATAATTTAACAGATCATTTAAAATTTCTTTATAAAAGATCATAACGGTAACGATCATTGGGCCTAATAAATGCTTAAAAGTTGACATAATTATCTTCTTTCTAAAAGATAATTTAATAGATCATTGAAAATTTCTTTATAAAAGATCATAACGGTAACGATCAATGGGCCTAATAAATGCCCAAAAAGTTGACATATTTATCTTCTTTGTAAAAAATAATTAAATAGATCATTTAAAATTTCTTTATAAAAGATCATAACGGTAACGATCATTGGGCCTAAGAAATGCCAAAAAAGTTGACATAATTATATTTTTTGTAAAAGATAATTTAATAGATCATTTAAAATTTCTTTATAAAAGATCATAACGGTAACGATCATTGGGCCTAATAAATGCCAAAAAAGTTGACATAATTATCTTCTTCGTAAAAGATAATTTAATGGATCATTTAAAATTTCTTTATAAAAGATCATAATGGTAACGATCATTGGGCCTAATAAATGCAAAAATAGTTGCATAATAATCTTCTTTGTAAAAGATAATTTAACAGATCATTTAAAATTTCTTTATAAAAGATCATAACGGTAACGATCATTGGGCCTAATAAATGCTTATAAGTTGACATAATTATCTTCTTTCTAAAAGATAATTTAATAGATCATTGAAAATTTCTTTATAAAAGATCATAACGGTAACGATCATTGGGCCTAATAAATGCCAAAAAAGTTGACATAATTATCTTCTTCGTAAAAGATAATTTAATGGATCATTTAAAATTTCTTTATAAAAGATCATAATGGTAACGATCATTGGGCCTAGTAAATGCAAAAATAGTTGCATAATAATCTTCTTTGTAAAAGATAATTTAACAGATCATTTAAAATTTCTTTATAAAAGATCATAACGGTAACGATCATTGGGCCTAATAAATGCTTATAAGTTGACATAATTATCTTCTTTCTAAAAGATAATTTAATAGATCATTGAAAATTTCTTTATAAAAGATCATAACGGTAACGATCATTGGGCCTAATAAATGCCAATAAAGTTGACATAATTATCTTCTTCGTAAAAGATAATTTACTGGATCATTTAAAATTTCTTTATAAAAGATCATAATGGTAACGATCATTGGGCCTAATAAATGCAAAAAAAGTTGACATAATAATCTTCTTTGTAAAAGATAATTTAACAGATCATTTAAAATTTCTTTATAAAAGATCATAACGGTAACGATCATTGGGCCTAATAAATGCTTAAAAGTTGACATAATTATCTTCTTTCTAAAAGATAATTTAATAGATCATTGAAAATTTCTTTATAAAAGATCATAACGGTAACGATCAATGGGCCTAATAAATGCCCAAAAAGTTGACATATTTATCTTCTTTGTAAAAAATAATTAAATAGATCATTTAAAATTTCTTTATAAAAGATCATAACGGTAACGATCATTGGGCCTAAGAAATGCCAAAAAAGTTGACATAATTATATTTTTTGTAAAAGATAATTTAATAGATCATTTAAAATTTCTTTATAAAAGATCATAACGGTAACGATCATTGGGCCTAATAAATGCCAAAAAAGTTGACATAATTATCTTCTTCGTAAAAGATAATTTAATGGATCATTTAAAATTTCTTTATAAAAGATCATAATGGTAACGATCATTGGGCCTAGTAAATGCAAAAATAGTTGCATAATAATCTTCTTTGTAAAAGATAATTTAACAGATCATTTAAAATTTCTTTATAAAAGATCATAACGGTAACGATCATTGGGCCTAATAAATGCTTATAAGTTGACATAATTATCTTCTTTCTAAAAGATAATTTAATAGATCATTGAAAATTTCTTTATAAAAGATCATAACGGTAACGATCAATGGGCCTAATAAATGCCCAAAAAGTTGACATATTTATCTTCTTTGTAAAAAATAATTAAATAGATCATTTAAAATTTCTTTATAAAAGATCATAACGGTAACGATCATTGGGCCTAAGAAATGCCAAAAAAGTTGACATAATTATCTTTTTTGTAAAAGATAATTTAATAGATCATTTAAAATTTCTTTATAAAAGATCATAACGGTAACGATCATTGGGCCTAATAAATGCCAATAAAGTTGACATAATTATCTTCTTCGTAAAAGATAATTTAATGGATCATTTAAAATTTCTTTATAAAAGATCATAATGGTAACGATCATTGGGCCTAATAAATGCAAAAAAAGTTGACATAATAATCTTCTTTGTAAAAGATAATTTAACAGATCATTTAAAATTTCTTTATAAAAGATCATAACGGTAACGATCATTGGGCCTAATAAATGCTTAAAAGTTGACATAATTATCTTCTTTCTAAAAGATAATTTAATAGATCATTGAAAATTTCTTTATAAAAGATCATAACGGTAACGATCAATGGGCCTAATAAATGCCCAAAAAGTTGACATATTTATCTTCTTTGTAAAAAATAATTAAATAGATCATTTAAAATTTCTTTATAAAAGATCATAACGGTAACGATCATTGGGCCTAAGAAATGCCAAAAAAGTTGACATAATTATATTTTTTGTAAAAGATAATTTAATAGATCATTTAAAATTTCTTTATAAAAGATCATAACGGTAACGATCATTGGGCCTAATAAATGCCAAAAAAGTTGACATAATTATCTTCTTCGTAAAAGATAATTTAATGGATCATTTAAAATTTCTTTATAAAAGATCATAATGGTAACGATCATTGGGCCTAATAAATGCAAAAATAGTTGCATAATAATCTTCTTTGTAAAAGATAATTTAACAGATCATTTAAAATTTCTTTATAAAAGATCATAACGGTAACGATCATTGGGCCTAATAAATGCTTATAAGTTGACATAATTATCTTCTTTCTAAAAGATAATTTAATAGATCATTGAAAATTTCTTTATAAAAGATCATAACGGTAACGATCATTGGGCCTAATAAATGCCAAAAAAGTTGACATAATTATCTTCTTCGTAAAAGATAATTTAATGGATCATTTAAAATTTCTTTATAAAAGATCATAATGGTAACGATCATTGGGCCTAGTAAATGCAAAAATAGTTGCATAATAATCTTCTTTGTAAAAGATAATTTAACAGATCATTTAAAATTTCTTTATAAAAGATCATAACGGTAACGATCATTGGGCCTAATAAATGCTTATAAGTTGACATAATTATCTTCTTTCTAAAAGATAATTTAATAGATCATTGAAAATTTCTTTATAAAAGATCATAACGGTAACGATCATTGGGCCTAATAAATGCCAATAAAGTTGACATAATTATCTTCTTCGTAAAAGATAATTTACTGGATCATTTAAAATTTCTTTATAAAAGATCATAATGGTAACGATCATTGGGCCTAATAAATGCAAAAAAAGTTGACATAATAATCTTCTTTGTAAAAGATAATTTAACAGATCATTTAAAATTTCTTTATAAAAGATCATAACGGTAACGATCATTGGGCCTAATAAATGCTTAAAAGTTGACATAATTATCTTCTTTCTAAAAGATAATTTAATAGATCATTGAAAATTTCTTTATAAAAGATCATAACGGTAACGATCAATGGGCCTAATAAATGCCCAAAAAGTTGACATATTTATCTTCTTTGTAAAAAATAATTAAATAGATCATTTAAAATTTCTTTATAAAAGATCATAACGGTAACGATCATTGGGCCTAAGAAATGCCAAAAAAGTTGACATAATTATATTTTTTGTAAAAGATAATTTAATAGATCATTTAAAATTTCTTTATAAAAGATCATAACGGTAACGATCATTGGGCCTAATAAATGCCAAAAAAGTTGACATAATTATCTTCTTCGTAAAAGATAATTTAATGGATCATTTAAAATTTCTTTATAAAAGATCATAATGGTAACGATCATTGGGCCTAGTAAATGCAAAAATAGTTGCATAATAATCTTCTTTGTAAAAGATAATTTAACAGATCATTTAAAATTTCTTTATAAAAGATCATAACGGTAACGATCATTGGGCCTAATAAATGCTTATAAGTTGACATAATTATCTTCTTTCTAAAAGATAATTTAATAGATCATTGAAAATTTCTTTATAAAAGATCATAACGGTAACGATCAATGGGCCTAATAAATGCCCAAAAAGTTGACATATTTATCTTCTTTGTAAAAAATAATTAAATAGATCATTTAAAATTTCTTTATAAAAGATCATAACGGTAACGATCATTGGGCCTAAGAAATGCCAAAAAAGTTGACATAATTATCTTTTTTGTAAAAGATAATTTAATAGATCATTTAAAATTTCTTTATAAAAGATCATAACGGTAACGATCATTGGGCCTAATAAATGCCAATAAAGTTGACATAATTATCTTCTTCGTAAAAGATAATTTAATGGATCATTTAAAATTTCTTTATAAAAGATCATAATGGTAACGATCATTGGGCCTAATAAATGCAAAAAAAGTTGACATAATAATCTTCTTTGTAAAAGATAATTTAACAGATCATTTAAAATTTCTTTATAAAAGATCATAACGGTAACGATCATTGGGCCTAATAAATGCTTAAAAGTTGACATAATTATCTTCTTTCTAAAAGATAATTTAATAGATCATTGAAAATTTCTTTATAAAAGATCATAACGGTAACGATCAATGGGCCTAATAAATGCCCAAAAAGTTGACATATTTATCTTCTTTGTAAAAAATAATTAAATAGATCATTTAAAATTTCTTTATAAAAGATCATAACGGTAACGATCATTGGGCCTAATAAATGCCAAAAAAGTTGACATAATTATCTTTTTTGTAAAAGATAATTTAATGGATCATTTAAAATTTCTTTATAAAAGATCATAACGGTAACGATCATTGGGCCTAATAAATGCCAATAAAGTTGACATAATTATCTTCTTCGTAAAAGATAATTTAATGGATCATTTAAAATTTCTTTATAAAAGATCATAATGGTAACGATCATTGGGCCTAATAAATGCAAAAAAAGTTGACATAATAATCTTCTTTGTAAAAGATAATTTAACAGATCATTTAAAATTTCTTTATAAAAGATCATAACGGTAACGATCATTGGGCCTAATAAATGCTTAAAAGTTGACATAATTATCTTCTTTCTAAAAGATAATTTAATAGATCATTGAAAATTTCTTTATAAAAGATCATAACGGTAACGATCAATGGGCCTAATAAATGCCCAAAAAGTTGACATATTTATCTTCTTTGTAAAAAATAATTAAATAGATCATTTAAAATTTCTTTATAAAAGATCATAACGGTAACGATCATTGGGCCTAAGAAATGCCAAAAAAGTTGACATAATTATATTTTTTGTAAAAGATAATTTAATAGATCATTTAAAATTTCTTTATAAAAGATCATAACGGTAACGATCATTGGGCCTAATAAATGCCAAAAAAGTTGACATAATTATCTTCTTCGTAAAAGATAATTTAATGGATCATTTAAAATTTCTTTATAAAAGATCATAATGGTAACGATCATTGGGCCTAATAAATGCAAAAATAGTTGCATAATAATCTTCTTTGTAAAAGATAATTTAACAGATCATTTAAAATTTCTTTATAAAAGATCATAACGGTAACGATCATTGGGCCTAATAAATGCTTATAAGTTGACATAATTATCTTCTTTCTAAAAGATAATTTAATAGATCATTGAAAATTTCTTTATAAAAGATCATAACGGTAACGATCAATGGGCCTAATAAATGCCCAAAAAGTTGACATATTTATCTTCTTTGTAAAAAATAATTAAATAGATCATTTAAAATTTCTTTATAAAAGATCATAACGGTAACGATCATTGGGCCTAAGAAATGCCAAAAAAGTTGACATAATTATCTTTTTTGTAAAAGATAATTTAATAGATCATTTAAAATTTCTTTATAAAAGATCATAACGGTAACGATCATTGGGCCTAATAAATGCCAATAAAGTTGACATAATTATCTTCTTCGTAAAAGATAATTTAATGGATCATTTAAAATTTCTTTATAAAAGATCATAATGGTAACGATCATTGGGCCTAATAAATGCAAAAAAAGTTGACATAATAATCTTCTTTGTAAAAGATAATTTAACAGATCATTTAAAATTTCTTTATAAAAGATTATAACGGTAACGATCATTGGGCCTAATAAATGCTTAAAAGTTGACATAATTATCTTCTTTCTAAAAGATAATTTAATAGATCATTGAAAATTTCTTTATAAAAGATCATAACGGTAACGATCAATGGGCCTAATAAATGCCCAAAAAGTTGACATAATTATCTTCTTCGTAAAAGATAATTTAATGGATCATTTAAAATTTCTTTATAAAAGATCATAATGGTAACGATCATTGGGCCTAATAAATGCAAAAAAAGTTGACATAATAATCTTCTTTGTAAAAGATAATTTAACAGATCATTTAAAATTTCTTTATAAAAGATCATAACGGTAACGATCATTGGGCCTAATAAATGCTTAAAAGTTGACATAATTATCTTCTTTCTAAAAGATAATTTAATAGATCATTGAAAATTTCTTTATAAAAGATCATAACGGTAACGATCAATGGGCCTAATAAATGCCCAAAAAGTTGACATATTTATCTTCTTTGTAAAAAATAATTAAATAGATCATTTAAAATTTCTTTATAAAAGATCATAACGGTAACGATCATTGGGCCTAATAAATGCCAAAAAAGTTGACATAATTATCTTTTTTGTAAAAGATAATTTAATAGATCATTTAAAATTTCTTTATAAAAGATCATAACGGTAACGATCATTGGGCCTAATAAATGCCAATAAAGTTGACATAATTATCTTCTTCGTAAAAGATAATTTAATGGATCATTTAAAATTTCTTTATAAAAGATCATAATGGTAACGATCATTGGGCCTAATAAATGCAAAAAAAGTTGACATAATAATCTTCTTTGTAAAAGATAATTTAACAGATCATTTAAAATTTCTTTATAAAAGATCATAAGGGTAACGATCATTGGGCCTAATAAATGCTTAAAAGTTGACATAATTATCTTCTTTCTAAAAGATAATTTAATAGATCATTGAAAATTTCTTTATAAAAGATCATAACGGTAACGATCAATGGGCCTAATAAATGCCCAAAAAGTTGACATAATTATCTTCT
This sequence comes from Psophocarpus tetragonolobus, assembly GCA_037954015.1. Lineage (NCBI taxonomy): Eukaryota > Viridiplantae > Streptophyta > Magnoliopsida > Fabales > Fabaceae > Psophocarpus > Psophocarpus tetragonolobus. Next base: position 43,842,242 of record CM075688.1, on the reverse strand, counting down.
TCGTAAAAGATAATTTAATGGATCATTTAAAATTTCTTTATAAAAGATCATAATGGTAACGATCATTGGGCCTAATAAATGCAAAAAAAGTTGACATAATAATCTTCTTTGTAAAAGATAATTTAACAGATCATTTAAAATTTCTTTATAAAAGATCATAACGGTAACGATCATTGGGCCTAATAAATGCTTAAAAGTTGACATAATTATCTTCTTTCTAAAAGATAATTTAATAGATCATTGAAAATTTCTTTATAAAAGATCATAACGGTAACGATCAATGGGCCTAATAAATGCCCAAAAAGTTGACATATTTATCTTCTTTGTAAAAAATAATTAAATAGATCATTTAAAATTTCTTTATAAAAGACCATAACGGTAACGATCATTGGGCCTAATAAATGCCAAAAAAGTTGACATAATTATCTTTTTTGTAAAAGATAATTTAATAGATCATTTAAAATTTCTTTATAAAAGATCATAACGGTAACGATCATTGGGCCTAATAAATGCCAATAAAGTTGACATAATTATCTTCTTCGTAAAAGATAATTTAATGGATCATTTAAAATTTCTTTATAAAAGATCATAATGGTAACGATCATTGGGCCTAATAAATGCAAAAAAAGTTGACATAATAATCTTCTTTGTAAAAGATAATTTAACAGATCATTTAAAATTTCTTTATAAAAGATCATAAGGGTAACGATCATTGGGCCTAATAAATGCTTAAAAGTTGACATAATTATCTTCTTTCTAAAAGATAATTTAATAGATCATTGAAAATTTCTTTATAAAAGATCATAACGGTAACGATCAATGGGCATAATAAATGCCCAAAAAGTTGACATATTTATCTTCTTTGTAAAAAATAATTAAGTAGTTCATTTAAAATTTCTTTATAAAAGATCATAACGGTAACGATCATTGGGCCTAATAAATGCCAAAAAAGTTGACATAATTATCTTTTTTGTAAAAGATAATTTAATAGATCATTTAAAATTTCTTTATAAAAGATCATAACGGTAACGATCATTGGGCCTAATAAATGCCAATAAAGTTGACATAATTATCTTCTTCGTAAAAGATAATTTAATGGATCATTTAAAATTTCTTTATAAAAGATCATAATAGTAACGATCATTGGGCCTAATAAATGCAAAAAAAGTTGACATAATAATCTTCTTTGTAAAAGATAATTTAACAGATCATTTAAAATTTCTTTATAAAAGATCATAACGGTAACGATCATTGGGCCTAATAAATGCTTAAAAGTTGACATAACTATCTTCTTTCTAAAAGATAATTTAATAGATCATTGAAAATTTCTTTATAAAAGATCATAACGGTAACGATCAATGGGCCTAATAAATGCCCAAAAAGTTGACATATTTATCTTCTTTGTAAAAAATAATTAAATAGATCATTTAAAATTTCTTTATAAAAGATCATAACGGTAACGATCATTGGGCCTAAGAAATGCCAAAAAAGTTGACATAATTATCTTTTTTGTAAAAGATAATTTAATAGATCATTTAAAATTTCTTTATAAAAGATCATAACGGTAACGATCATTGGGCCTAATAAATTCCAGTAAAGTTGACATAATTATCTTCTTCGTAAAAGATAATTTAATGGATCATTTAAAATTTCTTTATAAAAGATCATAATGGTAACGATCATTGGGCCTAATAAATGCAAAAAAAGTTGACATAATAATCTTCTTTGTAAAAGATAATTTAACAGATCATTTAAAATTTCTTTATAAAAGATCATAACGGTAACGATCATTGGGCCTAATAAATGCTTAAAAGTTGACATAATTATCTTCTTTCTAAAAGATAATTTAATAGATCATTGAAAATTTCTTTATAAAAGATCATAACGGTAACGATCAATGGGCCTAATAAATGCCCAAAAAGTTGACATATTTATCTTCTTTGTAAAAAATAATTAAATAGATCATTTAAAATTTCTTTATAAAAGATCATAACGGTAACGAGCATTGGGCCTAATAAATGCCAAAAAAGTTGACATAATTATCTTTTTTGTAAAAGATAATTTAATAGATCATTTAAAATTTCTTTATAAAAGATCATAACGGTAACGATCATTGGGCCTAATAAATGCCAATAAAGTTGACATAATTATCTTCTTCGTAAAAGATAATTTAATGGATCATTTAAAATTTCTTTATAAAAGATCATAATGGTAACGATCATTGGGCCTAATAAATGCAAAAAAAGTTGACATAATAATCTTCTTTGTAAAAGATAATTTAACAGATCATTTAAAATTTCTTTATAAAAGATCATAACGGTAACGATCATTGGGCCTAATAAATGCTTAAAAGTTGACATAATTATCTTCTTTCTAAAAGATAATTTAATAGATCATTGAAAATTTCTTTATAAAAGATCATAACGGTAACGATCAATGGGCCTAATAAATGCCCAAAAAGTTGACATATTTATCTTCTTTGTAAAAAATAATTAAATAGATCATTTAAAATATCTTTATAAAAGATCATAACGGTAACGATCATTGGGCCTAATAAATGCCAAAAAAGTTGACATAATTATCTTTTTTGTAAAAGATAATTTAATAGATCATTTAAAATTTCTTTATAAAAGATCATAACGGTAACGATCATTGGGACTAATAAATGCCAATAAAGTTGACATAATTATCTTCTTCGTAAAAGATAATTTAATGGATCATTTAAAATTTCTTTATAAAAGATCATAATGGTAACGATCATTGGGCCTAATAAATGCAAAAAAAGTTGACATAATAATCTTCTTTGTAAAAGATAATTTAACAGATCATTTAAAATTTCTTTATAAAAGATCATAACGGTAACGATCATTGGGCCTAATAAATGCTTAAAAGTTGACATAATTATCTTCTTTCTAAAAGATAATTTAATAGATCATTGAAAATTTCTTTATAAAAGATCATAACGGTAACGATCATTGGGCCTAATAAATGCCAATAAAGTTGACATAATTATCTTCTTCGTAAAAGATAATTTAATGGATCATTTAAAATTTCTTTATAAAAGATCATAATGGTAACGATCATTGGGCCTAATAAATGCAAAAAAAGTTGACATAATAATCTTCTTTGTAAAAGATAATTTAACAGATCATTTAAAATTTCTTTATAAAAGATCATAACGGTAACGATCATTGGGCCTAATAAATGCTTAAAAGTTGACATAATTATCTTCTTTCTAAAAGATAATTTAATAGATCATTGAAAATTTCTTTATAAAAGATCATAACGGTAACGATCAATGGGTCTAATAAATGCCCAAAAAGTTGACATATTTATCTTCTTTGTAAAAAATAATTAAATAGATCATTTAAAATTTCTTTATAAAAGATCATAACGGTAACGATCATTGGGCCTAATAAATGCCAAAAAAGTTGACATAATTATATTTTTTGTAAAAGATAATTTAATAGATCATTTAAAATTTCTTTATAAAAGATCATAACGGTAACGATCATTGGGCCTAATAAATGCCAATAAAGTTGACATAATTATCTTCTTCGTAAAAGATAATTTAATGGATCATTTAAAATTTCTTTATAAAAGATCATAATGGTAACGATCATTGGGCCTAATAAATGCAAAAAAAGTTGACATAATAATCTTCTTTGTAGAAGATAATTTAACAGATCATTTAAAATTTCTTTATAAAAGATCATAACGGTAACGATCATTGGGCCTAATAAATGCTTAAAAGTTGACATAATTATCTTCTTTCTAAAAGATAATTTAATAGATCATTGAAAATTTCTTTATAAAAGATCATAACGGTAACGATCAATGGGCCTAATAAATGCCCAAAAAGTTGACATATTTATCTTCTTTGTAAAAAATAATTAAATAGATCATTTAAAATTTCTTTATAAAAGATCATAACGGTAACGATCATTGGGCCTAAGAAATGCCAAAAAAGTTGACATAATTATCTTTTTTGTAAAAGATAATTTAATAGATTATTTAAAATTTCTTTATAAAAGATCATAACGGTAACGATCATTGGGCCTAATAAATGCCAGTAAAGTTGACATAATTATCTTCTTCGTAAAAGATAATTTAATGGATCATTTAAAATTTCTTTATAAAAGATCATAATGGTAACGATCATTGGGCCTAATAAATGCAAAAAAAGTTGACATAATAATCTTCTTTGTAAAAGATAATTTAACAGATCATTTAAAATTTCTTTATAAAAGATCATAACGGTAACGATCATTGGGCCTAATAAATGCTTAAAAGTTGACATAATTATCTTCTTTCTAAAAGATAATTTAATTGATCATTGAAAATTTCTTTATAAAAGATCATAACGGTAACGCTCAATGGGCCTAATAAATGCCCAAAAAGTTGACATATTTATCTTCTTTGTAAAAAATAATTAAATAGATCATTTAAAATATCTTTATAAAAGATCATAACGGTAACGATCATTGGGCCTAATAAATGCCAAAAAAGTTGACATAATTATATTTTTTGTAAAAGATAATTTAATAGATCATTTAAAATTTCTTTATAAAAGATCATAACGGTAACGATCATTGGGCCTAATAAATGCCAATAAAGTTGACATAATTATCTTCTTCGTAAAAGATAATTTAATGGATCATTTAAAATTTCTTTATAAAAGATCATAATGGTAACGATCATTGGGCCTAATAAATGCAAAAATAGTTGCATAATAATCTTCTTTGTAAAAGATAATTTAACAGATCATTTAAAATTTCTTTATAAAAGATCATAACGGTAACGATCATTGGGCATAATAAATGCTTAAAAGTTGACATAATTATCTTCTTTCTAAAAGATAATTTAATAGATCATTGAAAATTTCTTTATAAAAGATCATAACGGTAACGATCAATGGGCCTAATAAATGCCCAAAAAGTTGACATATTTATCTTCTTTGTAAAAAATAATTAAATAGATCATTTAAAATTTCTTTATAAAAGATCATAACGGTAACGATCATTGGGCCTAAGAAATGCCAAAAAAGTTGACATAATTATCTTTTTTGTAAAAGATAATTTAATAGATCATTTAAAATTTCTTTATAAAAGATCATAACGGTAACGATCATTGGGACTAATAAATGCCAATAAAGTTGACATAATTATCTTCTTCGTAAAAGATAATTTAATGGATCATTTAAAATTTCTTTATAAAAGATCATAATGGTAACGATCATTGGGCCTAATAAATGCAAAAAAAGTTGACATAATAATCTTCTTTGTAAAAGATAATTTAACAGATCATTTAAAATTTCTTTATAAAAGATCATAACGGTAACGATCATTGGGCCTAATAAATGCTTAAAAGTTGACATAATTATCTTCTTTCTAAAAGATAATTTAATAGATCATTGAAAATTTCTTTATAAAAGATCATAACGGTAACGATCATTGGGCCTAATAAATGCCAATAAAGTTGACATAATTATCTTCTTCGTAAAAGATAATTTAATGGATCATTTAAAATTTCTTTATAAAAGATCATAATGGTAACGATCATTGGGCCTAATAAATGCAAAAAAAGTTGACATAATAATCTTCTTTGTAAAAGATAATTTAACAGATCATTTAAAATTTCTTTATAAAAGATCATAACGGTAACGATCATTGGGCCTAATAAATGCTTAAAAGTTGACATAATTATCTTCTTTCTAAAAGATAATTTAATAGATCATTGAAAATTTCTTTATAAAAGATCATAACGGTAACGATCAATGGGTCTAATAAATGCCCAAAAAGTTGACATATTTATCTTCTTTGTAAAAAATAATTAAATAGATCATTTAAAATTTCTTTATAAAAGATCATAACGGTAACGATCATTGGGCCTAATAAATGCCAAAAAAGTTGACATAATTATATTTTTTGTAAAAGATAATTTAATAGATTATTTAAAATTTCTTTATAAAAGATCATAACGGTAACGATCATTGGGCCTAATAAATGCCAGTAAAGTTGACATAATTATCTTCTTCGTAAAAGATAATTTAATGGATCATTTAAAATTTCTTTATAAAAGATCATAATGGTAACGATCATTGGGCCTAATAAATGCAAAAAAAGTTGACATAATAATCTTCTTTGTAAAAGATAATTTAACAGATCATTTAAAATTTCTTTATAAAAGATCATAACGGTAACGATCATTGGGCCTAATAAATGCTTAAAAGTTGACATAATTATCTTCTTTCTAAAAGATAATTTAATTGATCATTGAAAATTTCTTTATAAAAGATCATAACGGTAACGCTCAATGGGCCTAATAAATGCCCAAAAAGTTGACATATTTATCTTCTTTGTAAAAAATAATTAAATAGATCATTTAAAATATCTTTATAAAAGATCATAACGGTAACGATCATTGGGCCTAATAAATGCCAAAAAAGTTGACATAATTATATTTTTTGTAAAAGATAATTTAATAGATCATTTAAAATTTCTTTATAAAAGATCATAACGGTAACGATCATTGGGCCTAATAAATGCCAATAAAGTTGACATAATTATCTTCTTCGTAAAAGATAATTTAATGGATCATTTAAAATTTCTTTATAAAAGATCATAATGGTAACGATCATTGGGCCTAATAAATGCAAAAATAGTTGCATAATAATCTTCTTTGTAAAAGATAATTTAACAGATCATTTAAAATTTCTTTATAAAAGATCATAACGGTAACGATCATTGGGCCTAATAAATGCTTAAAAGTTGACATAATTATCTTCTTTCTAAAAGATAATTTAATAGATCATTGAAAATTTCTTTATAAAAGATCATAACGGTAACGATCAATGGGCCTAATAAATGCCCAAAAAGTTGACATATTTATCTTCTTTGTAAAAAATAATTAAATAGATCATTTAAAATTTCTTTATAAAAGATCATAACGGTAACGATCATTGGGCCTAAGAAATGCCAAAAAAGTTGACATAATTATCTTTTTTGTAAAAGATAATTTAATAGATCATTTAAAATTTCTTTATAAAAGATCATAACGGTAACGATCATTGGGCCTAATAAATGCCAATAAAGTTGACATAATTATCTTCTTCGTAAAAGATAATTTAATGGATCATTTAAAATTTCTTTATAAAAGATCATAATGGTAACGATCATTGGGCCTAATAAATGCAAAAAAAGTTGACATAATAATCTTCTTTGTAAAAGATAATTTAACAGATCATTTAAAATTTCTTTATAAAAGATCATAACGGTAACGATCATTGGGCCTAATAAATGCCAATAAAGTTGACATAATTATCTTCTTCGTAAAAGATAATTTAATGGATCATTTAAAATTTCTTTATAAAAGATCATAATGGTAACGATCATTGGGCCTAATAAATGCAAAAAAAGTTGACATAATAATCTTCTTTGTAGAAGATAATTTAACAGATCATTTAAAATTTCTTTATAAAAGATCATAACGGTAACGATCATTGGGCCTAATAAATGCTTAAAAGTTGACATAATTATCTTCTTTCTAAAAGATAATTTAATAGATCATTGAAAATTTCTTTATAAAAGATCATAACGGTAACGATCAATGGGCCTAATAAATGCCCAAAAAGTTGACATATTTATCTTCTTTGTAAAAAATAATTAAATAGATCATTTAAAATTTCTTTATAAAAGATCATAACGGTAACGATCATTGGGCCTAAGAAATGCCAAAAAAGTTGACATAATTATCTTTTTTGTAAAAGATAATTTAATAGATCATTTAAAATTTCTTTATAAAAGATCATAACGGTAACGATCAATGGGCCTAATAAATGCCAATAAAGTTGACATAATTATCTTCTTCGTAAAAGATAATTTAATGGATCATTTAAAATTTCTTTATAAAAGATCATAATGGTAACGATCATTGGGCCTAATAAATGCAAAAAAAGTTGACATAATAATCTTCTTTGTAAAAGATAATTTAACAGATCATTTAAAATTTCTTTATAAAAGATCATAACGGTAACGATCATTGGGCCTAATAAATGCTTAAAAGTTGACATAATTATCTTCTTTCTAAAAGATAATTTAATAGATCATTGAAAATTTCTTTATAAAAGATCATAACGGTAACGATCATTGGGCCTAATAAATGCCAATAAAGTTGACATAATTATCTTCTTCGTAAAAGATAATTTAATGGATCATTTAAAATTTCTTTATAAAAGATCATAATGGTAACGATCATTGGGCCTAATAAATGCAAAAAAAGTTGACATAATAATCTTCTTTGTAGAAGATAATTTAACAGATCATTTAAAATTTCTTTATAAAAGATCATAACGGTAACGATCATTGGGCCTAATAAATGCTTAAAAGTTGACATAATTATCTTCTTTCTAAAAGATAATTTAATAGATCATTGAAAATTTCTTTATAAAAGATCATAACGGTAACGATCAATGGGCCTAATAAATGCCCAAAAAGTTGACATATTTATCTTCTTTGTAAAAAATAATTAAATAGATCATTTAAAATTTCTTTATAAAAGATCATAACGGTAACGATCATTGGGCCTAAGAAATGCCAAAAAAGTTGACATAATTATCTTTTTTGTAAAAGATAATTTAATAGATCATTTAAAATTTCTTTATAAAAGATCATAACGGTAACGATCAATGGGCCTAATAAATGCCAATAAAGTTGACATAATTATCTTCTTCGTAAAAGATAATTTAATGGATCATTTAAAATTTCTTTATAAAAGATCATAATGGTAACGATCATTGGGCCTAATAAATGCAAAAAAAGTTGACATAATAATCTTCTTTGTAAAAGATAATTTAACAGATCATTTAAAATTTCTTTATAAAAGATCATAACGGTAACGATCATTGGGCCTAATAAATGCTTAAAAGTTGACATAATTATCTTCTTTCTAAAAGATAATTTAATAGATCATTGAAAATTTCTTTATAAAAGATCATAACGGTAACGATCATTGGGCCTAATAAATGCCAATAAAGTTGACATAATTATCTTCTTCGTAAAAGATAATTTAATGGATCATTTAAAATTTCTTTATAAAAGATCATAATGGTAACGATCATTGGGCCTAATAAATGCAAAAAAAGTTGACATAATAATCTTCTTTGTAAAAGATAATTTAACAGATCATTTAAAATTTCTTTATAAAAGATCATAACGGTAACGATCATTGGGCCTAATAAATGCTTAAAAGTTGACATAATTATCTTCTTTCTAAAAGATAATTTAATAGATCATTGAAAATTTCTTTATAAAAGATCATAACGGTAACGATCAATGGGTCTAATAAATGCCCAAAAAGTTGACATATTTATCTTCTTTGTAAAAAATAATTAAATAGATCATTTAAAATTTCTTTATAAAAGATCATAACGGTAACGATCATTGGGCCTAAGAAATGCCAAAAAAGTTGACATAATTATCTTTTTTGTAAAAGATAATTTAATAGATTATTTAAAATTTCTTTATAAAAGATCATAACGGTAACGATCATTGGGCCTAATAAATGCCAGTAAAGTTGACATAATTATCTTCTTCGTAAAAGATAATTTAATGGATCATTTAAAATTTCTTTATAAAAGATCATAATGGTAACGATCATTGGGCCTAATAAATGCAAAAAAAGTTGACATAATAATCTTCTTTGTAAAAGATAATTTAACAGATCATTTAAAATTTCTTTATAAAAGATCATAACGGTAACGATCATTGGGCCTAATAAATGCTTAAAAGTTGACATAATTATCTTCTTTCTAAAAGATAATTTAATTGATCATTGAAAATTTCTTTATAAAAGATCATAACGGTAACGCTCAATGGGCCTAATAAATGCCCAAAAAGTTGACATATTTATCTTCTTTGTAAAAAATAATTAAATAGATCATTTAAAATATCTTTATAAAAGATCATAACGGTAACGATCATTGGGCCTAATAAATGCCAAAAAAGTTGACATAATTATATTTTTTGTAAAAGATAATTTAATAGATCATTTAAAATTTCTTTATAAAAGATCATAACGGTAACGATCATTGGGCCTAATAAATGCCAATAAAGTTGACATAATTATCTTCTTCGTAAAAGATAATTTAATGGATCATTTAAAATTTCTTTATAAAAGATCATAATGGTAACGATCATTGGGCCTAATAAATGCAAAAATAGTTGCATAATAATCTTCTTTGTAAAAGATAATTTAACAGATCATTTAAAATTTCTTTATAAAAGATCATAACGGTAACGATCATTGGGCATAATAAATGCTTAAAAGTTGACATAATTATCTTCTTTCTAAAAGATAATTTAATAGATCATTGAAAATTTCTTTATAAAAGATCATAACGGTAACGATCAATGGGCCTAATAAATGCCCAAAAAGTTGACATATTTATCTTCTTTGTAAAAAATAATTAAATAGATCATTTAAAATTTCTTTATAAAAGATCATAACGGTAACGATCATTGGGCCTAAGAAATGCCAAAAAAGTTGACATAATTATCTTTTTTGTAAAAGATAATTTAATAGATCATTTAAAATTTCTTTATAAAAGATCATAACGGTAACGATCATTGGGACTAATAAATGCCAATAAAGTTGACATAATTATCTTCTTCGTAAAAGATAATTTAATGGATCATTTAAAATTTCTTTATAAAAGATCATAATGGTAACGATCATTGGGCCTAATAAATGCAAAAAAAGTTGACATAATAATCTTCTTTGTAAAAGATAATTTAACAGATCATTTAAAATTTCTTTATAAAAGATCATAACGGTAACGATCATTGGGCCTAATAAATGCTTAAAAGTTGACATAATTATCTTCTTTCTAAAAGATAATTTAATAGATCATTGAAAATTTCTTTATAAAAGATCATAACGGTAACGATCATTGGGCCTAATAAATGCCAATAAAGTTGACATAATTATCTTCTTCGTAAAAGATAATTTAATGGATCATTTAAAATTTCTTTATAAAAGATCATAATGGTAACGATCATTGGGCCTAATAAATGCAAAAAAAGTTGACATAATAATCTTCTTTGTAAAAGATAATTTAACAGATCATTTAAAATTTCTTTATAAAAGATCATAACGGTAACGATCATTGGGCCTAATAAATGCTTAAAAGTTGACATAATTATCTTCTTTCTAAAAGATAATTTAATAGATCATTGAAAATTTCTTTATAAAAGATCATAACGGTAACGATCAATGGGTCTAATAAATGCCCAAAAAGTTGACATATTTATCTTCTTTGTAAAAAATAATTAAATAGATCATTTAAAATTTCTTTATAAAAGATCATAACGGTAACGATCATTGGGCCTAATAAATGCCAAAAAAGTTGACATAATTATATTTTTTGTAAAAGATAATTTAATAGATCATTTAAAATTTCTTTATAAAAGATCATAACGGTAACGATCATTGGGCCTAATAAATGCCAATAAAGTTGACATAATTATCTTCTTCGTAAAAGATAATTTAATGGATCATTTAAAATTTCTTTATAAAAGATCATAATGGTAACGATCATTGGGCCTAATAAATGCAAAAAAAGTTGACATAATAATCTTCTTTGTAGAAGATAATTTAACAGATCATTTAAAATTTCTTTATAAAAGATCATAACGGTAACGATCATTGGGCCTAATAAATGCTTAAAAGTTGACATAATTATCTTCTTTCTAAAAGATAATTTAATAGATCATTGAAAATTTCTTTATAAAAGATCATAACGGTAACGATCAATGGGCCTAATAAATGCCCAAAAAGTTGACATATTTATCTTCTTTGTAAAAAATAATTAAATAGATCATTTAAAATTTCTTTATAAAAGATCATAACGGTAACGATCATTGGGCCTAAGAAATGCCAAAAAAGTTGACATAATTATCTTTTTTGTAAAAGATAATTTAATAGATTATTTAAAATTTCTTTATAAAAGATCATAACGGTAACGATCATTGGGCCTAATAAATGCCAGTAAAGTTGACATAATTATCTTCTTCGTAAAAGATAATTTAATGGATCATTTAAAATTTCTTTATAAAAGATCATAATGGTAACGATCATTGGGCCTAATAAATGCAAAAAAAGTTGACATAATAATCTTCTTTGTAAAAGATAATTTAACAGATCATTTAAAATTTCTTTATAAAAGATCATAACGGTAACGATCATTGGGCCTAATAAATGCTTAAAAGTTGACATAATTATCTTCTTTCTAAAAGATAATTTAATTGATCATTGAAAATTTCTTTATAAAAGATCATAACGGTAACGCTCAATGGGCCTAATAAATGCCCAAAAAGTTGACATATTTATCTTCTTTGTAAAAAATAATTAAATAGATCATTTAAAATATCTTTATAAAAGATCATAACGGTAACGATCATTGGGCCTAATAAATGCCAAAAAAGTTGACATAATTATATTTTTTGTAAAAGATAATTTAATAGATCATTTAAAATTTCTTTATAAAAGATCATAACGGTAACGATCATTGGGCCTAATAAATGCCAATAAAGTTGACATAATTATCTTCTTCGTAAAAGATAATTTAATGGATCATTTAAAATTTCTTTATAAAAGATCATAATGGTAACGATCATTGGGCCTAATAAATGCAAAAATAGTTGCATAATAATCTTCTTTGTAAAAGATAATTTAACAGATCATTTAAAATTTCTTTATAAAAGATCATAACGGTAACGATCATTGGGCCTAATAAATGCTTAAAAGTTGACATAATTATCTTCTTTCTAAAAGATAATTTAATAGATCATTGAAAATTTCTTTATAAAAGATCATAACGGTAACGATCAATGGGCCTAATAAATGCCCAAAAAGTTGACATATTTATCTTCTTTGTAAAAAATAATTAAATAGATCATTTAAAATTTCTTTATAAAAGATCACAACGGTAACGATCATTGGGCCTAAGAAATGCCAAAAAAGTTGACATAATTATCTTTTTTGTAAAAGATAATTTAATAGATCATTTAAAATTTCTTTATAAAAGATCATAACGGTAACGATCATTGGGCCTAATAAATGCCAATAAAGTTGACATAATTATCTTCTTCGTAAAAGATAATTTAATGGATCATTTAAAATTTCTTTATAAAAGATCATAATGGTAACGATCATTGGGCCTAATAAATGCAAAAAAAGTTGACATAATAATCTTCTTTGTAAAAGATAATTTAACAGATCATTTAAAATTTCTTTATAAAAGATCATAACGGTAACGATCATTGGGCCTAATAAATGCCAATAAAGTTGACATAATTATCTTCTTCGTAAAAGATAATTTAATGGATCATTTAAAATTTCTTTATAAAAGATCATAATGGTAACGATCATTGGGCCTAATAAATGCAAAAAAAGTTGACATAATAATCTTCTTTGTAGAAGATAATTTAACAGATCATTTAAAATTTCTTTATAAAAGATCATAACGGTAACGATCATTGGGCCTAATAAATGCTTAAAAGTTGACATAATTATCTTCTTTCTAAAAGATAATTTAATAGATCATTGAAAATTTCTTTATAAAAGATCATAACGGTAACGATCAATGGGCCTAATAAATGCCCAAAAAGTTGACATATTTATCTTCTTTGTAAAAAATAATTAAATAGATCATTTAAAATTTCTTTATAAAAGATCATAACGGTAACGATCATTGGGCCTAAGAAATGCCAAAAAAGTTGACATAATTATCTTTTTTTAAAAGATAATTTAATAGATCATTTAAAATTTCTTTATAAAAGATCATAACGGTAACGATCAATGGGCCTAATAAATGCCAATAAAGTTGACATAATTATCTTCTTCGTAAAAGATAATTTAATGGATCATTTAAAATTTCTTTATAAAAGATCATAATGGTAACGATCATTGGGCCTAATAAATGCAAAAAAAGTTGACATAATAATCTTCTTTGTAAAAGATAATTTAACAGATCATTTAAAATTTCTTTATAAAAGATCATAACGGTAACGATCATTGGGCCTAATAAATGCTTAAAAGTTGACATAATTATCTTCTTTCTAAAAGATAATTTAATAGATCATTGAAAATTTCTTTATAAAAGATCATAACGGTAACGATCATTGGGCCTAATAAATGCCAATAAAGTTGACATAATTATCTTCTTCGTAAAAGATAATTTAATGGATCATTTAAAATTTCTTTATAAAAGATCATAATGGTAACGATCATTGGGCCTAATAAATGCAAAAAAAGTTGACATAATAATCTTCTTTGTAAAAGATAATTTAACAGATCATTTAAAATTTCTTTATAAAAGATCATAACGGTAACGATCATTGGGCCTAATAAATGCTTAAAAGTTGACATAATTATCTTCTTTCTAAAAGATAATTTAATAGATCATTGAAAATTTCTTTATAAAAGATCATAACGGTAACGATCAATGGGTCTAATAAATGCCCAAAAAGTTGACATATTTATCTTCTTTGTAAAAAATAATTAAATAGATCATTTAAAATTTCTTTATAAAAGATCATAACGGTAACGATCATTGGGCCTAATAAATGCCAAAAAAGTTGACATAATTATATTTTTTGTAAAAGATAATTTAATAGATCATTTAAAATTTCTTTATAAAAGATCATAACGGTAACGATCATTGGGCCTAATAAATGCCAATAAAGTTGACATAATTATCTTCTTCGTAAAAGATAATTTAATGGATCATTTAAAATTTCTTTATAAAAGATCATAATGGTAACGATCATTGGGCCTAATAAATGCAAAAAAAGTTGACATAATAATCTTCTTTGTAGAAGATAATTTAACAGATCATTTAAAATTTCTTTATAAAAGATCATAACGGTAACGATCATTGGGCCTAATAAATGCTTAAAAGTTGACATAATTATCTTCTTTCTAAAAGATAATTTAATAGATCATTGAAAATTTCTTTATAAAAGATCATAACGGTAACGATCAATGGGCCTAATAAATGCCCAAAAAGTTGACATATTTATCTTCTTTGTAAAAAATAATTAAATAGATCATTTAAAATTTCTTTATAAAAGATCATAACGGTAACGATCATTGGGCCTAAGAAATGCCAAAAAAGTTGACATAATTATCTTTTTTGTAAAAGATAATTTAATAGATCATTTAAAATTTCTTTATAAAAGATCATAACGGTAACGATCATTGGGCCTAATAAATGCCAGTAAAGTTGACATAATTATCTTCTTCGTAAAAGATAATTTAATGGATCATTTAAAATTTCTTTATAAAAGATCATAATGGTAACGATCATTGGGCCTAATAAATGCAAAAAAAGTTGACATAATAATCTTCTTTGTAAAAGATAATTTAACAGATCATTTAAAATTTCTTTATAAAAGATCATAACGGTAACGATCATTGGGCCTAATAAATGCTTAAAAGTTGACATAATTATCTTCTTTCTAAAAGATAATTTAATAGATCATTGAAAATTTCTTTATAAAAGATCATAACGGTAACGATCAATGGGCCTAATAAATGCCCAAAAAGTTGACATATTTATCTTCTTTGTAAAAAATAATTAAATAGATCATTTAAAATATCTTTATAAAAGATCATAACGGTAACGATCATTGGGCCTAATAAATGCCAAAAAAGTTGACATAATTATATTTTTTGTAAAAGATAATTTAATAGATCATTTAAAATTTCTTTATAAAAGATTATAACGGTAACGATCATTGGGCCTAATAAATGCCAATAAAGTTGACATAATTATCTTCTTCGTAAAAGATAATTTAATGGATCATTTAAAATTTCTTTATAAAAGATCATAATGGTAACGATCATTGGGCCTAATAAATGCAAAAATAGTTGCATAATAATCTTCTTTGTAAAAGATAATTTAACAGATCATTTAAAATTTCTTTATAAAAGATCATAACGGTAACGATCATTGGGCCTAATAAATGCTTAAAAGTTGACATAATTATCTTCTTTCTAAAAGATAATTTAATAGATCATTGAAAATTTCTTTATAAAAGATCATAACGGTAACGATCAATGGGCCTAATAAATGCCCAAAAAGTTGACATATTTATCTTCTTTGTAAAAAATAATTAAATAGATCATTTAAAATTTCTTTATAAAAGATCATAACGGTAACGATCATTGGGCCTAAGAAATGCCAAAAAAGTTGACATAATTATCTTTTTTGTAAAAGATAATTTAATAGATCATTTAAAATTTCTTTATAAAAGATCATAACGGTAACGATCATTGGGCCTAATAAATGCCAATAAAGTTGACATAATTATCTTCTTCGTAAAAGATAATTTAATGGATCATTTAAAATTTCTTTATAAAAGATCATAATGGTAACGATCATTGGGCCTAATAAATGCAAAAAAAGTTGACATAATAATCTTCTTTGTAAAAGATAATTTAACAGATCATTTAAAATTTCTTTATAAAAGATCATAACGGTAACGATCATTGGGCCTAATAAATGCTTAAAAGTTGACATAATTATCTTCTTTCTAAAAGATAATTTAATAGATCATTGAAAATTTCTTTATAAAAGATCATAACGGTAACGATCATTGGGCCTAATAAATGCCAATAAAGTTGACATAATTATCTTCTTCGTAAAAGATAATTTAATGGATCATTTAAAATTTCTTTATAAAAGATCATAATGGTAACGATCATTGGGCCTAATAAATGCAAAAAAAGTTGACATAATAATCTTCTTTGTAAAAGATAATTTAACAGATCATTTAAAATTTCTTTATAAAAGATCATAACGGTAACGATCATTGGGCCTAATAAATGCTTAAAAGTTGACATAATTATCTTCTTTCTAAAAGATAATTTAATAGATCATTGAAAATTTCTTTATAAAAGATCATAACGGTAACGATCAATGGGTCTAATAAATGCCAAAAAAGTTGACATATTTATCTTCTTTGTAAAAAATAATTAAATAGATCATTTAAAATTTCTTTATAAAAGATCATAACGGTAACGATCATTGGGCCTAATAAATGCTTAAAAGTTGACATAATTATCTTCTTTCTAAAAGATAATTTAATAGATCATTGAAAATTTCTTTATAAAAGATCATAACGGTAACGATCAATGGGCCTAATAAATGCCCAAAAAGTTGACATATTTATCTTCTTTGTAAAAAATAATTAAATAGATCATTTAAAATTTCTTTATAAAAGATCATAACGGTAACGATCATTGGGCCTAAGAAATGCCAAAAAAGTTGACATAATTATCTTTTTTGTAAAAGATAATTTAATAGATCATTTAAAATTTCTTTATAAAAGATCATAACGGTAACGATCATTGGGCCTAATAAATGCCAATAAAGTTGACATAATTATCTTCTTCGTAAAAGATAATTTAATGGATCATTTAAAATTTCTTTATAAAAGATCATAATGGTAACGATCATTGGGCCTAATAAATGCAAAAAAAGTTGACATAATAATCTTCTTTGTAAAAGATAATTTAACAGATCATTTAAAATTTCTTTATAAAAGATCATAACGGTAACGATCATTGGGCCTAATAAATGCTTAAAAGTTGACATAATTATCTTCTTTCTAAAAGATAATTTAATAGATCATTGAAAATTTCTTTATAAAAGATCATAACGGTAACGATCAATGGGCCTAATAAATGCCCAAAAAGTTGACATAATTATCTTCTTCGTAAAAGATAATTTAATGGATCATTTAAAATTTCTTTATAAAAGATCATAATGGTAACGATCATTGGGCCTAATAAATGCAAAAAAGTTGACATAATAATCTTCTTTGTAAAAGATAATTTAACAGATCATTTAAAATTTCTTTATAAAAGATCATAACGGTAACGATCATTGGGCCTAATAAATGCTTAAAAGTTGACATAATTATCTTCTTTCTAAAAGATAATTTAATAGATCATTGAAAATTTCTTTATAAAAGATCATAACGGTAACGATCAATGGGCCTAATAAATGCCCAAAAAGTTGACATATTTATCTTCTTTGTAAAAAATAATTAAATAGATCATTTAAAATTTCTTTATAAAAGATCATAACGGTAACGATCATTGGGCCTAATAAATGCCAAAAAAGTTGACATAATTATCTTTTTTGTAAAAGATAATTTAATAGATCATTTAAAATTTCTTTATAAAAGATCATAACGGTAACGATCATTGGGCCTAATAAATGCCAATAAAGTTGACATAATTATCTTCTTCGTAAAAGATAATTTAATGGATCATTTAAAATTTCTTTATAAAAGATCATAATGGTAACGATCATTGGGCCTAATAAATGCAAAAAAAGTTGACATAATAATCTTCTTTGTAAAAGATAATTTAACAGATCATTTAAAATTTCTTTATAAAAGATCATAACGGTAACGATCATTGGGCCTAATAAATGCTTAAAAGTTGACATAATTATCTTCTTTCTAAAAGATAATTTAATAGATCATTGAAAATTTCTTTATAAAAGATCATAACGGTAACGATCAATGGGTCTAATAAATGCCCAAAAAGTTGACATATTTATCTCCTTTGTAAAAAATAATTAAATAGATCATTTAAAATTTCTTTATAAAAGATCATAACGGTAACGATCATTGGGCCTAATAAATGCTTAAAAGTTGACATAATTATCTTCTTTCTAAAAGATAATTTAATAGATCATTGAAAATTTCTTTATAAAAGATCATAACGGTAACGATCAATGGGCCTAATAAATGCCCAAAAAGTTGACATATTTATCTTCTTTATAAAAAATAATTAAATAGATCATTTAAAATTTCTTTATAAAAGATCATAACGGTAACGATCATTGGGCCTAATAAATGCAAAAAAAGTTGACATAATTATCTTTTTTGTAAAAGATAATTTAATAGATCATTTAAAATTTCTTTATAAAAGATCATAACGGTAACGATCATTGGGCCTAATAAATGCCAATAAAGTTGACATAATTATCTTCTTCGTAAAAGATAATTTAATGGATCATTTAAAATTTCTTTATAAAAGATCATAATGGTAACGATCATTGGGCCTAATAAATGCAAAAAAAGTTGACATAATAATCTTCTTTGTAAAAGATAATTTAACAGATCATTTAAAATTTCTTTATAAAAGATCATAAGGGTAACGATCATTGGGCCTAATAAATGCTTAAAAGTTGACATAATTATCTTCTTTCTAAAAGATAATTTAATAGATCATTGAAAATTTCTTTATAAAAGATCATAACAGTAACGATCATTGGGCCTAATAAATGCTTAAAAGTTGACATAATTATCTTCTTTCTAAAAGATAATTTAATAGATCATTGAAAATTTCTTTATAAAAGATCATAACGGTAACGATCAATGGGCCTAATAAATGCCCAAAAAGTTGACATATTTATCTTCTTTATAAAAAATAATTAAATAGATCATTTAAAATTTCTTTATAAAAGATCATAACGGTAACGATCATTGGGCCTAATAAATGCCAAAAAAGTTGACATAATTATCTTTTTTGTAAAAGATAATTTAATAGATCATTTAAAATTTCTTTATAAAAGATCATAACGGTAACGATCATTGGGCCTAATAAATGCCAATAAAGTTGACATAATTATCTTCTTCGTAAAAGATAATTTAATGGATCATTTAAAATTTCTTTATAAAAGATCATAATGGTAACGATCATTGGGCCTAATAAATGCAAAAAAAGTTGACATAATAATCTTCTTTGTAAAAGATAATTTAACAGATCATTTAAAATTTCTTTATAAAAGATCATAACGGTAACGATCAATGGGCCTAATAAATGCCCAAAAAGTTGACATATTTATCTTCTTTGTAAAAAATAATTAAATAGATCATTTAAAATTTCTTTATAAAAGATCATAACGGTAACGATCATTGGGCCTAAGAAATGCCAAAAAAGTTGACATAATTATATTTTTTGTAAAAGATAATTTAATAGATCATTTAAAATTTCTTTATAAAAGATCATAACGGTAACGATCATTGGGCCTAATAAATGCCAAAAAAGTTGACATAATTATATTCTTCGTAAAAGATAATTTAATGGATCATTTAAAATTTCTTTATAAAAGATCATAATGGTAACGATCATTGGGCCTAATAAATGCAAAAATAGTTGCATAATAATCTTCTTTGTAAAAGATAATTTAACAGATCATTTAAAATTTCTTTATAAAAGATCATAACGGTAACGATCATTGGGCCTAATAAATGCTTAAAAGTTGACATAATTATCTTCTTTCTAAAAGATAATTTAATAGATCATTGAAAATTTCTTTATAAAAGATCATAACGGTAACGATCAATGGGCCTAATAAATGCCCAAAAAGTTGACATATTTATCTTCTTTGTAAAAAATAATTAAATAGATCATTTAAAATTTCTTTATAAAAGATCATAACGGTAACGATCATTGGGCCTAAGAAATGCCAAAAAAGTTGACATAATTATCTTTTTTGTAAAAGATAATTTAATAGATCATTTAAAATTTTTTTATAAAAGATCATAATGGTAACGATCATTGGGCCTAATAAATGCCAATAAAGTTGACATAATTATCTTCTTCGTAAAAGATAATTTAATGGATCATTTAAAATTTCTTTATAAAAGATCATAATGGTAACGATCATTGGGCCTAATAAATGCAAAAATAGTTGCATAATAATCTTCTTTGTAAAAGATAATTTAACAGATCATTTAAAATTTCTTTATAAAAGATCATAACGGTAACGATCATTGGGCCTAATAAATGCTTAAAAGTTGACATAATTATCTTCTTTCTAAATGATAATTAAATAGATCATTGGAAATTTCTTTGTAAAAGATCATAACGGTAACGATCATTGGGCCTAATAAATACCAAAAAAGTTGACATAATTATCTTCTTTGTAAAAGATAATTTAATAGATCGTTTAAAATTTGCTTATTAAAAGATCATAACGGTAACGATCATTGGGCCTAATAAATGCTTAAAAGTTGACATAATTATCTTCTTTCTAAAAGATAATTTAATAGATCATTGAAAATTTCTTTATAAAAGATCATAACGGTAACGATCAATGGGCCTAATAAATGCCCAAAAAGTTGACATATTTATCTTCTTTGTAAAAAATAATTAAATAGATCATTTAAAATTTCTTTATAAAAGATCATAACGGTAACGATCATTGGGCCTAATAAATGCCAAAAAAGTTGACATAATTATCTTTTTTGTAAAAGATAATTTAATAGATCATTTAAAATTTCTTTATAAAAGATCATAACGGTAACGATCATTGGGCCTAATAAATGCTTAAAAGTTGACATAATTATCTTCTTTCTAAAAGATAATTTAATAGATCATTGAAAATTTCTTTATAAAAGATCATAACGGTAACGATCATTGGGCCTAATAAATGCCAATAAAGTTGACATAATTATCTTCTTCGTAAAAGATAATTTAATGGATCATTTAAAATTTCTTTATAAAAGATCATAATGGTAACGATCATTGGGCCTAATAAATGCAAAAAAAGTTGACATAATAATCTTCTTTGTAAAAGATAATTTAACAGATCATTTAAAATTTCTTTATAAAAGATCATAACGGTAACGATCATTGGGCCTAATAAATGCTTAAAAGTTGACATAATTATCTTCTTTCTAAAAGATAATTTAATAGATCATTGAAAATTTCTTTATAAAAGATCATAACGGTAACGATCAATGGGCCTAATAAATGCCCAAAAAGTTGACATATTTATCTTCTTTGTAAAAAATAATTAAATAGATCATTTAAAATTTCTTTATAAAAGATCATAACGGTAACGATCATTGGGCCTAATAAATGCCAAAAAAGTTGACATAATTATATTTTTTGTAAAAGATAATTTAATAGATCATTTAAAATTTCTTTATAAAAGATCATAACGGTAACGATCATTGGGCCTAATAAATGCCAATAAAGTTGACATAATTATCTTCTTCGTAAAAGATAATTTAATGGATCATTTAAAATTTCTTTATAAAAGATCATAATGGTAACGATCATTGGGCCTAATAAATGCAAAAAAAGTTGACATAATAATCTTCTTTGTAAAAGATAATTTAACAGATCATTTAAAATTTCTTTATAAAAGATCATAACGGTAACGATCATTGGGCCTAATAAATGCTTAAAAGTTGACATAATTATCTTCTTTCTAAAAGATAATTTAATAGATCATTGAAAATTTCTTTATAAAAGATCATAACGGTAACGATCAATGGGCCTAATAAATGCCCAAAAAGTTGACATATTTATCTTCTTTGTAAAAAATAATTAAATAGATCATTTAAAATTTCTTTATAAAAGATCATAACGGTAACGATCATTGGGCCTAAGAAATGCCAAAAAAGTTGACATAATTATATTTTTTGTAAAAGATAATTTAATAGATCATTTAAAATTTCTTTATAAAAGATCATAACGGTAACGATCATTGGGCCTAATAAATGCCAAAAAAGTTGACATAATTATCTTCTTCGTAAAAGATAATTTAATGGATCATTTAAAATTTCTTTATAAAAGATCATAATGGTAACGATCATTGGGCCTAATAAATGCAAAAATAGTTGCATAATAATCTTCTTTGTAATAGATAATTTAACAGATCATTTAAAATTTCTTTATAAAAGATCATAACGGTAACGATCATTGGGCCTAATAAATGCTTAAAAGTTGACATAATTATCTTCTTTCTAAAAGATAATTTAATAGATCATTGAAAATTTCTTTATAAAAGATCATAACGGTAACGATCAATGGGCCTAATAAATGCCCAAAAAGTTGACATATTTATCTTCTTTGTAAAAAATAATTAAATAGATCATTTAAAATTTCTTTATAAAAGATCATAACGGTAACGATCATTGGGCCTAAGAAATGCCAAAAAAGTTGACATAATTATCTTTTTTGTAAAAGATAATTTAATAGATCATTTAAAATTTCTTTATAAAAGATCATAACGGTAACGATCATTGGGCCTAATAAATGCCAATAAAGTTGACATAATTATCTTCTTCGTAAAAGATAATTTAATGGATCATTTAAAATTTCTTTATAAAAGATCATAATGGTAACGATCATTGGGCCTAATAAATGCAAAAAAAGTTGACATAATAATCTTCTTTGTAAAAGATAATTTAACAGATCATTTAAAATTTCTTTATAAAAGATCATAACGGTAACGATCATGGGCCTAATAAATGCTTAAAAGTTGACATAATTATCTTCTTTCTAAAAGATAATTTAATAGATCATTGAAAATTTCTTTATAAAAGATCATAACGGTAACGATCAATGGGCCTAATAAATGCCCAAAAAGTTGACATAATTATCTTCGTAAAAGATAATTTAATGGATCATTTAAAATTTCTTTATAAAAGATCATAATGGTAACGATCATTGGGCCTAATAAATGCAAAAAAGTTGACATAATAATCTTCTTTGTAAAAGATAATTTAACAGATCATTTAAAATTTCTTTATAAAAGATCATAACGGTAACGATCATTGGGCCTAATAAATGCTTAAAAGTTGACATAATTATCTTCTTTCTAAAAGATAATTTAATAGATCATTGAAAATTTCTTTATAAAAGATCATAACGGTAACGATCAATGGGCCTAATAAATGCCCAAAAAGTTGACATATTTATCTTCTTTGTAAAAAATAATTAAATAGATCATTTAAAATTTCTTTATAAAAGATCATAACGGTAACGATCATTGGGCCTAATAAATGCCAAAAAAGTTGACATAATTATCTTTTTTGTAAAAGATAATTTAATAGATCATTTAAAATTTCTTTATCAAAGATCATAACGGTAACGATCATTGGGCCTAATAAATGCCAATAAAGTTGACATAATTATCTTCTTCGTAAAAGATAATTTAGTGGATCATTTAAAATTTCTTTATAAAAGATCATAATGGTAACGATCATTGGGCCTAATAAATGCAAAAAAAGTTGACATAATAATCTTCTTTGTAAAAGATAATTTAACAGATCATTTAAAATTTCTTTATAAAAGATCATAACGGTAACGATCATTGGGCCTAATAAATGCTTAAAAGTTGACATAATTATCTTCTTTCTAAAAGATAATTTAATAGATCATTGAAAATTTCTTTATAAAAGATCATAACGGTAACGATCAATGGGCCTAATAAATGCCCAAAAAGTTGACATATTTATCTTCTTTGTAAAAAATAATTAAATAGATCATTTAAAATTTCTTTATAAAAGATCATAACGGTAACGATCATTGGGCCTAAGAAATGCCAAAAAAGTTGACATAATTATATTTTTTGTAAAAGATAATTTAATAGATTATTTAAAATTTCTTTATAAAAGATCATAACGGTAACGATCATTGGGCCTAATAAATGCCAAAAAAGTTGACATAATTATCTTCTTCGTAAAAGATAATTTAATGGATCATTTAAAATTTCTTTATAAAAGATCATAATGGTAACGATCATTGGGCCTAATAAATGCAAAAATAGTTGCATAATAATCTTCTTTGTAAAAGATAATTTAACAGATCATTTAAAATTTCTTTATAAAAGATCATAACGGTAACGATCATTGGGCCTAATAAATGCTTAAAAGTTGACATAATTATCTTCTTTCTAAAAGATAATTTAATAGATCATTGAAAATTTCTTTATAAAAGATCATAACGGTAACGATCAATGGGCCTAATAAATGCCCAAAAAGTTGACATATTTATCTTCTTTGTAAAAAATAATTAAATAGATGATTTAAAATTTCTTTATAAAAGATCATAACGGTAACGATCATTGGGCCTAAGAAATGCCAAAAAAGTTGACATAATTATCTTTTTTGTAAAAGATAATTTAATAGATCATTTAAAATTTCTTTATAAAAGATCATAACGGTAACGATCATTGGGCCTAATAAATGCCAATAAAGTTGACATAATTATCTTCTTCGTAAAAGATAATTTAATGGATCATTTAAAATTTCTTTATAAAAGATCATAATGGTAACGATCATTGGGCCTAATAAATGCAAAAAAAGTTGACATAATAATCTTCTTTGTAAAAGATAATTTAACAGATCATTTAAAATTTCTTTATAAAAGATCATAACGGTAACGATCATGGGCCTAATAAATGCTTAAAAGTTGACATAATTATATTCTTTCTAAAAGATAATTTAATAGATCATTGAAAATTTCTTTATAAAAGATCATAACGGTAACGATCAATGGGCCTAATAAATGCCCAAAAAGTTGACATAATTATCTTCGTAAAAGATAATTTAATGGATCATTTAAAATTTCTTTATAAAAGATCATAATGGTAACGATCATTGGGCCTAATAAATGCAAAAAAGTTGACATAATAATCTTCTTTGTAAAAGATAATTTAACAGATCATTTAAAATTTCTTTATAAAAGATCATAACGGTAACGATCATTGGGCCTAATAAATGCTTAAAAGTTGACATAATTATCTTCTTTCTAAAAGATAATTTAATAGATCATTGAAAATTTCTTTATAAAAGATCATAACGGTAACGATCAATGGGCCTAATAAATGCCCAAAAAGTTGACATATTTATCTTCTTTGTAAAAAATAATTAAATAGATCATTTAAAATTTCTTTATAAAAGATCATAACGGTAACGATCATTGGGCCTAATAAATGCCAAAAAAGTTGACATAATTATCTTTTTTGTAAAAGATAATTTAATAGATCATTTAAAATTTCTTTATAAAAGATCATAACGGTAACGATCATTGGGCCTAATAAATGCCAATAAAGTTGACATAATTATCTTCTTCGTAAAAGATAATTTAATGGATCATTTAAAATTTCTTTATAAAAGATCATAATGGTAACGATCATTGGGCCTAATAAATGCAAAAAAAGTTGACATAATAATCTTCTTTGTAAAAGATAATTTAACAGATCATTTAAAATTTCTTTATAAAAGATCATAACGGTAACGATCATTGGGCCTAATAAATGCTTAAAAGTTGACATAATTATCTTCTTTCTAAAAGATAATTTAATAGATCATTGAAAATTTCTTTATAAAAGATCATAACGGTAACGATCAATGGGCCTAATAAATGCCCAAAAAGTTGACATATTTATCTTCTTTGTAAAAAATAATTAAATAGATCATTTAAAATTTCTTTATAAAAGATCATAACGGTAACGATCATTGGGCCTAAGAAATGCCAAAAAAGTTGACATAATTATATTTTTTGTAAAAGATAATTTAATAGATCATTTAAAATTTCTTTATAAAAGATCATAACGGTAACGATCATTGGGCCTAATAAATGCCAAAAAAGTTGACATAATTATCTTCTTCGTAAAAGATAATTTAATGGATCATTTAAAATTTCTTTATAAAAGATCATAATGGTAACGATCATTGGGCCTAATAAATGCAAAAATAGTTGCATAATAATCTTCTTTGTAAAAGATAATTTAACAGATCATTTAAAATTTCTTTATAAAAGATCATAACGGTAACGATCATTGGGCCTAATAAATGCTTAAAAGTTGACATAATTATCTTCTTTCTAAAAGATAATTTAATAGATCATTGAAAATTTCTTTATAAAAGATCATAACGGTAACGATCAATGGGCCTAATAAATGCCCAAAAAGTTGACATATTTATCTTCTTTGTAAAAAATAATTAAATAGATCATTTAAAATTTCTTTATAAAAGATCATAACGGTAACGATCATTGGGCCTAATAAATGCCAAAAAAGTTGACATAATTATCTTTTTTGTAAAAGATAATTTAATAGATCATTTAAAATTTCTTTATAAAAGATCATAACGGTAACGATCATTGGGCCTAATAAATGCCAATAAAGTTGACATAATTATCTTCTTCGTAAAAGATAATTTAATGGATCATTTAAAATTTCTTTATAAAAGATCATAATGGTAACGATCATTGGGCCTAATAAATGCAAAAAAAGTTGACATAATAATCTTCTTTGTAAAAGATAATTTAACAGATCATTTAAAATTTCTTTATAAAAGATCATAACGGTAACGATCAATGGGCCTAATAAATGCCCAAAAAGTTGACATATTTATCTTCTTTGTAAAAAATAATTAAATAGATCATTTAAAATTTCTTTATAAAAGATCATAACGGTAACGATCATTGGGCCTAAGAAATGCCAAAAAAGTTGACATAATTATATTTTTTGTAAAAGATAATTTAATAGATCATTTAAAATTTCTTTATAAAAGATCATAACGGTAACGATCATTGGGCCTAATAAATGCCAAAAAAGTTGACATAATTATATTCTTCGTAAAAGATAATTTAATGGATCATTTAAAATTTCTTTATAAAAGATCATAATGGTAACGATCATTGGGCCTAATAAATGCAAAAATAGTTGCATAATAATCTTCTTTGTAAAAGATAATTTAACAGATCATTTAAAATTTCTTTATAAAAGATCATAACGGTAACGATCATTGGGCCTAATAAATGCTTAAAAGTTGACATAATTATCTTCTTTCTAAAAGATAATTTAATAGATCATTGAAAATTTCTTTATAAAAGATCATAACGGTAACGATCAATGGGCCTAATAAATGCCCAAAAAGTTGACATATTTATCTTCTTTGTAAAAAATAATTAAATAGATGATTTAAAATTTCTTTATAAAAGATCATAACGGTAACGATCATTGGGCCTAAGAAATGCCAAAAAAGTTGACATAATTATCTTTTTTGTAAAAGATAATTTAATAGATCATTTAAAATTTCTTTATAAAAGATCATAACGGTAACGATCATTGGGCCTAATAAATGCCAATAAAGTTGACATAATTATCTTCTTCGTAAAAGATAATTTAATGGATCATTTAAAATTTCTTTATAAAAGATCATAATGGTAACGATCATTGGGCCTAATAAATGCAAAAAAAGTTGACATAATAATCTTCTTTGTAAAAGATAATTTAACAGATCATTTAAAATTTCTTTATAAAAGATCATAACGGTAACGATCATGGGCCTAATAAATGCTTAAAAGTTGACATAATTATCTTCTTTCTAAAAGATAATTTAATAGATCATTGAAAATTTCTTTATAAAAGATCATAACGGTAACGATCAATGGGCCTAATAAATGCCCAAAAAGTTGACATAATTATCTTCGTAAAAGATAATTTAATGGATCATTTAAAATTTCTTTATAAAAGATCATAATGGTAACGATCATTGGGCCTAATAAATGCAAAAAAGTTGACATAATAATCTTCTTTGTAAAAGATAATTTAACAGATCATTTAAAATTTCTTTATAAAAGATCATAACGGTAACGATCATTGGGCCTAATAAATGCTTAAAAGTTGACATAATTATCTTCTTTCTAAAAGATAATTTAATAGATCATTGAAAATTTCTTTATAAAAGATCATAACGGTAACGATCAATGGGCCTAATAAATGCCCAAAAAGTTGACATATTTATCTTCTTTGTAAAAAATAATTAAATAGATCATTTAAAATTTCTTTATAAAAGATCATAACGGTAACGATCATTGGGCCTAATAAATGCCAAAAAAGTTGACATAATTATCTTTTTTGTAAAAGATAATTTAATAGATCATTTAAAATTTCTTTATAAAAGATCATAACGGTAACGATCATTGGGCCTAATAAATGCCAATAAAGTTGACATAATTATCTTCTTCGTAAAAGATAATTTAATGGATCATTTAAAATTTCTTTATAAAAGATCATAATGGTAACGATCATTGGGCCTAATAAATGCAAAAAAAGTTGACATAATAATCTTCTTTGTAAAAGATAATTTAACAGATCATTTAAAATTTCTTTATAAAAGATCATAACGGTAACGATCATTGGGCCTAATAAATGCTTAAAAGTTGACATAATTATCTTCTTTCTAAAAGATAATTTAATAGATCATTGAAAATTTCTTTATAAAAGATCATAACGGTAACGATCAATGGGCCTAATAAATGCCCAAAAAGTTGACATATTTATCTTCTTTGTAAAAAATAATTAAATAGATCATTTAAAATTTCTTTATAAAAGATCATAACGGTAACGATCATTGGGCCTAAGAAATGCCAAAAAAGTTGACATAATTATATTTTTTGTAAAAGATAATTTAATAGATCATTTAAAATTTCTTTATAAAAGATCATAACGGTAACGATCATTGGGCCTAATAAATGCCAAAAAAGTTGACATAATTATCTTCTTCGTAAAAGATAATTTAATGGATCATTTAAAATTTCTTTATAAAAGATCATAATGGTAACGATCATTGGGCCTAATAAATGCAAAAATAGTTGCATAATAATCTTCTTTGTAAAAGATAATTTAACAGATCATTTAAAATTTCTTTATAAAAGATCATAACGGTAACGATCATTGGGCCTAATAAATGCTTAAAAGTTGACATAATTATCTTCTTTCTAAAAGATAATTTAATAGATCATTGAAAATTTCTTTATAAAAGATCATAACGGTAACGATCAATGGGCCTAATAAATGCCCAAAAAGTTGACATATTTATCTTCTTTGTAAAAAATAATTAAATAGATCATTTAAAATTTCTTTATAAAAGATCATAACGGTAACGATCATTGGGCCTAAGAAATGCCAAAAAAGTTGACATAATTATCTTTTTTGTAAAAGATAATTTAATAGATCATTTAAAATTTCTTTATAAAAGATCATAACGGTAACGATCATTGGGCCTAATAAATGCCAATAAAGTTGACATAATTATCTTCTTCGTAAAAGATAATTTAATGGATCATTTAAAATTTCTTTATAAAAGATCATAATGGTAACGATCATTGGGCCTAATAAATGCAAAAAAAGTTGACATAATAATCTTCTTTGTAAAAGATAATTTAACAGATCATTTAAAATTTCTTTATAAAAGATCATAACGGTAACGATCATGGGCCTAATAAATGCTTAAAAGTTGACATAATTATCTTCTTTCTAAAAGATAATTTAATAGATCATTGAAAATTTCTTTATAAAAGATCATAACGGTAACGATCAATGGGCCTAATAAATGCCCAAAAAGTTGACATAATTATCTTCGTAAAAGATAATTTAATGGATCATTTAAAATTTCTTTATAAAAGATCATAATGGTAACGATCATTGGGCCTAATAAATGCAAAAAAAGTTGACATAATAATCTTCTTTGTAAAAGATAATTTAACAGATCATTTAAAATTTCTTTATAAAAGATCATAACGGGAACGATCATTGGGCCTAATAAATGCTTAAAAGTTGACATAATTATCTTCTTTCTAAAAGATAATTTAATAGATCATTGAAAATTTCTTTATAAAAGATCATAACGGTAACGATCATTGGGCCTAATAAATGCCAATAAAGTTGACATAATTATCTTCTTCGTAAAAGATAATTTAATGGATCATTTAAAATTTCTTTATAAAAGATCATAATGGTAACGATCATTGGGCCTAATAAATGCAAAAAAAGTTGACATAATAATCTTCTTTGTAAAAGATAATTTAACAGATCATTTAAAATTTCTTTATAAAAGATCATAACGGTAACGATCATTGGGCCTAATAAATGCTTAAAAGTTGACATAATTATCTTCTTTCTAAAAGATAATTTAATAGATCATTGAAAATTTATTTATAAAAGATCATAACGGTAACGATCAATGGGCCTAATAAATGCCCAAAAAGTTGACATATTTATCTTCTTTGTAAAAAATAATTAAATAGATCATTTAAAATTTCTTTATAAAAGATCATAACGGTAACGATCATTGGGCCTAATAAATGCCAAAAAAGTTGACATAATTATCTTTTTTGTAAAAGATAATTTAATAGATCATTTAAAATTTCTTTATAAAAGATCATAACGGTAACGATCATTGGGCCTAATAAATGCCAATAAAGTTGACATAATTATCTTCTTCGTAAAAGATAATTTAATGGATCATTTAAAATTTCTTTATAAAAGATCATAATGGTAACGATCATTGGGCCTAATAAATGCAAAAAAAGTTGACATAATAATCTTCTTTGTAAAAGATAATTTAACAGATCATTTAAAATTTCTTTATAAAAGATCATAACGGTAACGATCATTGGGCCTAATAAATGCTTAAAAGTTGACATAATTATCTTCTTTCTAAAAGATAATTTAATAGATCATTGAAAATTTCTTTATAAAAGATCATAACGGTAACGATCAATGGGCCTAATAAATGCCCAAAAAGTTGACATAATTATCTTCGTAAAAGATAATTTAATGGATCATTTAAAATTTCTTTATAAAAGATCATAATGGTAACGATCATTGGGCCTAATAAATGCAAAAAAGTTGACATAATAATCTTCTTTGTAAAAGATAATTTAACAGATCATTTAAAATTTCTTTATAAAAGATCATAACGGTAACGATCATTGGGCCTAATAAATGCTTAAAAGTTGACATAATTATCTTCTTTCTAAAAGATAATTTAATAGATCATTGAAAATTTCTTTATAAAAGATCATAACGGTAACGATCAATGGGCCTAATAAATGCCCAAAAAGTTGACATATTTATCTTCTTTGTAAAAAATAATTAAATAGATCATTTAAAATTTCTTTATAAAAGATCATAACGGTAACGATCATTGGGCCTAATAAATGCCAAAAAAGTTGACATAATTATCTTTTTTGTAAAAGATAATTTAATAGATCATTTAAAATTTCTTTATAAAAGATCATAACGGTAACGATCATTGGGCCTAATAAATGCCAATAAAGTTGACATAATTATCTTCTTCGTAAAAGATAATTTAATGGATCATTTAAAATTTCTTTATAAAAGATCATGATGGTAACGATCATTGGGCCTAATAAATGAAAAAAAGTTGACATAATAATCTTCTTTGTAAAAGATAATTTAACAGATCATTTAAAATTTCTTTATAAAAGATCATAACGGTAACGATCATTGGGCCTAATAAATGCTTAAAAGTTGACATAATTATCTTCTTTCTAAAAGATAATTTAATAGATCATTGAAAATTTCTTTATAAAAGATCATAACGGTAACGATCAATGGGCTTAATAAATGCCCAAAAAGTTGACATATTTATCTTCTTTATAAAATAAAATTAAATAGATCATTTAAAATTTCTTTATAAAAGATCATAACGGTAACGATCATTGGGCCTAATAAATGCCAAAAAAGTTGACATAATTATCTTTTTTGTAAAAGATAATTTAATAGATCATTTAAAATTTCTTTATAAAAGATCATAACGGTAACGATCATTGGGCCTAATAAATGCCAATAAAGTTGACATAATTATCTTCTTCGTAAAAGATAATTTAATGGATCATTTAAAATTTCTTTATAAAAGATCATAATGGTAACGATCATTGGGCCTAATAAATGCAAAAAAAGTTGACATAATAATCTTCTTTGTAAAAGATAATTTAACAGATCATTTAAAATTTCTTTATAAAAGATCATAAGGGTAACGATCATTGGGCCTAATAAATGCTTAAAAGTTGACATAATTATCTTCTTTCTAAAAGATAATTTAATAGATCATTGAAAATTTCTTTATAAAAGATCATAACAGTAACGATCATTGGGCCTAATAAATGCTTAAAAGTTGACATAATTATCTTCTTTCTAAAAGATAATTTAATAGATCATTGAAAATTTCTTTATAAAAGATCATAACGGTAACGATCAATGGGCCTAATAAATGCCCAAAAAGTTGACATATTTATCTTCTTTGTAAAAAATAATTAAATAGATCATTTAAAATTTCTTTATAAAAGATCATAACGGTAACGATCATTGGGCCTAATAAATGCTTAAAAGTTGACATAATTATCTTCTTTCTAAAAGATAATTTAATAGATCATTGAAAATTTCTTTATAAAAGATCATAACGGTAACGATCAATGGGCCTAATAAATGCCCAAAAAGTTGACATATTTATCTTCTTTATAAAATAAAATTAAATAGATCATTTAAAATTTCTTTATAAAAGATCATAACGGTAACGATCATTGGGCCTAATAAATGCCAAAAAAGTTGACATAATTATCTTTTTTGTAAAAGATAATTTAATAGATCATTTAAAATTTCTTTATAAAAGATCATAACGGTAACGATCATTGGGCCTAATAAATGCCAATAAAGTTGACATAATTATCTTCTTCGTAAAAGATAATTTAATGGATCATTTAAAATTTCTTTATAAAAGATCATAATGGTAACGATCATTGGGCCTAATAAATGCAAAAAAAGTTGACATAATAATCTTCTTTGTAAAAGATAATTTAACAGATCATTTAAAATTTCTTTATAAAAGATCATAAGGGTAACGATCATTGGGCCTAATAAATGCTTAAAAGTTGACATAATTATCTTCTTTCTAAAAGATAATTTAATAGATCATTGAAAATTTCTTTATAAAAGATCATAACAGTAACGATCATTGGGCCTAATAAATGCTTAAAAGTTGACATAATTATCTTCTTTCTAAAAGATAATTTAATAGATCATTGAAAATTTCTTTATAAAAGATCATAACGGTAACGATCAATGGGCCTAATAAATGCCCAAAAAGTTGACATATTTATCTTCTTTGTAAAAAATAATTAAATAGATCATTTAAAATTTCTTTATAAAAGATCATAACGGTAACGATCATTGGGCCTAATAAATGCTTAAAAGTTGACATAATTATCTTCTTTCTAAAAGATAATTTAATAGATCATTGAAAATTTCTTTATAAAAGATCATAACGGTAACGATCAATGGGCCTAATAAATGCCAAAAAAGTTGACATATTTATCTTCTTTATAAAAAATAATTAAATAGATCATTTAAAATTTCTTTATAAAAGATCATAACGGTAACGATCATTGGGCCTAATAAATGCCAAAAAAGTTGACATAATTATCTTTTTTGTAAAAGATAATTTAATAGATCATTTAAAATTTCTTTATAAAAGATCATAACGGTAACGATCATTGGGCCTAATAAATGCCAATAAAGTTGACATAATTATCTTCTTCGTAAAAGATAATTTAATGGATCATTTAAAATTTCTTTATAAAAGATCATAATAGTAACGATCATTGGGCCTAATAAATGCAAAAAAAGTTGACATAATAATCTTCTTTGTAAAAGATAATTTAACAGATCATTTAAAATTTCTTTATAAAAGATCATAACGGTAACGATCATTGGGCCTAATAAATGCTTAAAAGTTGACATAATTATCTTCTTTCTAAAAGATAATTTAATAGATCATTGAAAATTTCTTTATAAAAGATCATAACGGTAACGATCAATGGGCCTAATAAATGCCCAAAAAGTTGACATATTTATCTTCTTTGTAAAAAATAATTAAATAGATCATTTAAAATTTCTTTATAAAAGATCATAACGGTAACGATCATTGGGCCTAAGAAATGCCAAAAAAGTTGACATAATTATCTTTTTTGTAAAAGATAATTTAATAGATCATTTAAAATTTCTTTATAAAAGATCATAACGGTAACGATCATTGGGCCTAATAAATGCCAATAAAGTTGACATAATTATCTTCTTCGTAAAAGATAATTTAATGGATCATTTAAAATTTCTTTATAAAAGATCATAATGGTAACGATCATTGGGCCTAATAAATGCAAAAAAAGTTGACATAATAATCTTCTTTGTAAAAGATAATTTAACAGATCATTTAAAATTTCTTTATAAAAGATCATAACGGTAACGATCATTGGGCCTAATAAATGCTTAAAAGTTGACATAATTATCTTCTTTCTAAAAGATAATTTAATAGATCATTGAAAATTTCTTTATAAAAGATCATAACGGTAACGATCAATGGGCCTAATAAATGCCCAAAAAGTTGACATATTTATCTTCTTTGTAAAAAATAATTAAATAGATCATTTAAAATTTCTTTATAAAAGATCATAACGGTAACGATCATTGGGCCTAAGAAATGCCAAAAAAGTTGACATAATTATCTTTTTTGTAAAAGATAATTTAATAGATCATTTAAAATTTCTTTATAAAAGATCATAACGGTAACGATCATTGGGCCTAATAAATGCCAATAAAGTTGACATAATTATCTTCTTCGTAAAAGATAATTTAATGGATCATTTAAAATTTCTTTATAAAAGATCATAATGGTAACGATCATTGGGCCTAATAAATGCAAAAAAAGTTGACATAATAATCTTCTTTGTAAAAGATAATTTAACAGATCATTTAAAATTTCTTTATAAAAGATCATAACGGTAACGATCATGGGCCTAATAAATGCTTAAAAGTTGACATAATTATGTTCTTTCTAAAAGATAATTTAATAGATCATTGAAAATTTCTTTATAAAAGATCATAACGGTAACGATCAATGGGCCTAATAAATGCCCAAAAAGTTGACATAATTATCTTCTTCGTAAAAGATAATTTAATGGATCATTTAAAATTTCTTTATAAAAGATCATAATGGTAACGATCATTGGGCCTAATAAATGCAAAAAAAGTTGACATAATAATCTTCTTTGTAAAAGATAATTTAACAGATCATTTAAAATTTCTTTATAAAAGATCATAACGGTAACGATCATTGGGCCTAATAAATGCTTAAAAGTTGACATAATTATCTTCTTTCTAAAAGATAATTTAATAGATCATTGAAAATTTCTTTATAAAAGATCATAACGGTAACGATCAATGGGCCTAATAAATGCCCAAAAAGTTGACATGTTTATCTTCTTTGTAAAAAATAATTAAATAGATCATTTAAAATTTCTTTATAAAAGATCATAACGGTAACGATCATTGGGCCTAAGAAATGCCAAAAAAGTTGACATAATTATCTTTTTTGTAAAAGATAATTTAATAGATCATTTAAAATTTCTTTATAAAAGATCATAACGGTAACGATCATTGGGCCTAATAAATGCCAATAAAGTTGACATAATTATCTTCTTCGTAAAAGATAATTTAATGGATCATTTAAAATTTCTTTATAAAAGATCATAATGGTAACGATCATTGGGCCTAATAAATGCAAAAAAAGTTGACATAATAATCTTCTTTGTAAAAGATAATTTAACAGATCATTTAAAATTTCTTTATAAAAGATCATAACGGTAACGATCATGGGCCTAATAAATGCTTAAAAGTTGACATAATTATCTTCTTTCTAAAAGATAATTTAATAGATCATTGAAAATTTCTTTATAAAAGATCATAACGGTAACGATCAATGGGCCTAATAAATGCCCAAAAAGTTGACATATTTATCTTCTTTATAAAAAATAATTAAATAGATCATTTAAAATTTCTTTATAAAAGATCATAACGGTAACGATCATTGGGCCTAATAAATGCCAAAAAAGTTGACATAATTATCTTTTTTGTAAAAGATAATTTAATAGATCATTTAAAATTTCTTTATAAAAGATCATAACGGTAACGATCATTGGGCCTAATAAATGCCAATAAAGTTGACATAATTATCTTCTTCGTAAAAGATAATTTAATGGATCATTTAAAATTTCTTTATAAAAGATCATAATGGTAACGATCATTGGGCCTAATAAATGCAAAAAAAGTTGACATAATAATCTTCTTTGTAAAAGATAATTTAACAGATCATTTAAAATTTCTTTATAAAAGATCATAAGGGTAACGATCATTGGGCCTAATAAATGCAAAAAAGTTGACATAATAATCTTCTTTGTAAAAGATAATTTAACAGATCATTTAAAATTTCTTTATAAAAGATCATAACGGTAACGATCATTGGGCCTAATAAATGCTTAAAAGTTGACATAATTATCTTCTTTCTAAAAGATAATTTAATAGATCATTGAAAATTTCTTTATAAAAGATCATAACGGTAACGATCAATGGGCCTAATAAATGCCCAAAAAGTTGACATATTTATCTTCTTTGTAAAAAAAAATTAAATAGATCATTTAAAATTTCTTTATAAAAGATCATAACGGTAACGATCATTGGGCCTAATAAATGCTTAAAAGTTGACATAATTATCTTCTTTCTAAAAGATAATTTAATAGATCATTGAAAATTTCTTTATAAAAGATCATAACGGTAACGATCAATGGGCCTAATAAATGCCCAAAAAGTTGACATATTTATCTTCTTTATAAAATAAAATTAAATAGATCATTTAAAATTTCTTTATAAAAGATCATAACGGTAACGATCATTGGGCCTAATAAATGCCAAAAAAGTTGACATAATTATCTTTTTTGTAAAAGATAATTTAATAGATCATTTAAAATTTCTTTATAAAAGATCATAACGGTAACGATCATTGGGCCTAATAAATGCCAATAAAGTTGACATAATTATCTTCTTCGTAAAAGATAATTTAATGGATCATTTAAAATTTCTTTATAAAAGATCATAATGGTAACGATCATTGGGCCTAATAAATGCAAAAAAAGTTGACATAATAATCTTCTTTGTAAAAGATAATTTAACAGATCATTTAAAATTTCTTTATAAAAGATCATAAGGGTAACGATCATTGGGCCTAATAAATGCTTAAAAGTTGACATAATTATCTTCTTTCTAAAAGATAATTTAATAGATCATTGAAAATTTCTTTATAAAAGATCATAACAGTAACGATCATTGGGCCTAATAAATGCTTAAAAGTTGACATAATTATCTTCTTTCTAAAAGATAATTTAATAGATCATTGAAAATTTCTTTATAAAAGATCATAACGGTAACGATCAATGGGCCTAATAAATGCCCAAAAAGTTGACATATTTATCTTCTTTGTAAAAAATAATTAAATAGATCATTTAAAATTTCTTTATAAAAGATCATAACGGTAACGATCATTGGGCCTAATAAATGCTTAAAAGTTGACATAATTATCTTCTTTCTAAAAGATAATTTAATAGATCATTGAAAATTTCTTTATAAAAGATCATAACGGTAACGATCAATGGGCCTAATAAATGCCCAAAAAGTTGACATATTTATCTTCTTTATAAAAAATAATTAAATAGATCATTTAAAATTTCTTTATAAAAGATCATAACGGTAACGATCATTGGGCCTAATAAATGCCAAAAAAGTTGACATAATTATCTTTTTTGTAAAAGATAATTTAATAGATCATTTAAAATTTCTTTATAAAAGATCATAACGGTAACGATCATTGGGCCTAATAAATGCCAATAAAGTTGACATAATTATCTTCTTCGTAAAAGATAATTTAATGGATCATTTAAAATTTCTTTATAAAAGATCATAATAGTAACGATCATTGGGCCTAATAAATGCAAAAAAAGTTGACATAATAATCTTCTTTGTAAAAGATAATTTAACAGATCATTTAAAATTTCTTTATAAAAGATCATAACGGTAACGATCATTGGGCCTAATAAATGCTTAAAAGTTGACATAATTATCTTCTTTCTAAAAGATAATTTAATAGATCATTGAAAATTTCTTTATAAAAGATCATAACGGTAACGATCAATGGGCATAATAAATGCCCAAAAAGTTGACATATTTATCTTCTTTGTAAAAAATAATTAAATAGTTCATTTAAAATTTCTTTATAAAAGATCATAACGGTAACGATCATTGGGCCTAATAAATGCCAAAAAAGTTGACATAATTATCTTTTTTGTAAAAGATAATTTAATAGATCATTTAAAATTTCTTTATAAAAGATCATAACGGTAACGATCATTGGGCCTAATAAATGCCAATAAAGTTGACATAATTATCTTCTTCGTAAAAGATAATTTAATGGATCATTTAAAATTTCTTTATAAAAGATCATAATGGTAACGATCATTGGGCCTAATAAATGCAAAAAAAGTTGACATAATAATCTTCTTTGTAAAAGATAATTTAACAGATCATTTAAAATTTCTTTATAAAAGATCATAACGGTAACGATCATTGGGCCTAATAAATGCTTAAAAGTTGACATAATTATCTTCTTTCTAAAAGATAATTTAATAGATCATTGAAAATTTCTTTATAAAAGATCATAACGGTAACGATCAATGGGCCTAATAAATGCCCAAAAAGTTGACATATTTATCTTCTTTGTAAAAAATAATTAAATAGATCATTTAAAATTTCTTTATAAAAGATCATAACGGTAACGATCATTGGGCCTAATAAATGCTTAAAAGTTGACATAATTATCTTCTTTCTAAAAGATAATTTAATAGATCATTGAAAATTTCTTTATAAAAGATCATAACGGTAACGATCAATGGGCCTAATAAATGCCCAAAAAGTTGACATATTTATCTTCTTTATAAAAAATAATTAAATAGATCATTTAAAATTTCTTTATAAAAGATCATAACGGTAACGATCATTGGGCCTAATAAATGCCAAAAAAGTTGACATAATTATCTTTTTTGTAAAAGATAATTTAATAGATCATTTAAAATTTCTTTATAAAAGATCATAACGGTAACGATCATTGGGCCTAATAAATGCCAATAAAGTTGACATAATTATCTTCTTCGTAAAAGATAATTTAATGGATCATTTAAAATTTCTTTATAAAAGATCATAATAGTAACGATCATTGGGCCTAATAAATGCAAAAAAAGTTGACATAATAATCTTCTTTGTAAAAGATAATTTAACAGATCATTTAAAATTTCTTTATAAAAGATCATAACGGTAACGATCATTGGGCCTAATAAATGCTTAAAAGTTGACATAATTATCTTCTTTCTAAAAGATAATTTAATAGATAATTGAAAATTTCTTTATAAAAGATCATAACGGTAACGATCAATGGGCATAATAAATGCCCAAAAAGTTGACATATTTATCTTCTTTGTAAAAAATAATTAAATAGTTCATTTAAAATTTCTTTATAAAAGATCATAACGGTAACGATCATTGGGCCTAATAAATGCCAAAAAAGTTGACATAATTATCTTTTTTGTAAAAGATAATTTAATAGATCATTTAAAATTTCTTTATAAAAGATCATAACGGTAACGATCATTGGGCCTAATAAATGCCAATAAAGTTGACATAATTATCTTCTTCGTAAAAGATAATTTAATGGATCATTTAAAATTTCTTTATAAAAGATCATAATGGTAACGATCATTGGGCCT
Organism: Psophocarpus tetragonolobus; assembly: GCA_037954015.1. Lineage (NCBI taxonomy): Eukaryota > Viridiplantae > Streptophyta > Magnoliopsida > Fabales > Fabaceae > Psophocarpus > Psophocarpus tetragonolobus. The sequence goes on along the minus strand of CM075688.1, from coordinate 43,801,904 downwards.
AATAAATGCAAAAAAAGTTGACATAATAATCTTCTTTGTAAAAGATAATTTAACAGATCATTTAAAATTTCTTTATAAAAGATCATAACGGTAACGATCATTGGGCCTAATAAATGCTTAAAAGTTGACATAATTATCTTCTTTCTAAAAGATAATTTAATAGATCATTGAAAATTTCTTTATAAAAGATCATAACGGTAACGATCAATGGGCCTAATAAATGCCCAAAAAGTTGACATATTTATCTTCTTTGTAAAAAATAATTAAATAGATCATTTAAAATTTCTTTATAAAAGATCATAACGGTAACGATCATTGGGCCTAAGAAATGCCAAAAAAGTTGACATAATTATCTTTTTTGTAAAAGATAATTTAATAGATCATTTAAAATTTCTTTATAAAAGATCATAACGGTAACGATCATTGGGCCTAATAAATGCCAATAAAGTTGACATAATTATCTTCTTCGTAAAAGATAATTTAATGGATCATTTAAAATTTCTTTATAAAAGATCATAATGGTAACGATCATTGGGCCTAATAAATGCAAAAAAAGTTGACATAATAATCTTCTTTGTAAAAGATAATTTAACAGATCATTTAAAATTTCTTTATAAAAGATCATAACGGTAACGATCATGGGCCTAATAAATGCTTAAAAGTTGACATAATTATCTTCTTTCTAAAAGATAATTTAATAGATCATTGAAAATTTCTTTATAAAAGATCATAACGGTAACGATCAATGGGCCTAATAAATGCCCAAAAAGTTGACATAATTATCTTCTTCGTAAAAGATAATTTAATGGATCATTTAAAATTTCTTTATAAAAGATCATAATGGTAACGATCATTGGGCCTAATAAATGCAAAAAAAGTTGACATAATAATCTTCTTTGTAAAAGATAATTTAACAGATCATTTAAAATTTCTTTATAAAAGATCATAACGGTAACGATCATTGGGCCTAATAAATGCTTAAAAATTGACATAATTATCTTCTTTCTAAAAGATAATTTAATAGATCATTGAAAATTTCTTTATAAAAGATCATAACGGTAACGATCAATGGGCCTAATAAATGCCCAAAAAGTTGACATGTTTATCTTCTTTGTAAAAAATAATTAAATAGATCATTTAAAATTTCTTTATAAAAGATCATAACGGTAACGATCATTGGGCCTAAGAAATGCCAAAAAAGTTGACATAATTATCTTTTTTGTAAAAGATAATTTAATAGATCATTTAAAATTTCTTTATAAAAGATCATAACGGTAACGATCATTGGGCCTAATAAATGCCAATAAAGTTGACATAATTATCTTCTTCGTAAAAGATAATTTAATGGATCATTTAAAATTTCTTTATAAAAGATCATAATGGTAACGATCATTGGGCCTAATAAATGCAAAAAAAGTTGACATAATAATCTTCTTTGTAAAAGATAATTTAACAGATCATTTAAAATTTCTTTATAAAAGATCATAACGGTAACGATCATGGGCCTAATAAATGCTTAAAAGTTGACATAATTATCTTCTTTCTAAAAGATAATTTAATAGATCATTGAAAATTTCTTTATAAAAGATCATAACGGTAACGATCAATGGGCCTAATAAATGCCCAAAAAGTTGACATATTTATCTTCTTTATAAAAAATAATTAAATAGATCATTTAAAATTTCTTTATAAAAGATCATAACGGTAACGATCATTGGGCCTAATAAATGCCAAAAAAGTTGACATAATTATCTTTTTTGTAAAAGATAATTTAATAGATCATTTAAAATTTCTTTATAAAAGATCATAACGGTAACGATCATTGGGCCTAATAAATGCCAATAAAGTTGACATAATTATCTTCTTCGTAAAAGATAATTTAATGGATCATTTAAAATTTCTTTATAAAAGATCATAATGGTAACGATCATTGGGCCTAATAAATGCAAAAAAAGTTGACATAATAATCTTCTTTGTAAAAGATAATTTAACAGATCATTTAAAATTTCTTTATAAAAGATCATAAGGGTAACGATCATTGGGCCTAATAAATGCTTAAAAGTTGACATAATTATCTTCTTTCTAAAAGATAATTTAATAGATCATTGAAAATTTCTTTATAAAAGATCATAACGGTAACGATCATTGGGCCTAATAAATGCTTAAAAGTTGACATAATTATCTTCTTTCTAAAAGATAATTTAATAGATCATTGAAAATTTCTTTATAAAAGATCATAACGGTAACGATCAATGGGCCTAATAAATGCCCAAAAAGTTGACATATTTATCTTCTTTATAAAAAATAATTAAATAGATCATTTAAAATTTCTTTATAAAAGATCATAACGGTAACGATCATTGGGCCTAATAAATGCCAAAAAAGTTGACATAATTATCTTTTTTGTAAAAGATAATTTAATAGATCATTTAAAATTTCTTTATAAAAGATCATAACGGTAACGATCATTGGGCTAATAAATGCCAATAAAGTTGACATAATTATCTTCTTCGTAAAAGATAATTTAATGGATCATTTAAAATTTCTTTATAAAAGATCATAATGGTAACGATCATTGGGCCTAATAAATGCCAAAAAAGTTGACATAATTATCTTTTTTGTAAAAGATAATTTAATAGATCATTTAAAATTTCTTTATAAAAGATCATAACGGTAACGATCATTGGGCCTAATAAATGCCAATAAAGTTGACATAATTATCTTCTTCGTAAAAGATAATTTAATGGATCATTTAAAATTTCTTTATAAAAGATCATAATGGTAACGATCATTGGGCCTAATAAATGCAAAAATAGTTGCATAATAATCTTCTTTGTAAAAGATAATTTAACAGATCATTTAAAATTTCTTTATAAAAGATCATAACGGTAACGATCATTGGGCCTAATAAATGCTTAAAAGTTGACATAATTATCTTCTTTCTAAATGATAATTAAATAGATCATTGGAAATTTCTTTGTAAAAGATCATAACGGTAACGATCATTGGGCCTAATAAATACCAAAAAAGTTGACATAATTATCTTCTTTGTAAAAGATAATTTAATAGATCGTTTAAAATTTGCTTATTAAAAGATCATAACGGTAACGATCATTGGGCCTAATAAATGCTTAAAAGTTGACATAATTATCTTCTTTCTAAAAGATAATTTAATAGATCATTGAAAATTTCTTTATAAAAGATCATAACGGTAACGATCAATGGGCCTAATAAATGCCCAAAAAGTTGACATAATTATCTTCTTCGTAAAAGATAATTTAATGGATTATTTAAAATTTCTTTATAAAAGATCATAATGGTAACGATCATTGGGCCTAATAAATGCAAAAATAGTTGCATAATAATCTTCTTTGTAAAAGATAATTTAACAGATCATTTAAAATTTCTTTATAAAAGATCATAACGGTAACGATCATTGGGCCTAATAAATGCTTAAAAGTTGACATAATTATCTTCTTTCTAAAAGATAATTTAATAGATCATTGAAAATTTCTTTATAAAAGATCATAACGGTAACGATCAATGGGCCTAATAAATGCCCAAAAAGTTGACATATTTATCTTCTTTGTAAAAAATAATTAAATAGATCATTTAAAATTTCTTTATAAAAGATCATAACGGTAACGATCATTGGGCCTAAGAAATGCCAAAAAAGTTGACATAATTATCTTTTTTGTAAAAGATAATTTAATAGATCATTTAAAATTTCTTTATAAAAGATCATAACGGTAACGATCATTGGGCCTAATAAATGCCAATAAAGTTGACATAATTATCTTCTTCGTAAAAGATAATTTAATGGATCATTTAAAATTTCTTTATAAAAGATCATAATGGTAACGATCATTGGGCCTAATAAATGCAAAAATAGTTGCATAATAATCTTCTTTGTAAAAGATAATTTAACAGATCATTTAAAATTTCTTTATAAAAGATCATAACGGTAACGATCATTGGGCCTAATAAATGCTTAAAAGTTGACATAATTATCTTCTTTCTAAATGATAATTAAATAGATCATTGGAAATTTCTTTGTAAAAGATCATAACGGTAACGATCATTGGGCCTAATAAATACCAAAAAAGTTGACATAATTATCTTCTTTGTAAAAGATAATTTAATAGATCGTTTAAAATTTGCTTATTAAAAGATCATAACGGTAACGATCATTGGGCCTAATAAATGCTTAAAAGTTGACATAATTATCTTCTTTCTAAAAGATAATTTAATAGATCATTGAAAATTTCTTTATAAAAGATCATAACGGTAACGATCAATGGGCCTAATAAATGCCCAAAAAGTTGACATATTTATCTTCTTTGTAAAAAATAATTAAATAGATCATTTAAAATTTCTTTATAAAAGATCATAACGGTAACGATCATTGGGCCTAATAAATGCCAAAAAAGTTGACATAATTATCTTTTTTGTAAAAGATAATTTAATAGATCATTTAAAATTTCTTTATAAAAGATCATAACGGTAACGATCATTGGGCCTAATAAATGCCAATAAAGTTGACATAATTATCTTCTTCGTAAAAGATAATTTAATGGATCATTTAAAATTTCTTTATAAAAGATCATAATGGTAACGATCATTGGGCCTAATAAATGCAAAAAAAGTTGACATAATAATCTTCTTTGTAAAAGATAATTTAACAGATCATTTAAAATTTCTTTATAAAAGATCATAACGGTAACGATCATTGGGCCTAATAAATGCTTAAAAGTTGACATAATTATCTTCTTTCTAAAAGATAATTTAATAGATCATTGAAAATTTCTTTATAAAAGATCATAACGGTAACGATCAATGGGCCTAATAAATGCCCAAAAAGTTGACATATTTATCTTCTTTGTAAAAAATAATTAAATAGATCATTTAAAATTTCTTTATAAAAGATCATAACGGTAACGATCATTGGGCCTAATAAATGCCAAAAAAGTTGACATAATTATCTTTTTTGTAAAAGATAATTTAATAGATCATTTAAAATTTCTTTATAAAAGATCATAACGGTAACGATCATTGGGCCTAATAAATGCCAATAAAGTTGACATAATTATCTTCTTCGTAAAAGATAATTTAATGGATCATTTAAAATTTCTTTATAAAAGATCATAATGGTAACGATCATTGGGCCTAATAAATGCAAAAAAAGTTGACATAATAATCTTCTTTGTAAAAGATAATTTAACAGATCATTTAAAATTTCTTTATAAAAGATCATAACGGTAACGATCATTGGGCCTAATAAATGCTTAAAAGTTGACATAATTATCTTCTTTCTAAAAGATAATTTAATAGATCATTGAAAATTTCTTTATAAAAGATCGTAACGGTAACGATCAATGGGCCTAATAAATGCCCAAAAAGTTGACATATTTATCTTCTTTGTAAAAAATAATTAAATAGATCATTTAAAATTTCTTTATAAAAGATCATAACGGTAACGATCATTGGGCCTAATAAATGCTTAAAAGTTGACATAATTATCTTCTTTCTAAAAGATAATTTAATAGATCATTGAAAATTTCTTTATAAAAGATCATAACGGTAACGATCAATGGGCCTAATAAATGCCCAAAAAGTTGACATATTTATCTTCTTTATAAAAAATAATTAAATAGATCATTTAAAATTTCTTTATAAAAGATCATAACGGTAACGATCATTGGGCCTAATAAATGCCAAAAAAGTTGACATAATTATCTTTTTTGTAAAAGATAATTTAATAGATCATTGAAAATTTCTTTATAAAAGATCATAACGGTAACGATCATTGGGCCTAATAAATGCCAATAAAGTTGACATAATTATCTTCTTCGTAAAAGATAATTTAATGGATCATTTAAAATTTCTTTATAAAAGATCATAATAGTAACGATCATTGGGCCTAATAAATGCAAAAAAAGTTGACATAATAATCTTCTTTGTAAAAGATAATTTAACAGATCATTTAAAATTTCTTTATAAAAGATCATAACGGTAACGATCATTGGGCCTAATAAATGCTTAAAAGTTGACATAATTATCTTCTTTCTAAAAGATAATTTAATAGATCATTGAAAATTTCTTTATAAAAGATCATAACGGTAACGATCAATGGGCATAATAAATGCCCAAAAAGTTGACATATTTATCTTCTTTGTAAAAAATAATTAAATAGTTCATTTAAAATTTCTTTATAAAAGATCATAACGATAACGATCATTGGGCCTAATAAATGCCAAAAAAGTTGACATAATTATCTTTTTTGTAAAAGATAATTTAATAGATCATTTAAAATTTCTTTATAAAAGATCATAACGGTAACGATCATTGGGCCTAATAAATGCCAATAAAGTTGACATAATTATCTTCTTTGTAAAAGATAATTTAATAGATCGTTTAAAATTTGCTTATTAAAAGATCATAACGGTAACGATCATTGGGCCTAATAAATGCTTAAAAGTTGACATAATTATCTTCTTTCTAAAAGATAATTTAATAGATCATTGAAAATTTCTTTATAAAAGATCATAACGGTAACGATCAATGGGCCTAATAAATGCCCAAAAAGTTGACATATTTATCTTCTTTGTAAAAAATAATTAAATAGATCATTTAAAATTTCTTTATAAAAGATCATAACGGTAACGATCATTGGGCCTAATAAATGCCAAAAAAGTTGACATAATTATCTTTTTTGTAAAAGATAATTTAATAGATCATTTAAAATTTCTTTATAAAAGATCATAACGGTAACGATCATTGGGCCTAATAAATGCCAATAAAGTTGACATAATTATCTTCTTCGTAAAAGATAATTTAATGGATCATTTAAAATTTCTTTATAAAAGATCATAATGGTAACGATCATTGGGCCTAATAAATGCAAAAAAAGTTGACATAATAATCTTCTTTGTAAAAGATAATTTAACAGATCATTTAAAATTTCTTTATAAAAGATCATAACGGTAACGATCATTGGGCCTAATAAATGCTTAAAAGTTGACATAATTATCTTCTTTCTAAAAGATAATTTAATAGATCATTGAAAATTTCTTTATAAAAGATCATAACGGTAACGATCAATGGGCCTAATAAATGCCCAAAAAGTTGACATATTTATCTTCTTTGTAAAAAATAATTAAATAGATCATTTAAAATTTCTTTATAAAAGATCATAACGGTAACGATCATTGGGCCTAATAAATGCCAAAAAAGTTGACATAATTATCTTTTTTGTAAAAGATAATTTAATAGATCATTTAAAATTTCTTTATAAAAGATCATAACGGTAACGATCATTGGGCCTAATAAATGCCAATAAAGTTGACATAATTATCTTCTTCGTAAAAGATAATTTAATGGATCATTTAAAATTTCTTTATAAAAGATCATAATGGTAACGATCATTGGGCCTAATAAATGCAAAAAAAGTTGACATAATAATCTTCTTTGTAAAAGATAATTTAACAGATCATTTAAAATTTCTTTATAAAAGATCATAACGGTAACGATCATTGGGCCTAATAAATGCTTAAAAGTTGACATAATTATCTTCTTTCTAAAAGATAATTTAATAGATCATTGAAAATTTCTTTATAAAAGATCGTAACGGTAACGATCAATGGGCCTAATAAATGCCCAAAAAGTTGACATATTTATCTTCTTTGTAAAAAATAATTAAATAGATCATTTAAAATTTCTTTATAAAAGATCATAACGGTAACGATCATTGGGCCTAATAAATGCTTAAAAGTTGACATAATTATCTTCTTTCTAAAAGATAATTTAATAGATCATTGAAAATTTCTTTATAAAAGATCATAACGGTAACGATCAATGGGCCTAATAAATGCCCAAAAAGTTGACATATTTATCTTCTTTATAAAAAATAATTAAATAGATCATTTAAAATTTCTTTATAAAAGATCATAACGGTAACGATCATTGGGCCTAATAAATGCCAAAAAAGTTGACATAATTATCTTTTTTGTAAAAGATAATTTAATAGATCATTGAAAATTTCTTTATAAAAGATCATAACGGTAACGATCATTGGGCCTAATAAATGCCAATAAAGTTGACATAATTATCTTCTTCGTAAAAGATAATTTAATGGATCATTTAAAATTTCTTTATAAAAGATCATAATAGTAACGATCATTGGGCCTAATAAATGCAAAAAAAGTTGACATAATAATCTTCTTTGTAAAAGATAATTTAACAGATCATTTAAAATTTCTTTATAAAAGATCATAACGGTAACGATCATTGGGCCTAATAAATGCTTAAAAGTTGACATAATTATCTTCTTTCTAAAAGATAATTTAATAGATCATTGAAAATTTCTTTATAAAAGATCATAACGGTAACGATCAATGGGCATAATAAATGCCCAAAAAGTTGACATATTTATCTTCTTTGTAAAAAATAATTAAATAGTTCATTTAAAATTTCTTTATAAAAGATCATAACGATAACGATCATTGGGCCTAATAAATGCCAAAAAAGTTGACATAATTATCTTTTTTGTAAAAGATAATTTAATAGATCATTTAAAATTTCTTTATAAAAGATCATAACGGTAACGATCATTGGGCCTAATAAATGCCAATAAAGTTGACATAATTATCTTCTTCGTAAAAGATAATTTAATGGATCATTTAAAATTTCTTTATAAAAGATCATAATAGTAACGATCATTGGGCCTAATAAATGCAAAAAAAGTTGACATAATAATCTTCTTTGTAAAAGATAATTTAACAGATCATTTAAAATTTCTTTATAAAAGATCATAACGGTAACGATCATTGGGCCTAATAAATGCTTAAAAGTTGACATAATTATCTTCTTTCTAAAAGATAATTTAATAGATCATTGAAAATTTCTTTATAAAAGATCATAACGGTAACGATCAATGGGCCTAATAAATGCCCAAAAAGTTGACATATTTATCTTCTTTGTAAAAAATAATTAAATAGATCATTTAAAATTTCTTTATAAAAGATCATAACGGTAACGATCATTGGGCCTAATAAATGCTTAAAAGTTGACATAATTATCTTCTTTCTAAAAGATAATTTAATAGATCATTGAAAATTTCTTTATAAAAGATCATAACGGTAACGATCAATGGGCCTAATAAATGCCCAAAAAGTTGACATATTTATCTTCTTTATAAAAAATAATTAAATAGATCATTTAAAATTTCTTTATAAAAGATCATAACGGTAACGATCATTGGGCCTAATAAATGCCAAAAAAGTTGACATAATTATCTTTTTTGTAAAAGATAATTTAATAGATCATTGAAAATTTCTTTATAAAAGATCATAACGGTAACGATCATTGGGCCTAATAAATGCCAATAAAGTTGACATAATTATCTTCTTCGTAAAAGATAATTTAATGGATCATTTAAAATTTCTTTATAAAAGATCATAATAGTAACGATCATTGGGCCTAATAAATGCAAAAAAAGTTGACATAATAATCTTCTTTGTAAAAGATAATTTAACAGATCATTTAAAATTTCTTTATAAAAGATCATAACGGTAACGATCATTGGGCCTAATAAATGCTTAAAAGTTGACATAATTATCTTCTTTCTAAAAGATAATTTAATAGATCATTGAAAATTTCTTTATAAAAGATCATAACGGTAACGATCATTGGGCCTAATAAATGCCCAAAAAGTTGACATATTTATCTTCTTTGTAAAAAATAATTAAATAGATCATTTAAAATTTCTTTATAAAAGATCATAACGGTAACGATCATTGGGCCTAATAAATGCTTAAAAGTTGACATAATTATCTTCTTTCTAAAAGATAATTTAATAGATCATTGAAAATTTCTTTATAAAAGATCATAACGGTAACGATCAATGGGCCTAATAAATGCCCAAAAAGTTGACATATTTATCTTCTTTATAAAAAATAATTAAATAGATCATTTAAAATTTCTTTATAAAAGATCATAACGGTAACGATCATTGGGCCTAATAAATGCCAAAAAAGTTGACATAATTATCTTTTTTGTAAAAGATAATTTAATAGATCATTGAAAATTTCTTTATAAAAGATCATAACGGTAACGATCATTGGGCCTAATAAATGCCAATAAAGTTGACATAATTATCTTCTTCGTAAAAGATAATTTAATGGATCATTTAAAATTTCTTTATAAAAGATCATAATAGTAACGATCATTGGGCCTAATAAATGCAAAAAAAGTTGACATAATAATCTTCTTTGTAAAAGATAATTTAACAGATCATTTAAAATTTCTTTATAAAAGATCATAACGGTAACGATCATTGGGCCTAATAAATGCTTAAAAGTTGACATAATTATCTTCTTTCTAAAAGATAATTTAATAGATCATTGAAAATTTCTTTATAAAAGATCATAACGGTAACGATCAATGGGCATAATAAATGCCCAAAAAGTTGACATATTTATCTTCTTTGTAAAAAATAATTAAATAGTTCATTTAAAATTTCTTTATAAAAGATCATAACGATAACGATCATTGGGCCTAATAAATGCCAAAAAAGTTGACATAATTATCTTTTTTGTAAAAGATAATTTAATAGATCATTTAAAATTTCTTTATAAAAGATCATAACGGTAACGATCATTGGGCCTAATAAATGCCAATAAAGTTGACATAATTATCTTCTTCGTAAAAGATAATTTAATGGATCATTTAAAATTTCTTTATAAAAGATCATAATGGTAACGATCATTGGGCCTAATAAATGCAAAAAAAGTTGACATAATAATCTTCTTTGTAAAAGATAATTTAACAGATCATTTAAAATTTCTTTATAAAAGATCATAACGGTAACGATCATTGGGCCTAATAAATGCTTAAAAGTTGACATAATTATCTTCTTTCTAAAAGATAATTTAATAGATCATTGAAAATTTCTTTATAAAAGATCATAACGGTAACGATCAATGGGCCTAATAAATGCCCAAAAAGTTGACATATTTATCTTCTTTGTAAAAAATAATTAAATAGATCATTTAAAATTTCTTTATAAAAGATCATAACGGTAACGATCATTGGGCCTAATAAATGCCAAAAAAGTTGACATAATTATCTTTTTTGTAAAAGATAATTTAATAGATCATTTAAAATTTCTTTATAAAAGATCATAACGGTAACGATCATTGGGCCTAATAAATGCCAATAAAGTTGACATAATTATCTTCTTCGTAAAAGATAATTTAATGGATCATTTAAAATTTCTTTATAAAAGATCATAATGGTAACGATCATTGGGCCTAATAAATGCAAAAAAAGTTGACATAATAATCTTCTTTGTAAAAGATAATTTAACAGATCATTTAAAATTTCTTTATAAAAGATCATAACGGTAACGATCATTGGGCCTAATAAATGCTTAAAAGTTGACATAATTATCTTCTTTCTAAAAGATAATTTAATAGATCATTGAAAATTTCTTTATAAAAGATCATAACGGTAACGATCAATGGGCCTAATAAATGCCCAAAAAGTTGACATATTTATCTTCTTTATAAAAAATAATTAAATAGATCATTTAAAATTTCTTTATAAAAGATCATAACGGTAACGATCATTGGGCCTAATAAATGCCAAAAAAGTTGACATAATTATCTTTTTTGTAAAAGATAATTTAATAGATCATTTAAAATTTCTTTATAAAAGATCATAATGGTAACGATCATTGGGCCTAATAAATGCAAAAAAAGTTGACATAATAATCTTCTTTGTAAAAGATAATTTAACAGATCATTTAAAATTTCTTTATAAAAGATCATAACGGTAACGATCATTGGGCCTAATAAATGCTTAAAAGTTGACATAATTATCTTCTTTCTAAAAGATAATTTAATAGATCATTGAAAATTTCTTTATAAAAGATCATAACGGTAACGATCAATGGGCATAATAAATGCCCAAAAAGTTGACATATTTATCTTCTTTGTAAAAAATAATTAAATAGTTCATTTAAAATTTCTTTATAAAAGATCATAACGATAACGATCATTGGGCCTAATAAATGCCAAAAAAGTTGACATAATTATCTTTTTTGTAAAAGATAATTTAATAGATCATTTAAAATTTCTTTATAAAAGATCATAACGGTAACGATCATTGGGCCTAATAAATGCCAATAAAGTTGACATAATTATCTTCTTCGTAAAAGATAATTTAATGGATCATTTAAAATTTCTTTATAAAAGATCATAATGGTAACGATCATTGGGCCTAATAAATGCAAAAAAAGTTGACATAATAATCTTCTTTGTAAAAGATAATTTAACAGATCATTTAAAATTTCTTTATAAAAGATCATAACGGTAACGATCATTGGGCCTAATAAATGCTTAAAAGTTGACATAATTATCTTCTTTCTAAAAGATAATTTAATAGATCATTGAAAATTTCTTTATAAAAGATCATAACGGTAACGATCAATGGGCCTAATAAATGCCCAAAAAGTTGACATATTTATCTTCTTTGTAAAAAATAATTAAATAGATCATTTAAAATTTCTTTATAAAAGATCATAACGGTAACGATCATTGGGCCTAATAAATGCCAAAAAAGTTGACATAATTATCTTTTTTGTAAAAGATAATTTAATAGATCATTTAAAATTTCTTTATAAAAGATCATAACGGTAACGATCATTGGGCCTAATAAATGCCAATAAAGTTGACATAATTATCTTCTTCGTAAAAGATAATTTAATGGATCATTTAAAATTTCTTTATAAAAGATCATAATGGTAACGATCATTGGGCCTAATAAATGCAAAAAAAGTTGACATAATAATCTTCTTTGTAAAAGATAATTTAACAGATCATTTAAAATTTCTTTATAAAAGATCATAACGGTAACGATCATTGGGCCTAATAAATGCTTAAAAGTTGACATAATTATCTTCTTTCTAAAAGATAATTTAATAGATCATTGAAAATTTCTTTATAAAAGATCATAACGGTAACGATCAATGGGCCTAATAAATGCCCAAAAAGTTGACATATTTATCTTCTTTATAAAAAATAATTAAATAGATCATTTAAAATTTCTTTATAAAAGATCATAACGGTAACGATCATTGGGCCTAATAAATGCCAAAAAAGTTGACATAATTATCTTTTTTGTAAAAGATAATTTAATAGATCATTTAAAATTTCTTTATAAAAGATCATAACGGTAACGATCATTGGGCCTAATAAATGCCAATAAAGTTGACATAATTATCTTCTTCGTAAAAGATAATTTAATGGATCATTTAAAATTTCTTTATAAAAGATCATAATGGTAACGATCATTGGGCCTAATAAATGCCAAAAAAGTTGACATAATTATCTTTTTTGTAAAAGATAATTTAATAGATCATTTAAAATTTCTTTATAAAAGATCATAACGGTAACGATCATTGGGCCTAATAAATGCCAATAAAGTTGACATAATTATCTTCTTCGTAAAAGATAATTTAATGGATCATTTAAAATTTCTTTATAAAAGATCATAATGGTAACGATCATTGGGCCTAATAAATGCAAAAATAGTTGCATAATAATCTTCTTTGTAAAAGATAATTTAACAGATCATTTAAAATTTCTTTATAAAAGATCATAACGGTAACGATCATTGGGCCTAATAAATGCTTAAAAGTTGACATAATTATCTTCTTTCTAAAAGATAATTTAATAGATCATTGAAAATTTCTTTATAAAAGATCATAACGGTAACGATCAATGGGCCTAATAAATGCCCAAAAAGTTGACATATTTATCTTCTTTGTAAAAAATAATTAAATAGATCATTTAAAATTTCTTTATAAAAGATCATAACGGTAACGATCATTGGGCCTAAGAAATGCCAAAAAAGTTGACATAATTATCTTTTTTGTAAAAGATAATTTAATAGATCATTTAAAATTTCTTTATAAAAGATCATAACGGTAACGATCATTGGGCCTAATAAATGCCAATAAAGTTGACATAATTATCTTCTTCGTAAAAGATAATTTAATGGATCATTTAAAATTTCTTTATAAAAGATCATAATGGTAACGATCATTGGGCCTAATAAATGCAAAAATAGTTGCATAATAATCTTCTTTGTAAAAGATAATTTAACAGATCATTTAAAATTTCTTTATAAAAGATCATAACGGTAACGATCATTGGGCCTAATAAATGCTTAAAAGTTGACATAATTATCTTCTTTCTAAATGATAATTAAATAGATCATTGGAAATTTCTTTGTAAAAGATCATAACGGTAACGATCATTGGGCCTAATAAATACCAAAAAAGTTGACATAATTATCTTCTTTGTAAAAGATAATTTAATAGATCGTTTAAAATTTGCTTATTAAAAGATCATAACGGTAACGATCATTGGGCCTAATAAATGCTTAAAAGTTGACATAATTATCTTCTTTCTAAAAGATAATTTAATAGATCATTGAAAATTTCTTTATAAAAGATCATAACGGTAACGATCAATGGGCCTAATAAATGCCCAAAAAGTTGACATATTTATCTTCTTTGTAAAAAATAATTAAATAGATCATTTAAAATTTCTTTATAAAAGATCATAACGGTAACGATCATTGGGCCTAATAAATGCCAAAAAAGTTGACATAATTATCTTTTTTGTAAAAGATAATTTAATAGATCATTTAAAATTTCTTTATAAAAGATCATAACGGTAACGATCATTGGGCCTAATAAATGCCAATAAAGTTGACATAATTATCTTCTTCGTAAAAGATAATTTAATGGATCATTTAAAATTTCTTTATAAAAGATCATAATGGTAACGATCATTGGGCCTAATAAATGCAAAAAAAGTTGACATAATAATCTTCTTTGTAAAAGATAATTTAACAGATCATTTAAAATTTCTTTATAAAAGATCATAACGGTAACGATCATTGGGCCTAATAAATGCTTAAAAGTTGACATAATTATCTTCTTTCTAAAAGATAATTTAATAGATCATTGAAAATTTCTTTATAAAAGATCATAACGGTAACGATCAATGGGCCTAATAAATGCCCAAAAAGTTGACATATTTATCTTCTTTGTAAAAAATAATTAAATAGATAATTTAAAATTTCTTTATAAAAGATCATAACGGTAACGATCATTGGGCCTAATAAATGCCAAAAAAGTTGACATAATTATCTTTTTTGTAAAAGATAATTTAATAGATCATTTAAAATTTCTTTATAAAAGATCATAACGGTAACGATCATTGGGCCTAATAAATGCCAATAAAGTTGACATAATTATCTTCTTCGTAAAAGATAATTTAATGGATCATTTAAAATTTCTTTATAAAAGATCATAATGGTAACGATCATTGGCCCTAATAAATGCAAAAAAAGTTGACATAATAATCTTCTTTGTAAAAGATAATTTAACAGATCATTTAAAATTTCTTTATAAAAGATCATAACGGTAACGATCATTGGGCCTAATAAATGCTTAAAAGTTGACATAATTATCTTCTTTCTAAAAGATAATTTAATAGATCATTGAAAATTTCTTTATAAAAGATCATAACGGTAACGATCAATGGGCCTAATAAATGCCCAAAAAGTTGACATATTTATCTTCTTTGTAAAAAATAATTAAATAGATCATTTAAAATTTCTTTATAAAAGATCATAACGGTAACGATCATTGGGCCTAATAAATGCTTAAAAGTTGACATAATTATCTTCTTTCTAAAAGATAATTTAATAGATCATTGAAAATTTCTTTATAAAAGATCATAACGGTAACGATCAATGGGCCTAATAAATGCCCAAAAAGTTGACATATTTATCTTCTTTATAAAAAATAATTAAATAGATCATTTAAAATTTCTTTATAAAAGATCATAACGGTAACGATCATTGGGCCTAATAAATGCCAAAAAAGTTGACATAATTATCTTTTTTGTAAAAGATAATTTAATAGATCATTGAAAATTTCTTTATAAAAGATCATAACGGTAACGATCATTGGGCCTAATAAATGCCAATAAAGTTGACATAATTATCTTCTTCGTAAAAGATAATTTAATGGATCATTTAAAATTTCTTTATAAAAGATCATAATAGTAACGATCATTGGGCCTAATAAATGCAAAAAAAGTTGACATAATAATCTTCTTTGTAAAAGATAATTTAACAGATCATTTAAAATTTCTTTATAAAAGATCATAACGGTAACGATCATTGGGCCTAATAAATGCTTAAAAGTTGACATAATTATCTTCTTTCTAAAAGATAATTTAATAGATCATTGAAAATTTCTTTATAAAAGATCATAATGGTAACGATCATTGGGCCTAATAAATGCAAAAAAAGTTGACATAATAATCTTCTTTGTAAAAGATAATTTAACAGATCATTTAAAATTTCTTTATAAAAGATCATAACGGTAACGATCATTGGGCCTAATAAATGCTTAAAAGTTGACATAATTATCTTCTTTCTAAAAGATAATTTAATAGATCATTGAAAATTTCTTTATAAAAGATCATAACGGTAACGATCAATGGGCCTAATAAATGCCCAAAAAGTTGACATATTTATCTTCTTTGTAAAAAATAATTAAATAGATCATTTAAAATTTCTTTATAAAAGATCATAACGGTAACGATCATTGGGCCTAATAAATGCCAAAAAAGTTGACATAATTATCTTTTTTGTAAAAGATAATTTAATAGATCATTTAAAATTTCTTTATAAAAGATCATAACGGTAACGATCATTGGGCCTAATAAATGCCAATAAAGTTGACATAATTATCTTCTTCGTAAAAGATAATTTAATGGATCATTTAAAATTTCTTTATAAAAGATCATAATGGTAACGATCATTGGGCCTAATAAATGCAAAAAAAGTTGACATAATAATCTTCTTTGTAAAAGATAATTTAACAGATCATTTAAAATTTCTTTATAAAAGATCATAACGGTAACGATCATTGGGCCTAATAAATGCTTAAAAGTTGACATAATTATCTTCTTTCTAAAAGATAATTTAATAGATCATTGAAAATTTCTTTATAAAAGATCATAACGGTAACGATCAATGGGCCTAATAAATGCCCAAAAAGTTGACATATTTATCTTCTTTGTAAAAAATAATTAAATAGATCATTTAAAATTTCTTTATAAAAGATCATAACGGTAACGATCATTGGGCCTAATAAATGCCAAAAAAGTTGACATAATTATCTTTTTTGTAAAAGATAATTTAATAGATCATTTAAAATTTCTTTATAAAAGATCATAACGGTAACGATCATTGGGCCTAATAAATGCCAATAAAGTTGACATAATTATCTTCTTCGTAAAAGATAATTTAATGGATCATTTAAAATTTCTTTATAAAAGATCATAATGGTAACGATCATTGGGCCTAATAAATGCAAAAAAAGTTGACATAATAATCTTCTTTGTAAAAGATAATTTAACAGATCATTTAAAATTTCTTTATAAAAGATCATAACGGTAACGATCATTGGGCCTAATAAATGCTTAAAAGTTGACATAATTATCTTCTTTCTAAAAGATAATTTAATAGATCATTGAAAATTTCTTTATAAAAGATCATAACGGTAACGATCAATGGGCCTAATAAATGCCCAAAAAGTTGACATATTTATCTTCTTTGTAAAAAATAATTAAATAGATCATTTAAAATTTCTTTATAAAAGATCATAACGGTAACGATCATTGGGCCTAAGAAATGCCAAAAAAGTTGACATAATTATATTTTTTGTAAAAGATAATTTAATAGATCATTTAAAATTTCTTTATAAAAGATCATAACGGTAACGATCATTGGGCCTAATAAATGCCAAAAAAGTTGACATAATTATCTTCTTCGTAAAAGATAATTTAATGGATCATTTAAAATTTCTTTATAAAAGATCATAATGGTAACGATCATTGGGCCTAATAAATGCAAAAATAGTTGCATAATAATCTTCTTTGTAAAAGATAATTTAACAGATCATTTAAAATTTCTTTATAAAAGATCATAACGGTAACGATCATTGGGTCTAAAAATTGCTTAAAAGTTGACATAATTATCTTCTTTCTAAAAGATAATTTAATAGATCATTGAAAATTTCTTTATAAAAGATCATAACGGTAACGATCAATGGGCCTAATAAATGCCCAAAAAGTTGACATATTTATCTTCTTTGTAAAAAATAATTAAATAGATCATTTAAAATTTCTTTATAAAAGATCATAACGGTAACGATCATTGGGCCTAAGAAATGCCAAAAAAGTTGACATAATTATCTTTTTTGTAAAAAATAATTAAATAGATCATTTAAAATTTCTTTATAAAAGATCATAATGGTAACGATCATTGGGCCTAATAAATGCCAAAAAAGTTGACATAATTATCTTCTTTGTAAAAGATAATTTAATAGATCGTTTAAAATTCGTTTATTAAAAGATCATAACGGTAACGATCATTGGGCCTAATAAATGCTTAAAAGTTGACATAATTATCTTCTTTCTAAAAGATAATTTAATAGATCATTGAAAATTTCTTTATAAAAGATCATAACGGTAACGATCATTGGGCCTAATAAATGCCAAAAAAGTTGACATAATTATCTTTTTTGTAAAAGATAATTTAATAGATCATTTAAAATTTCTTTATAAAAGATCATAACGGTAACGATCATTGGGCCTAATAAATGCCAAAAAAGTTGACATAATTATCTTCTTCGTAAAAGATAATTTAATGGATCATTTAAAATTTCTTTATAAAAGATCATAATGGTAACGATCATTGGGCCTAATAAATGCAAAAAAAGTTGACATAATAATCTTCTTTGTAAAAGATAATTTAACAGATCATTTAAAATTTCTTTATAAAAGATCATAACGGTAACAATCATTGGGCCTAATAAATGCTTAAAAGTTGACATAATTATCTTCTTTCTAAACGATAATTTAATAGATCATTGGAAATTTCTTTGTAAAAGATCATAACGGTAACGATCATTGGGCCTAATAAATGCCAAAAAAGTTGACATAATTATCTTCTTTGTAAAAGATAATTTAATAGATCGTTTAAAATTCGTTTATTAAAAGATCATAACGGTAACGATCATTGGGCCTAATAAATGCTTAAAAGTTGACATATTTATCTTCTTTGTAAAAAATAATTAAATAGATCATTTAAAATTTCTTTATAAAAGATCATAACGGTAACGATCATTGGGCCTAATAAATGCCAAAAAAGTTGACATAATTATCTTTTTTGTAAAAGATAATTTAATAGATCATTTAAAATTTCTTTATAAAAGCTCATAACGGTAACGATCATTGGGCCTAATAAATGCCAATAAAATTGACATAATTATCTTCTTCGTAAAAGATAATTTAATGGATCATTTAAAATTTCTTTATAAAAGATCATAATGGTAACGATCATTGGGCCTAATAAATGCAAAAAAAGTTGACATAATAATCTTCTTTGTAAAAGATAATTTAACAGATCATTTAAAATTTCTTTATAAAAGATCATAACGGTAACGATCATTGGGCCTAATAAATGCTTAAAAGTTGACATAATTATCTTCTTTCTAAAAGATAATTTAATAGATCATTGAAAATTTCTTTATAAAAGATCATAACGGTAACGATCAATGGGCCTAATAAATGCCCAAAAAGTTGACATATTTATCTTCTTTGTAAAAAATAATTAAATAGATCATTTAAAATTTCTTTATAAAAGATCATAATGGTAACGATCATTGGGCCTAAGAAATACCAAAAAAGTTGACATAATTATCTTTTTTGTAAAAGATAATTTAATAGATCATTTAAAATTTCTTTATAAAAGATCATAACGGTAATGATCATTGGGCCTAATAAATGCCAAAAAAGTTGACATAATTATCTTCTTCGTAAAAGATAATTTAATGGATCATTTAAAATTTCTTTATAAAAGATCATAATGGTAACGATCATTGGGCCTAATAAATGCAAAAAAAGTTGACATAATAATCTTCTTTGTAAAAGATAATTTAACAGATCATTTAAAATTTCTTTATAAAAGATCATAACGGTAACAATCATTGGGCCTAATAAATGCTTAAAAGTTGACATAATTATCTTCTTTCTAAACAATAATTTAATAGATCATTGGAAATTTCTTTGTAAAAGATCCTAACGGTAACGATCATTGGGCCTAATAAATGCCAAAAAAGTTGACATAATTATCTTCTTTGTAAAAGATAATTTAATAGATCGTTTAAAATTCGTTTATTAAAAGATCATAACGGTAACGATCATTGGGCCTAATAAATGCTTAAAAGTTGACATAATTATCTTCTTTCTAAAAGATAATTTAATAGATCATTGAAAATTTCTTTATAAAAGATCATAACGGTAACGATCAATGGGCCTAATAAATGCCCAAAAAGTTGACATATTTATCTTCTTTGTAAAAAATAATTAAATAGATCATTTAAAATTTCTTTATAAAAGATCATAATGGTAACGATCATTGGGCCTAAGAAATACCAAAAAAGTTGACATAATTATCTTTTTTGTAAAAGATAATTTAATAGATCATTTAAAATTTCTTTATAAAAGATCATAACGGTAATGATCATTGGGCCTAATAAATGCCAAAAAAGTTGACATAATTATCTTCTTCGTAAAAGATAATTTAATGGATCATTTAAAATTTCTTTATAAAAGATCATAATGGTAACGATCATTGGGCCTAATAAATGCAAAAAAAGTTGACATAATAATCTTCTTTGTAAAAGATAATTTAACAGATCATTTAAAATTTCTTTATAAAAGATCATAACGGTAACAATCATTGGGCCTAATAAATGCTTAAAAGTTGACATAATTATCTTCTTTCTAAACAATAATTTAATAGATCATTGGAAATTTCTTTGTAAAAGATCCTAACGGTAACGATCATTGGGCCTAATAAATGCCAAAAAAGTTGACATAATTATCTTCTTTGTAAAAGATAATTTAATAGATCGTTTAAAATTCGTTTATTAAAAGATCATAACGGTAACGATCATTGGGCCTAATAAATGCTTAAAAGTTGACATAATTATCTTCTTTCTAAAAGATAATTTAATAGATCATTGAAAATTTCTTTATAAAAGATCATAACGGTAACGATCAATGGGCCTAATAAATGCCCAAAAAGTTGACATATTTATCTTCTTTGTAAAAAATAATTAAATAGATCATTTAAAATTTCTTTATAAAAGATCATAACGGTAACGATCATTGGGCCTAATAAATGCCAAAAAAGTTGACATAATTATCTTTTTTGTAAAAGATAATTTAATAGATCATTTAAAATTTCTTTATAAAAGCTCATAACGGTAACGATCATTGGGCCTAATAAATGCCAATAAAATTGACATAATTATCTTCTTCGTAAAAGATAATTTAATGGATCATTTAAAATTTCTTTATAAAAGATCATAATGGTAACGATCATTGGGCCTAATAAATGCAAAAAAAGTTGACATAATAATCTTCTTTGTAAAAGATAATTTAACAGATCATTTAAAATTTCTTTATAAAAGATCATAACGGTAACGATCATTGGGCCTAATAAATGCTTAAAAGTTGACATAATTATCTTCTTTCTAAAAGATAATTTAATAGATCATTGAAAATTTCTTTATAAAAGATCATAACGGTAACGATCAATGGGCCTAATAAATGCCCAAAAAGTTGACATATTTATCTTCTTTGTAAAAAATAATTAAATAGATCATTTAAAATTTCTTTATAAAAGATCATAATGGTAACGATCATTGGGCCTAAGAAATACCAAAAAAGTTGACATAATTATCTTTTTTGTAAAAGATAATTTAATAGATCATTTAAAATTTCTTTATAAAAGATCATAACGGTAATGATCATTGGGCCTAATAAATGCCAAAAAAGTTGACATAATTATCTTCTTCGTAAAAGATAATTTAATGGATCATTTAAAATTTCTTTATAAAAGATCATAATGGTAACGATCATTGGGCCTAATAAATGCAAAAAAAGTTGACATAATAATCTTCTTTGTAAAAGATAATTTAACAGATCATTTAAAATTTCTTTATAAAAGATCATAACGGTAACAATCATTGGGCCTAATAAATGCTTAAAAGTTGACATAATTATCTTCTTTCTAAACAATAATTTAATAGATCATTGGAAATTTCTTTGTAAAAGATCCTAACGGTAACGATCATTGGGCCTAATAAATGCCAAAAAAGTTGACATAATTATCTTCTTTGTAAAAGATAATTTAATAGATCGTTTAAAATTCGTTTATTAAAAGATCATAACGGTAACGATCATTGGGCCTAATAAATGCTTAAAAGTTGACATAATTATCTTCTTTCTAAAAGATAATTTAATAGATCATTGAAAATTTCTTTATAAAAGATCATAACGGTAACGATCAATGGGCCTAATAAATGCCCAAAAAGTTGACATATTTATCTTCTTTGTAAAAAATAATTAAATAGATCATTTAAAATTTCTTTATAAAAGATCATAATGGTAACGATCATTGGGCCTAAGAAATACCAAAAAAGTTGACATAATTATCTTTTTTGTAAAAGATAATTTAATAGATCATTTAAAATTTCTTTATAAAAGATCATAACGGTAATGATCATTGGGCCTAATAAATGCCAAAAAAGTTGACATAATTATCTTCTTCGTAAAAGATAATTTAATGGATCATTTAAAATTTCTTTATAAAAGATCATAATGGTAACGATCATTGGGCCTAATAAATGCAAAAAAAGTTGACATAATAATCTTCTTTGTAAAAGATAATTTAACAGATCATTTAAAATTTCTTTATAAAAGATCATAACGGTAACAATCATTGGGCCTAATAAATGCTTAAAAGTTGACATAATTATCTTCTTTCTAAACAATAATTTAATAGATCATTGGAAATTTCTTTGTAAAAGATCCTAACGGTAACGATCATTGGGCCTAATAAATGCCAAAAAAGTTGACATAATTATCTTCTTTGTAAAAGATAATTTAATAGATCGTTTAAAATTCGTTTATTAAAAGATCATAACGGTAACGATCATTGGGCCTAATAAATGCTTAAAAGTTGACATAATTATCTTCTTTCTAAAAGATAATTTAATAGATCATTGAAAATTTCTTTATAAAAGATCATAACGGTAACGATCAATGGGCCTAATAAATGCCCAAAAAGTTGACATATTTATCTTCTTTGTAAAAAATAATTAAATAGATCATTTAAAATTTCTTTATAAAAGATCATAACGGTAACGATCATTGGGCCTAATAAATGCCAAAAAAGTTGACATAATTATCTTTTTTGTAAAAGATAATTTAATAGATCATTTAAAATTTCTTTATAAAAGATCATAACGGTAACGATCATTGGGCCTAATAAATGCCAATAAAGTTGACATAATTATCTTCTTCGTAAAAGATAATTTAATGGATCATTTAAAATTTCTTTATAAAAGATCATAATGGTAACGATCATTGGGCCTAATAAATGCAAAAAAAGTTGACATAATAATCTTCTTTGTAAAAGATAATTTAACAGATCATTTAAAATTTCTTTATAAAAGATCATAACGGTAACGATCATTGGGCCTAATAAATGCTTAAAAGTTGACATAATTATCTTCTTTCTAAATGATAATTAAATAGATCATTGGAAATTTCTTTGTAAAAGATCATAACGGTAACGATCATTGGGCCTAATAAATACCAAAAAAGTTGACATAATTATCTTCTTTGTAAAAGATAATTTAATAGATCGTTTAAAATTTGCTTATTAAAAGATCATAACGGTAACGATCATTGGGCCTAATAAATGCTTAAAAGTTGACATAATTATCTTCTTTCTAAAAGATAATTTAATAGATCATTGAAAATTTCTTTATAAAAGATCATAACGGTAACGATCAATGGGCCTAATAAATGCCCAAAAAGTTGACATATTTATCTTCTTTGTAAAAAATAATTAAATAGATCATTTAAAATTTCTTTATAAAAGATCATAACGGTAACGATCATTGGGCCTAATAAATGCCAAAAAAGTTGACATAATTATCTTTTTTGTAAAACATAATTTAATAGATCATTTAAAATTTCTTTATAAAAGATCATAACGGTAACGATCATTGGGCCTAATAAATGCCAATAAAGTTGACATAATTATCTTCTTCGTAAAAGATAATTTAATGGATCATTTAAAATTTCTTTATAAAAGATCATAATGGTAACGATCATTGGGCCTAATAAATGCAAAAAAAGTTGACATAATAATCTTCTTTGTAAAAGATAATTTAACAGATCATTTAAAATTTCTTTATAAAAGATCATAACGGTAACGATCATTGGGCCTAATAAATGCTTAAAAGTTGACATAATTATCTTCTTTCTAAAAGATAATTTAATAGATCATTGAAAATTTCTTTATAAAAGATCATAACGGTAACGATCAATGGGCCTAATAAATGCCCAAAAAGTTGACATATTTATCTTCTTTGTAAAAAATAATTAAATAGATCATTTAAAATTTCTTTATAAAAGATCATAACGGTAACGATCATTGGGCCTAATAAATGCCAAAAAAGTTGACATAATTATCTTTTTTGTAAAAGATAATTTAATAGATCATTTAAAATTTCTTTATAAAAGATCATAACGGTAACGATCATTGGGCCTAATAAATGCCAATAAAGTTGACATAATTATCTTCTTCGTAAAAGATAATTTAATGGATCATTTAAAATTTCTTTATAAAAGATCATAATGGTAACGATCATTGGGCCTAATAAATGCAAAAAAAGTTGACATAATAATCTTCTTTGTAAAAGATAATTTAACAGATCATTTAAAATTTCTTTATAAAAGATCATAACGGTAACGATCATTGGGCCTAATAAATGCTTAAAAGTTGACATAATTATCTTCTTTCTAAAAGATAATTTAATAGATCATTGAAAATTTCTTTATAAAAGATCATAACGGTAACGATCAATGAGCCTAATAAATGCCCAAAAAGTTGACATATTTATCTTCTTTGTAAAAAATAATTAAATAGATCATTTAAAATTTCTTTATAAAAGATCATAACGGTAACGATCATTGGGCCTAAGAAATGCCAAAAAAGTTGGCATAATTATATTTTTTGTAAAAGATAATTTAATAGATCATTTAAAATTTCTTTATAAAAGATCATAACGGTAACGATCATTGGGCCTAATAAATGCCAAAAAAGTTGACATAATTATCTTCTTCGTAAAAGATAATTTAATGGATCATTTAAAATTTCTTTATAAAAGATCATAATGGTAACGATCATTGGGCCTAATAAATGCAAAAATAGTTGCATAATAATCTTCTTTGTAAAAGATAATTTAACAGATCATTTAAAATTTCTTTATAAAATATCATAACGGTAACGATCATTGGGCCTAATAAATGCTTAAAAGTTGACATAATTATCTTCTTTCTAAAAGATAATTTAATAGATCATTGAAAATTTCTTTATAAAAGATCATAACGGTAACGATCAATGGGCCTAATAAATGCCCAAAAAGTTGACATATTTATCTTCTTTGTAAAAAATAATTAAATAGATCATTTAAAATTTCTTTATAAAAGATCATAACGGTAACGATCATTGGGCCTAAGAAATGCCAAAAAAGTTGACATAATTATCTTTTTTGTAAAAGATAATTTAATAGATCATTTAAAATTTCTTTATAAAAGATCATAACGGTAACGATCATTGGGCCTAATAAATGCCCAAAAAGTTGACATATTTATCTTCTTTGTAAAAAATAATTAAATAGATCATTTAAAATTTCTTTATAAAAGATCATAACGGTAACGATCATTGGGCCTAAGAAATGCCAAAAAAGTTGACATAATTATCTTTTTTGTAAAAGATAATTTAATAGATCATTTAAAATTTCTTTATAAAAGATCATAACGGTAACGATCAATGGGCCTAATAAATGCCCAAAAAGTTGACATATTTATCTTCTTTGTAAAAAATAATTAAATAGATCATTTAAAATTTCTTTATAAAAGATCATAACGGTAACGATCATTGGGCCTAATAAATGCCAAAAAAGTTGACATAATTATCTTTTTTGTAAAAGATAATTTAATAGATCATTTAAAATTTCTTTATAAAAGATCATAACGGTAACGATCATTGGGCCTAATAAATGCCAATAAAGTTGACATAATTATCTTCTTCGTAAAAGATAATTTAATGGATCATTTAAAATTTCTTTATAAAAGATCATAATGGTAACGATCATTGGGCCTAATAAATGCAAAAAAAGTTGACATAATAATCTTCTTTGTAAAAGATAATTTAACAGATCATTTAAAATTTCTTTATAAAAGATCATAACGGTAACGATCATTGGGCCTAATAAATGCTTAAAAGTTGACATAATTATCTTCTTTCTAAATGATAATTTAATAGATCAATGGAAATTTCTTTGTAAAAGATCATAACGGTAACGATCATTGGGCCTAATAAATGCCAAAAAAGTTGACATAATTATCTTCTTTGTAAAAGATAATTTAATAGATCATTTAAAATTTCTTTATAAAAGATCATAACGGTAACGATCATTGGGCCTAATAAATGCCAATAAAGTTGACATAATTATCTTCTTCGTAAAAGATAATTTAATGGATCATTTAAAATTTCTTTATAAAAGATCATAATGGTAACGATCATTGGGCCTAATAAATGCAAAAAAAGTTGACATAATAATCTTCTTTGTAAAAGATAATTTAACAGATCATTTAAAATTTCTTTATAAAAGATCATAACGGTAACGATCATTGGGCCTAATAAATGCTTAAAAGTTGACATAATTATCTTCTTTCTAAATGATAATTTAATAGATCAATGGAAATTTCTTTGTAAAAGATCATAACGGTAACGATCATTGGGCCTAATAAATGCCAAAAAAGTTGACATAATTATCTTCTTCGTAAAAGATAATTTAATGGATCATTTAAAATTTCTTTATAAAAGATCATAATGGTAACGATCATTGGGCCTAATAAATGCAAAAAAAGTTGACATAATAATCTTCTTTGTAAAAGATAATTTAACAGATCATTTAAAATTTCTTTATAAAAGATCATAACGGTAACGATCATTGGGCCTAATAAATGCTTAAAAGTTGACATAATTATCTTCTTTCTAAAAGATAATTTAATAGATCATTGAAAATTTCTTTATAAAAGATCATAACGGTAACGATCAATGGGCCTAATAAATGCCCAAAAAGTTGACATATTTATCTTCTTTGTAAAAAATAATTAAATAGATCATTTAAAATTTCTTTATAAAAGATCATAACGGTAACGATCATTGGGCCTAAGAAATGCCAAAAAAGTTGGCATAATTATATTTTTTGTAAAAGATAATTTAATAGATCATTTAAAATTTCTTTATAAAAGATCATAACGGTAACGATCATTGGGCCTAATAAATGCCAAAAAAGTTGACATAATTATCTTCTTCGTAAAAGATAATTTAATGGATCATTTAAAATTTCTTTATAAAAGATCATAATGGTAACGATCATTGGGCCTAATAAATGCAAAAATAGTTGCATAATAATCTTCTTTGTAAAAGATAATTTAACAGATCATTTAAAATTTCTTTATAAAATATCATAACGGTAACGATCATTGGGCCTAATAAATGCTTAAAAGTTGACATAATTATCTTCTTTCTAAAAGATAATTTAATAGATCATTGAAAATTTCTTTATAAAAGATCATAACGGTAACGATCAATGGGCCTAATAAATGCCCAAAAAGTTGACATATTTATCTTCTTTGTAAAAAATAATTAAATAGATCATTTAAAATTTCTTTATAAAAGATCATAACGGTAACGATCATTGGGCCTAAGAAATGCCAAAAAAGTTGACATAATTATCTTTTTTGTAAAAGATAATTTAATAGATCATTTAAAATTTCTTTATAAAAGATCATAACGGTAACGATCATTGGGCCTAATAAATGCCCAAAAAGTTGACATATTTATCTTCTTTGTAAAAAATAATTAAATAGATCATTTAAAATTTCTTTATAAAAGATCATAACGGTAACGATCATTGGGCCTAAGAAATGCCAAAAAAGTTGACATAATTATCTTTTTTGTAAAAGATAATTTAATAGATCATTTAAAATTTCTTTATAAAAGATCATAACGGTAACGATCAATGGGCCTAATAAATGCCCAAAAAGTTGACATATTTATCTTCTTTGTAAAAAATAATTAAATAGATCATTTAAAATTTCTTTATAAAAGATCATAACGGTAACGATCATTGGGCCTAATAAATGCCAAAAAAGTTGACATAATTATCTTTTTTGTAAAAGATAATTTAATAGATCATTTAAAATTTCTTTATAAAAGATCATAACGGTAACGATCATTGGGCCTAATAAATGCCAATAAAGTTGACATAATTATCTTCTTCGTAAAAGATAATTTAATGGATCATTTAAAATTTCTTTATAAAAGATCATAATGGTAACGATCATTGGGCCTAATAAATGCAAAAAAAGTTGACATAATAATCTTCTTTGTAAAAGATAATTTAACAGATCATTTAAAATTTCTTTATAAAAGATCATAACGGTAACGATCATTGGGCCTAATAAATGCTTAAAAGTTGACATAATTATCTTCTTTCTAAATGATAATTTAATAGATCAATGGAAATTTCTTTGTAAAAGATCATAACGGTAACGATCATTGGGCCTAATAAATGCCAAAAAAGTTGACATAATTATCTTCTTTGTAAAAGATAATTTAATAGATCATTTAAAATTTCTTTATAAAAGATCATAACGGTAACGATCATTGGGCCTAATAAATGCCAATAAAGTTGACATAATTATCTTCTTCGTAAAAGATAATTTAATGGATCATTTAAAATTTCTTTATAAAAGATCATAATGGTAACGATCATTGGGCCTAATAAATGCAAAAAAAGTTGACATAATAATCTTCTTTGTAAAAGATAATTTAACAGATCATTTAAAATTTCTTTATAAAAGATCATAACGGTAACGATCATTGGGCCTAATAAATGCTTAAAAGTTGACATAATTATCTTCTTTCTAAATGATAATTTAATAGATCAATGGAAATTTCTTTGTAAAAGATCATAACGGTAACGATCATTGGGCCTAATAAATGCCAAAAAAGTTGACATAATTATCTTCTTCGTAAAAGATAATTTAATGGATCATTTAAAATTTCTTTATAAAAGATCATAATGGTAACGATCATTGGGCCTAATAAATGCAAAAAAAGTTGACATAATAATCTTCTTTGTAAAAGATAATTTAACAGATCATTTAAAATTTCTTTATAAAAGATCATAACGGTAACGATCATTGGGCCTAATAAATGCTTAAAAGTTGACATAATTATCTTCTTTCTAAAAGATAATTTAATAGATCATTGAAAATTTCTTTATAAAAGATCATAACGGTAACGATCAATGGGCCTAATAAATGCCCAAAAAGTTGACATATTTATCTTCTTTGTAAAAAATAATTAAATAGATCATTTAAAATTTCTTTATAAAAGATCATAACGGTAACGATCATTGGGCCTAAGAAATGCCAAAAAAGTTGGCATAATTATATTTTTTGTAAAAGATAATTTAATAGATCATTTAAAATTTCTTTATAAAAGATCATAACGGTAACGATCATTGGGCCTAATAAATGCCAAAAAAGTTGACATAATTATCTTCTTCGTAAAAGATAATTTAATGGATCATTTAAAATTTCTTTATAAAAGATCATAATGGTAACGATCATTGGGCCTAATAAATGCAAAAATAGTTGCATAATAATCTTCTTTGTAAAAGATAATTTAACAGATCATTTAAAATTTCTTTATAAAATATCATAACGGTAACGATCATTGGGCCTAATAAATGCTTAAAAGTTGACATAATTATCTTCTTTCTAAAAGATAATTTAATAGATCATTGAAAATTTCTTTATAAAAGATCATAACGGTAACGATCAATGGGCCTAATAAATGCCCAAAAAGTTGACATATTTATCTTCTTTGTAAAAAATAATTAAATAGATCATTTAAAATTTCTTTATAAAAGATCATAACGGTAACGATCATTGGGCCTAAGAAATGCCAAAAAAGTTGACATAATTATCTTTTTTGTAAAAGATAATTTAATAGATCATTTAAAATTTCTTTATAAAAGATCATAACGGTAACGATCATTGGGCCTAATAAATGCCAATAAAGTTGACATAATTATCTTCTTCGTAAAAGATAATTTAATGGATCATTTAAAATTTCTTTATAAAAGATCATAATGGTAACGATCATTGGGCCTAATAAATGCAAAAAAAGTTGACATAATAATCTTCTTTGTAAAAGATAATTTAACAGATCATTTAAAATTTCTTTATAAAAGATCATAACGGTAACGATCATGGGCCTAATAAATGCTTAAAAGTTGACATAATTATCTTCTTTCTAAAAGATAATTTAATAGATCATTGAAAATTTCTTTATAAAAGATCATAACGGTAACGATCAATGGGCCTAATAAATGCCCAAAAAGTTGACATAATTATCTTCGTAAAAGATAATTTAATGGATCATTTAAAATTTCTTTATAAAAGATCATAATGGTAACGATCATTGGGCCTAATAAATGCAAAAAAGTTGACATAATAATCTTCTTTGTAAAAGATAATTTAACAGATCATTTAAAATTTCTTTATAAAAGATCATAACGGTAACGATCATTGGGCCTAATAAATGCTTAAAAGTTGACATAATTATCTTCTTTCTAAAAGATAATTTAATAGATCATTGAAAATTTCTTTATAAAAGATCATAACGGTAACGATCAATGGGCCTAATAAATGCCCAAAAAGTTGACATATTTATCTTCTTTGTAAAAAATAATTAAATAGATCATTTAAAATTTCTTTATAAAAGATCATAACGGTAACGATCATTGGGCCTAAGAAATGCCAAAAAAGTTGACATAATTATCTTTTTTGTAAAAGATAATTTAATAGATCATTTAAAATTTCTTTATAAAAGATCATAACGGTAACGATCATTGGGCCTAATAAATGCCAATAAAGTTGACATAATTATCTTCTTCGTAAAAGATAATTTAATGGATCATTTAAAATTTCTTTATAAAAGATCATAATGGTAACGATCATTGGGCCTAATAATTGCAAAAAAAGTTGACATAATAATCTTCTTTGTAAAAGATAATTTAACAGATCATTTAAAATTTCTTTATAAAAGATCATAACGGTAACGATCATGGGCCTAATAAATGCTTAAAAGTTGACATAATTATCTTCTTTCTAAAAGATAATTTAATAGATCATTGAAAATTTCTTTATAAAAGATCATAACGGTAACGATCAATGGGCCTAATAAATGCCCAAAAAGTTGACATAATTATCTTCTTCGTAAAAGATAATTTAATGGATCATTTAAAATTTCTTTATAAAAGATCATAATGGTAACGATCATTGGGCCTAATAAATGCAAAAAAGTTGACATAATAATCTTCTTTGTAAAAGATAATTTAACAGATCATTTAAAATTTCTTTATAAAAGATCATAACGGTAACGATCATTGGGCCTAATAAATGCCAAAAAAGTTGACATAATTATCTTCTTTGTAAAAGATAATTTAATAGATCGTTTAAAATTCGTTTATTAAAAGATCATAACGGTAACGATCATTGGGCCTAATAAATGCTTAAAAGTTGACATAATTATCTTCTTTCTAAAAGATAATTTAATAGATCATTGAAAATTTCTTTATAAAAGATCATAACGGTAACGATCATTGGGCCTAATAAATGCCAAAAAAGTTGACATAATTATCTTTTTTGTAAAAGATAATTTAATAGATCATTTAAAATTTCTTTATAAAAGATCATAACGGTAACGATCATTGGGCCTAATAAATGCCAAAAAAGTTGACATAATTATCTTCTTCGTAAAAGATAATTTAATGGATCATTTAAAATTTCTTTATAAAAGATCATAATGGTAACGATCATTGGGCCTAATAAATGCAAAAAAAGTTGACATAATAATCTTCTTTGTAAAAGATAATTTAACAGATCATTTAAAATTTCTTTATAAAAGATCATAACGGTAACAATCATTGGGCCTAATAAATGCTTAAAAGTTGACATAATTATCTTCTTTCTAAACGATAATTTAATAGATCATTGGAAATTTCTTTGTAAAAGATCATAACGGTAACGATCATTGGGCCTAATAAATGCCAAAAAAGTTGACATAATTATCTTCTTTGTAAAAGATAATTTAATAGATCGTTTAAAATTCGTTTATTAAAAGATCATAACGGTAACGATCATTGGGCCTAATAAATGCTTAAAAGTTGACATATTTATCTTCTTTGTAAAAAATAATTAAATAGATCATTTAAAATTTCTTTATAAAAGATCATAACGGTAACGATCATTGGGCCTAATAAATGCCAAAAAAGTTGACATAATTATCTTTTTTGTAAAAGATAATTTAATAGATCATTTAAAATTTCTTTATAAAAGCTCATAACGGTAACGATCATTGGGCCTAATAAATGCCAATAAAATTGACATAATTATCTTCTTCGTAAAAGATAATTTAATGGATCATTTAAAATTTCTTTATAAAAGATCATAATGGTAACGATCATTGGGCCTAATAAATGCAAAAAAAGTTGACATAATAATCTTCTTTGTAAAAGATAATTTAACAGATCATTTAAAATTTCTTTATAAAAGATCATAACGGTAACGATCATTGGGCCTAATAAATGCTTAAAAGTTGACATAATTATCTTCTTTCTAAAAGATAATTTAATAGATCATTGAAAATTTCTTTATAAAAGATCATAACGGTAACGATCAATGGGCCTAATAAATGCCCAAAAAGTTGACATATTTATCTTCTTTGTAAAAAATAATTAAATAGATCATTTAAAATTTCTTTATAAAAGATCATAATGGTAACGATCATTGGGCCTAAGAAATACCAAAAAAGTTGACATAATTATCTTTTTTGTAAAAGATAATTTAATAGATCATTTAAAATTTCTTTATAAAAGATCATAACGGTAATGATCATTGGGCCTAATAAATGCCAAAAAAGTTGACATAATTATCTTCTTCGTAAAAGATAATTTAATGGATCATTTAAAATTTCTTTATAAAAGATCATAATGGTAACGATCATTGGGCCTAATAAATGCAAAAAAAGTTGACATAATAATCTTCTTTGTAAAAGATAATTTAACAGATCATTTAAAATTTCTTTATAAAAGATCATAACGGTAACAATCATTGGGCCTAATAAATGCTTAAAAGTTGACATAATTATCTTCTTTCTAAACAATAATTTAATAGATCATTGGAAATTTCTTTGTAAAAGATCCTAACGGTAACGATCATTGGGCCTAATAAATGCCAAAAAAGTTGACATAATTATCTTCTTTGTAAAAGATAATTTAATAGATCGTTTAAAATTCGTTTATTAAAAGATCATAACGGTAACGATCATTGGGCCTAATAAATGCTTAAAAGTTGACATAATTATCTTCTTTCTAAAAGATAATTTAATAGATCATTGAAAATTTCTTTATAAAAGATCATAACGGTAACGATCAATGGGCCTAATAAATGCCCAAAAAGTTGACATATTTATCTTCTTTGTAAAAAATAATTAAATAGATCATTTAAAATTTCTTGATAAAAGATCATAATGGTAACGATCATTGGGCCTAAGAAATACCAAAAAAGTTGACATAATTATCTTTTTTGTAAAAGATAATTTAATAGATCATTTAAAATTTCTTTATAAAAGATCATAACGGTAATGATCATTGGGCCTAATAAATGCCAAAAAAGTTGACATAATTATCTTCTTCGTAAAAGATAATTTAATGGATCATTTAAAATTTCTTTATAAAAGATCATAATGGTAACGATCATTGGGCCTAATAAATGCAAAAAAAGTTGACATAATAATCTTCTTTGTAAAAGATAATTTAACAGATCATTTAAAATTTCTTTATAAAAGATCATAACGGTAACAATCATTGGGCCTAATAAATGCTTAAAAGTTGACATAATTATCTTCTTTCTAAACAATAATTTAATAGATCATTGGAAATTTCTTTGTAAAAGATCCTAACGGTAACGATCATTGGGCCTAATAAATGCCAAAAAAGTTGACATAATTATCTTCTTTGTAAAAGATAATTTAATAGATCGTTTAAAATTCGTTTATTAAAAGATCATAACGGTAACGATCATTGGGCCTAATAAATGCTTAAAAGTTGACATAATTATCTTCTTTCTAAAAGATAATTTAATAGATCATTGAAAATTTCTTTATAAAAGATCATAACGGTAACGATCAATGGGCCTAATAAATGCCCAAAAAGTTGACATATTTATCTTCTTTGTAAAAAATAATTAAATAGATCATTTAAAATTTCTTTATAAAAGATCATAACGGTAACGATCATTGGGCCTAATAAATGCCAAAAAAGTTGACATAATTATCTTTTTTGTAAAAGATAATTTAATAGATCATTTAAAATTTCTTTATAAAAGATCATAACGGTAACGATCATTGGGCCTAATAAATGCCAATAAAGTTGACATAATTATCTTCTTCGTAAAAGATAATTTAATGGATCATTTAAAATTTCTTTATAAAAGATCATAATGGTAACGATCATTGGGCCTAATAAATGCAAAAAAAGTTGACATAATAATCTTCTTTGTAAAAGATAATTTAACAGATCATTTAAAATTTCTTTATAAAAGATCATAACGGTAACGATCATTGGGCCTAATAAATGCTTAAAAGTTGACATAATTATCTTCTTTCTAAATGATAATTTAATAGATCAATGGAAATTTCTTTGTAAAAGATCATAACGGTAACGATCATTGGGCCTAATAAATGCCAAAAAAGTTGACATAATTATCTTCTTTGTAAAAGATAATTTAATAGATCGTTTAAAATTTGTTTATTAAAAGATCATAACGGTAACGATCATTGGGCCTAATAAATGCTTAAAAGTTGACATAATTATCTTCTTTCTAAAAGATAATTTAATAGATCATTGAAAATTTCTTTATAAAAGATCATAACGGTAACGATCAATGGGCCTAATAAATGCCCAAAAAGTTGACATATTTATCTTCTTTGTAAAAAATAATTAAATAGATCATTTAAAATTTCTTTATAAAAGATCATAACGGTAACGATCATTGGGCCTAAGAAATGCCAAAAAAGTTGACATAATTATCTTTTTTGTAAAAGATAATTTAATAGATCATTTAAAATTTCTTTATAAAAGATCATAACGGTAACGATCATTGGGCCTAATAAATGCCAATAAAGTTGACATAATTATCTTCTTCGTAAAAGATAATTTAATGGATCATTTAAAATTTCTTTATAAAAGATTATAATGGTAACGATCATTGGGCCTAATAAATGCAAAAATAGTTGCATAATAATCTTCTTTGTAAAAGATAATTTAACAGATCATTTAAAATTTCTTTATAAAAGATCATAACGGTAACGATCATTGGGCCTAATAAATGCTTAAAAGTTGACATAATTATCTTCTTTCTAAATGATAATTAAATAGATCATTGGAAATTTCTTTGTAAAAGATCATAACGGTAACGATCATTGGGCCTAATAAATACCAAAAAAGTTGACATAATTATCTTCTTTGTAAAAGATAATTTAATAGATCGTTTAAAATTTGCTTATTAAAAGATCATAACGGTAACGATCATTGGGCCTAATAAATGCTTAAAAGTTGACATAATTATCTTCTTTCTAAAAGATAATTTAATAGATCATTGAAAATTTCTTTATAAAAGATCATAACGGTAACGATCAATGGGCCTAATAAATGCCCAAAAAGTTGACATATTTATCTTCTTTGTAAAAAATAATTAAATAGATCATTTAAAATTTCTTTATAAAAGATCATAACGGTAACGATCATTGGGCCTAATAAATGCCAAAAAAGTTGACATAATTATCTTTTTTGTAAAACATAATTTAATAGATCATTTAAAATTTCTTTATAAAAGATCATAACGGTAACGATCATTGGGCCTAATAAATGCCAATAAAGTTGACATAATTATCTTCTTCGTAAAAGATAATTTAATGGATCATTTAAAATTTCTTTATAAAAGATCATAATGGTAACGATCATTGGGCCTAATAAATGCAAAAAAAGTTGACATAATAATCTTCTTTGTAAAAGATAATTTAACAGATCATTTAAAATTTCTTTATAAAAGATCATAACGGTAACGATCATTGGGCCTAATAAATGCTTAAAAGTTGACATAATTATCTTCTTTCTAAAAGATAATTTAATAGATCATTGAAAATTTCTTTATAAAAGATCATAACGGTAACGATCAATGGGCCTAATAAATGCCCAAAAAGTTGACATATTTATCTTCTTTGTAAAAAATAATTAAATAGATCATTTAAAATTTCTTTATAAAAGATCATAACGGTAACGATCATTGGGCCTAATAAATGCCAAAAAAGTTGACATAATTATCCTTTTTGTAAAAGATAATTTAATAGATCATTTAAAATTTCTTTATAAAAGATCATAACGGTAACGATCATTGGGCCTAATAAATGCCAATAAAGTTGACATAATTATCTTCTTCGTAAAAGATAATTTAATGGATCATTTAAAATTTCTTTATAAAAGATCATAATGGTAACGATCATTGGGCCTAATAAATGCAAAAAAAGTTGACATAATAATCTTCTTTGTAAAAGATAATTTAACAGATCATTTAAAATTTCTTTATAAAAGATCATAACGGTAACGATCATTGGGCCTAATAAATGCTTAAAAGTTGACATAATTATCTTCGTTCTAAAAGATAATTTAATAGATCATTGAAAATTTCTTTATAAAAGATCATAACGGTAACGATCAATGGGCCTAATAAATGCCCAAAAAGTTGACATATTTATCTTCTTTGTAAAAAATAATTAAATAGATCATTTAAAATTTCTTTATAAAAGATCATAACGGTAACGATCATTGGGCCTAAGAAATGCCAAAAAAGTTGGCATAATTATATTTTTTGTAAAAGATAATTTAATAGATCATTTAAAATTTCTTTATAAAAGATCATAACGGTAACGATCATTGGGCCTAATAAATGCCAAAAAAGTTGACATAATTATCTTCTTCGTAAAAGATAATTTAATGGATCATTTAAAATTTCTTTATAAAAGATCATAATGGTAACGATCATTGGGCCTAATAAATGCAAAAATAGTTGCATAATAATCTTCTTTGTAAAAGATAATTTAACAGATCATTTAAAATTTCTTTATAAAATATCATAACGGTAACGATCATTGGGCCTAATAAATGCTTAAAAGTTGACATAATTATCTTCTTTCTAAAAGATAATTTAATAGATCATTGAAAATTTCTTTATAAAAGATCATAACGGTAACGATCAATGGGCCTAATAAATGCCCAAAAAGTTGACATATTTATCTTCTTTGTAAAAAATAATTAAATAGATCATTTAAAATTTCTTTATAAAAGATCATAACGGTAACGATCATTGGGCCTAAGAAATGCCAAAAAAGTTGACATAATTATCTTTTTTGTAAAAGATAATTTAATAGATCATTTAAAATTTCTTTATAAAAGATCATAACGGTAACGATCATTGGGCCTAATAAATGCCAATAAAGTTGACATAATTATCTTCTTCGTAAAAGATAATTTAATGGATCATTTAAAATTTCTTTATAAAAGATCATAATGGTAACGATCATTGGGCCTAATAAATGCAAAAAAAGTTGACATAATAATCTTCTTTGTAAAAGATAATTTAACAGATCATTTAAAATTTCTTTATAAAAGATCATAACGGTAACGATCATGGGCCTAATAAATGCTTAAAAGTTGACATAATTATCTTCTTTCTAAAAGATAATTTAATAGATCATTGAAAATTTCTTTATAAAAGATCATAACGGTAACGATCAATGGGCCTAATAAATGCCCAAAAAGTTGACATAATTATCTTCGTAAAAGATAATTTAATGGATCATTTAAAATTTCTTTATAAAAGATCATAATGGTAACGATCATTGGGCCTAATAAATGCAAAAAAGTTGACATAATAATCTTCTTTGTAAAAGATAATTTAACAGATCATTTAAAATTTCTTTATAAAAGATCATAACGGTAACGATCATTGGGCCTAATAAATGCTTAAAAGTTGACATAATTATCTTCTTTCTAAAAGATAATTTAATAGATCATTGAAAATTTCTTTATAAAAGATCATAACGGTAACGATCAATGGGCCTAATAAATGCCCAAAAAGTTGACATATTTATCTTCTTTGTAAAAAATAATTAAATAGATCATTTAAAATTTCTTTATAAAAGATCATAACGGTAACAATCATTGGGCCTAATAAATGCCAAAAAAGTTGACATAATTATCTTTTTTGTAAAAGATAATTTAATAGATCATTTAAAATTTCTTTATAAAAGATCATAACGGTAACGATCATTGGGCCTAATAAATGCCAATAAAGTTGACATAATTATCTTCTTCGTAAAAGATAATTTAATGGATCATTTAAAATTTCTTTATAAAAGATCATAATGGTAACGATCATTGGGCCTAATAAATGCAAAAAAAGTTGACATAATAATCTTCTTTGTAAAAGATAATTTAACAGATCATTTAAAATTTCTTTATAAAAGATCATAACGGTAACGATCATTGGGCCTAATAAATGCTTAAAAGTTGACATAATTATCTTCTTTTTAAAGATAATTTAATAGATCATTGAAAATTTCTTTATAAAAGATCATAACGGTAACGATCAATGGGCATAATAAATGCCCAAAAAGTTGACATATTTATCTTCTTTGTAAAAAATAATTAAATAGTTCATTTAAAATTTCTTTATAAAAGATCATAACGGTAACGATCATTGGGCCTAATAAATGCCAAAAAAGTTGACATAATTATCTTTTTTGTAAAAGATAATTTAATAGATCATTTAAAATTTCTTTATAAAAGATCATAACGGTAACGATCATTGGGCCTAATAAATGCCAATAAAGTTGACATAATTATCTTCTTCGTAAAAGATAATTTAATGGATCATTTAAAATTTCTTTATAAAAGATCATAATGGTAACGATCATTGGGCCTAATAAATGCAAAAAAAGTTGACATAATAATCTTCTTTGTAAAAGATAATTTAACAGATCATTTAAAATTTCTTTATAAAAGATCATAACGGTAACGATCATTGGGCCTAATAAATGCTTAAAAGTTGACATAATTATCTTCTTTCTAAAAGATAATTTAATAGATCATTGAAAATTTCTTTATAAAAGATCATAACGGTAACGATCAATGGGCCTAATAAATGCCCAAAAAGTTGACATATTTATCTTCTTTGTAAAAAATAATTAAATAGATCATTTAAAATTTCTTTATAAAAGATCATAACGGTAACGATCATTGGGCCTAAGAAATGCCAAAAAAGTTGACATAATTATCTTTTTTGTAAAAGATAATTTAATAGATCATTTAAAATTTCTTTATAAAAGATCATAACGGTAACGATCATTGGGCCTAATAAATGCCAATAAAGTTGACATAATTATCTTCTTCGTAAAAGATAATTTAATGGATCATTTAAAATTTCTTTATAAAAGATCATAATGGTAACGATCATTGGGCCTAATAAATGCAAAAAAAGTTGACATAATAATCTTCTTTGTAAAAGATAATTTAACAGATCATTTAAAATTTCTTTATAAAAGATCATAACGGTAACGATCATGGGCCTAATAAATGCTTAAAAGTTGACATAATTATCTTCTTTCTAAAAGATAATTTAATAGATCATTGAAAATTTCTTTATAAAAGATCATAACGGTAACGATCAATGGGCCTAATAAATGCCCAAAAAGTTGACATAATTATCTTCGTAAAAGATAATTTAATGGATCATTTAAAATTTCTTTATAAAAGATCATAATGGTAACGATCATTGGGCCTAATAAATGCAAAAAAGTTGACATAATAATCTTCTTTGTAAAAGATAATTTAACAGATCATTTAAAATTTCTTTATAAAAGATCATAACGGTAACGATCATGGGCCTAATAAATGCTTAAAAGTTGACATAATTATCTTCTTTCTAAAAGATAATTTAATAGATCATTGAAAATTTCTTTATAAAAGATCATAACGGTAACGATCAATGGGCCTAATAAATGCCCAAAAAGTTGACATATTTATCTTCTTTGTAAAAAATAATTAAATAGATCATTTAAAATTTCTTTATAAAAGATCATAACGGTAACGATCATTGGGCCTAATAAATGCCAAAAAAGTTGACATAATTATCTTTTTTGTAAAAGATAATTTAATAGATCATTTAAAATTTCTTTATAAAAGATCATAACGGTAACGATCATTGGGCCTAAGAAATGCCAAAAAAGTTGACATAATTATCTTCTTCGTAAAAGATAATTTAATGGATCATTTAAAATTTCTTTATAAAAGATCATAATGGTAACGATCATTGGGCCTAATAAATGCAAAAAAAGTTGACATAATAATCTTGTTTGTAAAAGATAATTTAACAGATCATTTAAAATTTCTTTATAAAAGATCATAACGGTAACGATCAATGGGCCTAATAAATGCCCAAAAAGTTGACATATTTATCTTCTTTGTAAAAAATAATTAAATAGATCATTTAAAATTTCTTTATAAAAGATCATAACGGTAACGATCATTGGGCCTAAGAAATGCCAAAAAAGTTGACATAATTATATTTTTTGTAAAAGATAATTTAATAGATCATTTAAAATTTCTTTATAAAAGATCATAACGGTAACGATCATTGGGCCTAATAAATGCCAAAAAAGTTGACATAATTATCTTCTTCGTAAAAGATAATTTAATGGATCATTTAAAATTTCTTTATAAAAGATCATAATGGTAACGATCATTGGGCCTAATAAATGCAAAAATAGTTGCATAATAATCTTCTTTGTAAAAGATAATTTAACAGATCATTTAAAATTTCTTTATAAAAGATCATAACGGTAACGATCATTGGGCCTAATAAATGCTTAAAAGTTGACATAATTATCTTCTTTCTAAAAGATAATTTAATAGATCATTGAAAATTTCTTTATAAAAGATCATAACGGTAACGATCAATGGGCCTAATAAATGCCCAAAAAGTTGACATATTTATCTTCTTTGTAAAAAATAATTAAATAGATCATTTAAAATTTCTTTATAAAAGATCATAACGGTAACGATCATTGGGCCTAAGAAATGCCAAAAAAGTTGACATAATTATCTTTTTTGTAAAAGATAATTTAATAGATCATTTAAAATTTCTTTATAAAAGATCATAACGGTAACGATCATTGGGCCTAATAAATGCCAATAAAGTTGACATAATTATCTTCTTCGTAAAAGATAATTTAATGGATCATTTAAAATTTCTTTATAAAAGATCATAATGGTAACGATCATTGGGCCTAATAAATGCAAAAATAGTTGCATAATAATCTTCTTTGTAAAAGATAATTTAACAGATCATTTAAAATTTCTTTATAAAAGATCATAACGGTAACGATCATTGGGCCTAATAAATGCTTAAAAGTTGACATAATTATCTTCTTTCTAAATGATAATTAAATAGATCATTGGAAATTTCTTTGTAAAAGATCATAACGGTAACGATCATTGGGCCTAATAAATACCAAAAAAGTTGACATAATTATCTTCTTTGTAAAAGATAATTTAATAGATCGTTTAAAATTTGCTTATTAAAAGATCATAACGGTAACGATCATTGGGCCTAATAAATGTTTAAAAGTTGACATAATTATCTTCTTTCTAAAAGATAATTTAATAGATCATTGAAAATTTCTTTATAAAAGATCATAACGGTAACGATCAATGGGCCTAATAAATGCCCAAAAAGTTGACATATTTATCTTCTTTGTAAAAAATAATTAAATAGATCATTTAAAATTTCTTTATAAAAGATCATAACGGTAACGATCATTGGGCCTAATAAATGCCAAAAAAGTTGACATAATTATCTTTTTTGTAAAAGATAATTTAATAGATCATTTAAAATTTCTTTATAAAAGATCATAACGGTAACGATCATTGGGCCTAATAAATGCCAATAAAGTTGACATAATTATCTTCTTCGTAAAAGATAATTTAATGGATCATTTAAAATTTCTTTATAAAAGATCATAATGGTAACGATCATTGGGCCTAATAAATGCAAAAAAAGTTGACATAATAATCTTCTTTGTAAAAGATAATTTAACAGATCATTTAAAATTTCTTTATAAAAGATCATAACGGTAACGATCATTGGGCCTAATAAATGCTTAAAAGTTGACATAATTATCTTCTTTCTAAAAGATAATTTAATAGATCATTGAAAATTTCTTTATAAAAGATCATAACGGTAACGATCAATGGGCCTAATAAATGCCCAAAAAGTTGACATATTTATCTTCTTTGTAAAAAATAATTAAATAGATCATTTAAAATTTCTTTATAAAAGATCATAACGGTAACGATCATTGGGCCTAATAAATGCCAAAAAAGTTGACATAATTATCTTTTTTGTAAAAGATAATTTAATAGATCATTTAAAATTTCTTTATAAAAGATCATAACGGTAACGATCATTGGGCCTAATAAATGCCAATAAAGTTGACATAATTATCTTCTTCGTAAAAGATAATTTAATGGATCATTTAAAATTTCTTTATAAAAGATCATAATGGTAACGATCATTGGGCCTAATAAATGCAAAAAAAGTTGACATAATAATCTTCTTTGTAAAAGATAATTTAACAGATCATTTAAAATTTCTTTATAAAAGATCATAACGGTAACGATCATGGGCCTAATAAATGCTTAAAAGTTGACATAATTATCTTCTTTCTAAAAGATAATTTAATAGATCATTGAAAATTTCTTTATAAAAGATCATAACGGTAACGATCAATGGGCCTAATAAATGCCCAAAAAGTTGACATAATTATCTTCGTAAAAGATAATTTAATGGATCATTTAAAATTTCTTTATAAAAGATCATAATGGTAACGATCATTGGGCCTAATAAATGCAAAAAAGTTGACATAATAATCTTCTTTGTAAAAGATAATTTAACAGATCATTTAAAATTTCTTTATAAAAGATCATAACGGTAACGATCATTGGGCCTAATAAATGCTTAAAAGTTGACATAATTATCTTCTTTCTAAAAGATAATTTAATAGATCATTGAAAATTTCTTTATAAAAGATCATAACGGTAACGATCAATGGGCCTAATAAATGCCCAAAAAGTTGACATATTTATCTTCTTTGTAAAAAATAATTAAATAGATCATTTAAAATTTCTTTATAAAAGATCATAACGGTAACGATCATTGGGCCTAATAAATGCCAAAAAAGTTGACATAATTATC
This sequence comes from Psophocarpus tetragonolobus, assembly GCA_037954015.1. Classification (NCBI taxonomy): domain Eukaryota; kingdom Viridiplantae; phylum Streptophyta; class Magnoliopsida; order Fabales; family Fabaceae; genus Psophocarpus; species Psophocarpus tetragonolobus. Next base: position 43,758,144 of record CM075688.1, on the reverse strand, counting down.
TTTTTTGTAAAAGATAATTTAATAGATCATTTAAAATTTCTTTATAAAAGATCATAACGGTAACGATCATTGGGCCTAATAAATGCCAATAAAGTTGACATAATTATCTTCTTCGTAAAAGATAATTTAATGGATCATTTAAAATTTCTTTATAAAAGATCATGATGGTAACGATCATTGGGCCTAATAAATGAAAAAAAGTTGACATAATAATCTTCTTTGTAAAAGATAATTTAACAGATCATTTAAAATTTCTTTATAAAAGATCATAACGGTAACGATCATTGGGCCTAATAAATGCTTAAAAGTTGACATAATTATCTTCTTTCTAAAAGATAATTTAATAGATCATTGAAAATTTCTTTATAAAAGATCATAACGGTAACGATCAATGGGCCTAATAAATGCCCAAAAAGTTGACATATTTATCTTCTTTGTAAAAAAAAATTAAATAGATCATTTAAAATTTCTTTATAAAAGATCATAACGGTAACGATCATTGGGCCTAATAAATGCTTAAAAGTTGACATAATTATCTTCTTTCTAAAAGATAATTTAATAGATCATTGAAAAATTCTTTATAAAAGATCATAACGGTAACGATCAATGGGCCTAATAAATGCCCAAAAAGTTGACATATTTATCTTCTTTATAAAAAATAATTAAATAGATCATTTAAAATTTCTTTATAAAAGATCATAACGGTAACGATCATTGGGCCTAATAAATGCCCAAAAAGTTGACATAATTATCTTTTTTGTAAAAGATAATTTAATAGATCATTTAAAATTTCTTTATAAAAGATCATAACGGTAACGATCATTGGGCCTAATAAATGCCAATAAAGTTGACATAATTATCTTCTTCGTAAAAGATAATTTAATGGATCATTTAAAATTTCTTTATAAAAGATCATAATGGTAACGATCATTGGGCCTAATAAATGCAAAAATAGTTGCATAATAATCTTCTTTGTAAAAGATAATTTAACAGATCATTTAAAATTTCTTTATAAAAGATCATAACGGTAACGATCATTGGGCCTAATAAATGCTTAAAAGTTGACATAATTATCTTCTTTCTAAATGATAATTAAATAGATCATTGGAAATTTCTTTGTAAAAGATCATAACGGTAACGATCATTGGGCCTAATAAATACCAAAAAAGTTGACATAATTATCTTCTTTGTAAAAGATAATTTAATAGATCGTTTAAAATTTGCTTATTAAAAGATCATAACGGTAACGATCATTGGGCCTAATAAATGTTTAAAAGTTGACATAATTATCTTCTTTCTAAAAGATAATTTAATAGATCATTGAAAATTTCTTTATAAAAGATCATAACGGTAACGATCAATGGGCCTAATAAATGCCCAAAAAGTTGACATATTTATCTTCTTTGTAAAAAATAATTAAATAGATCATTTAAAATTTCTTTATAAAAGATCATAACGGTAACGATCATTGGGCCTAATAAATGCCAAAAAAGTTGACATAATTATCTTTTTTGTAAAAGATAATTTAATAGATCATTTAAAATTTCTTTATAAAAGATCATAACGGTAACGATCATTGGGCCTAATAAATGCCAATAAAGTTGACATAATTATCTTCTTCGTAAAAGATAATTTAATGGATCATTTAAAATTTCTTTATAAAAGATCATAATGGTAACGATCATTGGGCCTAATAAATGCAAAAAAAGTTGACATAATAATCTTCTTTGTAAAAGATAATTTAACAGATCATTTAAAATTTCTTTATAAAAGATCATAACGGTAACGATCATTGGGCCTAATAAATGCTTAAAAGTTGACATAATTATCTTCTTTCTAAAAGATAATTTAATAGATCATTGAAAATTTCTTTATAAAAGATCATAACGGTAACGATCAATGGGCCTAATAAATGCCCAAAAAGTTGACATATTTATCTTCTTTGTAAAAAATAATTAAATAGATCATTTAAAATTTCTTTATAAAAGATCATAACGGTAACGATCATTGGGCCTAATAAATGCCAAAAAAGTTGACATAATTATCTTTTTTGTAAAAGATAATTTAATAGATCATTTAAAATTTCTTTATAAAAGATCATAACGGTAACGATCATTGGGCCTAATAAATGCCAATAAAGTTGACATAATTATCTTCTTCGTAAAAGATAATTTAATGGATCATTTAAAATTTCTTTATAAAAGATCATGATGGTAACGATCATTGGGCCTAATAAATGAAAAAAAGTTGACATAATAATCTTCTTTGTAAAAGATAATTTAACAGATCATTTAAAATTTCTTTATAAAAGATCATAACGGTAACGATCATTGGGCCTAATAAATGCTTAAAAGTTGACATAATTATCTTCTTTCTAAAAGATAATTTAATAGATCATTGAAAATTTCTTTATAAAAGATCATAACGGTAACGATCAATGGGCCTAATAAATGCCCAAAAAGTTGACATATTTATCTTCTTTGTAAAAAAAAATTAAATAGATCATTTAAAATTTCTTTATAAAAGATCATAACGGTAACGATCATTGGGCCTAATAAATGCTTAAAAGTTGACATAATTATCTTCTTTCTAAAAGATAATTTAATAGATCATTGAAAAATTCTTTATAAAAGATCATAACGGTAACGATCAATGGGCCTAATAAATGCCCAAAAAGTTGACATATTTATCTTCTTTATAAAAAATAATTAAATAGATCATTTAAAATTTCTTTATAAAAGATCATAACGGTAACGATCATTGGGCCTAATAAATGCCCAAAAAGTTGACATAATTATCTTTTTTGTAAAAGATAATTTAATAGATCATTTAAAATTTCTTTATAAAAGATCATAACGGTAACGATCATTGGGCCTAATAAATGCCAATAAAGTTGACATAATTATCTTCTTCGTAAAAGATAATTTAATGGATCATTTAAAATTTCTTTATAAAAGATCATAATGGTAACGATCATTGGGCCTAATAAATGCAAAAATAGTTGCATAATAATCTTCTTTGTAAAAGATAATTTAACAGATCATTTAAAATTTCTTTATAAAAGATCATAACGGTAACGATCATTGGGCCTAATAAATGCTTAAAAGTTGACATAATTATCTTCTTTCTAAATGATAATTAAATAGATCATTGGAAATTTCTTTGTAAAAGATCATAACGGTAACGATCATTGGGCCTAATAAATACCAAAAAAGTTGACATAATTATCTTCTTTGTAAAAGATAATTTAATAGATCGTTTAAAATTTGCTTATTAAAAGATCATAACGGTAACGATCATTGGGCCTAATAAATGTTTAAAAGTTGACATAATTATCTTCTTTCTAAAAGATAATTTAATAGATCATTGAAAATTTCTTTATAAAAGATCATAACGGTAACGATCAATGGGCCTAATAAATGCCCAAAAAGTTGACATATTTATCTTCTTTGTAAAAAATAATTAAATAGATCATTTAAAATTTCTTTATAAAAGATCATAACGGTAACGATCATTGGGCCTAATAAATGCCAAAAAAGTTGACATAATTATCTTTTTTGTAAAAGATAATTTAATAGATCATTTAAAATTTCTTTATAAAAGATCATAACGGTAACGATCATTGGGCCTAATAAATGCCAATAAAGTTGACATAATTATCTTCTTCGTAAAAGATAATTTAATGGATCATTTAAAATTTCTTTATAAAAGATCATAATGGTAACGATCATTGGGCCTAATAAATGCAAAAAAAGTTGACATAATAATCTTCTTTGTAAAAGATAATTTAACAGATCATTTAAAATTTCTTTATAAAAGATCATAACGGTAACGATCATTGGGCCTAATAAATGCTTAAAAGTTGACATAATTATCTTCTTTCTAAAAGATAATTTAATAGATCATTGAAAATTTCTTTATAAAAGATCATAACGGTAACGATCAATGGGCCTAATAAATGCCCAAAAAGTTGACATATTTATCTTCTTTGTAAAAAATAATTAAATAGATCATTTAAAATTTCTTTATAAAAGATCATAACGGTAACGATCATTGGGCCTAATAAATGCCAAAAAAGTTGACATAATTATCTTTTTTGTAAAAGATAATTTAATAGATCATTTAAAATTTCTTTATAAAAGATCATAACGGTAACGATCATTGGGCCTAATAAATGCCAATAAAGTTGACATAATTATCTTCTTCGTAAAAGATAATTTAATGGATCATTTAAAATTTCTTTATAAAAGATCATGATGGTAACGATCATTGGGCCTAATAAATGAAAAAAAGTTGACATAATAATCTTCTTTGTAAAAGATAATTTAACAGATCATTTAAAATTTCTTTATAAAAGATCATAACGGTAACGATCATTGGGCCTAATAAATGCTTAAAAGTTGACATAATTATCTTCTTTCTAAAAGATAATTTAATAGATCATTGAAAATTTCTTTATAAAAGATCATAACGGTAACGATCAATGGGCCTAATAAATGCCCAAAAAGTTGACATATTTATCTTCTTTGTAAAAAAAAATTAAATAGATCATTTAAAATTTCTTTATAAAAGATCATAACGGTAACGATCATTGGGCCTAATAAATGCTTAAAAGTTGACATAATTATCTTCTTTCTAAAAGATAATTTAATAGATCATTGAAAAATTCTTTATAAAAGATCATAACGGTAACGATCAATGGGCCTAATAAATGCCCAAAAAGTTGACATATTTATCTTCTTTATAAAAAATAATTAAATAGATCATTTAAAATTTCTTTATAAAAGATCATAACGGTAACGATCATTGGGCCTAATAAATGCCCAAAAAGTTGACATAATTATCTTTTTTGTAAAAGATAATTTAATAGATCATTTAAAATTTCTTTATAAAAGATCATAACGGTAACGATCATTGGGCCTAATAAATGCCAATAAAGTTGACATAATTATCTTCTTCGTAAAAGATAATTTAATGGATCATTTAAAATTTCTTTATAAAAGATCATAATGGTAACGATCATTGGGCCTAATAAATGCAAAAATAGTTGCATAATAATCTTCTTTGTAAAAGATAATTTAACAGATCATTTAAAATTTCTTTATAAAAGATCATAACGGTAACGATCATTGGGCCTAATAAATGCTTAAAAGTTGACATAATTATCTTCTTTCTAAATGATAATTAAATAGATCATTGGAAATTTCTTTGTAAAAGATCATAACGGTAACGATCATTGGGCCTAATAAATACCAAAAAAGTTGACATAATTATCTTCTTTGTAAAAGATAATTTAATAGATCGTTTAAAATTTGCTTATTAAAAGATCATAACGGTAACGATCATTGGGCCTAATAAATGTTTAAAAGTTGACATAATTATCTTCTTTCTAAAAGATAATTTAATAGATCATTGAAAATTTCTTTATAAAAGATCATAACGGTAACGATCAATGGGCCTAATAAATGCCCAAAAAGTTGACATATTTATCTTCTTTGTAAAAAATAATTAAATAGATCATTTAAAATTTCTTTATAAAAGATCATAACGGTAACGATCATTGGGCCTAATAAATGCCAAAAAAGTTGACATAATTATCTTTTTTGTAAAAGATAATTTAATAGATCATTTAAAATTTCTTTATAAAAGATCATAACGGTAACGATCATTGGGCCTAATAAATGCCAATAAAGTTGACATAATTATCTTCTTCGTAAAAGATAATTTAATGGATCATTTAAAATTTCTTTATAAAAGATCATAATGGTAACGATCATTGGGCCTAATAAATGCAAAAAAAGTTGACATAATAATCTTCTTTGTAAAAGATAATTTAACAGATCATTTAAAATTTCTTTATAAAAGATCATAACGGTAACGATCATTGGGCCTAATAAATGCTTAAAAGTTGACATAATTATCTTCTTTCTAAAAGATAATTTAATAGATCATTGAAAATTTCTTTATAAAAGATCATAACGGTAACGATCAATGGGCCTAATAAATGCCCAAAAAGTTGACATATTTATCTTCTTTGTAAAAAATAATTAAATAGATCATTTAAAATTTCTTTATAAAAGATCATAACGGTAACGATCATTGGGCCTAATAAATGCCAAAAAAGTTGACATAATTATCTTTTTTGTAAAAGATAATTTAATAGATCATTTAAAATTTCTTTATAAAAGATCATAACGGTAACGATCATTGGGCCTAATAAATGCCAATAAAGTTGACATAATTATCTTCTTCGTAAAAGATAATTTAATGGATCATTTAAAATTTCTTTATAAAAGATCATAATGGTAACGATCATTGGGCCTAATAAATGCAAAAAAAGTTGACATAATAATCTTCTTTGTAAAAGATAATTTAACAGATCATTTAAAATTTCTTTATAAAAGATCATAACGGTAACGATCATGGGCCTAATAAATGCTTAAAAGTTGACATAATTATCTTCTTTCTAAAAGATAATTTAATAGATCATTGAAAATTTCTTTATAAAAGATCATAACGGTAACGATCAATGGGCCTAATAAATGCCCAAAAAGTTGACATAATTATCTTCGTAAAAGATAATTTAATGGATCATTTAAAATTTCTTTATAAAAGATCATAATGGTAACGATCATTGGGCCTAATAAATGCAAAAAAGTTGACATAATAATCTTCTTTGTAAAAGATAATTTAACAGATCATTTAAAATTTCTTTATAAAAGATCATAACGGTAACGATCATTGGGCCTAATAAATGCTTAAAAGTTGACATAATTATCTTCTTTCTAAAAGATAATTTAATAGATCATTGAAAATTTCTTTATAAAAGATCATAACGGTAACGATCAATGGGCCTAATAAATGCCCAAAAAGTTGACATATTTATCTTCTTTGTAAAAAATAATTAAATAGATCATTTAAAATTTCTTTATAAAAGATCATAACGGTAACGATCATTGGGCCTAATAAATGCCAAAAAAGTTGGCATAATTATCTTTTTTGTAAAAGATAATTTAATAGATCATTTAAAATTTCTTTATAAAAGATCATAACGGTAACGATCATTGGGCCTAATAAATGCCAAAAAAGTTGACATAATTATCTTCTTCGTAAAAGATAATTTAATGGATCATTTAAAATTTCTTTATAAAAGATCATAACGGTAACGATCATTGGGCCTAATAAATGCCAATAAAGTTGACATAATTATCTTCTTCGTAAAAGATAATTTAATGGATCATTTAAAATTTCTTTATAAAAGATCATAATGGTAACGATCATTGGGCCTAATAAATGCAAAAAAAGTTGACATAATAATCTTCTTTGTAAAAGATAATTTAACAGATCATTTAAAATTTCTTTATAAAAGATCATAACGGTAACGATCATTGGGCCTAATAAATGCTTAAAAGTTGACATAATTATCTTCTTTTTAAAGATAATTTAATAGATCATTGAAAATTTCTTTATAAAAGATCATAACGGTAACGATCAATGGGCATAATAAATGCCCAAAAAGTTGACATATTTATCTTCTTTGTAAAAAATAATTAAATAGTTCATTTAAAATTTCTTTATAAAAGATCATAACGGTAACGATCATTGGGCCTAATAAATGCCAAAAAAGTTGACATAATTATCTTTTTTGTAAAAGATAATTTAATAGATCATTTAAAATTTCTTTATAAAAGATCATAACGGTAACGATCATTGGGCCTAATAAATGCCAATAAAGTTGACATAATTATCTTCTTCGTAAAAGATAATTTAATGGATCATTTAAAATTTCTTTATAAAAGATCATAATGGTAACGATCATTGGGCCTAATAAATGCAAAAAAAGTTGACATAATAATCTTCTTTGTAAAAGATAATTTAACAGATCATTTAAAATTTCTTTATAAAAGATCATAACGGTAACGATCATTGGGCCTAATAAATGCTTAAAAGTTGACATAATTATCTTCTTTCTAAAAGATAATTTAATAGATCATTGAAAATTTCTTTATAAAAGATCATAACGGTAACGATCAATGGGCCTAATAAATGCCCAAAAAGTTGACATATTTATCTTCTTTGTAAAAAATAATTAAATAGATCATTTAAAATTTCTTTATAAAAGATCATAACGGTAACGATCATTGGGCCTAAGAAATGCCAAAAAAGTTGACATAATTATCTTTTTTGTAAAAGATAATTTAATAGATCATTTAAAATTTCTTTATAAAAGATCATAACGGTAACGATCATTGGGCCTAATAAATGCCAATAAAGTTGACATAATTATCTTCTTCGTAAAAGATAATTTAATGGATCATTTAAAATTTCTTTATAAAAGATCATAATGGTAACGATCATTGGGCCTAATAAATGCAAAAAAAGTTGACATAATAATCTTCTTTGTAAAAGATAATTTAACAGATCATTTAAAATTTCTTTATAAAAGATCATAACGGTAACGATCATGGGCCTAATAAATGCTTAAAAGTTGACATAATTATCTTCTTTCTAAAAGATAATTTAATAGATCATTGAAAATTTCTTTATAAAAGATCATAACGGTAACGATCAATGGGCCTAATAAATGCCCAAAAAGTTGACATAATTATCTTCGTAAAAGATAATTTAATGGATCATTTAAAATTTCTTTATAAAAGATCATAATGGTAACGATCATTGGGCCTAATAAATGCAAAAAAGTTGACATAATAATCTTCTTTGTAAAAGATAATTTAACAGATCATTTAAAATTTCTTTATAAAAGATCATAACGGTAACGATCATTGGGCCTAATAAATGCTTAAAAGTTGACATAATTATCTTCTTTCTAAAAGATAATTTAATAGATCATTGAAAATTTCTTTATAAAAGATCATAACGGTAACGATCAATGGGCCTAATAAATGCCCAAAAAGTTGACATATTTATCTTCTTTGTAAAAAATAATTAAATAGATCATTTAAAATTTCTTTATAAAAGATCATAACGGTAACGATCATTGGGCCTAATAAATGCCAAAAAAGTTGACATAATTATCTTTTTTGTAAAAGATAATTTAATAGATCATTTAAAATTTCTTTATAAAAGATCATAACGGTAACGATCATTGGGCCTAAGAAATGCCAAAAAAGTTGACATAATTATCTTCTTCGTAAAAGATAATTTAATGGATCATTTAAAATTTCTTTATAAAAGATCATAATGGTAACGATCATTGGGCCTAATAAATGCAAAAAAAGTTGACATAATAATCTTCTTTGTAAAAGATAATTTAACAGATCATTTAAAATTTCTTTATAAAAGATCATAACGGTAACGATCAATGGGCCTAATAAATGCCCAAAAAGTTGACATATTTATCTTCTTTGTAAAAAATAATTAAATAGATCATTTAAAATTTCTTTATAAAAGATCATAACGGTAACGATCATTGGGCCTAAGAAATGCCAAAAAAGTTGACATAATTATATTTTTTGTAAAAGATAATTTAATAGATCATTTAAAATTTCTTTATAAAAGATCATAACGGTAACGATCATTGGGCCTAATAAATGCCAAAAAAGTTGACATAATTATCTTCTTCGTAAAAGATAATTTAATGGATCATTTAAAATTTCTTTATAAAAGATCATAATGGTAACGATCATTGGGCCTAATAAATGCAAAAATAGTTGCATAATAATCTTCTTTGTAAAAGATAATTTAACAGATCATTTAAAATTTCTTTATAAAAGATCATAACGGTAACGATCATTGGGCCTAATAAATGCTTAAAAGTTGACATAATTATCTTCTTTCTAAAAGATAATTTAATAGATCATTGAAAATTTCTTTATAAAAGATCATAACGGTAACGATCAATGGGCCTAATAAATGCCCAAAAAGTTGACATATTTATCTTCTTTGTAAAAAATAATTAAATAGATCATTTAAAATTTCTTTATAAAAGATCATAACGGTAACGATCATTGGGCCTAAGAAATGCCAAAAAAGTTGACATAATTATCTTTTTTGTAAAAGATAATTTAATAGATCATTTAAAATTTCTTTATAAAAGATCATAACGGTAACGATCATTGGGCCTAATAAATGCCAATAAAGTTGACATAATTATCTTCTTCGTAAAAGATAATTTAATGGATCATTTAAAATTTCTTTATAAAAGATCATAATGGTAACGATCATTGGGCCTAATAAATGCAAAAATAGTTGCATAATAATCTTCTTTGTAAAAGATAATTTAACAGATCATTTAAAATTTCTTTATAAAAGATCATAACGGTAACGATCATTGGGCCTAATAAATGCTTAAAAGTTGACATAATTATCTTCTTTCTAAATGATAATTAAATAGATCATTGGAAATTTCTTTGTAAAAGATCATAACGGTAACGATCATTGGGCCTAATAAATACCAAAAAAGTTGACATAATTATCTTCTTTGTAAAAGATAATTTAATAGATCGTTTAAAATTTGCTTATTAAAAGATCATAACGGTAACGATCATTGGGCCTAATAAATGTTTAAAAGTTGACATAATTATCTTCTTTCTAAAAGATAATTTAATAGATCATTGAAAATTTCTTTATAAAAGATCATAACGGTAACGATCAATGGGCCTAATAAATGCCCAAAAAGTTGACATATTTATCTTCTTTGTAAAAAATAATTAAATAGATCATTTAAAATTTCTTTATAAAAGATCATAACGGTAACGATCATTGGGCCTAATAAATGCCAAAAAAGTTGACATAATTATCTTTTTTGTAAAAGATAATTTAATAGATCATTTAAAATTTCTTTATAAAAGATCATAACGGTAACGATCATTGGGCCTAATAAATGCCAATAAAGTTGACATAATTATCTTCTTCGTAAAAGATAATTTAATGGATCATTTAAAATTTCTTTATAAAAGATCATAATGGTAACGATCATTGGGCCTAATAAATGCAAAAAAAGTTGACATAATAATCTTCTTTGTAAAAGATAATTTAACAGATCATTTAAAATTTCTTTATAAAAGATCATAACGGTAACGATCATTGGGCCTAATAAATGCTTAAAAGTTGACATAATTATCTTCTTTCTAAAAGATAATTTAATAGATCATTGAAAATTTCTTTATAAAAGATCATAACGGTAACGATCAATGGGCCTAATAAATGCCCAAAAAGTTGACATATTTATCTTCTTTGTAAAAAATAATTAAATAGATCATTTAAAATTTCTTTATAAAAGATCATAACGGTAACGATCATTGGGCCTAATAAATGCCAAAAAAGTTGACATAATTATCTTTTTTGTAAAAGATAATTTAATAGATCATTTAAAATTTCTTTATAAAAGATCATAACGGTAACGATCATTGGGCCTAATAAATGCCAATAAAGTTGACATAATTATCTTCTTCGTAAAAGATAATTTAATGGATCATTTAAAATTTCTTTATAAAAGATCATAATGGTAACGATCATTGGGCCTAATAAATGCAAAAAAAGTTGACATAATAATCTTCTTTGTAAAAGATAATTTAACAGATCATTTAAAATTTCTTTATAAAAGATCATAACGGTAACGATCATGGGCCTAATAAATGCTTAAAAGTTGACATAATTATCTTCTTTCTAAAAGATAATTTAATAGATCATTGAAAATTTCTTTATAAAAGATCATAACGGTAACGATCAATGGGCCTAATAAATGCCCAAAAAGTTGACATAATTATCTTCGTAAAAGATAATTTAATGGATCATTTAAAATTTCTTTATAAAAGATCATAATGGTAACGATCATTGGGCCTAATAAATGCAAAAAAGTTGACATAATAATCTTCTTTGTAAAAGATAATTTAACAGATCATTTAAAATTTCTTTATAAAAGATCATAACGGTAACGATCATTGGGCCTAATAAATGCTTAAAAGTTGACATAATTATCTTCTTTCTAAAAGATAATTTAATAGATCATTGAAAATTTCTTTATAAAAGATCATAACGGTAACGATCAATGGGCCTAATAAATGCCCAAAAAGTTGACATATTTATCTTCTTTGTAAAAAATAATTAAATAGATCATTTAAAATTTCTTTATAAAAGATCATAACGGTAACGATCATTGGGCCTAATAAATGCCAAAAAAGTTGACATAATTATCTTTTTTGTAAAAGATAATTTAATAGATCATTTAAAATTTCTTTATAAAAGATCATAACGGTAACGATCATTGGGCCTAATAAATGCCAATAAAGTTGACATAATTATCTTCTTCGTAAAAGATAATTTAATGGATCATTTAAAATTTCTTTATAAAAGATCATGATGGTAACGATCATTGGGCCTAATAAATGAAAAAAAGTTGACATAATAATCTTCTTTGTAAAAGATAATTTAACAGATCATTTAAAATTTCTTTATAAAAGATCATAACGGTAACGATCATTGGGCCTAATAAATGCTTAAAAGTTGACATAATTATCTTCTTTCTAAAAGATAATTTAATAGATCATTGAAAATTTCTTTATAAAAGATCATAACGGTAACGATCAATGGGCCTAATAAATGCCCAAAAAGTTGACATATTTATCTTCTTTGTAAAAAAAAATTAAATAGATCATTTAAAATTTCTTTATAAAAGATCATAACGGTAACGATCATTGGGCCTAATAAATGCTTAAAAGTTGACATAATTATCTTCTTTCTAAAAGATAATTTAATAGATCATTGAAAAATTCTTTATAAAAGATCATAACGGTAACGATCAATGGGCCTAATAAATGCCCAAAAAGTTGACATATTTATCTTCTTTATAAAAAATAATTAAATAGATCATTTAAAATTTCTTTATAAAAGATCATAACGGTAACGATCATTGGGCCTAATAAATGCCCAAAAAGTTGACATAATTATCTTTTTTGTAAAAGATAATTTAATAGATCATTTAAAATTTCTTTATAAAAGATCATAACGGTAACGATCATTGGGCCTAATAAATGCCAATAAAGTTGACATAATTATCTTCTTCGTAAAAGATAATTTAATGGATCATTTAAAATTTCTTTATAAAAGATCATAATGGTAACGATCATTGGGCCTAATAAATGCAAAAATAGTTGCATAATAATCTTCTTTGTAAAAGATAATTTAACAGATCATTTAAAATTTCTTTATAAAAGATCATAACGGTAACGATCATTGGGCCTAATAAATGCTTAAAAGTTGACATAATTATCTTCTTTCTAAATGATAATTAAATAGATCATTGGAAATTTCTTTGTAAAAGATCATAACGGTAACGATCATTGGGCCTAATAAATACCAAAAAAGTTGACATAATTATCTTCTTTGTAAAAGATAATTTAATAGATCGTTTAAAATTTGCTTATTAAAAGATCATAACGGTAACGATCATTGGGCCTAATAAATGTTTAAAAGTTGACATAATTATCTTCTTTCTAAAAGATAATTTAATAGATCATTGAAAATTTCTTTATAAAAGATCATAACGGTAACGATCAATGGGCCTAATAAATGCCCAAAAAGTTGACATATTTATCTTCTTTGTAAAAAATAATTAAATAGATCATTTAAAATTTCTTTATAAAAGATCATAACGGTAACGATCATTGGGCCTAATAAATGCCAAAAAAGTTGACATAATTATCTTTTTTGTAAAAGATAATTTAATAGATCATTTAAAATTTCTTTATAAAAGATCATAACGGTAACGATCATTGGGCCTAATAAATGCCAATAAAGTTGACATAATTATCTTCTTCGTAAAAGATAATTTAATGGATCATTTAAAATTTCTTTATAAAAGATCATAATGGTAACGATCATTGGGCCTAATAAATGCAAAAAAAGTTGACATAATAATCTTCTTTGTAAAAGATAATTTAACAGATCATTTAAAATTTCTTTATAAAAGATCATAACGGTAACAATCATTGGGCCTAATAAATGCTTAAAAGTTGACATAATTATCTTCTTTCTAAAAGATAATTTAATAGATCATTGAAAATTTCTTTATAAAAGATCATAACGGTAACGATCAATGGGCCTAATAAATGCCCAAAAAGTTGACATATTTATCTTCTTTGTAAAAAATAATTAAATAGATCATTTAAAATTTCTTTATAAAAGATCATAACGGTAACGATCATTGGGCCTAATAAATGCCAAAAAAGTTGACATAATTATCTTTTTTGTAAAAGATAATTTAATAGATCATTTAAAATTTCTTTATAAAAGATCATAACGGTAACGATCATTGGGCCTAATAAATGCCAATAAAGTTGACATAATTATCTTCTTCGTAAAAGATAATTTAATGGATCATTTAAAATTTCTTTATAAAAGATCATGATGGTAACGATCATTGGGCCTAATAAATGAAAAAAAGTTGACATAATAATCTTCTTTGTAAAAGATAATTTAACAGATCATTTAAAATTTCTTTATAAAAGATCATAACGGTAACGATCATTGGGCCTAATAAATGCTTAAAAGTTGACATAATTATCTTCTTTCTAAAAGATAATTTAATAGATCATTGAAAATTTCTTTATAAAAGATCATAACGGTAACGATCAATGGGCCTAATAAATGCCCAAAAAGTTGACATATTTATCTTCTTTGTAAAAAAAAATTAAATAGATCATTTAAAATTTCTTTATAAAAGATCATAACGGTAACGATCATTGGGCCTAATAAATGCTTAAAAGTTGACATAATTATCTTCTTTCTAAAAGATAATTTAATAGATCATTGAAAAATTCTTTATAAAAGATCATAACGGTAACGATCAATGGGCCTAATAAATGCCCAAAAAGTTGACATATTTATCTTCTTTATAAAAAATAATTAAATAGATCATTTAAAATTTCTTTATAAAAGATCATAACGGTAACGATCATTGGGCCTAATAAATGCCCAAAAAGTTGACATAATTATCTTTTTTGTAAAAGATAATTTAATAGATCATTTAAAATTTCTTTATAAAAGATCATAACGGTAACGATCATTGGGCCTAATAAATGCCAATAAAGTTGACATAATTATCTTCTTCGTAAAAGATAATTTAATGGATCATTTAAAATTTCTTTATAAAAGATCATAATGGTAACGATCATTGGGCCTAATAAATGCAAAAATAGTTGCATAATAATCTTCTTTGTAAAAGATAATTTAACAGATCATTTAAAATTTCTTTATAAAAGATCATAACGGTAACGATCATTGGGCCTAATAAATGCTTAAAAGTTGACATAATTATCTTCTTTCTAAATGATAATTAAATAGATCATTGGAAATTTCTTTGTAAAAGATCATAACGGTAACGATCATTGGGCCTAATAAATACCAAAAAAGTTGACATAATTATCTTCTTTGTAAAAGATAATTTAATAGATCGTTTAAAATTTGCTTATTAAAAGATCATAACGGTAACGATCATTGGGCCTAATAAATGTTTAAAAGTTGACATAATTATCTTCTTTCTAAAAGATAATTTAATAGATCATTGAAAATTTCTTTATAAAAGATCATAACGGTAACGATCAATGGGCCTAATAAATGCCCAAAAAGTTGACATATTTATCTTCTTTGTAAAAAATAATTAAATAGATCATTTAAAATTTCTTTATAAAAGATCATAACGGTAACGATCATTGGGCCTAATAAATGCCAAAAAAGTTGACATAATTATCTTTTTTGTAAAAGATAATTTAATAGATCATTTAAAATTTCTTTATAAAAGATCATAACGGTAACGATCATTGGGCCTAATAAATGCCAATAAAGTTGACATAATTATCTTCTTCGTAAAAGATAATTTAATGGATCATTTAAAATTTCTTTATAAAAGATCATAATGGTAACGATCATTGGGCCTAATAAATGCAAAAAAAGTTGACATAATAATCTTCTTTGTAAAAGATAATTTAACAGATCATTTAAAATTTCTTTATAAAAGATCATAACGGTAACGATCATTGGGCCTAATAAATGCTTAAAAGTTGACATAATTATCTTCTTTCTAAAAGATAATTTAATAGATCATTGAAAATTTCTTTATAAAAGATCATAACGGTAACGATCAATGGGCCTAATAAATGCCCAAAAAGTTGACATATTTATCTTCTTTGTAAAAAATAATTAAATAGATCATTTAAAATTTCTTTATAAAAGATCATAACGGTAACGATCATTGGGCCTAATAAATGCCAAAAAAGTTGACATAATTATCTTTTTTGTAAAAGATAATTTAATAGATCATTTAAAATTTCTTTATAAAAGATCATAACGGTAACGATCATTGGGCCTAATAAATGCCAATAAAGTTGACATAATTATCTTCTTCGTAAAAGATAATTTAATGGATCATTTAAAATTTCTTTATAAAAGATCATAATGGTAACGATCATTGGGCCTAATAAATGCAAAAAAAGTTGACATAATAATCTTCTTTGTAAAAGATAATTTAACAGATCATTTAAAATTTCTTTATAAAAGATCATAACGGTAACGATCATGGGCCTAATAAATGCTTAAAAGTTGACATAATTATCTTCTTTCTAAAAGATAATTTAATAGATCATTGAAAATTTCTTTATAAAAGATCATAACGGTAACGATCAATGGGCCTAATAAATGCCCAAAAAGTTGACATAATTATCTTCGTAAAAGATAATTTAATGGATCATTTAAAATTTCTTTATAAAAGATCATAATGGTAACGATCATTGGGCCTAATAAATGCAAAAAAGTTGACATAATAATCTTCTTTGTAAAAGATAATTTAACAGATCATTTAAAATTTCTTTATAAAAGATCATAACGGTAACGATCATTGGGCCTAATAAATGCTTAAAAGTTGACATAATTATCTTCTTTCTAAAAGATAATTTAATAGATCATTGAAAATTTCTTTATAAAAGATCATAACGGTAACGATCAATGGGCCTAATAAATGCCCAAAAAGTTGACATATTTATCTTCTTTGTAAAAAATAATTAAATAGATCATTTAAAATTTCTTTATAAAAGATCATAACGGTAACGATCATTGGGCCTAATAAATGCCAAAAAAGTTGGCATAATTATCTTTTTTGTAAAAGATAATTTAATAGATCATTTAAAATTTCTTTATAAAAGATCATAACGGTAACGATCATTGGGCCTAATAAATGCCAATAAAGTTGACATAATTATCTTCTTCGTAAAAGATAATTTAATGGATCATTTAAAATTTCTTTATAAAAGATCATGATGGTAACGATCATTGGGCCTAATAAATGAAAAAAAGTTGACATAATAATCTTCTTTGTAAAAGATAATTTAACAGATCATTTAAAATTTCTTTATAAAAGATCATAACGGTAACGATCATTGGGCCTAATAAATGCTTAAAAGTTGACATAATTATCTTCTTTCTAAAAGATAATTTAATAGATCATTGAAAATTTCTTTATAAAAGATCATAACGGTAACGATCAATGGGCCTAATAAATGCCCAAAAAGTTGACATATTTATCTTCTTTGTAAAAAAAAATTAAATAGATCATTTAAAATTTCTTTATAAAAGATCATAACGGTAACGATCATTGGGCCTAATAAATGCTTAAAAGTTGACATAATTATCTTCTTTCTAAAAGATAATTTAATAGATCATTGAAAAATTCTTTATAAAAGATCATAACGGTAACGATCAATGGGCCTAATAAATGCCCAAAAAGTTGACATATTTATCTTCTTTATAAAAAATAATTAAATAGATCATTTAAAATTTCTTTATAAAAGATCATAACGGTAACGATCATTGGGCCTAATAAATGCCAAAAAAGTTGACATAATTATCTTTTTTGTAAAAGATAATTTAATAGATCATTTAAAATTTCTTTATAAAAGATCATAACGGTAACGATCATTGGGCCTAATAAATGCCAATAAAGTTGACATAATTATCTTCTTCGTAAAAGATAATTTAATGGATCATTTAAAATTTCTTTATAAAAGATCATAATGGTAACGATCATTGGGCCTAATAAATGCAAAAAAAGTTGACATAATAATCTTCTTTGTAAAAGATAATTTAACAGATCATTTAAAATTTCTTTATAAAAGATCATAAGGGTAACGATCATTGGGCCTAATAAATGCTTAAAAGTTGACATAATTATCTTCTTTCTAAAAGATAATTTAATAGATCATTGAAAATTTCTTTATAAAAGATCATAACAGTAACGATCATTGGGCCTAATAAATGCTTAAAAGTTGACATAATTATCTTCTTTCTAAAAGATAATTTAATAGATCATTGAAAATTTCTTTATAAAAGATCATAACGGTAACGATCAATGGGCCTAATAAATGCCCAAAAAGTTGACATATTTATCTTCTTTGTAAAAAATAATTAAATAGATCATTTAAAATTTCTTTATAAAAGATCATAACGGTAACGATCATTGGGCCTAATAAATGCTTAAAAGTTGACATAATTATCTTCTTTCTAAAAGATAATTTAATAGATCATTGAAAATTTCTTTATAAAAGATCATAACGGTAACGATCAATGGGCATAATAAATGCCCAAAAAGTTGACATATTTATCTTCTTTGTAAAAAATAATTAAATAGTTCATTTAAAATTTCTTTATAAAAGATCATAACGGTAACGATCATTGGGCCTAATAAATGCCAAAAAAGTTGACATAATTATCTTTTTTGTAAAAGATAATTTAATAGATCATTTAAAATTTCTTTATAAAAGATCATAACGGTAACGATCATTGGGCCTAATAAATGCCAATAAAGTTGACATAATTATCTTCTTCGTAAAAGATAATTTAATGGATCATTTAAAATTTCTTTATAAAAGATCATAATGGTAACGATCATTGGGCCTAATAAATGCAAAAAAAGTTGACATAATAATCTTCTTTGTAAAAGATAATTTAACAGATCATTTAAAATTTCTTTATAAAAGATCATAACGGTAACGATCATTGGGCCTAATAAATGCTTAAAAGTTGACATAATTATCTTCTTTCTAAAAGATAATTTAATAGATCATTGAAAATTTCTTTATAAAAGATCATAACGGTAACGATCAATGGGCATAATAAATGCCCAAAAAGTTGACATATTTATCTTCTTTGTAAAAAATAATTAAATAGTTCATTTAAAATTTCTTTATAAAAGATCATAACGGTAACGATCATTGGGCCTAATAAATGCCAAAAAAGTTGACATAATTATCTTTTTTGTAAAAGATAATTTAATAGATCATTTAAAATTTCTTTATAAAAGATCATAACGGTAACGATCATTGGGCCTAATAAATGCCAATAAAGTTGACATAATTATCTTCTTCGTAAAAGATAATTTAATGGATCATTTAAAATTTCTTTATAAAAGATCATAATGGTAACGATCATTGGGCCTAATAAATGCAAAAAAAGTTGACATAATAATCTTCTTTGTAAAAGATAATTTAACAGATCATTTAAAATTTCTTTATAAAAGATCATAACGGTAACGATCATTGGGCCTAATAAATGCTTAAAAGTTGACATAATTATCTTCTTTCTAAAAGATAATTTAATAGATCATTGAAAATTTCTTTATAAAAGATCATAACGGTAACGATCAATGGGCCTAATAAATGCCCAAAAAGTTGACATATTTATCTTCTTTGTAAAAAATAATTAAATAGATCATTTAAAATTTCTTTATAAAAGATCATAACGGTAACGATCATTGGGCCTAATAAATGCCAATAAAGTTGACATAATTATGTTCTTCGTAAAAGATAATTTAATGGATCATTTAAAATTTCTTTATAAAAGATCATGATGGTAACGATCATTGGGCCTAATAAATGAAAAAAAGTTGACATAATAATCTTCTTTGTAAAAGATAATTTAACAGATCATTTAAAATTTCTTTATAAAAGATCATAACGGTAACGATCATTGGGCCTAATAAATGCTTAAAAGTTGACATAATTATCTTCTTTCTAAAAGATAATTTAATAGATCATTGAAAATTTCTTTATAAAAGATCATAACGGTAACGATCAATGGGCCTAATAAATGCCCAAAAAGTTGACATATTTATCTTCTTTGTAAAAAAAAATTAAATAGATCATTTAAAATTTCTTTATAAAAGATCATAACGGTAACGATCATTGGGCCTAATAAATGCTTAAAAGTTGACATAATTATCTTCTTTCTAAAAGATAATTTAATAGATCATTGAAAATTTCTTTATAAAAGATCATAACGGTAACGATCAATGGGCCTAATAAATGCCCAAAAAGTTGACATATTTATCTTCTTTATAAAAAATAATTAAATAGATCATTTAAAATTTCTTTATAAAAGATCATAACGGTAACGATCATTGGGCCTAATAAATGCCAAAAAAGTTGACATAATTATCTTTTTTGTAAAAGATAATTTAATAGATCATTTAAAATTTCTTTATAAAAGATCATAACGGTAACGATCATTGGGCCTAATAAATGCCAATAAAGTTGACATAATTATCTTCTTCGTAAAAGATAATTTAATGGATCATTTAAAATTTCTTTATAAAAGATCATAATGGTAACGATCATTGGGCCTAATAAATGCAAAAAAAGTTGACATAATAATCTTCTTTGTAAAAGATAATTTAACAGATCATTTAAAATTTCTTTATAAAAGATGATAAGGGTAACGATCATTGGGCCTAATAAATGCTTAAAAGTTGACATAATTATCTTCTTTCTAAAAGATAATTTAATAGATCATTGAAAATTTCTTTATAAAAGATCATAACAGTAACGATCATTGGGCCTAATAAATGCTTAAAAGTTGACATAATTATCTTCTTTCTAAAAGATAATTTAATAGATCATTGAAAATTTCTTTATAAAAGATCATAACGGTAACGATCAATGGGCCTAATAAATGCCCAAAAAGTTGACATATTTATCTTCTTTGTAAAAAATAATTAAATAGATCATTTAAAATTTCTTTATAAAAGATCATAACGGTAACGATCATTGGGCCTAATAAATGCTTAAAAGTTGACATAATTATCTTCTTTCTAAAAGATAATTTAATAGATCATTGAAAATTTCTTTATAAAAGATCATAACGGTAACGATCAATGGGCCTAATAAATGCCCAAAAAGTTGACATATTTATCTTCTTTATAAAAAATAATTAAATAGATCATTTAAAATTTCTTTATAAAAGATCATAACGGTAACGATCATTGGGCCTAATAAATGCCAAAAAAGTTGACATAATTATCTTTTTTGTAAAAGATAATTTAATAGATCATTTAAAATTTCTTTATAAAAGATCATAACGGTAACGATCATTGGGCCTAATAAATGCCAATAAAGTTGACATAATTATCTTCTTCGTAAAAGATAATTTAATGGATCATTTAAAATTTCTTTATAAAAGATCATAATAGTAACGATCATTGGGCCTAATAAATGCAAAAAAAGTTGACATAATAATCTTCTTTGTAAAAGATAATTTAACAGATCATTTAAAATTTCTTTATAAAAGATCATAACGGTAACGATCATTGGGCCTAATAAATGCTTAAAAGTTGACATAATTATCTTCTTTTTAAAGATAATTTAATAGATCATTGAAAATTTCTTTATAAAAGATCATAACGGTAACGATCAATGGGCATAATAAATGCCCAAAAAGTTGACATATTTATCTTCTTTGTAAAAAATAATTAAATAGTTCATTTAAAATTTCTTTATAAAAGATCATAACGGTAACGATCATTGGGCCTAATAAATGCCAAAAAAGTTGACATAATTATCTTTTTTGTAAAAGATAATTTAATAGATCATTTAAAATTTCTTTATAAAAGATCATAACGGTAACGATCATTGGGCCTAATAAATGCCAATAAAGTTGACATAATTATCTTCTTCGTAAAAGATAATTTAATGGATCATTTAAAATTTCTTTATAAAAGATCATAATGGTAACGATCATTGGGCCTAATAAATGCAAAAAAAGTTGACATAATAATCTTCTTTGTAAAAGATAATTTAACAGATCATTTAAAATTTCTTTATAAAAGATCATAACGGTAACGATCATTGGGCCTAATAAATGCTTAAAAGTTGACATAATTATCTTCTTTCTAAAAGATAATTTAATAGATCATTGAAAATTTCTTTATAAAAGATCATAACGGTAACGATCAATGGGCCTAATAAATGCCCAAAAAGTTGACATATTTATCTTCTTTGTAAAAAATAATTAAATAGATCATTTAAAATTTCTTTATAAAAGATCATAACGGTAACGATCATTGGGCCTAAGAAATGCCAAAAAAGTTGACATAATTATCTTTTTTGTAAAAGATAATTTAATAGATCATTTAAAATTTCTTTATAAAAGATCATAACGATAACGATCATTGGGCCTAATAAATGCCAATAAAGTTGACATAATTATCTTCTTCGTAAAAGATAATTTAATGGATCATTTAAAATTTCTTTATAAAAGATCATAATGGTAACGATCATTGGGCCTAATAAATGCAAAAAAAGTTGACATAATAATCTTCTTTGTAAAAGATAATTTAACAGATCATTTAAAATTTCTTTATAAAAGATCATAACGGTAACGATCATGGGCCTAATAAATGCTTAAAAGTTGACATAATTATCTTCTTTCTAAAAGATAATTTAATAGATCATTGAAAATTTCTTTATAAAAGATCATAACGGTAACGATCAATGGGCCTAATAAATGCCCAAAAAGTTGACATAATTATCTTCTTCGTAAAAGATAATTTAATGGATCATTTAAAATTTCTTTATAAAAGATCATAATGGTAACGATCATTGGGCCTAATAAATGCTTAAAAGTTGACATAATTATCTTCTTTCTAAAAGATAATTTAATAGATCATTGAAAATTTCTTTATAAAAGATCATAACGGTAACGATCAATGGGCCTAATAAATGCCCAAAAAGTTGACATATTTATCTTCTTTGTAAAAAATAATTAAATAGATCATTTAAAATTTCTTTATAAAAGATCATAACGGTAACGATCATTGGGCCTAATAAATGCCAATAAAGTTGACATAATTATGTTCTTCGTAAAAGATAATTTAATGGATCATTTAAAATTTCTTTATAAAAGATCATGATGGTAACGATCATTGGGCCTAATAAATGAAAAAAAGTTGACATAATAATCTTCTTTGTAAAAGATAATTTAACAGATCATTTAAAATTTCTTTATAAAAGATCATAACGGTAACGATCATTGGGCCTAATAAATGCTTAAAAGTTGACATAATTATCTTCTTTCTAAAAGATAATTTAATAGATCATTGAAAATTTCTTTATAAAAGATCATAACGGTAACGATCAATGGGCCTAATAAATGCCCAAAAAGTTGACATATTTATCTTCTTTGTAAAAAAAAATTAAATAGATCATTTAAAATTTCTTTATAAAAGATCATAACGGTAACGATCATTGGGCCTAATAAATGCTTAAAAGTTGACATAATTATCTTCTTTCTAAAAGATAATTTAATAGATCATTGAAAATTTCTTTATAAAAGATCATAACGGTAACGATCAATGGGCCTAATAAATGCCCAAAAAGTTGACATATTTATCTTCTTTATAAAAAATAATTAAATAGATCATTTAAAATTTCTTTATAAAAGATCATAACGGTAACGATCATTAGGCCTAATAAATGCCAAAAAAGTTGACATAATTATCTTTTTTGTAAAAGATAATTTAATAGATCATTTAAAATTTCTTTATAAAAGATCATAACGGTAACGATCATTGGGCCTAATAAATGCCAATAAAGTTGACATAATTATCTTCTTCGTAAAAGATAATTTAATGGATCATTTAAAATTTCTTTATAAAAGATCATAATGGTAACGATCATTGGGCCTAATAAATGCAAAAAAAGTTGACATAATAATCTTCTTTGTAAAAGATAATTTAACAGATCATTTAAAATTTCTTTATAAAAGATCATAAGGGTAACGATCATTGGGCCTAATAAATGCTTAAAAGTTGACATAATTATCTTCTTTCTAAAAGATAATTTAATAGATCATTGAAAATTTCTTTATAAAAGATCATAACAGTAACGATCATTGGGCCTAATAAATGCTTAAAAGTTGACATAATTATCTTCTTTCTAAAAGATAATTTAATAGATCATTGAAAATTTCTTTATAAAAGATCATAACGGTAACGATCAATGGGCCTAATATATGCCCAAAAAGTTGACATATTTATCTTCTTTGTAAAAAATAATTAAATAGATCATTTAAAATTTCTTTATAAAAGATCATAACGGTAACGATCATTGGGCCTAATAAATGCTTAAAAGTTGACATAATTATCTTCTTTCTAAAAGATAATTTAATAGATCATTGAAAATTTCTTTATAAAAGATCATAACGGTAACGATCAATGGGCCTAATAAATGCCCAAAAAGTTGACATATTTATCTTCTTTATAAAAAATAATTAAATAGATCATTTAAAATTTCTTTATAAAAGATCATAACGGTAACGATCATTGGGCCTAATAAATGCCAAAAAAGTTGACATAATTATCTTTTTTGTAAAAGATAATTTAATAGATCATTTAAAATTTCTTTATAAAAGATCATAACGGTAACGATCATTGGGCCTAATAAATGCCAATAAAGTTGACATAATTATCTTCTTCGTAAAAGATAATTTAATGGATCATTTAAAATTTCTTTATAAAAGATCATAATAGTAACGATCATTGGGCCTAATAAATGCAAAAAAAGTTGACATAATAATCTTCTTTGTAAAAGATAATTTAACAGATCATTTAAAATTTCTTTATAAAAGATCATAACGGTAACGATCATTGGGCCTAATAAATGCTTAAAAGTTGACATAATTATCTTCTTTTTAAAGATAATTTAATAGATCATTGAAAATTTCTTTATAAAAGATCATAACGGTAACGATCAATGGGCATAATAAATGCCCAAAAAGTTGACATATTTATCTTCTTTGTAAAAAATAATTAAATAGTTCATTTAAAATTTCTTTATAAAAGATCATAACGGTAACGATCATTGGGCCTAATAAATGCCAAAAAAGTTGACATAATTATCTTTTTTGTAAAAGATAATTTAATAGATCATTTAAAATTTCTTTATAAAAGATCATAACGGTAACGATCATTGGGCCTAATAAATGCCAATAAAGTTGACATAATTATCTTCTTCGTAAAAGATAATTTAATGGATCATTTAAAATTTCTTTATAAAAGATCATAATGGTAACGATCATTGGGCCTAATAAATGCAAAAAAAGTTGACATAATAATCTTCTTTGTAAAAGATAATTTAACAGATCATTTAAAATTTCTTTATAAAAGATCATAACGGTAACGATCATTGGGCCTAATAAATGCTTAAAAGTTGACATAATTATCTTCTTTCTAAAAGATAATTTAATAGATCATTGAAAATTTCTTTATAAAAGATCATAACGGTAACGATCAATGGGCCTAATAAATGCCCAAAAAGTTGACATATTTATCTTCTTTGTAAAAAATAATTAAATAGATCATTTAAAATTTCTTTATAAAAGATCATAACGGTAACGATCATTGGGCCTAAGAAATGCCAAAAAAGTTGACATAATTATCTTTTTTGTAAAAGATAATTTAATAGATCATTTAAAATTTCTTTATAAAAGATCATAACGGTAACGATCATTGGGCCTAATAAATGCCAATAAAGTTGACATAATTATCTTCTTCGTAAAAGATAATTTAATGGATCATTTAAAATTTCTTTATAAAAGATCATAATGGTAACGATCATTGGGCCTAATAAATGCAAAAAAAGTTGACATAATAATCTTCTTTGTAAAAGATAATTTAACAGATCATTTAAAATTTCTTTATAAAAGATCATAACGGTAACGATCATGGGCCTAATAAATGCTTAAAAGTTGACATAATTATCTTCTTTCTAAAAGATAATTTAATAGATCATTGAAAATTTCTTTATAAAAGATCATAACGGTAACGATCAATGGGCCTAATAAATGCCCAAAAAGTTGACATAATTATCTTCTTCGTAAAAGATAATTTAATGGATCATTTAAAATTTCTTTATAAAAGATCATAATGGTAACGATCATTGGGCCTAATAAATGCAAAAAAAGTTGACATAATAATCTTCTTTGTAAAAGATAATTTAACAGATCATTTAAAATTTCTTTATAAAAGATCATAACGGTAACGATCATTGGGCCTAATAAATGCTTAAAAGTTGACATAATTATCTTCTTTCTAAAAGATAATTTAATAGATCATTGAAAATTTCTTTATAAAAGATCATAACGGTAACGATCAATGGGCCTAATAAATGCCCAAAAAGTTGACATATTTATCTTCTTTATAAAAAATAATTAAATAGATCATTTAAAATTTCTTTATAAAAGATCATAACGGTAACGATCATTGGGCCTAATAAATGCCAAAAAAGTTGACATAATTATCTTTTTTGTAAAAGATAATTTAATAGATCATTTAAAATTTCTTTATAAAAGATCATAACGGTAACGATCATTGGGCCTAATAAATGCCAATAAAGTTGACATAATTATCTTCTTCGTAAAAGATAATTTAATGGATCATTTAAAATTTCTTTATAAAAGATCATAATGGTAACGATCATTGGGCCTAATAAATGCAAAAAAAGTTGACATAATAATCTTCTTTGTAAAAGATAATTTAACAGATCATTTAAAATTTCTTTATAAAAGATCATAACGGTAACGATCATTGGGCCTAATAAATGCTTAAAAGTTGACATAATTATCTTCTTTCTAAAAGATAATTTAATAGATCATTGAAAATTTCTTTATAAAAGATCATAACGGTAACGATCAATGGGCCTAATAAATGCCCAAAAAGTTGACATATTTATCTTCTTTGTAAAAAATAATTAAATAGATCATTTAAAATTTCTTTATAAAAGATCATAACGGTAACGATCATTGGGCCTAAGAAATGCCAAAAAAGTTGACATAATTATCTTTTTTGTAAAAGATAATTTAATAGATCATTTAAAATTTCTTTATAAAAGATCATAACGGTAACGATCATTGGGCCTAATAAATGCCAATAAAGTTGACATAATTATCTTCTTCGTAAAAGATAATTTAATGGATCATTTAAAATTTCTTTATAAAAGATCATAATGGTAACGATCATTGGGCCTAATAAATGCAAAAAAAGTTGACATAATAATCTTCTTTGTAAAAGATAATTTAACAGATCATTTAAAATTTCTTTATAAAAGATCATAACGGTAACGATCATGGGCCTAATAAATGCTTAAAAGTTGACATAATTATCTTCTTTCTAAAAGATAATTTAATAGATCATTGAAAATTTCTTTATAAAAGATCATAACGGTAACGATCAATGGGCCTAATAAATGCCCAAAAAGTTGACATAATTATCTTCTTCGTAAAAGATAATTTAATGGATCATTTAAAATTTCTTTATAAAAGATCATAATGGTAACGATCATTGGGCCTAATAAATGCAAAAAAAGTTGACATAATAATCTTCTTTGTAAAAGATAATTTAACAGATCATTTAAAATTTCTTTATAAAAGATCATAACGGTAACGATCATTGGGCCTAATAAATGCTTAAAAGTTGACATAATTATCTTCTTTCTAAAAGATAATTTAATAGATCATTGAAAATTTCTTTATAAAAGATCATAACGGTAACGATCAATGGGCCTAATAAATGCCCAAAAAGTTGACATATTTATCTTCTTTATAAAAAATAATTAAATAGATCATTTAAAATTTCTTTATAAAAGATCATAACGGTAACGATCATTGGGCCTAATAAATGCCAAAAAAGTTGACATAATTATCTTTTTTGTAAAAGATAATTTAATAGATCATTTAAAATTTCTTTATAAAAGATCATAACGGTAACGATCATTGGGCCTAATAAATGCCAATAAAGTTGACATAATTATCTTCTTCGTAAAAGATAATTTAATGGATCATTTAAAATTTCTTTATAAAAGATCATAATGGTAACGATCATTGGGCCTAATAAATGCAAAAAAAGTTGACATAATAATCTTCTTTGTAAAAGATAATTTAACAGATCATTTAAAATTTCTTTATAAAAGATCATAACGGTAACGATCATTGGGCCTAATAAATGCTTAAAAGTTGACATAATTATCTTCTTTCTAAAAGATAATTTAATAGATCATTGAAAATTTCTTTATAAAAGATCATAACGGTAACGATCAATGGGCCTAATAAATGCCCAAAAAGTTGACATATTTATCTTCTTTGTAAAAAATAATTAAATAGATCATTTAAAATTTCTTTATAAAAGATCATAACGGTAACGATCATTGGGCCTAAGAAATGCCAAAAAAGTTGACATAATTATCTTTTTTGTAAAAGATAATTTAATAGATCATTTAAAATTTCTTTATAAAAGATCATAACGGTAACGATCATTGGGCCTAATAAATGCCAATAAAGTTGACATAATTATCTTCTTCGTAAAAGATAATTTAATGGATCATTTAAAATTTCTTTATAAAAGATCATAATGGTAACGATCATTGGGCCTAATAAATGCAAAAAAAGTTGACATAATAATCTTCTTTGTAAAAGATAATTTAACAGATCATTTAAAATTTCTTTATAAAAGATCATAACGGTAACGATCATTGGGCCTAATAAATGCTTAAAAGTTGACATAATTATCTTCTTTCTAAAAGATAATTTAATAGATCATTGAAAATTTCTTTATAAAAGATCATAACGGTAACGATCAATGGGCCTAATAAATGCCCAAAAAGTTGACATATTTATCTTCTTTATAAAAAATAATTAAATAGATCATTTAAAATTTCTTTATAAAAGATCATAACGGTAACGATCATTGGGCCTAATAAATGCCAAAAAAGTTGACATAATTATCTTTTTTGTAAAAGATAATTTAATAGATCATTTAAAATTTCTTTATAAAAGATCATAACGGTAACGATCATTGGGCCTAATAAATGCCAATAAAGTTGACATAATTATCTTCTTCGTAAAAGATAATTTAATGGATCATTTAAAATTTCTTTATAAAAGATCATAATGGTAACGATCATTGGGCCTAATAAATGCAAAAAAAGTTGACATAATAATCTTCTTTGTAAAAGATAATTTAACAGATCATTTAAAATTTCTTTATAAAAGATCATAAGGGTAACGATCATTGGGCCTAATAAATGCTTAAAAGTTGACATAATTATCTTCTTTCTAAAAGATAATTTAATAGATCATTGAAAATTTCTTTATAAAAGATCATAACGGTAACGATCAATGGGCCTAATAAATGCCCAAAAAGTTGACATATTTATCTTCTTTGTAAAAAATAATTAAATAGATCATTGAAAATTTCTTTATAAAAGATCATAACGGTAACGATCATTGGGCCTAATAAATGCTTAAAAGTTGACATAATTATCTTCTTTCTAAAAGATAATTTAATAGATCATTGAAAATTTCTTTATAAAAGATCATAACGGTAACGATCAATGGGCCTAATAAATGCCCAAAAAGTTGACATAATTATCTTCTTCGTAAAAGATAATTTAATGGATCATTTAAAATTTCTTTATAAAAGATCATAATGGTAACGATCATTGGGCCTAATAAATGCAAAAAAAGTTGACATAATAATCTTCTTTGTAAAAGATAATTTAACAGATCATTTAAAATTTCTTTATAAAAGATCATAACGGTAACGATCATTGGGCCTAATAAATGCTTAAAAGTTGACATAATTATCTTCTTTCTAAAAGATAATTTAATAGATCATTGAAAATTTCTTTATAAAAGATCATAACGGTAACGATCAATGGGCCTAATAAATGCCCAAAAAGTTGACATATTTATCTTCTTTATAAAAAATAATTAAATAGATCATTTAAAATTTCTTTATAAAAGATCATAACGGTAACGATCATTGGGCCTAATAAATGCCAAAAAAGTTGACATAATTATCTTTTTTGTAAAAGATAATTTAATAGATCATTTAAAATTTCTTTATAAAAGATCATAACGGTAACGATCATTGGGCCTAATAAATGCCAATAAAGTTGACATAATTATCTTCTTCGTAAAAGATAATTTAATGGATCATTTAAAATTTCTTTATAAAAGATCATAATGGTAACGATCATTGGGCCTAATAAATGCAAAAAAAGTTGACATAATAATCTTCTTTGTAAAAGATAATTTAACAGATCATTTAAAATTTCTTTATAAAAGATCATAAGGGTAACGATCATTGGGCCTAATAAATGCTTAAAAGTTGACATAATTATCTTCTTTCTAAAAGATAATTTAATAGATCATTGAAAATTTCTTTATAAAAGATCATAACGGTAACGATCAATGGGCCTAATAAATGCCCAAAAAGTTGACATATTTATCTTCTTTGTAAAAAATAATTAAATAGATCATTGAAAATTTCTTTATAAAAGATCATAACGGTAACGATCATTGGGCCTAATAAATGCTTAAAAGTTGACATAATTATCTTCTTTCTAAAAGATAATTTAATAGATCATTGAAAATTTCTTTATAAAAGATCATAACGGTAACGATCAATGGGCCTAATAAATGCCCAAAAAGTTGACATAATTATCTTCTTCGTAAAAGATAATTTAATGGATCATTTAAAATTTCTTTATAAAAGATCATAATGGTAACGATCATTGGGCCTAATAAATGCAAAAAAAGTTGACATAATAATCTTCTTTGTAAAAGATAATTTAACAGATCATTTAAAATTTCTTTATAAAAGATCATAACGGTAACGATCATTGGGCCTAATAAATGCTTAAAAGTTGACATAATTATCTTCTTTCTAAAAGATAATTTAATAGATCATTGAAAATTTCTTTATAAAAGATCATAACGGTAACGATCAATGGGCCTAATAAATGCCCAAAAAGTTGACATATTTATCTTCTTTATAAAAAATAATTAAATAGATCATTTAAAATTTCTTTATAAAAGATCATAACGGTAACGATCATTGGGCCTAATAAATGCCAAAAAAGTTGACATAATTATCTTTTTTGTAAAAGATAATTTAATAGATCATTTAAAATTTCTTTATAAAAGATCATAACGGTAACGATCATTGGGCCTAATAAATGCCAATAAAGTTGACATAATTATCTTCTTCGTAAAAGATAATTTAATGGATCATTTAAAATTTCTTTATAAAAGATCATAATGGTAACGATCATTGGGCCTAATAAATGCAAAAAAAGTTGACATAATAATCTTCTTTGTAAAAGATAATTTAACAGATCATTTAAAATTTCTTTATAAAAGATCATAAGGGTAACGATCATTGGGCCTAATAAATGCTTAAAAGTTGACATAATTATCTTCTTTCTAAAAGATAATTTAATAGATCATTGAAAATTTCTTTATAAAAGATCATAACGGTAACGATCAATGGGCCTAATAAATGCCCAAAAAGTTGACATATTTATCTTCTTTGTAAAAAATAATTAAATAGATCATTGAAAATTTCTTTATAAAAGATCATAACGGTAACGATCATTGGGCCTAATAAATGCTTAAAAGTTGACATAATTATCTTCTTTCTAAAAGATAATTTAATAGATCATTTAAAATTTCTTTATAAAAGATCATAACGGTAACGATCATTGGGCCTAATAAATGCCAAAAAAGTTGACATAATTATCTTTTTTGTAAAAGATAATTTAATAGATCATTTAAAATTTCTTTATAAAAGATCATAACGGTAACGATCATTGGGCCTAATAAATGCCAATAAAGTTGACATAATTATCTTCTTCGTAAAAGATAATTTAATGGATCATTTAAAATTTCTTTATAAAAGATCATAATGGTAACGATCATTGGGCCTAATAAATGCCAAAAAAGTTGACATAATTATCTTTTTTGTAAAAGATAATTTAATAGATCATTTAAAATTTCTTTATAAAAGATCATAACGGTAACGATCATTGGGCCTAATAAATGCCAATAAAGTTGACATAATTATCTTCTTCGTAAAAGATAATTTAATGGATCATTTAAAATTTCTTTATAAAAGATCATAATGGTAACGATCATTGGGCCTAATAAATGCAAAAATAGTTGCATAATAATCTTCTTTGTAAAAGATAATTTAACAGATCATTTAAAATTTCTTTATAAAAGATCATAACGGTAACGATCATTGGGCCTAATCAATGCTTAAAAGTTGACATAATTATCTTCTTTCTAAAAGATAATTTAATAGATCATTGAAAATTTCTTTATAAAAGATCATAACGGTAACGATCAATGGGCCTAATAAATGCCCAAAAAGTTGACATATTTATCTTCTTTGTAAAAAATAATTAAATAGATCATTTAAAATTTCTTTATAAAAGATCATAACGGTAACGATCATTGGGCCTAAGAAATGCCAAAAAAGTTGACATAATTATCTTTTTTGTAAAAGATAATTTAATAGATCATTTAAAATTTCTTTATAAAAGATCATAACGGTAACGATCATTGGGCCTAATAAATGCCAATAAAGTTGACATAATTATCTTCTTCGTAAAAGATAATTTAATGGATCATTTAAAATTTCTTTATAAAAGATCATAATGGTAACGATCATTGGGCCTAATAAATGCAAAAATAGTTGCATAATAATCTTCTTTGTAAAAGATAATTTAACAGATCATTTAAAATTTCTTTATAAAAGATCATAACGGTAACGATCATTGGGCCTAATAAATGCTTAAAAGTTGACATAATTATCTTCTTTCTAAATGATAATTAAATAGATCATTGGAAATTTCTTTGTAAAAGATCATAACGGTAACGATCATTGGGCCTAATAAATACCAAAAAAGTTGACATAATTATCTTCTTTGTAAAAGATAATTTAATAGATCGTTTAAAATTTGCTTATTAAAAGATCATAACGGTAACGATCATTGGGCCTAATAAATGCTTAAAAGTTGACATAATTATCTTCTTTCTAAAAGATAATTTAATAGATCATTGAAAATTTCTTTATAAAAGATCATAACGGTAACGATCAATGGGCCTAATAAATGCCCAAAAAGTTGACATATTTATCTTCTTTGTAAAAAATAATTAAATAGATCATTTAAAATTTCTTTATAAAAGATCATAACGGTAACGATCATTGGGCCTAATAAATGCCAAAAAAGTTGACATAATTATCTTTTTTGTAAAAGATAATTTAATAGATCATTTAAAATTTCTTTATAAAAGATCATAACGGTAACGATCATTGGGCCTAATAAATGCCAATAAAGTTGACATAATTATCTTCTTCGTAAAAGATAATTTAATGGATCATTTAAAATTTCTTTATAAAAGATCATAATGGTAACGATCATTGGGCCTAATAAATGCAAAAAAAGTTGACATAATAATCTTCTTTGTAAAAGATAATTTAACAGATCATTTAAAATTTCTTTATAAAAGATCATAACGGTAACGATCATTGGGCCTAATAAATGCTTAAAAGTTGACATAATTATCTTCTTTCTAAAAGATAATTTAATAGATCATTGAAAATTTCTTTATAAAAGATCATAACGGTAACGATCAATGGGCCTAATAAATGCCCAAAAAGTTGACATATTTATCTTCTTTGTAAAAAATAATTAAATAGATCATTTAAAATTTCTTTATAAAAGATCATAACGGTAACGATCATTGGGCCTAATAAATGCCAAAAAAGTTGACATCATTATCTTTTTTGTAAAAGATAATTTAATAGATCATTTAAAATTTCTTTATAAAAGATCATAACGGTAACGATCATTGGGCCTAATAAATGCCAAGAAAGTTGACATAATTATCTTCTTCGTAAAAGATAATTTAATGGATCATTTAAAATTTCTTTATAAAAGATCATAATGGTAACGATCATTGGGCCTAATAAATGCAAAAAAAGTTGACATAATAATCTTCTTTGTAAAAGATAATTTAACAGATCATTTAAAATTTCTTTATAAAAGATCATAACGGTAACGATCATTGGGCCTAATAAATGCTTAAAAGTTGACATAATTATCTTCTTTCTAAAAGATAATTTAATAGATCATTGAAAATTTCTTTATAAAAGATCATAACGGTAACGATCAATGGGCCTAATAAATGCCCAAAAAGTTGACATATTTATCTTCTTTGTAAAAAATAATTAAATAGATCATTTAAAATTTCTTTATAAAAGATCATAACGGTAACGATCATTGGGCCTAAGAAATGCCAAAAAAGTTGACATAATTATATTTTTTGTAAAAGATAATTTAATAGATCATTTAAAATTTCTTTATAAAAGATCATAACGGTAACGATCATTGAGCCTAATAAATGCCAAAAAAGTTGACATAATTATCTTCTTCGTAAAAGATAATTTAATGGATCATTTAAAATTTCTTTATAAAAGATCATAATGGTAACGATCATTGGGCCTAATAAATGCAAAAATAGTTGCATAATAATCTTCTTTGTAAAAGATAATTTAACAGATCATTTAAAATTTCTTTATAAAAGATCATAACGGTAACGATCATTGGGCCTAAAAATTGCTTAAAAGTTGACATAATTATCTTCTTTCTAAAAGATAATTTAATAGATCATTGAAAATTTCTTTATAAAAGATCATAACGGTAACGATCAATGGGCCTAATAAATGCCCAAAAAGTTGACATATTTATCTTCTTTGTAAAAAATAATTAAATAGATCATTTAAAATTTCTTTATAAAAGATCATAACGGTAACGATCATTGGGCCTAAGAAATGCCAAAAAAGTTGACATAATTATCTTTTTTGTAAAAGATAATTTAATAGATCATTTAAAATTTCTTTATAAAAGATCATAACGGTAACGATCATTGGTCCTAATAAATGCCAATAAAGTTGACATAATTATCTTCTTCGTAAAAGATAATTTAATGGATCATTTAAAATTTCTTTATAAAAGATCATAATGGTAACGATCATTGGGCCTAATAATTGCAAAAAAAGTTGACATAATAATCTTCTTTGTAAAAGATAATTTAACAGATCATTTAAAATTTCTTTATAAAAGATCATAACGGTAACGATCATGGGCCTAATAAATGCTTAAAAGTTGACATAATTATCTTCTTTCTAAAAGATAATTTAATAGATCATTGAAAATTTCTTTATAAAAGATCATAACGGTAACGATCAATGGGCCTAATAAATGCCCAAAAAGTTGACATAATTATCTTCTTCGTAAAAGATAATTTAATGGATCATTTAAAATTTCTTTATAAAAGATCATAATGGTAACGATCATTGGGCCTAATAAATGCAAAAAAGTTGACATAATAATCTTCTTTGTAAAAGATAATTTAACAGATCATTTAAAATTTCTTTATAAAAGATCATAACGGTAACGATCATTGGGCCTAATAAATGCTTAAAAGTTGACATAATTATCTTCTTTCTAAAAGATAATTTAATAGATCATTGAAAATTTCTTTATAAAAGATCATAACGGTAACGATCAATGGGCCTAATAAATGCCCAAAAAGTTGACATATTTATCTTCTTTGTAAAAAATAATTAAATAGATCATTTAAAATTTCTTTATAAAAGATCATAACGGTAACGATCATTGGGCCTAATAAATGCCAAAAAAGTTGACATAATTATCTTTTTTGTAAAAGATAATTTAATAGATCATTTAAAATTTCTTTATAAAAGATCATAACGGTAACGATCATTGGGCCTAATAAATGCCAATAAAGTTGACATAATTATCTTCTTCGTAAAAGATAATTTAATGGATCATTTAAAATTTCTTTATAAAAGATCATGATGGTAACGATCATTGGGCCTAATAAATGAAAAAAAGTTGACATAATAATCTTCTTTGTAAAAGATAATTTAACAGATCATTTAAAATTTCTTTATAAAAGATCATAACGGTAACGATCATTGGGCCTAATAAATGCTTAAAAGTTGACATAATTATCTTCTTTCTAAAAGATAATTTAATAGATCATTGAAAATTTCTTTATAAAAGATCATAACGGTAACGATCAATGGGCCTAATAAATGCCCAAAAAGTTGACATATTTATCTTCTTTGTAAAAAAAAATTAAATAGATCATTTAAAATTTCTTTATAAAAGATCATAACGGTAACGATCATTGGGCCTAATAAATGCTTAAAAGTTGACATAATTATCTTCTTTCTAAAAGATAATTTAATAGATCATTGAAAATTTCTTTATAAAAGATCATAACGGTAACGATCAATGGGCCTAATAAATGCCCAAAAAGTTGACATATTTATCTTCTTTATAAAAAATAATTAAATAGATCATTTAAAATTTCTTTATAAAAGATCATAACGGTAACGATCATTGGGCCTAATAAATGCCAAAAAAGTTGACATAATTATCTTTTTTGTAAAAGATAATTTAATAGATCATTTAAAATTTCTTTATAAAAGATCATAACGGTAACGATCATTGGGCCTAATAAATGCCAATAAAGTTGACATAATTATCTTCTTCGTAAAAGATAATTTAATGGATCATTTAAAATTTCTTTATAAAAGATCATAATGGTAACGATCATTGGGCCTAATAAATGCAAAAAAAGTTGACATAATAATCTTCTTTGTAAAAGATAATTTAACAGATCATTTAAAATTTCTTTATAAAAGATCATAAGGGTAACGATCATTGGGCCTAATAAATGCTTAAAAGTTGACATAATTATCTTCTTTCTAAAAGATAATTTAATAGATCATTGAAAATTTCTTTATAAAAGATCATAACAGTAACGATCATTGGGCCTAATAAATGCTTAAAAGTTGACATAATTATCTTCTTTCTAAAAGATAATTTAATAGATCATTGAAAATTTCTTTATAAAAGATCATAACGGTAACGATCAATGGGCCTAATAAATGCCCAAAAAGTTGACATATTTATCTTCTTTGTAAAAAATAATTAAATAGATCATTTAAAATTTCTTTATAAAAGATCATAACGGTAACGATCATTGGGCCTAATAAATGCTTAAAAAAAAAAATTATCTTCTTTCTAAAAGATAATTTAATAGATCATTGAAAATTTCTTTATAAAAGATCATAACGGTAACGATCAATGGGCCTAATAAATGCCCAAAAAGTTGACATATTTATCTTCTTTATAAAAAATAATTAAATAGATCATTTAAAATTTCTTTATAAAAGATCATAACGGTAACGATCATTGGGCCTAATAAATGCCAAAAAAGTTGACATAATTATCTTTTTTGTAAAAGATAATTTAATAGATCATTTAAAATTTCTTTATAAAAGATCATAACGGTAACGATCATTGGGCCTAATAAATGCCAATAAAGTTGACATAATTATCTTCTTCGTAAAAGATAATTTAATGGATCATTTAAAATTTCTTTATAAAAGATCATAATAGTAACGATCATTGCGCCTAATAAATGCAAAAAAAGTTGACATAATAATCTTCTTTGTAAAAGATAATTTAACAGATCATTTAAAATTTCTTTATAAAAGATCATAACGGTAACGATCATTGGGCCTAATAAATGCTTAAAAGTTGACATAATTATCTTCTTTCTAAAAGATAATTTAATAGATCATTGAAAATTTCTTTATAAAAGATCATAACGGTAACGATCAATGGGCATAATAAATGCCCAAAAAGTTGACATATTTATCTTCTTTGTAAAAAATAATTAAATAGTTCATTTAAAATTTCTTTATAAAAGATCATAACGGTAACGATCATTGGGCCTAATAAATGCCAAAAAAGTTGACATAATTATCTTTTTTGTAAAAGATAATTTAATAGATCATTTAAAATTTCTTTATAAAAGATCATAACGGTAACGATCATTGGGCCTAATAAATGCCAATAAAGTTGACATAATTATCTTCTTCGTAAAAGATAATTTAATGGATCATTTAAAATTTCTTTATAAAAGATCATAATGGTAACGATCATTGGGCCTAATAAATGCAAAAAAAGTTGACATAATAATCTTCTTTGTAAAAGATAATTTAACAGATCATTTAAAATTTCTTTATAAAAGATCATAACGGTAACGATCATTGGGCCTAATAAATGCTTAAAAGTTGACATAATTATCTTCTTTCTAAAAGATAATTTAATAGATCATTGAAAATTTCTTTATAAAAGATCATAACGGTAACGATCAATGGGCCTAATAAATTCCCAAAAAGTTGACATATTTATCTTCTTTGTAAAAAATAATTAAATAGATCATTTAAAATTTCTTTATAAAAGATCATAACGGTAACGATCATTGGGCCTAAGAAATGCCAAAAAAGTTGACATAATTATCTTTTTTGTAAAAGATAATTTAATAGATCATTTAAAATTTTTTTATAAAAGATCATAACGGTAACGATCATTGGGCCTAATAAATGCCAAAAAAGTTGACATAATTATCTTCTTCGTAAAAGATAATTTAATGGATCATTTAAAATTTCTTTATAAAAGATCATAATGGTAACGATCATTGGGCCTAATAAATGCAAAAATAGTTGCATAATAATCTTCTTTGTAAAAGATAATTTAACAGATCATTTAAAATTTCTTTATAAAAGATCATAACGGTAACGATCATTGGGCCTAATAAATGCTTAAAAGTTGACATAATTATCTTCTTTCTAAATGATAATTAAATAGATCATTGGAAATTTCTTTGTAAAAGATCATAACGGTAACGATCATTGGGCCTAATAAATGCCAAAAAAGTTGACATAATTATCTTCTTTGTAAAAGATAATTTAATAGATCGTTTAAAATTTGCTTATTAAAAGATCATAACGGTAACGATCATTGGGCCTAATAAATGCTTAAAAGTTGACATAATTATCTTCTTTCTAAAAGATAATTTAATAGATCATTGAAAAT
Source organism: Psophocarpus tetragonolobus (assembly GCA_037954015.1). Taxonomy (NCBI): domain Eukaryota; kingdom Viridiplantae; phylum Streptophyta; class Magnoliopsida; order Fabales; family Fabaceae; genus Psophocarpus; species Psophocarpus tetragonolobus. The sequence continues at coordinate 43,719,040 of CM075688.1, read as the reverse complement.
TTCTTTATAAAAGATCATAACGGTAACGATCAATGGGCCTAATAAATGCCCAAAAAGTTGACATATTTATCTTCTTTGTAAAAAATAATAAAAATAGATCATTTAAAATTTCTTTATAAAAGATCATAACGGTAACGATCATTGGGCCTAATAAATGCCAAAAAGGTTGACATAATTATCTTCTTCGTAAAAGATAATTTAATGGATCATTTAAAATTTCTTTATAAAAGATCATAATGGTAACGATCATTGGGCCTAATAAATGCAAAAAAAGTTGACATAATAATCTTCTTTGTAAAAGATAATTTAACAGATCATTTAAAATTTCTTTATAAAAGATCATAATGGTAACGATCATTGGGCCTAATAAATGCAAAAAAAGTTGACATAATAATCTTCTTTGTAAAAGATAATTTAACAGATCATTTAAAATTTCTTTATAAAAGATCATAACGGTAACGATCATTGGGCCTAATAAATGCTTAAAAGTTGACATAATTATCTTCTTTCTAAAAGATAATTTAATAGATCATTGAAAATTTCTTTATAAAAGATCATAACGGTAACGATCAATGGGCCTAATAAATGCCCAAAAAGTTGACATATTTATCTTCTTTATAAAAAATAATTAAATAGATCATTTAAAATTTCTTTATAAAAGATCATAACGGTAACGATCATTGGGCCTAATAAATGCCAAAAAAGTTGACATAATTATCTTCTTCGTAAAAGATAATTTAATGGATCATTTAAAATTTCTTTATAAAAGATCATAATGGTAACGATCATTGGGCCTAATAAATGCAAAAAAAGTTGACATAATAATCTTCTTTGTAAAAGATAATTTAACAGATCATTTAAAATTTCTTTATAAAAGATCATAATGGTAACGATCATTGGGCCTAATAAATGCAAAAAAAGTTGACATAATAATCTTCTTTGTAAAAGATAATTTAACAGATCATTTAAAATTTCTTTATAAAAGATCATAACGGTAACGATCATTGGGCCTAATAAATGCTTAAAAGTTGACATAATTATCTTCTTTCTAAAAGATAATTTAATAGATCATTGAAAATTTCTTTATAAAAGATCATAACGGTAACGATCAATGGGCCTAATAAATGCCCAAAAAGTTGACATATTTATCTTCTTTGTAAAAAATAATTAAATAGATCATTTAAAATTTCTTTATAAAAGATCATAACGGTAACGATCATTGGGCCTAATAAATGCTTAAAAGTTGACATAATTATCTTCTTTCTAAAAGATAATTTAATAGATCATTGAAAATTTCTTTATAAAAGATCATAACGGTAACGATCAATGGGCCTAATAAATGCCCAAAAAGTTGACATATTTATCTTCTTTATAAAAAATAATTAAATAGATCATTTAAAATTTCTTTATAAAAGATCATAACGGTAACGATCATTGGGCCTAATAAATGCCAAAAAAGTTGACATAATTATCTTTTTTGTAAAAGATAATTTAATAGATCATTTAAAATTTCTTTATAAAAGATCATAACGGTAACGATCATTGGGCCTAATAAATGCCAATAAACTTGACATAATTATCTTCTTCGTAAAAGATAATTTAATGGATCATTTAAAATTTCTTTATAAAAGATCATAATGGTAACGATCATTGGGCCTAATAAATGCAAAAAAAGTTGACATAATAATCTTCTTTGTAAAAGATAATTTAACAGATCATTTAAAATTTCTTTATAAAAGATCATAAGGGTAACGATCATTGGGCCTAATAAATGCTTAAAAGTTGACATAATTATCTTCTTTCTAAAAGATAATTTAATAGATCATTGAAAATTTCTTTATAAAAGATCATAACGGTAACGATCATTGGGCCTAATAAATGCTTAAAAGTTGACATAATTATCTTCTTTCTAAAAGATAATTTAATAGATCATTGAAAATTTCTTTATAAAAGATCATAACGGTAACGATCAATGGGCCTAATAAATGCCCAAAAAGTTGACATATTTATCTTCTTTGTAAAAAATAATTAAATAGATCATTTAAAATTTCTTTATAAAAGATCATAACGGTAACGATCATTGGGCCTAATAAATGCTTAAAAGTTGACATAATTATCTTCTTTCTAAAAGATAATTTAATAGATCATTGAAAATTTCTTTATAAAAGATCATAACGGTAACGATCAATGGGCCTAATAAATGCCCAAAAAGTTGACATATTTATCTTCTTTATAAAAAATAATTAAATAGATCATTTAAAATTTCTTTATAAAAGATCATAACGGTAACGATCATTGGGCCTAATAAATGCCAAAAAAGTTGACATAATTATCTTTTTTGTAAAAGATAATTTAATAGATCATTTAAAATTTCTTTATAAAAGATCATAACGGTAACGATCATTGGGCCTAATAAATGCCAATAAAGTTGACATAATTATCTTCTTCGTAAAAGATAATTTAATGGATCATTTAAAATTTCTTTATAAAAGATCATAATGGTAACGATCATTGGGCCTAATAAATGCAAAAAAAGTTGACATAATAATCTTCTTTGTAAAAGATAATTTAACAGATCATTTAAAATTTCTTTATAAAAGATCATAACGGTAACGATCATTGGGCCTAATAAATGCTTAAAAGTTGACATAATTATCTTCTTTCTAAAAGATAATTTAATAGATCATTGAAAATTTCTTTATAAAAGATCATAACGGTAACGATCAATGGGCATAATAAATGCCCAAAAAGTTGACATATTTATCTTCTTTGTAAAAAATAATTAAATAGTTCATTTAAAATTTCTTTATAAAAGATCATAACGGTAACGATCATTGGGCCTAATAAATGCCAAAAAAGTTGACATAATTATCTTTTTTGTAAAAGATAATTTAATAGATCATTTAAAATTTCTTTATAAAAGATCATAACGGTAACGATCATTGGGCCTAATAAATGTCAATAAAGTTGACATAATTATCTTCTTCGTAAAAGATAATTTAATGGATCATTTAAAATTTCTTTATAAAAGATCATAATGGTAACGATCATTGGGCCTAATAAATGCAAAAAAAGTTGACATAATAATCTTCTTTGTAAAAGATAATTTAACAGATCATTTAAAATTTCTTTATAAAAGATCATAACGGTAACGATCATTGGGCCTAATAAATGCTTAAAAGTTGACATAATTATCTTCTTTCTAAAAGATAATTTAATAGATCATTGAAAATTTCTTTATAAAAGATCATAACGGTAACGATCAATGGGCCTAATAAATGCCCAAAAAGTTGACATATTTATCTTCTTTGTAAAAAATAATTAAATAGATCATTTAAAATTTCTTTATAAAAGATCATAACGGTAACGATCATTGGGCCTAAGAAATGCCAAAAAAGTTGACATAATTATCTTTTTTGTAAAAGATAATTTAATAGATCATTTAAAATTTCTTTATAAAAGATCATAACGGTAACGATCATTGGGCCTAATAAATGCCAAAAAAGTTGACATAATTATCTTCTTCGTAAAAGATAATTTAATGGATCATTTAAAATTTCTTTATAAAAGATCATAATGGTAACGATCATTGGGCCTAATAAATGCAAAAATAGTTGCATAATAATCTTCTTTGTAAAAGATAATTTAACAGATCATTTAAAATTTCTTTATAAAAGATCATAACGGTAACGATCATTGGGCCTAATAAATGCTTAAAAGTTGACATAATTATCTTCTTTCTAAATGATAATTTAATAGATCATTGGAAATTTCTTTGTAAAAGATCATAACGGTAACGATCATTGGGCCTAATAAATGCCAAAAAAGTTGACATAATTATCTTCTTTGTAAAAGATAATTTAATAGATCGTTTAAAATTTGTTTATTAAAAGATCATAACGGTAACGATCATTGGGCCTAATAAATGCTTAAAAGTTGACATAATTATCTTCTTTCTAAAAGATAATTTAATAGATCATTGAAAATTTCTTTATAAAAGATCATAACGGTAACGATCAATGGGCCTAATAAATGCCCAAAAAGTTGACATATTTATCTTCTTTGTAAAAAATAATAAAAATAGATCATTTAAAATTTCTTTATAAAAGATCATAACGGTAACGATCATTGGGCCTAATAAATGCCAAAAAAGTTGACATAATTATCTTTTTTGTAAAAGATAATTTAATAGATGATTGAAAATTTCTTTATAAAAGATCATAACGGTAACGATCAATGGGCCTAATAAATGCCCAAAAAGTTGACATATTTATCTTCTTTGTAAAAAATAATTAAATAGATCATTTAAAATTTCTTTATAAAAGATCATAACGGTAACGATCATTGGGCCTAATAAATGCTTAAAAGTTGACATAATTATCTTCTTTCTAAAAGATAATTTAATAGATCATTGAAAATTTCTTTATAAAAGATCATAACGGTAACGATCAATGGGCCTAATAAATGCCCAAAAAGTTGACATATTTATCTTCTTTATAAAAAATAATTAAATAGATCATTTAAAATTTCTTTATAAAAGATCATAACGGTAACGATCATTGGGCCTAATAAATGCCAAAAAAGTTGACATAATTATCTTTTTTGTAAAAGATAATTTAATAGATCATTTAAAATTTCTTTATAAAAGATCATAACGGTAACGATCATTGGGCCTAATAAATGCAAAAAAAGTTGACATAATAATCTTCTTTGTAAAAGATAATTTAACAGATCATTTAAAATTTCTTTATAAAAGATCATAACGGTAACGATCATTGGGCCTAATAAATGCCAAAAAAGTTGACATAATTATCTTTTTTGTAAAAGATAATTTAATAGATCATTTAAAATTTCTTTATAAAAGATCATAATGGTAACGATCATTGGGCCTAATAAATGCAAAAAAAGTTGACATAATAATCTTCTTTGTAAAAGATAATTTAACAGATCATTTAAAATTTCTTTATAAAAGATCATAACGGTAACGATCATTGGGCCTAATAAATGCTTAAAAGTTGACATAATTATCTTCTTTCTAAAAGATAATTTAATAGATCATTGAAAATTTCTTTATAAAAGATCATAACGGTAACGATCAATGGGCCTAATAAATGCCCAAAAAGTTGACATATTTATCTTCTTTGTAAAAAATAATAAAAATAGATCATTTAAAATTTCTTTATAAAAGATCATAACGGTAACGATCATTGGGCCTAATAAATGCCAAAAAAGTTGACATAATTATCTTTTTTGTAAAAGATAATTTAATAGATCATTGAAAATTTCTTTATAAAAGATCATAACGGTAACGATCAATGGGCCTAATAAATGCCCAAAAAGTTGACATATTTATCTTCTTTGTAAAAAATAATTAAATAGATCATTTAAAATTTCTTTATAAAAGATCATAACGGTAACGATCATTGGGCCTAATAAATGCTTAAAAGTTGACATAATTATCTTCTTTCTAAAAGATAATTTAATAGATCATTGAAAATTTCTTTATAAAAGATCATAACGGTAACGATCAATGGGCCTAATAAATGCCCAAAAAGTTGACATATTTATCTTCTTTATAAAAAATAATTAAATAGATCATTTAAAATTTCTTTATAAAAGATCATAACGGTAACGATCATTGGGCCTAATAAATGCCAAAAAAGTTGACATAATTATCTTTTTTGTAAAAGATAATTTAATAGATCATTTAAAATTTCTTTATAAAAGATCATAACGGTAACGATCATTGGGCCTAATAAATGCCAATAAAGTTGACATAATTATCTTCTTCGTAAAAGATAATTTAATGGATCATTTAAAATTTCTTTATAAAAGATCATAATGGTAACGATCATTGGGCCTAATAAATGCAAAAAAAGTTGACATAATAATCTTCTTTGTAAAAGATAATTTAACAGATCATTTAAAATTTCTTTATAAAAGATCATAACGGTAACGATCATTGGGCCTAATAAATGCTTAAAAGTTGACATAATTATCTTCTTTCTAAAAGATAATTTAATAGATCATTGAAAATTTCTTTATAAAAGATCATAACGGTAACGATCAATGGGCATAATAAATGCCCAAAAAGTTGACATATTTATCTTCTTTGTAAAAAATAATTAAATAGTTCATTTAAAATTTCTTTATAAAAGATCATAACGGTAACGATCATTGGGCCTAATAAATGCCAAAAAAGTTGACATAATTATCTTTTTTGTAAAAGATAATTTAATAGATCATTTAAAATTTCTTTATAAAAGATCATAACGGTAACGATCAATGGGCCTAATAAATGCCCAAAAAGTTGACATATTTATCTTCTTTGTAAAAAATAATTAAATAGATCATTTAAAATTTCTTTATAAAAGATCATAACGGTAACGATCATTGGGCCTAAGAAATGCCAAAAAAGTTGACATAATTATCTTTTTTGTAAAAGATAATTTAATAGATCATTTAAAATTTCTTTATAAAAGATCATAACGGTAACGATCATTGGGCCTAAGAAATGCCAAAAAAGTTGACATAATTATCTTCTTCGTAAAAGATAATTTAATGGATCATTTAAAATTTCTTTATAAAAGATCATAATGGTAACGATCATTGGGCCTAATAAATGCAAAAATAGTTGCATAATAATCTTCTTTGTAAAAGATAATTTAACAGATCATTTAAAATTTCTTTATAAAAGATCATAACGGTAACGATCATTGGGCCTAATAAATGCTTAAAAGTTGACATAATTATCTTCTTTCTAAATGATAACTTAATAGATCAATGGAAATTTCTTTGTAAAAGATCATAACGGTAACGATCATTGGGCCTAATAAATGCCAAAAAAGTTGACATAATTATCTTCTTTGTAAAAGATAATTTAATAGATCGTTTAAAATTTGTTTATTAAAAGATCATAACGGTAACGATCATTGGGCCTAATAAATGCTTAAAAGTTGACATAATTATCTTCTTTCTAAAAGATAATTTAATAGATCATTGAAAATTTCTTTATAAAAGATCATAACGGTAACGATCAATGGGCCTAATAAATGCCCAAAAAGTTGACATATTTATCTTCTTTGTAAAAAATAATTAAATAGATCATTTAAAATTTCTTTATAAAAGATCATAACGGTAACGATCATTGGGCCTAAGAAATGCCAAAAAAGTTGACATAATTATCTTTTTTGTAAAAGATAATTTAATAGATCATTTAAAATTTCTTTATAAAAGATCATAACGGTAACGATCATTGGGCCTAATAAATGCCAAAAAAGTTGACATAATTATCTTCTTCGTAAAAGATAATTTAATGGATCATTTAAAATTTCTTTATAAAAGATCATAATGGTAACGATCATTGGGCCTAATAAATGCAAAAATAGTTGCATAATAATCTTCTTTGTAAAAGATAATTTAACAGATCATTTAAAATTTCTTTATAAAAGATCATAACGGTAACGATCATTGGGCCTAATAAATGCTTAAAAGTTGACATAATTATATTCTTTCTAAATGATAATTTAATAGATCATTGGAAATTTCTTTGTAAAAGATCATAACGGTAACGATCATTGGGCCTAATAAATGCCAAAAAAGTTGACATAATTATCTTCTTTGTAAAAGATAATTTAACAGATCATTTAAAATTTCTTTATAAAAGATCATAACGGTAACGATCATTGGGCCTAATAAATGCTTAAAAGTTGACATAATTATCTTCTTTCTAAAAGATAATTTAATAGATCATTGAAAATTTCTTTATAAAAGATCATAACGGTAACGATCAATGGGCCTAATAAATGCCCAAAAAGTTGACATATTTATCTTCTTTGTAAAAAATAATAAAAATAGATCATTTAAAATTTCTTTATAAAAGATCATAACGGTAACGATCATTGGGCCTAATAAATGCCAAAAAAGTTGACATAATTATCTTTTTTGTAAAAGATAATTTAATAGATCATTGAAAATTTCTTTATAAAAGATCATAACGGTAACGATCAATGGGCCTAATAAATGCCCAAAAAGTTGACATATTTATCTTCTTTGTAAAAAATAATTAAATAGATCATTTAAAATTTCTTTATAAAAGATCATAACGGTAACGATCATTGGGCCTAATAAATGCTTAAAAGTTGACATAATTATCTTCTTTCTAAAAGATAATTTAATAGATCATTGAAAATTTCTTTATAAAAGATCATAACGGTAACGATCAATGGGCCTAATAAATGCCCAAAAAGTTGACATATTTATCTTCTTTATAAAAAATAATTAAATAGATCATTTAAAATTTCTTTATAAAAGATCATAACGGTAACGATCATTGGGCCTAAGAAATGCCAAAAAAGTTGACATAATTATCTTTTTTGTAAAAGATAATTTAATAGATCATTTAAAATTTCTTTATAAAAGATCATAACGGTAACGATCATTGGGCCTAATAAATGCCAAAAAAGTTGACATAATTATCTTCTTCGTAAAAGATAATTTAATGGATCATTTAAAATTTCTTTATAAAAGATCATAATGGTAACGATCATTGGGCCTAATAAATGCAAAAATAGTTGCATAATAATCTTCTTTGTAAAAGATAATTTAACAGATCATTTAAAATTTCTTTATAAAAGATCATAACGGTAACGATCATTGGGCCTAATAAATGCTTAAAAGTTGACATAATTATCTTCTTTCTAAATGATAATTTAATAGATCAATGGAAATTTCTTTGTAAAAGATCATAACGGTAACGATCATTGGGCCTAATAAATGCCAAAAAAGTTGACATAATTATCTTCTTTGTAAAAGATAATTTAATAGATCGTTTAAAATTTGTTTATTAAAAGATCATAACGGTAACGATCATTGGGCCTAATAAATGCTTAAAAGTTGACATAATTATCTTCTTTCTAAAAGATAATTTAATAGATCATTGAAAATTTCTTTATAAAAGATCATAACGGTAACGATCAATGGGCCTAATAAATGCCCAAAAAGTTGACATATTTATCTTCTTTGTAAAAAATAATAAAAATAGATCATTTAAAATTTCTTTATAAAAGATCATAACGGTAACGATCATTGGGCCTAATAAATGCCAAAAAAGTTGACATAATTATCTTTTTTGTAAAAGATAATTTAATAGATCATTGAAAATTTCTTTATAAAAGATCATAACGGTAACGATCAATGGGCCTAATAAATGCCCAAAAAGTTGACATATTTATCTTCTTTGTAAAAAATAATTAAATAGATCATTTAAAATTTCTTTATAAAAGATCATAACGGTAACGATCATTGGGCCTAATAAATGCTTAAAAGTTGACATAATTATCTTCTTTCTAAAAGATAATTTAATAGATCATTGAAAATTTCTTTATAAAAGATCATAACGGTAACGATCAATGGGCCTAATAAATGCCCAAAAAGTTGACATATTTATCTGTTTTATAAAAAATAATTAAATAGATCATTTAAAATTTCTTTATAAAAGATCATAACGGTAACGATCATTGGGCCTAATAAATGCCAAAAAAGTTGACATAATTATCTTTTTTGTAAAAGATAATTTAATAGATCATTTAAAATTTCTTTATAAAAGATCATAACGGTAACGATCATTGGGCCTAATAAATGCCAATAAAGTTGACATAATTATCTTCTTCGTAAAAGATAATTTAATGGATCATTTAAAATTTCTTTATAAAAGATCATAATGGTAACGATCATTGGGCCTAATAAATGCAAAAAAAGTTGACATAATAATCTTCTTTGTAAAAGATAATTTAACAGATCATTTAAAATTTCTTTATAAAAGATCATAACGGTAACGATCATTGGGCCTAATAAATGCTTAAAAGTTGACATAATTATCTTCTTTCTAAAAGATAATTTAATAGATCATTGAAAATTTCTTTATAAAAGATCATAACGGTAACGATCAATGGGCATAATAAATGCCCAAAAAGTTGACATATTTATCTTCTTTGTAAAAAATAATAAAAATAGATCATTTAAAATTTCTTTATAAAAGATCATAACGGTAACGATCATTGGGCCTAATAAATGCCAAAAAAGTTGACATAATTATCTTTTTTGTAAAAGATAATTTAATAGATCATTTAAAATTTCTTTATAAAAGATCATAACGGTAACGATCATTGGGCCTAATAAATGCCAATAAAGTTGACATAATTATCTTCTTCGTAAAAGATAATTTAATGGATCATTTAAAATTTCTTTATAAAAGATCATAATGGTAACGATCATTGGGCCTAATAAATGCAAAAAAAGTTGACATAATAATCTTCTTTGTAAAAGATAATTTAACAGATCATTTAAAATTTCTTTATAAAAGATCATAACGGTAACGATCATTGGGCCTAATAAATGCTTAAAAGTTGACATAATTATCTTCTTTCTAAAAGATAATTTAATAGATCATTGAAAATTTCTTTATAAAAGATCATAACGGTAACGATCAATGGGCATAATAAATGCCCAAAAAGTTGACATATTTATCTTCTTTGTAAAAAATAATAAAAATAGATCATTTAAAATTTCTTTATAAAAGATCATAACGGTAACGATCATTGGGCCTAATAAATGCCAAAAAAGTTGACATAATTATCTTTTTTGTAAAAGATAATTTAATAGATCATTGAAAATTTCTTTATAAAAGATCATAACGGTAACGATCAATGGGCCTAATAAATGCCCAAAAAGTTGACATATTTATCTTCTTTGTAAAAAATAATTAAATAGATCATTTAAAATTTCTTTATAAAAGATCATAACGGTAACGATCATTGGGCCTAATAAATGCTTAAAAGTTGACATAATTATCTTCTTTCTAAAAGATAATTTAATAGATCATTGAAAATTTCTTTATAAAAGATTATAACGGTAACGATCAATGGGCCTAATAAATGCCCAAAAAGTTGACATATTTATCTTCTTTATAAAAAATAATTAAATAGATCATTTAAAATTTCTTTATAAAAGATCATAACGGTAACGATCATTGGGCCTAAGAAATGCCAAAAAAGTTGACATAATTATCTTTTTTGTAAAAGATAATTTAATAGATCATTTAAAATTTCTTTATAAAAGATCATAACGGTAACGATCATTGGGCCTAATAAATGCCAAAAAAGTTGACATAATTATCTTCTTCGTAAAAGATAATTTAATGGATCATTTAAAATTTCTTTATAAAAGATCATAATGGTAACGATCATTGGGCCTAATAAATGCAAAAATAGTTGCATAATAATCTTCTTTGTAAAAGATAATTTAACAGATCATTTAAAATTTCTTTATAAAAGATCATAACGGTAACGATCATTGGGCCTAATAAATGCTTAAAAGTTGACATAATTATCTTCTTTCTAAATGATAATTTAATAGATCAATGGAAATTTCTTTGTAAAAGATCATAACGGTAACGATCATTGGGCCTAATAAATGCCAAAAAAGTTGACATAATTATCTTCTTTGTAAAAGATAATTTAATAGATCGTTTAAAATTTGTTTATTAAAAGATCATAACGGTAACGATCATTGGGCCTAATAAATGCTTAAAAGTTGACATAATTATCTTCTTTCTAAAAGATAATTTAATAGATCATTGAAAATTTCTTTATAAAAGATCATAACGGTAACGATCAATGGGCCTAATAAATGCCCAAAAAGTTGACATATTTATCTTCTTTGTAAAAAATAATAAAAATAGATCATTTAAAATTTCTTTATAAAAGATCATAACGGTAACGATCATTGGGCCTAATAAATGCCAAAAAAGTTGACATAATTATCTTTTTTGTAAAAGATAATTTAATAGATCATTGAAAATTTCTTTATAAAAGATCATAACGGTAACGATCAATGGGCCTAATAAATGCCCAAAAAGTTGACATATTTATCTTCTTTGTAAAAAATAATTAAATAGATCATTTAAAATTTCTTTATAAAAGATCATAACGGTAACGATCATTGGGCCTAATAAATGCTTAAAAGTTGACATAATTATCTTCTTTCTAAAAGATAATTTAATAGATCATTGAAAATTTCTTTATAAAAGATCATAACGGTAACGATCAATGGGCCTAATAAATGCCCAAAAAGTTGACATATTTATCTGTTTTATAAAAAATAATTAAATAGATCATTTAAAATTTCTTTATAAAAGATCATAACGGTAACGATCATTGGGCCTAATAAATGCCAAAAAAGTTGACATAATTATCTTTTTTGTAAAAGATAATTTAATAGATCATTTAAAATTTCTTTATAAAAGATCATAACGGTAACGATCATTGGGCCTAATAAATGCCAATAAAGTTGACATAATTATCTTCTTCGTAAAAGATAATTTAATGGATCATTTAAAATTTCTTTATAAAAGATCATAATGGTAACGATCATTGGGCCTAATAAATGCAAAAAAAGTTGACATAATAATCTTCTTTGTAAAAGATAATTTAACAGATCATTTAAAATTTCTTTATAAAAGATCATAACGGTAACGATCATTGGGCCTAATAAATGCTTAAAAGTTGACATAATTATCTTCTTTCTAAAAGATAATTTAATAGATCATTGAAAATTTCTTTATAAAAGATCATAACGGTAACGATCAATGGGCATAATAAATGCCCAAAAAGTTGACATATTTATCTTCTTTGTAAAAAATAATAAAAATAGATCATTTAAAATTTCTTTATAAAAGATCATAACGGTAACGATCATTGGGCCTAATAAATGCCAAAAAAGTTGACATAATTATCTTTTTTGTAAAAGATAATTTAATAGATCATTGAAAATTTCTTTATAAAAGATCATAACGGTAACGATCAATGGGCCTAATAAATGCCCAAAAAGTTGACATATTTATCTTCTTTGTAAAAAATAATTAAATAGATCATTTAAAATTTCTTTATAAAAGATCATAACGGTAACGATCATTGGGCCTAATAAATGCTTAAAAGTTGACATAATTATCTTCTTTCTAAAAGATAATTTAATAGATCATTGAAAATTTCTTTATAAAAGATTATAACGGTAACGATCAATGGGCCTAATAAATGCCCAAAAAGTTGACATATTTATCTTCTTTATAAAAAATAATTAAATAGATCATTTAAAATTTCTTTATAAAAGATCATAACGGTAACGATCATTGGGCCTAAGAAATGCCAAAAAAGTTGACATAATTATCTTTTTTGTAGAAGATAATTTAATAGATCATTTAAAATTTCTTTATAAAAGATCATAACGGTAACGATCATTGGGCCTAATAAATGCCAAAAAAGTTGACATAATTATCTTCTTCGTAAAAGATAATTTAATGGATCATTTAAAATTTCTTTATAAAAGATCATAATGGTAACGATCATTGGGCCTAATAAATGCAAAAATAGTTGCATAATAATCTTCTTTGTAAAAGATAATTTAACAGATCATTTAAAATTTCTTTATAAAAGATCATAACGGTAACGATCATTGGGCCTAATAAATGCTTAAAAGTTGACATAATTATCTTCTTTCTAAATGATAATTTAATAGATCAATGGAAATTTCTTTGTAAAAGATCATAACGGTAACGATCATTGGGCCTAATAAATGCCAAAAAAGTTGACATAATTATCTTCTTTGTAAAAGATAATTTAATAGATCGTTTAAAATTTGTTTATTAAAAGATCATAACGGTAACGATCATTGGGCCTAATAAATGCTTAAAAGTTGACATAATTATCTTCTTTCTAAAAGATAATTTAATAGATCATTGAAAATTTCTTTATAAAAGATCATAACGGTAACGATCAATGGGCCTAATAAATGCCCAAAAAGTTGACATATTTATCTTCTTTGTAAAAAATAATAAAAATAGATCATTTAAAATTTCTTTATAAAAGATCATAACGGTAACGATCATTGGGCCTAATAAATGCCAAAAAAGTTGACATAATTATCTTTTTTGTAAAAGATAATTTAATAGATCATTGAAAATTTCTTTATAAAATATCATAACGGTAACGATCAATGGGCCTAATAAATGCCCAAAAAGTTGACATATTTATCTTCTTTGTAAAAAATAATTAAATAGATCATTTAAAATTTCTTTATAAAAGATCATAACGGTAACGATCATTGGGCCTAATAAATGCTTAAAAGTTGACATAATTATCTTCTTTCTAAAAGATAATTTAATAGATCATTGAAAATTTCTTTATAAAAGATCATAACGGTAACGATCAATGGGCCTAATAAATGCCCAAAAAGTTGACATATTTATCTTCTTTATAAAAAATAATTAAATAGATCATTTAAAATTTCTTTATAAAAGATCATAACGGTAACGATCATTGGGCCTAATAAATGCCAAAAAAGTTGACATAATTATCTTTTTTGTAAAAGATAATTTAATAGATCATTTAAAATTTCTTTATAAAAGATCATAACGGTAACGATCATTGGGCCTAATAAATGCCAATAAAGTTGACATAATTATCTTCTTCGTAAAAGATAATTTAATGGATCATTTAAAATTTCTTTATAAAAGATCATAATGGTAACGATCATTGGGCCTAATAAATGCAAAAAAAGTTGACATAATAATCTTCTTTGTAAAAGATAATTTAACAGATCATTTAAAATTTCTTTATAAAAGATCATAACGGTAACGATCATTGGGCCTAATAAATGCTTAAAAGTTGACATAATTATCTTCTTTCTAAAAGATAATTTAATAGATCATTGAAAATTTCTTTATAAAAGATCATAACGGTAACGATCAATGGGCATAATAAATGCCCAAAAAGTTGACATATTTATCTTCTTTGTAAAAAATAATTAAATGGTTCATTTAAAATTTCTTTATAAAAGATCATAACGGTAACGATCATTGGGCCTAATAAATGCCAAAAAAGTTGACATAATTATCTTTTTTGTAAAAGATAATTTAATAGATCATTTAAAATTTCTTTATAAAAGATCATAACGGTAACGATCATTGGGCCTAAGAAATGCCAATAAAGTTGACATAATTATCTTCTTCGTAAAAGATAATTTAATGGATCATTTAAAATTTCTTTATAAAAGATCATAATGGTAACGATCATTGGGCCTAATAAATGCAAAAAAAGTTGACATAATAATCTTCTTTGTAAAAGATAATTTAACAGATCATTTAAAATTTCTTTATAAAAGATCATAACGGTAACGATCATTGGGCCTAATAAATGCTTAAAAGTTGACATAATTATCTTCTTTCTAAAAGATAATTTAATAGATCATTGAAAATTTCTTTATAAAAGATCATAACGGTAACGATCAATGGGCCTAATAAATGCCCAAAAAGTTGACATATTTATCTTCTTTGTAAAAAATAATTAAATAGATCATTTAAAATTTCTTTATAAAAGATCATAACGGTAACGATCATTGGGCCTAAGAAATGCCAAAAAAGTTGACATAATTATCTTTTTTGTAAAAGATAATTTAATAGATCATTTAAAATTTCTTTATAAAAGATCATAACGGTAACGATCATTGGGCCTAATAAATGCCAAAAAAGTTGACATAATTATCTTCTTCGTAAAAGATAATTTAATGGATCATTTAAAATTTCTTTATAAAAGAGCATAATGGTAACGATCATTGGGCCTAATAAATGCAAAAATAGTTGCATAATAATCTTCTTTGTAAAAGATAATTTAACAGATCATTTAAAATTTCTTTATAAAAGATCATAACGGTAACGATCATTGGGCCTAATAAATGCTTAAAAGTTGACATAATTATCTTCTTTCTAAATGATAATTTAATAGATCATTGGAAATTTCTTTGTAAAAGATCATAACGGTAACGATCATTGGGCCTAATAAATGCCAAAAAAGTTGACATAATTATCTTCTTTGTAAAAGATAATTTAATAGATCGTTTAAAATTTGTTTATTAAAAGATCATAACGGTAACGATCATTGGGCCTAATAAATGCTTAAAAGTTGACATAATTATCTTCTTTCTAAAAGATAATTTAATAGATCATTGAAAATTTCTTTATAAAAGATCATAACGGTAACGATCAATGGGCCTAATAAATGCCCAAAAAGTTGACATATTTATCTTCTTTGTAAAAAATAATAAAAATAGATCATTTAAAATTTCTTTATAAAAGATCATAACGGTAACGATCATTGGGCCTAAGAAATGCCAAAAAAGTTGACATAATTATCTTTTTTGTAAAAGATAATTTAATAGATCATTTAAAATTTCTTTATAAAAGATCATAACGGTAACGATCATTGGGCCTAATAAATGCCAAAAAAGTTGACATAATTATCTTCTTCGTAAAAGATAATTTAATGGATCATTTAAAATTTCTTTATAAAAGATCATAATGGTAACGATCATTGGGCCTAATAAATGCAAAAATAGTTGCATAATAATCTTCTTTGTAAAAGATAATTTAACAGATCATTTAAAATTTCTTTATAAAAGATCATAACGGTAACGATCATTGGGCCTTATAAATGCTTAAAAGTTGACATAATTATCTTCTTTCTAAAAGATAATTTAATAGATCATTGAAAATTTCTTTATAAAAGATCATAACGGTAACGATCAATGGGCCTAATAAATGCCCAAAAAGTTGACATATTTATCTTCTTTGTAAAAAATAATTAAATAGATCATTTAAAATTTCTTTATAAAAGATCATAACGGTAACGATCATTGGGCCTAAGAAATGCCAAAAAAGTTGACATAATTATCTTTTTTGTAAAAGATAATTTAATAGATCATTTAAAATTTCTTTATAAAAGATCATAACGGTAACGATCATTGGGCCTAATAAATGCCAAAAAAGTTGACATAATTATCTTCTTCGTAAAAGATAATTTAATGGATCATTTAAAATTTCTTTATAAAAGATCATAATGGTAACGATCATTGGGCCTAATAAATGCAAAAAAAGTTGACATAATAATCTTCTTTGTAAAAGATAATTTAACAGATCATTTAAAATTTCTTTATAAAAGATCATAATGGTAACGATCATTGGGCCTAATAAATGCAAAAAAAGTTGACATAATAATCTTCTTTGTAAAAGATAATTTAATAGATCATTTAAAATTTTTTTATAAAAGATCATAACGGTAACGATCAATGGGCCTAATAAATGCCCAAAAAGTTGACATATTTATCTTCTTTGTAAAAAATAATTAAATAGATCATTTAAAATTTCTTTATAAAAGATCATAACGGTAACGATCATTGGGCCTAATAAATGCTTAAAAGTTGACATAATTAGCTTCTTTCTAAAAGATAATTTAATAGATCATTGAAAATTTCTTTATAAAAGATCATAACGGTAACGATCAATGGGCCTAATAAATGCCCAAAAAGTTGACATATTTATCTTCTTTATAAAAAATAATTAAATAGATCATTTAAAATTTCTTTATAAAAGATCATAACGGTAACGATCATTGGGCCTAATAAATGCCAAAAAAGTTGACATAATTATCTTTTTTGTAAAAGATAATTTAATAGATCATTTAAAATTTCTTTATAAAAGATCATAACGGTAACGATCATTGGGCCTAATAAATGCCAATAAAGTTGACATAATTATCTTCTTCGTAAAAGATAATTTAATGGATCATTTAAAATTTCTTTATAAAAGATCATAATGGTAACGATCATTGGGCCTAATAAATGCAAAAAAAGTTGACATAATAATCTTCTTTGTAAAAGATAATTTAACAGATCATTTAAAATTTCTTTATAAAAGATCATAAGGGTAACGATCATTGGGCCTAATAAATGCTTAAAAGTTGAGATAATTATCTTCTTTCTAAAAGATAATTTAATAGATCATTGAAAATTTCTTTATAAAAGATCATAACGGTAACGATCATTGGGCCTAATAAATGCTTAAAAGTTGACATAATTATCTTCTTTCTAAAAGATAATTTAATAGATCATTGAAAATTTCTTTATAAAAGATCATAACGGTAACGATCAATGGGCCTAATAAATGCCCAAAAAGTTGACATATTTATCTTCTTTGTAAAAAATAATTAAATAGATCATTTAAAATTTCTTTATAAAAGATCATAACGGTAACGATCATTGGGCCTAATAAATGCTTAAAAGTTGACATAATTATCTTCTTTCTAAAAGATAATTTAATAGATCATTGAAAATTTCTTTATAAAAGATCATAACGGTAACGATCAATGGGCCTAATAAATGCCCAAAAAGTTGACATATTTATCTTCTTTATAAAAAATAATTAAATAGATCATTTAAAATTTCTTTATAAAAGATCATAACGGTAACGATCATTGGGCCTAATAAATGCCAAAAAAGTTGACATAATTATCTTTTTTGTAAAAGATAATTTAATAGATCATTTAAAATTTCTTTATAAAAGATCATAACGGTAACGATCATTGGGCCTAATAAATGCCAATAAAGTTGACATAATTATCTTCTTCGTAAAAGATAATTTAATGGATCATTTAAAATTTCTTTATAAAAGATCATAATGGTAACGATCATTGGGCCTAATAAATGCAAAAAAAGTTGACATAATAATCTTCTTTGTAAAAGATAATTTAACAGATCATTTAAAATTTCTTTATAAAAGATCATAACGGTAACGATCATTGGGCCTAATAAATGCTTAAAAGTTGACATAATTATCTTCTTTCTAAAAGATAATTTAATAGATCATTGAAAATTTCTTTATAAAAGATCATAACGGTAACGATCAATGGGCATAATAAATGCCCAAAAAGTTGACATATTTATCTTCTTTGTAAAAAATAATTAAATAGTTCATTTAAAATTTCTTTATTAAAGATCATAACGGTAACGATCATTGGGCCTAATAAATGCCAAAAAAGTTGACATAATTATCTTTTTTGTAAAAGATAATTTAATAGATCATTTAAAATTTCTTTATAAAAGATCATAACGGTAACGATCATTGGGCCTAATAAATGCCAATAAAGTTGACATAATTATCTTCTTCGTAAAAGATAATTTAATGGATCATTTAAAATTTCTTTATAAAAGATCATAATGGTAACGATCATTGGGCCTAATAAATGCAAAAAAAGTTGACATAATAATCTTCTTTGTAAAAGATAATTTAACAGATCATTTAAAATTTCTTTATAAAAGATCATAACGGTAACGATCATTGGGCCTAATAAATGCTTAAAAGTTGACATAATTATCTTCTTTCTAAAAGATAATTTAATAGATCATTGAAAATTTCTTTATAAAAGATCATAACGGTAACGATCAATGGGCCTAATAAATGCCCAAAAAGTTGACATATTTATCTTCTTTGTAAAAAATAATTAAATAGATCATTTAAAATTTCTTTATAAAAGATCATAACGGTAACGATCATTGGGCCTAAGAAATGCCAAAAAAGTTGACATAATTATCTTTTTTGTAAAAGATAATTTAATAGATCATTTAAAATTTCTTTATAAAAGATCATAACGGTAACGATCATTGGGCCTAATAAATGCCAAAAAAGTTGACATAATTATCTTCTTCGTAAAAGATAATTTAATGGATCATTTAAAATTTCTTTATAAAAGATCATAATGGTAACGATCATTGGGCCTAATAAATGCAAAAATAGTTGCATAATAATCTTCTTTGTAAAAGATAATTTAACAGATCATTTAAAATTTCTTTATAAAAGATCATAACGGTAACGATCATTGGGCCTAATAAATGCTTAAAAGTTGACATAATTATCTTCTTTCTAAATGATAATTTAATAGATCATTGGAAATTTCTTTGTAAAAGATCATAACGGTAACGATCATTGGGCCTATTAAATGCCAAAAAAGTTGACATAATTATCTTCTTTGTAAAAGATAATTTAATAGATCGTTTAAAATTTGTTTATTAAAAGATCATAACGGTAACGATCATTGGGCCTAATAAATGCTTAAAAGTTGACATAATTATCTTCTTTCTAAAAGATAATTTAATAGATCATTGAAAATTTCTTTATAAAAGATCATAACGGTAACGATCAATGGGCCTAATAAATGCCCAAAAAGTTGACATATTTATCTTCTTTGTAAAAAATAATAAAAATAGATCATTTAAAATTTCTTTATAAAAGATCATAACGGTAACGATCATTGGGCCTAATAAATGCCAAAAAAGTTGACATAATTATCTTTTTTGTAAAAGATAATTTAATAGATCATTTAAAATTTCTTTATAAAAGATCATAACGGTAACGATCATTGGGCCTAATAAATGCCAATAAAGTTGACATAATTATCTTCTTCGTAAAAGATAATTTAATGGATCATTTAAAATTTCTTTATAAAAGATCATAATGGTAACGATCATTGGGCCTAATAAATGCAAAAAAAGTTGACATAATAATCTTCTTTGTAAAAGATAATTTAACAGATCATTTAAAATTTCTTTATAAAAGATCATAACGGTAACGATCATTGGGCCTAATAAATGCTTAAAAGTTGACATAATTATCTTCTTTCTAAAAGATAATTTAATAGATCATTGAAAATTTCTTTATAAAAGATCATAACGGTAACGATCAATGGGCCTAATAAATGCCCAAAAAGTTGACATATTTATCTTCTTTGTAAAAAATAATTAAATAGATCATTTAAAATTTATTTATAAAAGATCATAACGGTAACGATCATTGGGCCTAAGAAATGCCAAAAAAGTTGACATAATTATCTTTTTTGTAAAAGATAATTTAATAGATCATTTAAAATTTCTTTATAAAAGATCATAACGGTAACGATCAATGGGCCTAATAAATGCCAAAAAAGTTGACATAATTATCTTCTTCGTAAAAGATAATTTAATGGATCATTTAAAATTTCTTTATAAAAGATCATAATGGTAACGATCATTGGGCCTAATAAATGCAAAAATAGTTGCATAATAATCTTCTTTGTAAAAGATAATTTAACAGATCATTTAAAATTTCTTTATAAAAGATCATAACGGTAACGATCATTGGGCCTAATAAATGCTTAAAAGTTGACATAATTATCTTCTTTCTAAATGATAATTTAATAGATCATTGGAAATTTCTTTGTAAAAGATCATAACGGTAACGATCATTGGGCCTAATAAATGCCAAAAAAGTTGACATAATTATCTTCTTTGTAAAAGATAATTTAATAGATCGTTTAAAATTTGTTTATTAAAAGATCATAACGGTAACGATCATTGGGCCTAATAAATGCTTAAAAGTTGACATAATTATCTTCTTTCTAAAAGATAATTTAATAGATCATTGAAAATTTCTTTATAAAAGATCATAACGGTAACGATCAATGGGCCTAATAAATGCCCAAAAAGTTGACATATTTATCTTCTTTGTAAAAAATAATTAAATAGATCATTTAAAATTTCTTTATAAAAGATCATAACGGTAACGATCATTGGGCCTAATAAATGCCAAAAAAGTTGACATAATTATCTTTTTTGTAAAAGATAATTTAATGGATCATTTAAAATTTCTTTATAAAAGATCATAACGGTAACGATCATTGGGCCTAATAAATGCCAATAAAGTTGACATAATTATCTTCTTCGTAAAAGATAATTTAATGGATCATTTAAAATTTCTTTATAAAAGATCATAATGGTAACGATCATTGGGCCTAATAAATGCAAAAAAAGTTGACATAATAATCTTCCTTGTAAAAGATAATTTAACAGATCATTTAAAATTTCTTTATAAAAGATCATAACGGTAACGATCATTGGGCCTAATAAATGCTTAAAAGTTGACATAATTATCTTCTTTCTAAAAGATAATTTAATAGATCATTGAAAATTTCTTTATAAAAGATCATAACGGTAACGATCAATGGGCCTAATAAATGCCCAAAAAGTTGACATATTTATCTTCTTTGTAAAAAATAATTAAATAGATCATTTAAAATTTCTTTATAAAAGATCATAACGGTAACGATCATTGGGCCTAAGAAATGCCAAAAAAGTTGACATAATTATCTTTTTTGTAAAAGATAATTTAATAGATCATTTAAAATTTCTTTATAAAAGATCATAACGGTAACGATCATTGGGCCTAATAAATGCCAAAAAAGTTGACATAATTATCTTCTTCGTAAAAGATAATTTAATGGATCATTTAAAATTTCTTTATAAAAGATCATAATGGTAACGATCATTGGGCCTAATAAATGCAAAAAAAGTTGACATAATAATCTTCTTTGTAAAAGATAATTTAACAGATCATTTAAAATTTCTTTATAAAAGATCATAATGGTAACGATCATTGGGCCTAATAAATGCAAAAAAAGTTGACATAATAATCTTCTTTGTAAAAGATAATTTAACAGATCATTTAAAATTTCTTTATAAAAGATCATAACGGTAACGATCATTGGGCCTAATAAATGCTTAAAAGTTGACATAATTATCTTCTTTCTAAAAGATAATTTAATAGATCATTGAAAATTTCTTTATAAAAGATCATAACGGTAACGATCAATGGGCCTAATAAATGCTTAAAAGTTGACATAATTATCTTCTTTCTAAAAGATAATTTAATAGATCATTGAAAATTTCTTTATAAAAGATCATAACGGTAACGATCAATGGGCCTAATAAATGCCCAAAAAGTTGACATATTTATCTTCTTTGTAAAAAATAATAAAAATAGATCATTTAAAATTTCTTTATAAAAGATCATAACGGTAACGATCATTGGGCCTAATAAATGCCAAAAAAGTTGACATAATTATCTTTTTTGTAAAAGATAATTTAATAGATCATTTAAAATTTCTTTATAAAAGATCATAACGGTAACGATCATTGGGCCTAATAAATGCCAATAAAGTTGACATAATTATCTTCTTCGTAAAAGATAATTTAATGGATCATTTAAAATTTCTTTATAAAAGATCATAATGGTAACGATCATTGGGCCTAATAAATGCAAAAAAAGTTGACATAATAATCTTCTTTGTAAAAGATAATTTAACAGATCATTTAAAATTTCTTTATAAAAGATCATAACGGTAACGATCATTGGGCCTAATAAATGCTTAAAAGTTGACATAATTATCTTCTTTCTAAAAGATAATTTAATAGATCATTGAAAATTTCTTTATAAAAGATCATAACGGTAACGATCAATGGGCCTAATAAATGCCCAAAAAGTTGACATATTTATCTTCTTTGTAAAAAATAATTAAATAGATCATTTAAAATTTATTTATAAAAGATCATAACGGTAACGATCATTGGGCCTAAGAAATGCCAAAAAAGTTGACATAATTATCTTTTTTGTAAAAGATAATTTAATAGATCATTTAAAATTTCTTTATAAAAGATCATAACGGTAACGATCAATGGGCCTAATAAATGCCAAAAAAGTTGACATAATTATCTTCTTCGTAAAAGATAATTTAATGGATCATTTAAAATTTCTTTATAAAAGATCATAATGGTAACGATCATTGGGCCTAATAAATGCAAAAATAGTTGCATAATAATCTTCTTTGTAAAAGATAATTTAACAGATCATTTAAAATTTCTTTATAAAAGATCATAACGGTAACGATCATTGGGCCTAATAAATGCTTAAAAGTTGACATAATTATCTTCTTTCTAAATGATAATTTAATAGATCATTGGAAATTTCTTTGTAAAAGATCATAACGGTAACGATCATTGGGCCTAATAAATGCCAAAAAAGTTGACATAATTATCTTCTTTGTAAAAGATAATTTAATAGATCGTTTAAAATTTGTTTATTAAAAGATCATAACGGTAACGATCATTGGGCCTAATAAATGCTTAAAAGTTGACATAATTATCTTCTTTCTAAAAGATAATTTAATAGATCATTGAAAATTTCTTTATAAAAGATCATAACGGTAACGATCAATGGGCCTAATAAATGCCCAAAAAGTTGACATATTTATCTTCTTTGTAAAAAATAATTAAATAGATCATTTAAAATTTCTTTATAAAAGATCATAACGGTAACGATCATTGGGCCTAATAAATGCCAAAAAAGTTGACATAATTATCTTTTTTGTAAAAGATAATTTAATGGATCATTTAAAATTTCTTTATAAAAGATCATAACGGTAACGATCATTGGGCCTAATAAATGCCAATAAAGTTGACATAATTATCTTCTTCGTAAAAGATAATTTAATGGATCATTTAAAATTTCTTTATAAAAGATCATAATGGTAACGATCATTGGGCCTAATAAATGCAAAAAAAGTTGACATAATAATCTTCCTTGTAAAAGATAATTTAACAGATCATTTAAAATTTCTTTATAAAAGATCATAACGGTAACGATCATTGGGCCTAATAAATGCTTAAAAGTTGACATAATTATCTTCTTTCTAAAAGATAATTTAATAGATCATTGAAAATTTCTTTATAAAAGATCATAACGGTAACGATCAATGGGCCTAATAAATGCCCAAAAAGTTGACATATTTATCTTCTTTGTAAAAAATAATTAAATAGATCATTTAAAATTTCTTTATAAAAGATCATAACGGTAACGATCATTGGGCCTAAGAAATGCCAAAAAAGTTGACATAATTATCTTTTTTGTAAAAGATAATTTAATAGATCATTTAAAATTTCTTTATAAAAGATCATAACGGTAACGATCATTGGGCCTAATAAATGCCAAAAAAGTTGACATAATTATCTTCTTCGTAAAAGATAATTTAATGGATCATTTAAAATTTCTTTATAAAAGATCATAATGGTAACGATCATTGGGCCTAATAAATGCAAAAAAAGTTGACATAATAATCTTCTTTGTAAAAGATAATTTAACAGATCATTTAAAATTTCTTTATAAAAGATCATAATGGTAACGATCATTGGGCCTAATAAATGCAAAAAAAGTTGACATAATAATCTTCTTTGTAAAAGATAATTTAACAGATCATTTAAAATTTCTTTATAAAAGATCATAACGGTAACGATCATTGGGCCTAATAAATGCTTAAAAGTTGACATAATTATCTTCTTTCTAAAAGATAATTTAATAGATCATTGAAAATTTCTTTATAAAAGATCATAACGGTAACGATCAATGGGCCTAATAAATGCCCAAAAAGTTGACATATTTATCTTCTTTGTAAAAAATAATTAAATAGATCATTTAAAATTTCTTTATAAAAGATCATAACGGTAACGATCATTGGGCCTAATAAATGCTTAAAAGTTGACATAATTATCTTCTTTTTAAAAGATAATTTAATAGATCATTGAAAATTTCTTTATAAAAGATCATAACGGTAACGATCAATGGGCCTAATAAATGCCCAAAAAGTTGACATATTTATCTTCTTTATAAAAAATAATTAAATAGATCATTTAATATTTCTTTATAAAAGATCATAACGGTAACGATCATTGGGCCTAATAAATGCCAAAAAAGTTGACATAATTATCTTTTTTGTAAAAGATAATTTAATAGATCATTTAAAATTTCTTTATAAAAGATCATAACGGTAACGATCATTGGGCCTAATAAATGCCAATAAAGTTGACATAATTATCTTCTTCGTAAAAGATAATTTAATGGATCATTTAAAATTTCTTTATAAAAGATCATAATGGTAACGATCATTGGGCCTAATAAATGCAAAAAAAGTTGACATAATAATCTTCTTTGTAAAAGATAATTTAACAGATCATTTAAAATTTCTTTATAAAAGATCATAAGGGTAACGATCATTGGGCCTAATAAATGCTTAAAAGTTGACATAATTATCTTCTTTCTAAAAGATAATTTAATAGATCATTGAAAATTTCTTTATAAAAGATCATAACGGTAACGATCATTGGGCCTAATAAATGCTTAAAAGTTGACATAATTATCTTCTTTCTAAAAGATAACTTAATAGATCATTGAAAATTTCTTTATAAAAGATCATAACGGTAACGATCAATGGGCCTAATAAATGCCCAAAAAGTTGACATATTTATCTTCTTTGTAAAAAATAATTAAATAGATCATTTAAAATTTCTTTATAAAAGATCATAACGGTAACGATCATTGGGCCTAATAAATGCTTAAAAGTTGACATAATCATCTTCTTTCTAAAAGATAATTTAATAGATCATTGAAAATTTCTTTATAAAAGATCATAACGGTAACGATCAATGGGCCTAATAAATGCCCAAAAAGTTGACATATTTATCTTCTTTATAAAAAATAATTAAATAGATCATTTAAAATTTCTTTATAAAAGATCATAACGGTAACGATCATTGGGCCTAATAAATGCCAAAAAAGTTGACATAATTATCTTTTTTGTAAAAGATAATTTAATAGATCATTTAAAATTTCTTTATAAAAGATCATAACGGTAACGATCATTGGGCCTAATAAATGCCAATAAAGTTGACATAATTATCTTCTTCGTAAAAGATAATTTAATGGATCATTTAAAATTTCTTTATAAAAGATCATAATGGTAACGATCATTGGGCCTAATAAATGCAAAAAAAGTTGACATAATAATCTTCTTTGTAAAAGATAATTTAACAGATCATTTAAAATTTCTTTATAAAAGATCATAACGGTAACGATCATTGGGCCTAATAAATGCTTAAAAGTTGACATAATTATCTTCTTTCTAAAAGATAACTTAATAGATCATTGAAAATTTCTTTATAAAAGATCATAACGGTAACGATCAATGGGCCTAATAAATGCCCAAAAAGTTGACATATTTATCTTCTTTGTAAAAAATAATTAAATAGATCATTTAAAATTTCTTTATAAAAGATCATAACGGTAACGATCATTGGGCCTAATAAATGCTTAAAAGTTGACATAATCATCTTCTTTCTAAAAGATAATTTAATAGATCATTGAAAATTTCTTTATAAAAGATCATAACGGTAACGATCAATGGGCCTAATAAATGCCCAAAAAGTTGACATATTTATCTTCTTTATAAAAAATAATTAAATAGATCATTTAAAATTTCTTTATAAAAGATCATAACGGTAACGATCATTGGGCCTAATAAATGCCAAAAAAGTTGACATAATTATCTTTTTTGTAAAAGATAATTTAATAGATCATTTAAAATTTCTTTATAAAAGATCATAACGGTAACGATCATTGGGCCTAATAAATGCCAATAAAGTTGACATAATTATCTTCTTCGTAAAAGATAATTTAATGGATCATTTAAAATTTCTTTATAAAAGATCATAATGGTAACGATCATTGGGCCTAATAAATGCAAAAAAAGTTGACATAATAATCTTCTTTGTAAAAGATAATTTAACAGATCATTTAAAATTTCTTTATAAAAGATCATAACGGTAACGATCATTGGGCCTAATAAATGCTTAAAAGTTGACATAATTATCTTCTTTCTAAAAGATAATTTAATAGATCATTGA
The DNA here is from genome assembly GCA_037954015.1 of Psophocarpus tetragonolobus. Lineage (NCBI taxonomy): Eukaryota > Viridiplantae > Streptophyta > Magnoliopsida > Fabales > Fabaceae > Psophocarpus > Psophocarpus tetragonolobus. The sequence continues at coordinate 43,691,557 of CM075688.1, read as the reverse complement.
AAATTTCTTTATAAAAGATCATAACGGTAACGATCAATGGGCATAATAAATGCCCAAAAAGTTGACATATTTATCTTCTTTGTAAAAAATAATTAAATAGTTCATTTAAAATTTCTTTATAAAAGATCATAACGGTAACGATCATTGGGCCTAATAAATGCCAAAAAAGTTGACATAATTATCTTTTTTGTAAAAGATAATTTAATAGATCATTTAAAATTTCTTTATAAAAGATCATAACGGTAACGATCATTGGGCCTAATAAATGCCAATAAAGTTGACATAATTATCTTCTTCGTAAAAGATAATTTAATGGATCATTTAAAATTTCTTTATAAAAGATCATAATGGTAACGATCATTGGGCCTAATAAATGCAAAAAAAGTTGACATAATAATCTTCTTTGTAAAAGATAATTTAACAGATCATTTAAAATTTCTTTATAAAAGATCATAATGGTAACGATCATTGGGCCTAATAAATGCAAAAAAAGTTGACATAATAATCTTCTTTGTAAAAGATAATTTAACAGATCATTTAAAATTTCTTTATAAAAGATCATAACGGTAACGATCATTGGGCCTAATAAATGCTTAAAAGTTGACATAATTATCTTCTTTCTAAAAGATAATTTAATAGATCATTGAAAATTTCTTTATAAAAGATCATAACGGTAACGATCAATGGGCCTAATAAATGCCCAAAAAGTTGACATATTTATCTTCTTTGTAAAAAATAATTAAATAGATCATTTAAAATTTCTTTATAAAAGATCATAACGGTAACGATCATTGGGCCTAATAAATGCTTAAAAGTTGACATAATTATCTTCTTTTTAAAAGATAATTTAATAGATCATTGAAAATTTCTTTATAAAAGATCATAACGGTAACGATCAATGGGCCTAATAAATGCCCAAAAAGTTGACATATTTATCTTCTTTATAAAAAATAATTAAATAGATCATTTAATATTTCTTTATAAAAGATCATAACGGTAACGATCATTGGGCCTAATAAATGCCAAAAAAGTTGACATAATTATCTTTTTTGTAAAAGATAATTTAATAGATCATTTAAAATTTCTTTATAAAAGATCATAACGGTAACGATCATTGGGCCTAATAAATGCCAATAAAGTTGACATAATTATCTTCTTCGTAAAAGATAATTTAATGGATCATTTAAAATTTCTTTATAAAAGATCATAATGGTAACGATCATTGGGCCTAATAAATGCAAAAAAAGTTGACATAATAATCTTCTTTGTAAAAGATAATTTAACAGATCATTTAAAATTTCTTTATAAAAGATCATAAGGGTAACGATCATTGGGCCTAATAAATGCTTAAAAGTTGACATAATTATCTTCTTTCTAAAAGATAATTTAATAGATCATTGAAAATTTCTTTATAAAAGATCATAACGGTAACGATCATTGGGCCTAATAAATGCTTAAAAGTTGACATAATTATCTTCTTTCTAAAAGATAACTTAATAGATCATTGAAAATTTCTTTATAAAAGATCATAACGGTAACGATCAATGGGCCTAATAAATGCCCAAAAAGTTGACATATTTATCTTCTTTGTAAAAAATAATTAAATAGATCATTTAAAATTTCTTTATAAAAGATCATAACGGTAACGATCATTGGGCCTAATAAATGCTTAAAAGTTGACATAATCATCTTCTTTCTAAAAGATAATTTAATAGATCATTGAAAATTTCTTTATAAAAGATCATAACGGTAACGATCAATGGGCCTAATAAATGCCCAAAAAGTTGACATATTTATCTTCTTTATAAAAAATAATTAAATAGATCATTTAAAATTTCTTTATAAAAGATCATAACGGTAACGATCATTGGGCCTAATAAATGCCAAAAAAGTTGACATAATTATCTTTTTTGTAAAAGATAATTTAATAGATCATTTAAAATTTCTTTATAAAAGATCATAACGGTAACGATCATTGGGCCTAATAAATGCCAATAAAGTTGACATAATTATCTTCTTCGTAAAAGATAATTTAATGGATCATTTAAAATTTCTTTATAAAAGATCATAATGGTAACGATCATTGGGCCTAATAAATGCAAAAAAAGTTGACATAATAATCTTCTTTGTAAAAGATAATTTAACAGATCATTTAAAATTTCTTTATAAAAGATCATAACGGTAACGATCATTGGGCCTAATAAATGCTTAAAAGTTGACATAATTATCTTCTTTCTAAAAGATAACTTAATAGATCATTGAAAATTTCTTTATAAAAGATCATAACGGTAACGATCAATGGGCCTAATAAATGCCCAAAAAGTTGACATATTTATCTTCTTTGTAAAAAATAATTAAATAGATCATTTAAAATTTCTTTATAAAAGATCATAACGGTAACGATCATTGGGCCTAATAAATGCTTAAAAGTTGACATAATCATCTTCTTTCTAAAAGATAATTTAATAGATCATTGAAAATTTCTTTATAAAAGATCATAACGGTAACGATCAATGGGCCTAATAAATGCCCAAAAAGTTGACATATTTATCTTCTTTATAAAAAATAATTAAATAGATCATTTAAAATTTCTTTATAAAAGATCATAACGGTAACGATCATTGGGCCTAATAAATGCCAAAAAAGTTGACATAATTATCTTTTTTGTAAAAGATAATTTAATAGATCATTTAAAATTTCTTTATAAAAGATCATAACGGTAACGATCATTGGGCCTAATAAATGCCAATAAAGTTGACATAATTATCTTCTTCGTAAAAGATAATTTAATGGATCATTTAAAATTTCTTTATAAAAGATCATAATGGTAACGATCATTGGGCCTAATAAATGCAAAAAAAGTTGACATAATAATCTTCTTTGTAAAAGATAATTTAACAGATCATTTAAAATTTCTTTATAAAAGATCATAACGGTAACGATCATTGGGCCTAATAAATGCTTAAAAGTTGACATAATTATCTTCTTTCTAAAAGATAATTTAATAGATCATTGAAAATTTCTTTATAAAAGATCATAACGGTAACGATCAATGGGCATAATAAATGCCCAAAAAGTTGACATATTTATCTTCTTTGTAAAAAATAATTAAATAGTTCATTTAAAATTTCTTTATAAAAGATCATAACGGTAACGATCATTGGGCCTAATAAATGCCAAAAAAGTTGACATAATTATCTTTTTTGTAAAAGATAATTTAATAGATCATTTAAAATTTCTTTATAAAAGATCATAACGGTAACGATCATTGGGCCTAATAAATGCCAATAAAGTTGACATAATTATCTTCTTCGTAAAAGATAATTTAATGGATCATTTAAAATTTCTTTATAAAAGATCATAATGGTAACGATCATTGGGCCTAATATATGCAAAAAAAGTTGACATAATAATCTTCTTTGTAAAAGATAATTTAACAGATCATTTAAAATTTCTTTATAAAAGATCATAACGGTAACGATCATTGGGCCTAATAAATGCTTAAAAGTTGACATAATTATCTTCTTTCTAAAAGATAATTTAATAGATCATTGAAAATTTCTTTATAAAAGATCATAACGGTAACGATCAATGGGCATAATAAATGCCCAAAAAGTTGACATATTTATCTTCTTTGTAAAAAATAATTAAATAGTTCATTTAAAATTTCTTTATAAAAGATCATAACGGTAACGATCATTGGGCCTAATAAATGCCAAAAAAGTTGACATAATTATCTTTTTTGTAAAAGATAATTTAATAGATCATTTAAAATTTCTTTATAAAAGATCATAACGGTAACGCTCATTGGGCCTAATAAATGCCAATAAAGTTGACATAATTATCTTCTTCGTAAAAGATAATTTAATGGATCATTTAAAATTTCTTTATAAAAGATCATAATGGTAACGATCATTGGGCCTAATAAATGCAAAAAAAGTTGACATAATAATCTTCTTTGTAAAAGATAATTTAACAGATCATTTAAAATTTCTTTATAAAAGATCATAACGGTAACGATCATTGGGCCTAATAAATGCTTAAAAGTTGACATAATTATCTTCTTTCTAAAAGATAATTTAATAGATCATTGAAAATTTCTTTATAAAAGATCATAACGGTAACGATCAATGGGCCTAATAAATGCCCAAAAAGTTGACATATTTATCTTCTTTGTAAAAAATAATTAAATAGATCATTTAAAATTTATTTATAAAAGATCATAACGGTAACGATCATTGGGCCTAAGAAATGCCAAAAAAGTTGACATAATTATCTTTTTTGTAAAAGATAATTTAATAGATCATTTAAAATTTCTTTATAAAAGATCATAACGGTAACGATCATTGGGCCTAATAAATGCCAAAAAAGTTGACATAATTATCTTCTTCGTAAAAGATAATTTAATGGATCATTTAAAATTTCTTTATAAAAGATCATAATGGTAACGATCATTGGGCCTAATAAATGCAAAAATAGTTGCATAATAATCTTCTTTGTAAAAGATAATTTAACAGATCATTTAAAATTTCTTTATAAAAGATCATAACGGTAACGATCATTGGGCCTAATAAATGCTTAAAAGTTGACATAATTATCTTCTTTCTAAATGATAATTTAATAGATCATTGGAAATTTCTTTGTAAAAGATCATAACGGTAACGATCATTGGGCCTAATAAATGCCAAAAAAGTTGACATAATTATCTTCTTTGTAAAAGATAATTTAATAGATCGTTTAAAATTTGTTTATTAAAAGATCATAACGGTAACGATCATTGGGCCTAATAAATGCTTAAAAGTTGACATAATTATCTTCTTTCTAAAAGATAATTTAATAGATCATTGAAAATTTCTTTATAAAAGATCATAACGGTAACGATCAATGGGCCTAATAAATGCCCAAAAAGTTGACATATTTATCTTCTTTGTAAAAAATAATTAAATAGATCATTTAAAATTTCTTTATAAAAGATCATAACGGTAACGATCATTGGGCCTAATAAATGCCAAAAAAGTTGACATAATTATCTTTTTTGTAAAAGATAATTTAATAGATCATTTAAAATTTCTTTATAAAAGATCATAACGGTAACGATCATTGGGCCTAATAAATGCCAATAAAGTTGACATAATTATCTTCTTCGTAAAAGATAATTTAATGGATCATTTAAAATTTCTTTATAAAAGATCATAATGGTAACGATCATTGGGCCTAATAAATGCAAAAAAAGTTGACATAATAATCTTCCTTGTAAAAGATAATTTAACAGATCATTTAAAATTTCTTTATAAAAGATCATAACGGTAACGATCATTGGGCCTAATAAATGCTTAAAAGTTGACATAATTATCTTCTTTCTAAAAGATAATTTAATAGATCATTGAAAATTTCTTTATAAAAGATCATAACGGTAACGATCAATGGGCCTAATAAATGCCCAAAAAGTTGACATATTTATCTTCTTTGTAAAAAATAATTAAATAGATCATTTAAAATTTCTTTATAAAAGATCATAACGGTAACGATCATTGGGCCTAAGAAATGCCAAAAAAGTTGACATAATTATCTTTTTTGTAAAAGATAATTTAATAGATCATTTAAAATTTCTTTATAAAAGATCATAACGGTAACGATCATTGGGCCTAATAAATGCCAAAAAAGTTGACATAATTATCTTCTTCGTAAAAGATAATTTAATGGATCATTTAAAATTTCTTTATAAAAGATCATAATGGTAACGATCATTGGGCCTAATAAATGCAAAAAAAGTTGACATAATAATCTTCTTTGTAAAAGATAATTTAACAGATCATTTAAAATTTCTTTATAAAAGATCATAATGGTAACGATCATTGGGCCTAATAAATGCAAAAAAAGTTGACATAATAATCTTCTTTGTAAAAGATAATTTAACAGATCATTTAAAATTTCTTTATAAAAGATCATAACGGTAACGATCATTGGGCCTAATAAATGCTTAAAAGTTGACATAATTATCTTCTTTCTAAAAGATAATTTAATAGATCATTGAAAATTTCTTTATAAAAGATCATAACGGTAACGATCAATGGGCCTAATAAATGCCCAAAAAGTTGACATATTTATCTTCTTTGTAAAAAATAATTAAATAGATCATTTAAAATTTCTTTATAAAAGATCATAACGGTAACGATCATTGGGCCTAATAAATGCTTAAAAGTTGACATAATTATCTTCTTTCTAAAAGATAATTTAATAGATCATTGAAAATTTCTTTATAAAAGATCATAACGGTAACGATCAATGGGCCTAATAAATGCCCAAAAAGTTGACATATTTATCTTCTTTGTAAAAAATAATTAAATAGATCATTTAAAATTTCTTTATAAAAGATCATAACGGTAACGATCATTGGGCCTAATAAATGCCAAAAAAGTTGACATAATTATCTTTTTTGTAAAAGATAATTTAATAGATCATTTAAAATTTCTTTATAAAAGATCATAACGGTAACGATCATTGGGCCTAATAAATGCCAATAAAGTTGACATAATTATCTTCTTCGTAAAAGATAATTTAATGGATCATTTAAAATTTCTTTATAAAAGATCATAATGGTAACGATCATTGGGCCTAATAAATGCAAAAAAAGTTGACATAATAATCTTCCTTGTAAAAGATAATTTAACAGATCATTTAAAATTTCTTTATAAAAGATCATAACGGTAACGATCATTGGGCCTAATAAATGCTTAAAAGTTGACATAATTATCTTCTTTCTAAAAGATAATTTAATAGATCATTGAAAATTTCTTTATAAAAGATCATAACGGTAACGATCAATGGGCCTAATAAATGCCCAAAAAGTTGACATATTTATCTTCTTTGTAAAAAATAATTAAATAGATCATTTAAAATTTCTTTATAAAAGATCATAACGGTAACGATCATTGGGCCTAAGAAATGCCAAAAAAGTTGACATAATTATCTTTTTTGTAAAAGATAATTTAATAGATCATTTAAAATTTCTTTATAAAAGATCATAACGGTAACGATCATTGGGCCTAATAAATGCCAAAAAAGTTGACATAATTATCTTCTTCGTAAAAGATAATTTAATGGATCATTTAAAATTTCTTTATAAAAGATCATAATGGTAACGATCATTGGGCCTAATAAATGCAAAAAAAGTTGACATAATAATCTTCTTTGTAAAAGATAATTTAACAGATCATTTAAAATTTCTTTATAAAAGATCATAATGGTAACGATCATTGGGCCTAATAAATGCAAAAAAAGTTGACATAATAATCTTCTTTGTAAAAGATAATTTAACAGATCATTTAAAATTTCTTTATAAAAGATCATAACGGTAACGATCATTGGGCCTAATAAATGCTTAAAAGTTGACATAATTATCTTCTTTCTAAAAGATAATTTAATAGATCATTGAAAATTTCTTTATAAAAGATCATAACGGTAACGATCAATGGGCCTAATAAATGCCCAAAAAGTTGACATATTTATCTTCTTTGTAAAAAATAATTAAATAGATCATTTAAAATTTCTTTATAAAAGATCATAACGGTAACGATCATTGGGCCTAATAAATGCTTAAAAGTTGACATAATTATCTTCTTTCTAAAAGATAATTTAATAGATCATTGAAAATTTCTTTATAAAAGATCATAACGGTAACGATCAATGGGCCTAATAAATGCCCAAAAAGTTGACATATTTATCTTCTTTGTAAAAAATAATTAAATAGATCATTTAAAATTTCTTTATAAAAGATCATAACGGTAACGATCATTGGGCCTAATAAATGCCAAAAAAGTTGACATAATTATCTTTTTTGTAAAAGATAATTTAATAGATCATTTAAAATTTCTTTATAAAAGATCATAACGGTAACGATCATTGGGCCTAATAAATGCCAATAAAGTTGACATAATTATCTTCTTCGTAAAAGATAATTTAATGGATCATTTAAAATTTCTTTATAAAAGATCATAATGGTAACGATCATTGGGCCTAATAAATGCAAAAAAAGTTGACATAATAATCTTCCTTGTAAAAGATAATTTAACAGATCATTTAAAATTTCTTTATAAAAGATCATAACGGTAACGATCATTGAGCCTAATAAATGCTTAAAAGTTGACATAATTATCTTCTTTCTAAAAGATAATTTAATAGATCATTGAAAATTTCTTTATAAAAGATCATAACGGTAACGATCAATGGGCCTAATAAATGCCCAAAAAGTTGACATATTTATCTTCTTTGTAAAAAATAATTAAATAGATCATTTAAAATTTCTTTATAAAAGATCATAACGGTAACGATCATTGGGCCTAAGAAATGCCAAAAAAGTTGACATAATTATCTTTTTTGTAAAAGATAATTTAATAGATCATTTAAAATTTCTTTATAAAAGATCATAACGGTAACGATCATTGGGCCTAATAAATGCCAAAAAAGTTGACATAATTATCTTCTTCGTAAAAGATAATTTAATGGATCATTTAAAATTTCTTTATAAAAGATCATAATGGTAACGATCATTGGGCCTAATAAATGCAAAAAAAGTTGACATAATAATCTTCTTTGTAAAAGATAATTTAACAGATCATTTAAAATTTCTTTATAAAAGATCATAATGGTAACGATCATTGGGCCTAATAAATGCAAAAAAAGTTGACATAATAATCTTCTTTGTAAAAGATAATTTAACAGATCATTTAAAATTTCTTTATAAAAGATCATAACGGTAACGATCATTGGGCCTAATAAATGCTTAAAAGTTGACATAATTATCTTCTTTCTAAAAGATAATTTAATAGATCATTGAAAATTTCTTTATAAAAGATCATAACGGTAACGATCAATGGGCCTAATAAATGCCCAAAAAGTTGACATATTTATCTTCTTTGTAAAAAATAATTAAATAGATCATTTAAAATTTCTTTATAAAAGATCATAACGGTAACGATCATTGGGCCTAATAAATGCTTAAAAGTTGACATAATTATCTTCTTTCTAAAAGATAATTTAATAGATCATTGAAAATTTCTTTATAAAAGATCATAACGGTAACGATCAATGGGCCTAATAAATGCCCAAAAAGTTGACATATTTATCTTCTTTATAAAAAATAATTAAATAGATCATTTAAAATTTCTTTATAAAAGATCATAACGGTAACGATCATTGGGCCTAATAAATGCCAAAAAAGTTGACATAATTATCTTTTTTGTAAAAGATAATTTAATAGATCATTTAAAATTTCTTTATAAAAGATCATAACGGTAACGATCATTGGGCCTAATAAATGCCAATAAAGTTGACATAATTATCTTCTTCGTAAAAGATAATTTAATGGATCATTTAAAATTTCTTTATAAAAGATCATAATGGTAACGATCATTGGGCCTAATAAATGCTTAAAAGTTGACATAATTATCTTCTTTCTAAAAGATAATTTAATAGATCATTGAAAATTTCTTTATAAAAGATCATAACGGTAACGATCAATGGGCATAATAAATGCCCAAAAAGTTGACATATTTATCTTCTTTGTAAAAAATAATTAAATAGTTCATTTAAAATTTCTTTATAAAAGATCATAACGGTAACGATCATTGGGCCTAATAAATGCCAAAAAAGTTGACATAATTATCTTTTTTGTAAAAGATAATTTAATAGATCATTTAAAATTTCTTTATAAAAGATCATAACGGTAACGATCATTGGGCCTAATAAATGCCAATAAAGTTGACATAATTATCTTCTTCGTAAAAGATAATTTAATGGATCATTTAAAATTTCTTTATAAAAGATCATAATGATAACGATCATTGGGCCTAATAAATGCAAAAAAAGTTGACATAATAATCTTCTTTGTAAAAGATAATTTAACAGATCATTTAAAATTTCTTTATAAAAGATCATAACGGTAACGATCATTGGGCCTAATAAATGCTTAAAAGTTGACATAATTATCTTCTTTCTAAAAGATAATTTAATAGATCATTGAAAATTTCTTTATAAAAGATCATAACGGTAACGATCAATGGGCCTAATAAATGCCCAAAAAGTTGACATATTTATCTTCTTTGTAAAAAATAATTAAATAGATCATTTAAAATTTATTTATAAAAGATCATAACGGTAACGATCATTGGGCCTAAGAAATGCCAAAAAAGTTGACATAATTATCTTTTTTGTAAAAGATAATTTAATAGATCATTTAAAATTTCTTTATAAAAGATCATAACGGTAACGATCATTGGGCCTAATAAATGCCAAAAAAGTTGACATAATTATCTTCTTCGTAAAAGATAATTTAATGGATCATTTAAAATTTCTTTATAAAAGATCATAATGGTAACGATCATTGGGCCTAATAAATGCAAAAAAAGTTGACATAATAATCTTCTTTGTAAAAGATAATTTAACAGATCATTTAAAATTTCTTTATAAAAGATCATAACGGTAACGATCATTGGGCCTAATAAATGCCAAAAAAGTTGACATAATTATCTTCTTTGTAAAAGATAATTTAATAGATCGTTTAAAATTCGTTTATTAAAAGATCATAACGGTAACGATCATTGGGCCTAATAAATGCTTAAAAGTTGACATAATTATCTTCTTTCTAAAAGATAATTTAATAGATCATTGAAAATTTCTTTATAAAAGATCATAACGGTAACTATCAATGGGCCTAATAAATGCCCAAAAAGTTGACATATTTATCTTCTTTGTAAAAAATAATTAAATAGATCATTTAAAATTTCTTTATAAAAGATCATAACGGTAACGATCATTGGGCCTAATAAATGCCAAAAAAGTTGACATAATTATCTTTTTTGTAAAAGATAATTTAATAGATCATTTAAAATTTCTTTATAAAAGATCATAACGGTAACGATCATTGGGCCTAATAAATGCCAAAAAAGTTGACATAATTATCTTTTTTGTAAAAGATAATTTAATAGATCATTTAAAATTTCTTTATAAAAGATCATAACGGTAACGATCATTGGGCCTAATAAATGCCAATAAAGTTGACATAATTATCTTCTTCGTAAAAGATAATTTAATGGATCATTTAAAATTTCTTTATAAAAGATCATAATGGTAACGATCATTGGGCCTAATAAATGCAAAAAAAGTTGACATAATAATCTTCTTTGTAAAAGATAATTTAACAGATCATTTAAAATTTCTTTATAAAAGATCATAACGGTAACGATCATTGGGCCTAATAAATGCTTAAAAGTTGACATAATTATCTTCTTTCTAAAAGATAATTTAATAGATCATTGAAAATTTCTTTATAAAAGATCATAACGGTAACGATCAATGGGCCTAATAAATGCCCAAAAAGTTGACATATTTATCTTCTTTGTAAAAAATAATTAAATAGATCATTTAAAATTTCTTTATAAAAGATCATAACGGTAACGATCATTGGGCCTAAGAAATGCCAAAAAAGTTGACATAATTATCTTTTTTGTAAAAGATAATTTAATAGATCATTTAAAATTTCTTTATAAAAGATCATAACGGTAACGATCATTGGGCCTAATAAATGCCAAAAAAGTTGACATAATTATCTTCTTCGTAAAAGATAATTTAATGGATCATTTAAAATTTCTTTATAAAAGATCATAATGGTAACGATCATTGGGCCTAATAAATGCAAAAAAAGTTGACATAATAATCTTCTTTGTAAAAGATAATTTAACAGATCATTTAAAATTTCTTTATAAAAGATCATAACGGTAACGATCATTGGGCCTAATAAATGCCAAAAAAGTTGACATAATTATCTTCTTTGTAAAAGATAATTTAATAGATCGTTTAAAATTCGTTTATTAAAAGATCATAACGGTAACGATCATTGCGCCTAATAAATGCTTAAAAGTTGACATAATTATCTTCTTTCTAAAAGATAATTTAATAGATCATTGAAAATTTCTTTATAAAAGATCATAACGGTAACTATCAATGGGCCTAATAAATGCCCAAAAAGTTGACATATTTATCTTCTTTGTAAAAAATAATTAAATAGATCATTTAAAATTTCTTTATAAAAGATCATAACGGTAACGATCATTGGGCCTAATAAATGCCAAAAAAGTTGACATAATTATCTTTTTTGTAAAAGATAATTTAATAGATCATTTAAAATTTCTTTATAAAAGATAATAACGGTAACGATCATTGGGCCTAATAAATGCCAAAAAAGTTGACATAATTATCTTTTTTGTAAAAGATAATTTAATACATCATTTAAAATTTCTTTATAAAAGATCATAACGGTAACGATCATTGGGCCTAATAAATGCCAAAAAAGTTGACATAATTATCTTCTTCGTAAAAGATAATTCAATGGATCATTTAAAATTTCTTTATAAAAGATCATAATGGTAATGATCATTGGGCCTAATAAATGCAAAAATAGTTGCATAATAATCTTCTTTGTAAAAGATAATTTAACAGATCATTTAAAATTTCTTTATAAAAGATCATAACGGTAACGATCATTGGGCCTAATAAATGCTTAAAAGTTGACATAATTATCTTCTTTCTAAAAGATAATTTAATAGATCATTGAAAATTTCTTTATAAAAGATCATAACGGTAACGATCAATGGGCCTAATAAATGCCCAAAAAGTTGACATATTTATCTTCTTTGTAAAAAATAATTAAAAGATCATTTAAAATTTCTTTATAAAAGATCATAACGGTAACGATCATTGGGCCTAAGACATGCCAAAAAAGTTGACATAATTATCTTTTTTGTAAAAGATAATTTAATAGATCATTTAAAATTTCTTTATAAAAGATCATAACGGTAACGATCATTGGGCCTAATAAATGCCAATAAAGTTGACATAATTATCTTCTTCGTAAAAGATAATTTAATGGATCATTTAAAATTTCTTTATAAAAGATCATAATGGTAACGATCATTGGGCCTAATAAATGCAAAAAAAGTTGACATAATAATCTTCTTTGTAAAAGATAATTTAACAGATCATTTAAAATTTCTTTATAAAAGATCATAACGGTAACGATCATTGGGCCTAATAAATGCTTAAAAGTTGACATAATTATCTTCTTTCTAAAAGATAATTTAATAGATCATTGAAAATTTCTTTATAAAAGATCATAACGGTAACGATCAATGGGCCTAATAAATGCCCAAAAAGTTGACATATTTATCTTCTTTGTAAAAAATAATTAAATAGATCATTTAAAATTTCTTTATAAAAGATCATAACGGTAACGATCATTGGGCCTAATAAATGCCAAAAAAGTTGACATAATTATCTTTTTTGTAAAAGATAATTTAATGGATCATTTAAAATTTCTTTATAAAAGATCATAACGGTAACGATCATTGGGCCTAATAAATGCCAATAAAGTTGACATAATTATCTTCTTCGTAAAAGATAATTTAATGGATCATTTAAAATTTCTTCATAAAAGATCATAATGGTAACGATCATTGGGCCTAATAAATGCAAAAAAAGTTGACATAATAATCTTCTTTGTAAAAGATAATTTAACAGATCATTTAAAATTTCTTTATAAAAGATCATAACGGTAACGATCATTGGGCCTAATAAATGCTTAAAAGTTGACATAATTATCTTCTTTCTAAAAGATAATTTAATAGATCATTGAAAATTTCTTTATAAAAGATCATAACGGTAACGATCAATGGGCCTAATAAATGCCCAAAAAGTTGACATATTTATCTTCTTTGTAAAAAATAATTAAATAGATCATTTAAAATTTCTTTATAAAAGATCATAACGGTAACGATCATTGGGCCTAAGAAATGCCAAAAAAGTTGACATAATTATCTTTTTTGTAAAAGATAATTTAATAGATCATTTAAAATTTCTTTATAAAAGATCAAAACGGTAACGATCATTGGGCCTAATAAATGCCAAAAAAGTTGACATAATTATCTTCTTCGTAAAAGATAATTTAATGGATCATTTAAAATTTCTTTATAAAAGATCATAATGGTAACGATCATTGGGCCTAATAAATGCAAAAAAAGTTGACATAATAATGTTCTTTGTAAAAGATAATTTAACAGATCATTTAAAATTTCTTTATAAAAGATCATAACGGTAACGATCATTGGGCCTAATAAATGCCAAAAAAGTTGACATAATTATCTTCTTTGTAAAAGATAATTTAATAGATCGTTTAAAATTCGTTTATTAAAAGATCATAACGGTAACGATCATTGCGCCTAATAAATGCTTAAAAGTTGACATAATTATCTTCTTTCTAAAAGATAATTTAATAGATCATTGAAAATTTCTTTATAAAAGATCATAACGGTAACTATCAATGGGCCTAATAAATGCCCAAAAAGTTGACATATTTATCTTCTTTGTAAAAAATAATTAAATAGATCATTTAAAATTTCTTTATAAAAGATCATAACGGTAACGATCATTGGGCCTAATAAATGCCAAAAAAGTTGACATAATTATCTTTTTTGTAAAAGATAATTTAATAGATCATTTAAAATTTCTTTATAAAAGATCATAACGGTAACGATCATTGGGCCTAATAAATGCCAAAAAAGTTGACATAATTATCTTTTTTGTAAAAGATAATTTAATAGATCATTTAAAATTTCTTTATAAAAGATCATAACGGTAACGATCATTGGGCCTAATAAATGCCAAAAAAGTTGACATAATTATCTTCTTCGTAAAAGATAATTCAATGGATCATTTAAAATTTCTTTATAAAAGATCATAATGGTAATGATCATTGGGCCTAATAAATGCAAAAATAGTTGCATAATAATCTTCTTTGTAAAAGATAATTTAACAGATCATTTAAAATTTCTTTATAAAAGATCATAACGGTAACGATCATTGGGCCTAATAAATGCTTAAAAGTTGACATAATTATCTTCTTTCTAAAAGATAATTTAATAGATCATTGAAAATTTCTTTATAAAAGATCATAACGGTAACGATCAATGGGCCTAATAAATGCCCAAAAAGTTGACATATTTATCTTCTTTGTAAAAAATAATTAAAAGATCATTTAAAATTTCTTTATAAAAGATCATAACGGTAACGATCATTGGGCCTAAGAAATGCCAAAAAAGTTGACATAATTATCTTTTTTGTAAAAGATAATTTAATAGATCATTTAAAATTTCTTTATAAAAGATCATAACGGTAACGATCATTGGGCCTAATAAATGCCAATAAAGTTGACATAATTATCTTCTTCGTAAAAGATAATTTAATGGATCATTTAAAATTTCTTTATAAAAGATCATAATGGTAACGATCATTGGGCCTAATAAATGCAAAAAAAGTTGACATAATAATCTTCTTTGTAAAAGATAATTTAACAGATCATTTAAAATTTCTTTATAAAAGATCATAACGGTAACGATCATTGGGCCTAATAAATGCTTAAAAGTTGACATAATTATCTGCTTTCTAAAAGATAATTTAATAGATCATTGAAAATTTCTTTATAAAAGATCATAACGGTAACGATCAATGGGCCTAATAAATGCCCAAAAAGTTGACATATTTATCTTCTTTGTAAAAAATAATTAAATAGATCATTTAAAATTTCTTTATAAAAGATCATAACGGTAACGATCATTGGGCCTAATAAATGCCAAAAAAGTTGACATAATTATCTTTTTTGTAAAAGATAATTTAATGGATCATTTAAAATTTCTTTATAAAAGATCATAACGGTAACGATCATTGGGCCTAATAAATGCCAATAAAGTTGACATAATTATCTTCTTCGTAAAAGATAATTTAATGGATCATTTAAAATTTCTTTATAAAAGATCATAATGGTAACGATCATTGGGCCTAATAAATGCAAAAAAAGTTGACATAATAATGTTCTGTGTAAAAGATAATTTAACAGATCATTTAAAATTTCTTTATAAAAGATCATAACGGTAACGATCATTGGGCCTAATAAATGCTTAAAAGTTGACATAATTATCTTCTTTCTAAACGATAATTTAATAGATCATTGGAAATTTCTTTGTAAAAGATCATAACGGTAACGATCATTGGGCCTAATAAATGCCAAAAAAGTTGACATAATTATCTTCTTTGTAAAAGATAATTTAATAGATCGTTTAAAATTCGTTTATTAAAAGATCATAACGGTAACGATCATTGGGCCTAATAAATGCTTAAAAGTTGACATAATTATCTTCTTTCTAAAAGATAATTTAATAGATCATTGAAAATTTCTTTATAAAAGATCATAACGGTAACGATCAATGGGCCTAATAAATGCCCAAAAAGTTGACATATTTATCTTCTTTGTAAAAAATAATTAAATAGATCATTTAAAATTTCTTTATAAAAGATCATAACGGTAACGATCATTGGGCCTAATAAATGCCAAAAAAGTTGACATAATTATCTTTTTTGTAAAAGATAATTTAATAGATCATTTAAAATTTCTTTATAAAAGATCATAATGGTAACGATCATTGGGCCTAATAAATGCCAATAAAGTTGACATAATTATCTTCTTCGTAAAAGATAATTTAATGGATCATTTAAAATTTCTTTATAAAAGATCATAATGGTAACGATCATTGGGCCTAATAAATGCAAAAAAAGTTGACATAATAATCTTCTTTGTAAAAGATAATTTAACAGATCATTTAAAATTTCTTTATAAAAGATCATAACGGTAACGATCATTGGGCCTAATAAATGCTTAAAAGTTGACATAATTATCTTCTTTCTAAAAGATAATTTAATAGATCATTGAAAATTTCTTTATAAAAGATCATAACGGTAACGATCAATGGGCCTAATAAATGCCCAAAAAGTTGACATATTTATCTTCTTTGTAAAAAATAATTAAATAGATCATTTAAAATTTCTTTATAAAAGATCATAACGGTAACGATCATTGGGCCTAAGAAATGCCAAAAAAGTTGACATAATTATCTTTTTTGTAAAAGATAATTTAATAGATCATTTAAAATTTCTTTATAAAAGATCATAACGGTAACGATCATTGGGCCTAATAAATGCCAAAAAAGTTGACATAATTATCTTCTTCGTAAAAGATAATTTAATGGATCATTTAAAATTTCTTTATAAAAGATCATAACGGTAACAATCATTGGGCCTAATAAATGCTTAAAAGTTGACATAATTATCTTCTTTCTAAACGATAATTTAATAGATCATTGGAAATTTCTTTGTAAAAGATCATAACGGTAACGATCATTGGGCCTAATAAATGCCAAAAAAGTTGACATAATTATCTTCTTTGTAAAAGATAATTTAATAGATCGTTTAAAATTCGTTTATTAAAAGATCATAACGGTAACGATCATTGAGCCTAATAAATGCTTAAAAGTTGACATAATTATCTTCTTTCTAAAAGATAATTTAATAGATCATTGAAAATTTCTTTATAAAAGATCATAACGGTAACGATCAATGGGCCTAATAAATGCCCAAAAAGTTGACATATTTATCTTCTTTGTAAAAAATAATAAAATAGATCATTTAAAATTTCTTTATAAAAGATCATAACGGTAACGATCATTGGGCCTAATAAATGCCAAAAAAGTTGACATAATTATCTTTTTTGTAAAAGATAATTTAATAGATCATTTAAAATTTCTTTATAAAAGATCATAACGGTAACGATCATTGGGCCTAATAAATGCCAAAAAAGTTGACATAATTATCTTTTTTGTAAAAGATAATTTAATAGATCATTTAAAATTTCTTTATAAAAGATCATAACGGTAACGATCATTGGGCCTAATAAATGCCAAAAAAGTTGACATAATTATCTTCTTCGTAAAAGATAATTCAATGGATCATTTAAAATTTCTTTATAAAAGATCATAATGGTAATGATCATTGGGCCTAATAAATGCAAAAATAGTTGCATAATAATCTTCTTTGTAAAAGATAATTTAACAGATCATTTAAAATTTTTTTATAAAAGATCATAACGGTAACGATCATTGGGCCTAATAAATGCTTAAAAGTTGACATAATTATCTTCTTTCTAAAAGATAATTTAATAGATCATTGAAAATTTCTTTATAAAAGATCATAACGGTAACGATCAATGGGCCTAATAAATGCCCAAAAAGTTGACATATTTATCTTCTTTGTAAAAAATAATTAAAAGATCATTTAAAATTTCTTTATAAAAGATCATAACGGTAACGATCATTGGGCCTAAGAAATGCCAAAAAAGTTGACATAATTATCTTTTTTGTAAAAGATAATTTAATAGATCATTTAAAATTTCTTTATAAAAGATCATAACGGTAACGATCATTGGGCCTAATAAATGCCAATAAAGTTGACATAATTATCTTCTTCGTAAAAGATAATTTAATGGATCATTTAAAATTTCTTTATAAAAGATCATAATGGTAACGATCATTGGGCCTAATAAATGCAAAAAAAGTTGACATAATAATCTTCTTTGTAAAAGATAATTTAACAGATCATTTAAAATTTCTTTATAAAAGATCATAACGGTAACGATCATTGGGCCTAATAAATGCCAATAAAGTTGACATAATTATCTGCTTTCTAAAAGATAATTTAATAGATCATTGAAAATTTCTTTATAAAAGATCATAACGGTAACGATCAATGGGCCTAATAAATGCCCAAAAAGTTGACATATTTATCTTCTTTGTAAAAAATAATTAAATAGATCATTTAAAATTTCTTTATAAAAGATCATAACGGTAACGATCATTGGGCCTAATAAATGCCAAAAAAGTTGACATAATTATCTTTTTTGTAAAAGATAATTTAATGGATCATTTAAAATTTCTTTATAAAAGATCATAACGGTAACGATCATTGGGCCTAATAAATGCCAATAAAGTTGACATAATTATCTTCTTCGTAAAAGATAATTTAATGGATCATTTAAAATTTCTTTATAAAAGATCATAATGGTAACGATCATTGGGCCTAATAAATGCAAAAAAAGTTGACATAATAATGTTCTGTGTAAAAGATAATTTAACAGATCATTTAAAATTTCTTTATAAAAGATCATAACGGTAACGATCATTGGGCCTAATAAATGCTTAAAAGTTGACATAATTATCTTCTTTCTAAACGATAATTTAATAGATCATTGGAAATTTCTTTGTAAAAGATCATAACGGTAACGATCATTGGGCCTAATAAATGCCAAAAAAGTTGACATAATTATCTTCTTTGTAAAAGATAATTTAATAGATCGTTTAAAATTCGTTTATTAAAAGATCATAACGGTAACGATCATTGGGCCTAATAAATGCTTAAAAGTTGACATAATTATCTTCTTTCTAAAAGATAATTTAATAGATCATTGAAAATTTCTTTATAAAAGATCATAACGGTAACGATCAATGGGCCTAATAAATGCCCAAAAAGTTGACATATTTATCTTCTTTGTAAAAAATAATTAAATAGATCATTTAAAATTTCTTTATAAAAGATCATAACGGTAACGATCATTGGGCCTAATAAATGCCAAAAAAGTTGACATAATTATCTTTTTTGTAAAAGATAATTTAATAGATCATTTAAAATTTCTTTATAAAAGATCATAACGGTAACGATCATTGGGCCTAATAAATGCCAATAAAGTTGACATAATTATCTTCTTCGTAAAAGATAATTTAATGGATCATTTAAAATTTCTTTATAAAAGATCATAATGGTAACGATCATTGGGCCTAATAAATGCAAAAAAAGTTGACATAATAATCTTCTTTGTAAAAGATAATTTAACAGATCATTTAAAATTTCTTTATAAAAGATCATAACGGTAACGATCATTGGGCCTAATAAATGCTTAAAAGTTGACATAATTATCTTCTTTCTAAAAGATAATTTAATAGATCATTGAAAATTTCTTTATAAAAGATCATAACGGTAACGATCAATGGGCCTAATAAATGCCCAAAAAGTTGACATATTTATCTTCTTTGTAAAAAATAATTAAATAGATCATTTAAAATTTCTTTATAAAAGATCATAACGGTAACGATCATTGGGCCTAAGAAATGCCAAAAAAGTTGACATAATTATCTTTTTTGTAAAAGATAATTTAATAGATCATTTAAAATTTCTTTATAAAAGATCATAACGGTAACGATCATTGGGCCTAATAAATGCCAAAAAAGTTGACATAATTATCTTCTTCGTAAAAGATAATTTAATGGATCATTTAAAATTTCTTTATAAAAGATCATAACGGTAACAATCATTGGGCCTAATAAATGCTTAAAAGTTGACATAATTATCTTCTTTCTAAACGATAATTTAATAGATCATTGGAAATTTCTTTGTAAAAGATCATAACGGTAACGATCATTGGGCCTAATAAATGCCAAAAAAGTTGACATAATTATCTTCTTTGTAAAAGATAATTTAATAGATCGTTTAAAATTCGTTTATTAAAAGATCATAACGGTAACGATCATTGAGCCTAATAAATGCTTAAAAGTTGACATAATTATCTTCTTTCTAAAAGATAATTTAATAGATCATTGAAAATTTCTTTATAAAAGATCATAACGGTAACGATCAATGGGCCTAATAAATGCCCAAAAAGTTGACATATTTATCTTCTTTGTAAAAAATAATAAAATAGATCATTTAAAATTTCTTTATAAAAGATCATAACGGTAACGATCATTGGGCCTAATAAATGCCAAAAAAGTTGACATAATTATCTTTTTTGTAAAAGATAATTTAATGGATCATTTAAAATTTCTTTATAAAAGATCATAACGGTAACGATCATTGGGCCTAATAAATGCCAAAAAAGTTGACATAATTATCTTCTTCGTAAAAGATAATTCAATGGATCATTTAAAATTTCTTTATAAAAGATCATAATGGTAATGATCATTGGGCCTAATAAATGCAAAAATAGTTGCATAATAATCTTCTTTGTAAAAGATAATTTAACAGATCATTTAAAATTTCTTTATAAAAGATCATAACGGTAACGATCTTTGGGCCTAATAAATGCTTAAAAGTTGACATAATTATCTTCTTTCTAAAAGATAATTTAATAGATCATTGAAAATTTCTTTATAAAAGATCATAACGGTAAGGATCAATGGGCCTAATAAATGCCCAAAAAGTTGACATATTTATCTTCTTTGTAAAAAATAATTAAATAGATCATTTAAAATTTCTTTATAAAAGATCATAACGGTAACGATCATTGGGCCTAAGAAATGCCAAAAAAGTTGACATAATTATCTTTTTTGTAAAAGATAATTTAATAGATCATTTAAAATTTCTTTATAAAAGATCATAACGGTAACGATCATTGGGCCTAATAAATGCCAATAAAGTTGACATAATTATCTTCTTCGTAAAAGATAATTTAATGGATCATTTAAAATTTCTTTATAAAAGATCATAATGGTAACGATCATTGGGCCTAATAAATGCAAAAAAAGTTGACATAATAATCTTCTTTGTAAAAGATAATTTAACAGATCATTTAAAATTTCTTTATAAAAGATCATAACGGTAACGATCATTGGGCCTAATAAATGCTTAAAAGTTGACATAATTATCTTCTTTCTAAAAGATAATTTAATAGATCATTGAAAATTTCTTTATAAAAGATCATAACGGTAACGATCAATGGGCCTAATAAATGCCCAAAAAGTTGACATATTTATCTTCTTTGTAAAAAATAATTAAATAGATCATTTAAAATTTTTTTATAAAAGATCATAACGGTAACGATCATTGGGCCTAAGAAATGCCAAAAAAGTTGACATAATTATCTTTTTTGTAAAAGATAATTTAATAGATCATTTAAAATTTCTTTATAAAAGATCATAACGGTAACGATCATTGGGCCTAATAAATGCCAAAAAAGTTGACATAATTATCTTCTTCGTAAAAGATAATTTAATGGATCATTTAAAATTTCTTTATAAAAGATCATAATGGTAACGATCATTGGGCCTAATAAATGCAAAAAAAGTTGACATAATAATCTTCTTTGTAAAAGATAATTTAACAGATCATTTAAAATTTCTTTATAAAAGATTATAACGGTAACAATCATTGGGCCTAATAAATGCTTAAAAGTTGACATAATTATCTTCTTTCTAAACGATAATTTAATAGATCATTGGAAATTTCTTTGTAAAAGATCATAACGGTAACGATCATTGGGCCTAATAAATGCCAAAAACGTTGACATAATTATCTTCTTTGTAAAAGATAATTTAATAGATCGTTTAAAATTCGTTTATTAAAAGATCATAACGGTAACGATCATTGGGCCTAATAAATGCTTAAAAGTTGACATAATTATCTTCTTTCTAAAAGATAATTTAATAGATCATTGAAAATTTCTTTATAAAAGATCATAACGGTAACGATCAATGGGCCTAATAAATGCCCAAAAAGTTGACATATTTATCTTCTTTGTAAAAAATAATTAAATAGATCATTTAAAATTTCTTTATAAAAGATCATAACGGTAACGATCATTGGGCCTAATAAATGCCAAAAAAGTTGACATAATTATCTTTTTTGTAAAAGATAATTTAATAGATCATTTAAAATTTCTTTATAAAAGATCATAACGGTAACGATCATTGGGCCTAATAAATGCCAATAAAGTTGACATAATTATCTTCTTCGTAAAAGATAATTTAATGGATCATTTAAAATTTCTTTATAAAAGATCATAATGGTAACGATCATTGGGCCTAATAAATGCAAAAAAAGTTGACATAATAATCTTCTTTGTAAAAGATAATTTAACAGATCATTTAAAATTTCTTTATAAAAGATCATAACGGTAACGATCATTGGGCCTAATAAATGCTTAAAAGTTGACATAATTATCTTCTTTCTAAAAGATAATTTAATAGATCATTGAAAATTTCTTTATAAAAGATCATAACGGTAACGATCAATGGGCCTAATAAATGCCCAAAAAGTTGACATATTTATCTTCTTTGTAAAAAATAATTAAATATATCATTTAAAATTTCTTTATAAAAGATCATAACGGTAACGATCATTGGGCCTAATAAATGCCAAAAAAGTTGACATAATTATCTTTTTTGTAAAAGATAATTTAATGGATCATTTAAAATTTCTTTATAAAAGATCATAACGGTAACGATCATTGAGCCTAATAAATGCCAATAAAGTTGACATAATTATCTTCTTCGTAAAAGATAATTTAATGGATCATTTAAAATTTCTTTATAAAAGATCATAATGGTAACGATCATTGGGCCTAATAAATGCAAAAAAAGTTGACATAATAATCTTCTTTGTAAAAGATAATTTAACAGATCATTTAAAATTTCTTTATAAAAGATCATAACGGTAACGATCATTGGGCCTAATAAATGCTTAAAAGTTGACATAATTATCTTCTTTCTAAAAGATAATTTAATAGATCATTGAAAATTTCTTTATAAAAGATCATAACGGTAACGATCAATGGGCCTAATAAATGCCCAAAAAGTTGACATATTTATCTTCTTTGTAAAAAATAATTAAATAGATCATTTAAAATTTCTTTATAAAAGATCATAACGGTAACGATCATTGGGCCTAATAAATGCCAAAAAAGTTGACATAATTATCTTTTTTGTAAAAGATAATTTAATAGATCATTTAAAATTTCTTTATAAAAGATCATAACGGTAACGATCATTGGGCCTAATAAATGCCAATAAAGTTGACATAATTATCTTCTTCGTAAAAGATAATTTAATGGATCATTTAAAATTTCTTTATAAAAGATCATAATGGTAACGATCACTGGGCCTAATAAATGCAAAAAAAAGTTGACATAATAATGTTCTGTGTAAAAGATAATTTAACAGATCATTTAAAATTTCTTTATAAAAGATCATAACGGTAACGATCATTGGGCCTAATAAATGCTTAAAAGTTGACATAATTATCTTCTTTCTAAACGATAATTTAATAGATCATTGGAAATTTCTTTGTAAAAGATCATAACGGTAACGATCATTGGGCCTAATAAATGCCAAAAAAGTTGACATAATTATCTTCTTTGTAAAAGATAATTTAATAGATCGTTTAAAATTCGTTTATTAAAAGATCATAACGGTAACGATCATTGGGCCTAATAAATGCTTAAAAGTTGACATAATTATCTTCTTTCTAAAAGATAATTTAATAGATCATTGAAAATTTCTTTATAAAAGATCATAACGGTAACGATCAATGGGCCTAATAAATGCCCAAAAAGTTGACATATTTATCTTCTTTGTAAAAAATAATTAAATAGATCATTTAAAATTTCTTTATAAAAGATCATAACGGTAACGATCATTGGGCCTAATAAATGCCAAAAAAGTTGACATAATTATCTTTTTTGTAAAAGATAATTTAATAGATCATTTAAAATTTCTTTATAAAAGATCATAACGGTAACGATCATTGGGCCTAATAAATGCCAATAAAGTTGACATAATTATCTTCTTCGTAAAAGATAATTTAATGGATCATTTAAAATTTCTTTATAAAAGATCATAATGGTAACGATCATTGGGCCTAATAAATGCAAAAAAAGTTGACATAATAATCTTCTTTGTAAAAGATAATTTAACAGATCATTTAAAATTTCTTTATAAAAGATCATAACGGTAACGATCATTGGGCCTAATAAATGCTTAAAAGTTGACATAATTATCTTCTTTCTAAAAGATAATTTAATAGATCATTGAAAATTTCTTTATAAAAGATCATAACGGTAGCGATCAATGGGCCTAATAAATGCCCAAAAAGTTGATATATTTATCTTCTTTGTAAAAAATAATTAAATAGATCATTTAAAATTTCTTTATAAAAGATCATAACGGTAACGATCATTGGGCCTAAGAAATGCCAAAAAAGTTGACTAATTATCTTTTTTGTAAAAGATAATTTAATAGATCATTTAAAATTTCTTTATAAAAGATCATAACGGTAACGATCATTGGGCCTAATAAATGCCAAAAAAGTTGACATAATTATCTTCTTCGTAAAAGATAATTTAATGGATCATTTAAAATTTCTTTATAAAAGATCATAACGGTAACAATCATTGGGCCTAATAAATGCTTAAAAGTTGACATAATTATCTTCTTTCTAAACGATAATTTAATAGATCATTGGAAATTTCTTTGTAAAAGATCATAACGGTAACGATCATTGGGCCTAATAAATGCCAAAAAAGTTGACATAATTATCTTCTTTGTAAAAGATAATTTAATAGATCGTTTAAAATTCGTTTATTAAAAGATCATAACGGTAACGATCATTGGGCCTAATAAATGCAAAAAAAGTTGACATAATAATCTTCTTTGTAAAAGATAATTTAACAGATCATTTAAAATTTCTTTATAAAAGATCATAACGGTAACAATCATTGGGCCTAATAAATGCTTAAAAGTTGACATAATTATCTTCTTTCTAAACGATAATTTAATAGATCATTGGAAATTTCTTTGTAAAAGATCATAACGGTAACGATCATTGGGCCTAATAAATGCCAAAAAAGTTGACATAATTATCTTCTTTGTAAAAGATAATTTAATAGATCGTTTAAAATTCGTTTATTAAAAGATCATAACGGTAACGATCATTGGGCCTAATAAATGCAAAAAAAGTTGACATAATAATCTTCTTTGTAAAAGATAATTTAACAGATCATTTAAAATTTCTTTATAAAAGATCATAACGGTAACGATCATTGGGCCTAATAAATGCTTAAAAGTTGACATAATTATCTTCTTTCTAAAAGATAATTTAATAGATCATTGAAAATTTCTTTATAAAAGATCATAACGGTAACGATCAATGGGCCTAATAAATGCCCAAAAAGTTGACATATTTATCTTCTTTGTAAAAAATAATTAAATAGATCATTTAAAATTTTTTTATAAAAGATCATAACGGTAACGATCATTGGGCCTAAAAAATGCCAAAAAAGTTGACATAATTATCTTTTTTGTAAAAGATAATTTAATAGATCATTTAAAATTTCTTTATAAAAGATCATAACGGTAACGATCATTGGGCCTAATAAATGCCAAAAAAGTTGACATAATTATCTTCTTCGTAAAAGATAATTTAATGGATCATTTAAAATTTCTTTATAAAAGATCATAATGGTAACGATCATTGGGCCTAATAAATGCAAAAAAAGTTGACATAATAATCTTCTTTGTAAAAGATAATTTAACAGATCATTTAAAATTTCTTTATAAAAGATCATAACGGTAACAATCATTGGGCCTAATAAATGCTTAAAAGTTGACATAATTATCTTCTTTCTAAACGATAATTTAATAGATCATTGTAAATTTCTTTGTAAAAGATCATAACGGTAACGATCATTGGGCCTAATAAATGCCAAAAAAGTTGACATAATTATCTTCTTTGTAAAAGATAATTTAATAGATCGTTTAAAATTCGTTTATTAAAAGATCATAACGGTAACGATCATTGGGCCTAATAAATGCTTAAAAGTTGACATAATTATCTTCTTTCTAAAAGATAATTTAATAGATCATTGAAAATTTCTTTATAAAAGATCATAACGGTAGCGATCAATGGGCCTAATAAATGCCCAAAAAGTTGACATATTTATCTTCTTTGTAAAAAATAATTAAATAGATCATTTAAAATTTCTTTATAAAAGATCATAACGGTAACGATCATTGGGCCTAAGAAATGCCAAAAAAGTTGACTAATTATCATTTTTGTAAAAGATAATTTAATAGATCATTTAAAATTTCTTTATAAAAGATCATAACGGTAACGATCATTGGGCCTAATAAATGCCAAAAAAGTTGACATAATTATCTTCTTCGTAAAAGATAATTTAATGGATCATTTAAAATTTCTTTATAAAAGATCATAACGGTAACAATCATTGGGCCTAATAAATGCTTAAAAGTTGACATAATTATCTTCTTTCTAAACGATAATTTAATAGATCATTGGAAATTTCTTTGTAAAAGATCATAACGGTAACGATCATTGGGCCTAATAAATGCCAAAAAGTTGACATAATTGTCTTCTTTGTAAAAGATAATTTAATAGATCGTTTAAAATTCGTTTATTAAAAGATCATAACGGTAACGATCATTGGGCCTAATAAATGCAAAAAAAGTTGACATAATAATCTTCTTTGTAAAAGATAATTTAACAGATCATTTAAAATTTCTTTATAAAAGATCATAACGGTAACGATCATTGGCCTAATAAATGCTTAAAAGTTGACATAATTATCTTCTTTCTAAAAGATAATTTAATAGATCATTGAAAATTTCTTTATAAAAGATCATAACGGTAACGATCAATGGGCCTAATAAATGCCCAAAAAGTTGACATATTTATCTTCTTTGTAAAAAATAATTAAATAGATCATTTAAAATTTTTTTATAAAAGATCATAACGGTAACGATCATTGGGCCTAAAAAATGCCAAAAAAGTTGACATAATTATCTTTTTTGTAAAAGATAATTTAATAGATCATTTAAAATTTCTTTATAAAAGATCATAACGGTAACGATCATTGGGCCTAATAAATGCCAAAAAAGTTGACATAATTATCTTCTTCGTAAAAGATAATTTAATGGATCATTTAAAATTTCTTTATAAAAGATCATAATGGTAACGATCATTGGGCCTAATAAATGCAAAAAAAGTTGACATAATAATCTTCTTTGTAAAAGATAATTTAACAGATCATTTAAAATTTCTTTATAAAAGATCATAACGGTAACAATCATTGGGCCTAATAAATGCTTAAAAGTTGACATAATTATCTTCTTTCTAAACGATAATTTAATAGATCATTGGAAATTTCTTTGTAAAAGATCATAACGGTAACGATCATTGGGCCTAATAAATGCCAAAAAAGTTGACATAATTATCTTCTTTGTAAAAGATAATTTAATAGATCGTTTAAAATTCGTTTATTAAAAGATCATAACGGTAACGATCATTGGGCCTAATAAATGCTTAAAAGTTGACATAATTATCTTCTTTCTAAAAGATAATTTAATAGATCATTGAAAATTTCTTTATAAAAGATCATAACAGTAACGATCAATGGGCCTAATAAATGCCCAAAAAGTTGACATATTTATCTTCTTTGTAAAAAATAATTAAATAGATCATTTAAAATTTCTTTATAAAAGATCATAACGGTAACGATCATTGGGCCTAATAAATGCCAAAAAAGTTGACATAATTATCTTCTTTCTAAAAGATAATTTAATAGATCATTGAAAATTTCTTTATAAAAGATCATAACGGTAACGATCAATGGGCCTAATAAATGCCCAAAAAGTTGACATAATAATCTTCTTTGTAAAAGATAATTTAACAGATCATTTAAAATTTCTTTGTAAAAGATCATAACGGTAACGATCATTGGGCCTAATAAATGCCAAAAAAGTTGACATAATTATCTTCTTCGTAAAAGATAATTTAATGGATCATTTAAAATTTCTTTATAAAAGATCATAACGGTAACAATCATTGGGCCTAATAAATGCTTAAAAGTTGACATAATTATCTTCTTTCTAAACGATAATTTAATAGATCATTGGAAATTTCTTTGTAAAAGATCATAACGGTAACGATCATTGGGCCTAATAAATGCCAAAAAAGTTGACATAATTATCTTCTTTGTAAAAGATAATTTAATAGATCGTTTAAAATTCGTTTATTAAAAGATCATAACGGTAACGATCATTGGGCCTAATAAATGCAAAAAAAGTTGACATAATAATCTTCTTTGTAAAAGACAATTTAACAGATCATTTAAAATTTCTTTATAAAAGATCATAACGGTAACGATCATTGGGCCTAATAAATGCTTAAAAGTTGACATAATTATCTTCTTTCTAAAAGATAATTTAATAGATCATTGAAAATTTCTTTATAAAAGATCATAACGGTAACGATCAATGGGCCTAATAAATGCCCAAAAAGTTGACATATTTATCTTCTTTGTAAAAAATAATTAAATAGATCATTTAAAATTTTTTTATAAAAGATCATAACGGTAACGATCATTGGGCCTAAAAAATGCCAAAAAAGTTGACATAATTATCTTTTTTGTAAAAGATAATTTAATAGATCATTTAAAATTTCTTTATAAAAGATCATAACGGTAACGATCATTGGGCCTAATAAATGCCAAAAAAGTTGACATAATTATCTTCTTCGTAAAAGATAATTTAATGGATCATTTAAAATTTCTTTATAAAAGATCATAATGGTAACGATCATTGGGCCTAATAAATGCAAAAAAAGTTGACATAATAATCTTCTTTGTAAAAGATAATTTAACAGATCATTTAAAATTTCTTTATAAAAGATCATAACGGTAACAATCATTGGGCCTAATAAATGCTTAAAAGTTGACATAATTATCTTCTTTCTAAACGATAATTTAATAGATCATTGGAAATTTCTTTGTAAAAGATCATAACGGTAACGATCATTGGGCCTAATAAATGCCAAAAAAGTTGACATAATTATCTTCTTTGTAAAAGATAATTTAATAGATCGTTTAAAATTCGTTTATTAAAAGATCATAACGGTAACGATCATTGGGCCTAATAAATGCTTAAAAGTTGACATAATTATCTTCTTTCTAAAAGATAATTTAATAGATCATTGAAAATTTCTTTATAAAAGATCATAACGGTAACGATCAATGGGCCTAATAAATGCCCAAAAAGTTGACATATTTATCTTCTTTGTAAAAAATAATTAAATAGATCATTTAAAATTTCTTTATAAAAGATCATAACGGTAACGATCATTGGGCCTAATAAATGCCAAAAAAGTTGACATAATTATCTTTTTTGTAAAAGATAATTTAATAGATCATTTAAAATTTCTTTATAAAAGATCATAACGGTAACGATCATTGGGCCTAATAAATGCCAATAAAGTTGACATAATTATCTTCTTCGTAAAAGATAATTTAATGGATCATTTAAAATTTCTTTATAAAAGATCATAACGGTAACAATCATTGGGCCTAATAAATGCTTAAAAGTTGACATAATTATCTTCTTTCTAAACGATAATTTAATAGATCATTGGAAATTTCTTTGTAAAAGATCATAACGGTAACGATCATTGGGCCTAATAAATGCCAAAAAAGTTGACATAATTATCTTCTTTGTAAAAGATAATTTAATAGATCGTTTAAAATTCGTTTATTAAAAGATCATAACGGTAACGATCATTGGGCCTAATAAATGCAAAAAAAGTTGACATAATAATCTTCTTTGTAAAAGATAATTTAACAGATCATTTAAAATTTCTTTATAAAAGATCATAACGGTAACGATCAATGGGCCTAATAAATGCCCAAAAAGTTGACATATTTATCTTCTTTGTAAAAAAAAATTAAATAGATCATTTAAAATTTCTTTATAAAAGATCATAACGGTAACGATCATTGGGCCTAATAAATGCCAAAAAAGTTGACATAATTATCTTTTTTGTAAAAGATAATTTAATAGATCATTTAAAATTTCTTTATAAAAGATCATAACGGTAACGATCATTGGGCCTAATAAATGGCAATAAAGTTGACATAATTATCTTCTTCGTAAAAGATAATTTAATGGATCATTTAAAATTTCTTTATAAAAGATCATAACGGTAACAATCATTGGGCCTAATAAATGCTTAAAAGTTGACATAATTATCTTCTTTCTAAACGATAATTTAATAGATCATTGGAAATTTCTTTGTAAAAGATCATAACGGTAACGATCATTGGGCCTAATAAATGCCAAAAAAGTTGACATAATTATCTTCTTTGTAAAAGATAATTTAATAGATCGTTTAAAATTCGTTTATTAAAAGATCATAACGGTAACGATCATTGGGCCTAATAAATGCAAAAAAAGTTGACATAATAATCTTCTTTGTAAAAGATAATTTAACAGATCATTTAAAATTTCTTTATAAAAGATCATAACGGTAACGATCATTGGGCCTAATAAATGCTTAAAAGTTGACATAATTATCTTCTTTCTAAAAGATAATTTAATAGATCATTGAAAATTTCTTTATAAAAGATCATAACGGTAACGATCAATGGGCCTAATAAATGCCCAAAAAGTTGACATATTTATCTTCTTTGTAAAAAATAATTAAATAGATCATTTAAAATTTTTTTATAAAAGATCATAACGGTAACGATCATTGGGCCTAAAAAATGCCAAAAAAGTTGACATAATTATCTTTTTTGTAAAAGATAATTTAATAGATCATTTAAAATTTCTTTATAAAAGATCATAACGGTAACGATCATTGGGCCTAATAAATGCCAAAAAAGTTGACATAATTATCTTCTTCGTAAAAGATAATTTAATGGATCATTTAAAATTTCTTTATAAAAGATCATAATGGTAACGATCATTGGGCCTAATAAATGCAAAAAAAGTTGACATAATAATCTTCTTTGTAAAAGATAATTTAACAGATCATTTAAAATTTCTTTATAAAAGATCATAACGGTAACAATCATTGGGCCTAATAAATGCTTAAAAGTTGACATAATTATCTTCTTTCTAAACGATAATTTAATAGATCATTGGAAATTTCTTTGTAAAAGATCATAACGGTAACGATCATTGGGCCTAATAAATGCCAAAAAAGTTGACATAATTATCTTCTTTGTAAAAGATAATTTAATAGATCGTTTAAAATTCGTTTATTAAAAGATCATAACGGTAACGATCATTGGGCCTAATAAATGCTTAAAAGTTGACATAATTATCTTCTTTCTAAAAGATAATTTAATAGATCATTGAAAATTTCTTTATAAAAGATCATAACGGTAACGATCAATGGGCCTAATAAATGCCCAAAAAGTTGACATATTTATCTTCTTTGTAAAAAATAATTAAATAGATCATTTAAAATTTTTTTATAAAAGATCATAACGGTAACGATCATTGGGCCTAAGAAATGCCAAAAAAGTTGACATAATTATCTTTTTTGTAAAAGATAATTTAATAGATCATTTAAAATTTCTTTATAAAAGATCATAACGGTAACGATCATTGGGCCTAATAAATGCCAAAAAAGTTGACATAATTATCTTCTTCGTAAAAGATAATTTAATGGATCATTTAAAATTTCTTTATAAAAGATCATAATGGTAACGATCATTGGGCCTAATAAATGCAAAAAAAGTTGACATAATAATCTTCTTTGTAAAAGATAATTTAACAGATCATTTAAAATTTCTTTATAAAAGATCATAACGGTAACAATCATTGGGCCTAATAAATGCTTAAAAGTTGACATAATTATCTTCTTTCTAAACGATAATTTAATAGATCATTGGAAATTTCTTTGTAAAAGATCATAACGGTAACGATCATTGGGCCTAATAAATGCCAAAAAAGTTGACATAATTATCTTCTTTGTAAAAGATAATTTAATAGATCGTTTAAAATTCGTTTATTAAAAGATCATAACGGTAACGATCATTGGGCCTAATAAATGCTTAAAAGTTGACATAATTATCTTCTTTCTAAAAGATAATTTAATAGATCATTGAAAATTTCTTTATAAAAGATCATAACGGTAACGATCAATGGGCCTAATAAATGCCCAAAAAGTTGACATATTTATCTTCTTTGTAAAAAATAATTAAATAGATCATTTAAAATTTCTTTATAAAAGATCATAACGGTAACGATCATTGGGCCTAATAAATGCCAAAAAAGTTGACATAATTATCTTTTTTGTAAAAGATAATTTAATAGATCATTTAAAATTTCTTTATAAAAGATCATAACGGTAACGATCATTGGGCCTAATAAATGCCAATAAAGTTGACATAATTATCTTCTTCGTAAAAGATAATTTAATGGATCATTTAAAATTTCTTTATAAAAGATCATAACGGTAACAATCATTGGGCCTAATAAATGCTTAAAAGTTGACATAATTATCTTCTTTCTAAACGATAATTTAATAGATCATTGGAAATTTCTTTGTAAAAGATCATAACGGTAACGATCATTGGGCCTAATAAATGCCAAAAAAGTTGACATAATTATCTTCTTTGTAAAAGATAATTTAATAGATCGTTTAAAATTCGTTTATTAAAAGATCATAACGGTAACGATCATTGGGCCTAATAAATGCAAAAAAAGTTGACATAATAATCTTCTTTGTAAAAGATAATTTAACAGATCATTTAAAATTTCTTTATAAAAGATCATAACGGTAACGATCATTGGGCCTAATAAATGCTTAAAAGTTGACATAATTATCTTCTTTCTAAAAGATAATTTAATAGATCATTGAAAATTTCTTTATAAAAGATCATAACGGTAACGATCAATGGGCCTAATAAATGCCCAAAAAGTTGACATATTTATCTTCTTTGTAAAAAATAATTAAATAGATCATTTAAAATTTCTTTATAAAAGATCATAACGGTAACGATCATTGGGCCTAATAAATGCCAAAAAAGTTGACATAATTATCTTTTTTGTAAAAGATAATTTAATAGATCATTTAAAATTTCTTTATAAAAGATCATAACGGTAACGATCATTGGGCCTAATAAATGCCAAAAAAGTTGACATAATTATCTTCTTCGTAAAAGATAATTTAATGGATCATTTAAAATTTCTTTATAAAAGATCATAATGGTAACGATCATTGGGCCTAATAAATGCAAAAAAAGTTGACATAATAATCTTCTTTGTAAAAGATAATTTAACAGATCATTTAAAATTTCTTTATAAAAGATCATAACGGTAACAATCATTGGGCCTAATAAATGCTTAAAAGTTGACATAATTATCTTCTTTCTAAACGATAATTTAATAGATCATTGGAAATTTCTTTGTAAAAGATCATAACGGTAACGATCATTGGGCCTAATAAATGCCAAAAAAGTTGACATAATTATCTTCTTTGTAAAAGATAATTTAATAGATCGTTTAAAATTCGTTTATTAAAAGATCATAACGGTAACGATCATTGGGCCTAATAAATGCTTAAAAGTTGACATAATTATCTTCTTTCTAAAAGATAATTTAATAGATCATTGAAAATTTCTTTATAAAAGATCATAACGGTAACGATCAATGGGCCTAATAAATGCCCAAAAAGTTGACATATTTATCTTCTTTGTAAAAAATAATTAAATAGATCATTTAAAATTTTTTTATAAAAGATCATAACGGTAACGATCATTGGGCCTAAGAAATGCCAAAAAAGTTGACATAATTATCTTTTTTGTAAAAGATAATTTAATAGATCATTTAAAATTTCTTTATAAAAGATCATAACGGTAACGATCATTGGGCCTAATAAATGCCAAAAAAGTTGACATAATTATCTTCTTCGTAAAAGATAATTTAATGGATCATTTAAAATTTCTTTATAAAAGATCATAATGGTAACGATCATTGGGCCTAATAAATGCAAAAAAAGTTGACATAATAATCTTCTTTGTAAAAGACAATTTAACAGATCATTTAAAATTTCTTTATAAAAGATCATAACGGTAACAATCATTGGGCCTAATAAATGCTTAAAAGTTGACATAATTATCTTCTTTCTAAACGATAATTTAATAGATCATTGGAAATTTCTTTGTAAAAGATCATAACGGTAACGATCATTGGGCCTAATAAATGCCAAAAAAGTTGACATAATTATCTTCTTTGTAAAAGATAATTTAATAGATCGTTTAAAATTCGTTTATTAAAAGATCATAACGGTAACGATCATTGGGCCTAATAAATGCTTAAAAGTTGACATAATTATCTTCTTTCTAAAAGATAATTTAATAGATCATTGAAAATTTCTTTATAAAAGATCATAACGGTAACGATCAATGGGCCTAATAAATGCCCAAAAAGTTGACATATTTATCTTCTTTGTAAAAAATAATTAAATAGATCATTTAAAATTTCTTTATAAAAGATCATAACGGTAACGATCATTGGGCCTAATAAATGCCAAAAAAGTTGACATAATTATCTTTTTTGTAAAAGATAATTTAATAGATCATTTAAAATTTCTTTATAAAAGATCATAACGGTAACGATCATTGGGCCTAATAAATGCCAATAAAGTTGACATAATTATCTTCTTCGTAAAAGATAATTTAATGGATCATTTAAAATTTCTTTATAAAAGATCATAACGGTAACAATCATTGGGCCTAATAAATGCTTAAAAGTTGACATAATTATCTTCTTTCTAAAAGATAATTTAATAGATCATTGAAAATTTCTTTATAAAAGATCATAACGGTAACGATCAATGGGCCTAATAAATGCCCAAAAAGTTGACATATTTATCTTCTTTGTAAAAAATAATTAAATAGATCATTTAAATTTTTTTTATAAAAGATCATAACGGTAACGATCATTGGGCCTAAAAAATGCCAAAAAAGTTGACATAATTATCTTTTTTGTAAAAGATAATTTAATAGATCATTTAAAATTTCTTTATAAAAGATCATAACGGTAACGATCATTGGGCCTAATAAATGCCAAAAAAGTTGACATAATTATCTTCTTCGTAAAAGATAATTTAATGGATCATTTAAAATTTCTTTATAAAAGATCATAATGGTAACGATCATTGGGCCTAATAAATGCAAAAAAAGTTGACATAATAATCTTCTTTGTAAAAGATAATTTAACAGATCATTTAAAATTTCTTTATAAAAGATCATAACGGTAACAATCATTGGGCCTAATAAATGCTTAAAAGTTGACATAATTATCTTCTTTCTAAACGATAATTTAATAGATCATTGGAAATTTCTTTGTAAAAGATCATAACGGTAACGATCATTGGGCCTAATAAATGCCAAAAAAGTTGACATAATTATCTTCTTTGTAAAAGATAATTTAATAGATCGTTTAAAATTCGTTTATTAAAAGATCATAACGGTAACGATCATTGGGCCTAATAAATGCTTAAAAGTTGACATAATTATCTTCTTTCTAAAAGATAATTTAATAGATCATTGAAAATTTCTTTATAAAAGATCATAACGGTAACGATCAATGGGCCTAATAAATGCCCAAAAAGTTGACATATTTATCTTCTTTGTAAAAAATAATTAAATAGATCATTTAAAATTTTTTTATAAAAGATCATAACGGTAACGATCATTGGGCCTAAGAAATGCCAAAAAAGTTGACATAATTATCTTTTTTGTAAAAGATAATTTAATAGATCATTTAAAATTTCTTTATAAAAGATCATAACGGTAACGATCATTGGGCCTAATAAATGCCAAAAAAGTTGACATAATTATCTTCTTCGTAAAAGATAATTTAATGGATCATTTAAAATTTCTTTATAAAAGATCATAATGGTAACGATCATTGGGCCTAATAAATGCAAAAAAAGTTGACATAATAATCTTCTTTGTAAAAGATAATTTAACAGATCATTTAAAATTTCTTTATAAAAGATTATAACGGTAACAATCATTGGGCCTAATAAATGCTTAAAAGTTGACATAATTATCTTCTTTCTAAACGATAATTTAATAGATCATTGGAAATTTCTTTGTAAAAGATCATAACGGTAACGATCATTGGGCCTAATAAATGCCAAAAACGTTGACATAATTATCTTCTTTGTAAAAGATAATTTAATAGATCGTTTCAAATTCGTTTATTAAAAGATCATAACGGTAACGATCATTGGGCCTAATAAATGCTTAAAAGTTGACATAATTATCTTCTTTCTAAAAGATAATTTAATAGATCATTGAAAATTTCTTTATAAAAGATCATAACGGTAACGATCAATGGGCCTAATAAATGCCCAAAAAGTTGACATATTTATCTTCTTTGTAAAAAATAATTAAATAGATCATTTAAAATTTCTTTATAAAAGATCATAACGGTAACGATCATTGGGCCTAATAAATGCCAAAAAAGTTGACATAATTATCTTTTTTGTAAAAGATAATTTAATAGATCATTTAAAATTTCTTTATAAAAGATCATAACGGTAACGATCATTGGGCCTAATAAATGCCAATAAAGTTGACATAATTATCTTCTTCGTAAAAGATAATTTAATGGATCATTTAAAATTTCTTTATAAAAGATCATAATGGTAACGATCACTGGGCCTAATAAATGCAAAAAAAGTTGACATAATAATGTTCTGTGTAAAAGATAATTTAACAGATCATTTAAAATTTCTTTATAAAAGATCATAACGGTAACGATCATTGGGCCTAATAAATGCTTAAAAGTTGACATAATTATCTTCTTTCTAAACGATAATTTAATAGATCATTGGAAATTTCTTTGTAAAAGATCATAACGGTAACGATCATTGGGCCTAATAAATGCCAAAAAAGTTGACATAATTATCTTCTTTGTAAAAGATAATTTAATAGATCATTTAAAATTTCTTTATAAAAGATCATAACGGTAACGATCATTGGGCCTAATAAATGCCAAAAAAGTTGACATAATTATCTTCTTCGTAAAAGATAATTTAATGGATCATTTAAAATTTCTTTATAAAAGATCATAATGGTAACGATCATTGGGCCTAATAAATGCAAAAAAAGTTGACATAATAATCTTCTTTGTAAAAGATAATTTAACAGATCATTTAAAATTTCTTTATAAAAGATCATAACGGTAACAATCATTGGGCCTAATAAATGCTTAAAAGTTGACATAATTATCTTCTTTCTAAACGATAATTTAATAGATCATTGGAAATTTCTTTGTAAAAGATCATAACGGTAACGATCATTGGGCCTAATAAATGCCAAAAAAGTTGACATAATTATCTTCTTTGTAAAAGATAATTTAATAGATCGTTTAAAATTCGTTTATTAAAAGATCATAACGGTAACGATCATTGGGCCTAATAAATGCTTAAAAGTTGACATAATTATCTTCTTTCTAAAAGATAATTTAATAGATCATTGAAAATTTCTTTATAAAAGATCATAACGGTAACGATCAATGGGCCTAATAAATGCCCAAAAAGTTGACATATTTATCTTCTTTGTAAAAAATAATTAAATAGATCATTTAAAATTTTTTTATAAAAGATCATAACGGTAACGATCATTG
The DNA here is from genome assembly GCA_037954015.1 of Psophocarpus tetragonolobus. Taxonomy (NCBI): domain Eukaryota; kingdom Viridiplantae; phylum Streptophyta; class Magnoliopsida; order Fabales; family Fabaceae; genus Psophocarpus; species Psophocarpus tetragonolobus. Next base: position 43,653,356 of record CM075688.1, on the reverse strand, counting down.
GGCCTAAGAAATGCCAAAAAAGTTGACATAATTATCTTTTTTGTAAAAGATAATTTAATAGATCATTTAAAATTTCTTTATAAAAGATCATAACGGTAACGATCATTGGGCCTAATAAATGCCAAAAAAGTTGACATAATTATCTTCTTCGTAAAAGATAATTTAATGGATCATTTAAAATTTCTTTATAAAAGATCATAATGGTAACGATCATTGGGCCTAATAAATGCAAAAAAAGTTGACATAATAATCTTCTTTGTAAAAGATAATTTAACAGATCATTTAAAATTTCTTTATAAAAGATTATAACGGTAACAATCATTGGGCCTAATAAATGCTTAAAAGTTGACATAATTATCTTCTTTCTAAACGATAATTTAATAGATCATTGGAAATTTCTTTGTAAAAGATCATAACGGTAACGATCATTGGGCCTAATAAATGCCAAAACCGTTGACATAATTATCTTCTTTGTAAAAGATAATTTAATAGATCGTTTCAAATTCGTTTATTAAAAGATCATAACGGTAACGATCATTGGGCCTAATAAATGCTTAAAAGTTGACATAATTATCTTCTTTCTAAAAGATAATTTAATAAATCATTGAAAATTTCTTTATAAAAGATCATAACGGTAACGATCAATGGGCCTAATAAATGCCCAAAAAGTTGACATATTTATCTTCTTTGTAAAAAATAATTAAATAGATCATTTAAAATTTCTTTATAAAAGATCATAACGGTAACGATCATTGGGCCTAATAAATGCTTAAAAGTTGACATAATTATCTTCTTTCTAAACGATAATTTAATAGATCATTGGAAATTTCTTTGTAAAAGATCATAACGGTAACGATCATTGGGCCTAATAAATGCCAAAAAAGTTGACATAATTATCTTCTTTGTAAAAGATAATTTAATAGATCGTTTAAAATTCGTTTATTAAAAGATCATAATGGTAACGATCATTGGGCCTAATAAATGCTTAAAAGTTGACATAATTATCTTCTTTCTAAAAGATAATTTAATAGATCATTGAAAATTTCTTTATAAAAGATCATAACGGTAACGATCAATGGGCCTAATAAATGCCCAAAAAGTTGACATATTTATCTTCTTTGTAAAAAATAATTAAATAGATCATTTAAAATTTCTTTATAAAAGATCATAACGGTAACGATCATTGGGCCTAATAAATGCCAAAAAAGTTGACATAATTATCTTTTTTGTAAAAGATAATTTAATGGATCATTTAGAATTTCTTTATAAAAGATCATAACGGTAACGATCATTGAGCCTAATAAATGCCAATAAAGTTGACATAATTATCTTCTTCGTAAAAGATAATTTAATGGATCATTTAAAATTTCTTTATAAAAGATCATAATGGTAACGATCATTGGGCCTAATAAATGCAAAAAAAGTTGACATAATAATCTTCTTTGTAAAAGATAATTTAACAGATCATTTAAAATTTCTTTATAAAAGATCATAACGGTAACGATCATTGGGCCTAATAAATGCTTAAAAGTTGACATAATTATCTTCTTTCTAAAAGATAATTTAATAGATCATTGAAAATTTCTTTATAAAAGATCATAACGGTAACGATCAATGGGCCTAATAAATGCCCAAAAAGTTGACATATTTATCTTCTTTGTAAAAAATAATTAAATAGATCATTTAAAATTTCTTTATAAAAGATCATAACGGTAACGATCATTGGGCCTAATAAATGCCAAAAAAGTTGACATAATTATCTTTTTTGTAAAAGATAATTTAATAGATCATTTAAAATTTCTTTATAAAAGATCATAACGGTAACGATCATTGGGCCTAATAAATGCCAATAAAGTTGACATAATTATCTTCTTCGTAAAAGATAATTTAATGGATCATTTAAAATTTCTTTATAAAAGATCATAATGGTAACGATCACTGGGCCTAATAAATGCAAAAAAAGTTGACATAATAATGTTCTGTGTAAAAGATAATTTAACAGATCATTTAAAATTTCTTTATAAAAGATCATAACGGTAACGATCATTGGGCCTAATAAATGCTTAAAAGTTGACATAATTATCTTCTTTCTAAACGATAATTTAATAGATCATTGGAAATTTCTTTGTAAAAGATCATAACGGTAACGATCATTGGGCCTAATAAATGCCAAAAAAGTTGACATAATTATCTTCTTTGTAAAAGATAATTTAATAGATCGTTTAAAATTCGTTTATTAAAAGATCATAACGGTAACGATCATTGGGCCTAATAAATGCTTAAAAGTTGACATAATTATCTTCTTTCTAAAAGATAATTTAATAGATCATTGAAAATTTCTTTATAAAAGATCATAACGGTAACGATCAATGGGCCTAATAAATGCCCAAAAAGTTGACATATTTATCTTCTTTGTAAAAAATAATTAAATAGATCATTTAAAATTTCTTTATAAAAGATCATAACGGTAACGATCATTGGGCCTAATAAATGCCAAAAAAGTTGACATAATTATCTTTTTTGTAAAAGATAATTTAATAGATCATTTAAAATTTCTTTATAAAAGATCATAACGGTAACGATCATTGGGCCTAATAAATGCCAATAAAGTTGACATAATTATCTTCTTCGTAAAAGATAATTTAATGGATCATTTAAAATTTCTTTATAAAAGATCATAATGGTAACGATCATTGGGCCTAATAAATGCAAAAAAAGTTGACATAATAATCTTCTTTGTAAAAGATAATTTAACAGATCATTTAAAATTTCTTTATAAAAGATCATAACGGTAACGATCATTGGGCCTAATAAATGCTTAAAAGTTGACATAATTATCTTCTTTCTAAAAGATAATTTAATAGATCATTGAAAATTTCTTTATAAAAGATCATAACGGTAGCGATCAATGGGCCTAATAAATGCCCAAAAAGTTGACATATTTATCTTCTTTGTAAAAAATAATTAAATAGATCATTTAAAATTTCTTTATAAAAGATCATAACGGTAACGATCATTGGGCCTAAGAAATGCCAAAAAAGTTGACATAATTATCTTTTTTGTAAAAGATAATTTAATAGATCATTTAAAATTTCTTTATAAAAGATCATAACGGTAACGATCATTGGGCCTAATAAATGCCAAAAAAGTTGACATAATTATCTTCTTCGTAAAAGATAATTTAATGGATCATTTAAAATTTCTTTATAAAAATCATAACGGTAACAATCATTGGGCCTAATAAATGCTTAAAAGTTGACATAATTATCTTCTTTCTAAACGATAATTTAATAGATCATTGGAAATTTCTTTGTAAAAGATCATAACGGTAACGATCATTGGGCCTAATAAATGCCAAAAAAGTTGACATAATTATCTTCTTTGTAAAAGATAATTTAATAGATCGTTTAAAATTCGTTTATTAAAAGATCATAACGGTAACGATCATTGGGCCTAATAAATGCAAAAAAAGTTGACATAATAATCTTCTTTGTAAAAGATAATTTAACAGATCATTTAAAATTTCTTTATAAAAGATCATAACGGTAACGATCATTGGGCCTAATAAATGCTTAAAAGTTGACATAATTATCTTCTTTCTAAAAGATAATTTAATAGATCATTGAAAATTTCTTTATAAAAGATCATAACGGTAACGATCAATGGGCCTAATAAATGCCCAAAAAGTTGACATATTTATCTTCTTTGTAAAAAATAATTAAATAGATCATTTAAAATTTTTTTATAAAAGATCATAACGGTAACGATCATTGGGCCTAAAAAATGCCAAAAAAGTTGACATAATTATCTTTTTTGTAAAAGATAATTTAATAGATCATTTAAAATTTCTTTATAAAAGATCATAACGGTAACGATCATTGGGCCTAATAAATGCCAAAAAAGTTGACATAATTATCTTCTTCGTAAAAGATAATTTAATGGATCATTTAAAATTTCTTTATAAAAGATCATAATGGTAACGATCATTGGGCCTAATAAATGCAAAAAAAGTTGACATAATAATCTTCTTTGTAAAAGATAATTTAACAGATCATTTAAAATTTCTTTATAAAAGATCATAACGGTAACAATCATTGGGCCTAATAAATGCTTAAAAGTTGACATAATTATCTTCTTTCTAAACGATAATTTAATAGATCATTGGAAATTTCTTTGTAAAAGATCATAACGGTAACGATCATTGGGCCTAATAAATGCCAAAAAAGTTGACATAATTATCTTCTTTGTAAAAGATAATTTAATAGATCGTTTAAAATTCGTTTATTAAAAGATCATAACGGTAACGATCATTGGGCCTAATAAATGCTTAAAAGTTGACATAATTATCTTCTTTCTAAAAGATAATTTAATAGATCATTGAAAATTTCATTATAAAAGATCATAACGGTAGCGATCAATGGGCCTAATAAATGCCCAAAAAGTTGACATATTTATCTTCTTTGTAAAAAATAATTAAATAGATCATTTAAAATTTCTTTATAAAAGATCATAACGGTAACGATCATTGGGCCTAAGAAATGCCAAAAAAGTTGACTAATTATCTTTTTTGTAAAAGATAATTTAATAGATCATTTAAAATTTCTTTATAAAAGATCATAACGGTAACGATCATTGGGCCTAATAAATGCCAAAAAAGTTGACATAATTATCTTCTTCGTAAAAGATAATTTAATGGATCATTTAAAATTTCTTTATAAAAGATCATAACGGTAACAATCATTGGGCCTAATAAATGCTTAAAAGTTGACATAATTATCTTCTTTCTAAACGATAATTTAATAGATCATTGGAAATTTCTTTGTAAAAGATCATAACGGTAACGATCATTGGGCCTAATAAATGCCAAAAAAGTTGACATAATTATCTTCTTTGTAAAAGATAATTTAATAGATCGTTTAAAATTCGTTTATTAAAAGATCATAACGGTAACGATCATTGGGCCTAATAAATGCAAAAAAAGTTGACATAATAATCTTCTTTGTAAAAGATAATTTAACAGATCATTTAAAATTTCTTTATAAAAGATCATAACGGTAACGATCATTGGCCTAATAAATGCTTAAAAGTTGACATAATTATCTTCTTTCTAAAAGATAATTTAATAGATCATTGAAAATTTCTTTATAAAAGATCATAATGGTAACGATCAATGGGCCTAATAAATGCCCAAAAAGTTGACATATTTATCTTCTTTGTAAAAAATAATTAAATAGATCATTTAAAATTTTTTTATAAAAGATCATAACGGTAACGATCATTGGGCCTAAAAAATGCCCAAAAAGTTGACATAATTATCTTTTTTGTAAAAGATAATTTAATAGATCATTTAAAATTTCTTTATAAAAGATCATAACGGTAACGATCATTGGGCCTAATAAATGCCAAAAAAGTTGACATAATTATCTTCTTCGTAAAAGATAATTTAATGGATCATTTAAAATTTCTTTATAAAAGATCATAATCGTAACGATCATTGGGCCTAATAAATGCAAAAAAAGTTGACATAATAATCTTCTTTGTAAAAGATAATTTAACAGATCATTTAAAATTTCTTTATAAAAGATCATAACGGTAACAATCATTGGGCCTAATAAATGCTTAAAAGTTGACATAATTATCTTCTTTCTAAACGATAATTTAATAGATCATTGGAAATTTCTTTGTAAAAGATCATAACGGTAACGATCATTGGGCCTAATAAATGCCAAAAAAGTTGACATAATTATCTTCTTTGTAAAAGATAATTTAATAGATCGTTTGTTTATTAAAAGATCATAACGGTAACGATCATTGGGCCTAATAAATGCTTAAAAGTTGACATAATTATCTTCTTTCTAAAAGATAATTTAATAGATCATTGAAAATTTCTTTATAAAAGATCATAACGGTAACGATCAATGGGCCTAATAAATGCCCAAAAAGTTGACATATTTATCTTCTTTGTAAAAAATAATTAAATAGATCATTTAAAATTTCTTTATAAAAGATCATAACGGTAACGATCATTGGGCCTAATAAATGCCAAAAAAGTTGACATAATTATCTTTTTTGTAAAAGATAATTTAATAGATCATTTAAAATTTCTTTATAAAAGATCATAACGGTAACGATCATTGGGCCTAATAAATGCCAATAAAGTTGACATAATTATCTTCTTCGTAAAAGATAATTTAATGGATCATTTAAAATTTCTTTATAAAAGATCATAATGGTAACGATCATTGGGCCTAATAAATGCAAAAAAAGTTGACATAATAATCTTCTTTGTAAAAGATAATTTAACAGATCATTTAAAATTTCTTTATAAAAGATCATAACGGTAACGATCATTGGGCCTAATAAATGCTTAAAAGTTGACATAATTATCTTCTTTCTAAAAGATAATTTAATAGATCATTGAAAATTTCTTTATAAAAGATCATAACGGTAACGATCAATGGGCCTAATAAATGCCCAAAAAGTTGACATATTTATCTTCTTTGTAAAAAATAATTAAATAGATCATTTAAAATTTCTTTATAAAAGATCATAACGGTAACGATCATTGGGCCTAATAAATGCCAAAAAAGTTGACATAATTATCTTTTTTGTAAAAAATAATTTAATAGATCATTTAAAATTTCTTTATAAAAGATCATAACGGTAACGATCATTGGGCCTAATAAATGCCAATAAAGTTGACATAATTATCTTCTTCGTAAAAGATAATTTAATGGATCATTTAAAATTTCTTTATAAAAGATCATAATGGTAACGATCATTGGGCCTAATAAATGCAAAAAAAGTTGACATAATAATCTTCTTTGTAAAAGATAATTTAACAGATCATTTAAAATTTCTTTATAAAAGATCATAACGGTAACAATCATTGGGCCTAATAAATGCTTAAAAGTTGACATAATTATCTTCTTTCTAAACGATAATTTAATAGATCATTGGAAATTTCTTTGTAAAAGATCATAACGGTAACGATCATTGGGCCTAATAAATGCCAAAAAAGTTGACATAATTATCTTCTTTGTAAAAGATAATTTAATAGATCGTTTAAAATTCGTTTATTAAAAGATCATAACGGTAACGATCATTGGGCCTAATAAATGCTTAAAAGTTGACATAATTATCTTCTTTCTAAAAGATAATTTAATAGATCATTGAAAATTTCTTTATAAAAGATCATAACGGTAACGATCAATGGGCCTAATAAATGCCCAAAAAGTTGACATATTTATCTTCTTTGTAAAAAATAATTAAATAGATCATTTAAAATTTCTTTATAAAAGATCATAACGGTAACGATCATTGGGCCTAATAAATGCCAAAAAAGTTGACATAATTATCTTCTTTCTAAAAGATAATTTAATAGATCATTGAAAATTTCTTTATAAAAGATCATAACGGTAACGATCAATGGGCCTAATAAATGCCCAAAAAGTTGACATAATAATCTTCTTTGTAAAAGATAATTTAACAGATCATTTAAAATTTCTTTGTAAAAGATCATAACGGTAACGATCATTGGGCCTAATAAATGCCAAAAAAGTTGACATAATTATCTTCTTCGTAAAAGATAATTTAATGGATCATTTAAAATTTCTTTATAAAAGATCATAACGGTAACAATCATTGGGCCTAATAAATGCTTAAAAGTTGACATAATTATCTTCTTTCTAAACGATAATTTAATAGATCATTGGAAATTTCTTTGTAAAAGATCATAACGGTAACGATCATTGGGCCTAATAAATGCCAAAAAAGTTGACATAATTATCTTCTTTGTAAAAGATAATTTAATAGATCGTTTAAAATTCGTTTATTAAAAGATCATAACGGTAACGATCATTGGGCCTAATAAATGCAAAAAAAGTTGACATAATAATCTTCTTTGTAAAAGACAATTTAACAGATTATTTAAAATTTCTTTATAAAAGATCATAACGGTAACGATCATTGGGCCTAATAAATGCTTAAAAGTTGACATAATTATCTTCTTTCTAAAAGATAATTTAATAGATCATTGAAAATTTCTTTATAAAAGATCATAACGGTAACGATCAATGGGCCTAATAAATGCCCAAAAAGTTGACATATTTATCTTCTTTGTAAAAAATAATTAAATAGATCATTTAAAATTTTTTTATAAAAGATCATAACGGTAACGATCATTGGGCCTAAAAAATGCCAAAAAAGTTGACATAATTATCTTTTTTGTAAAAGATAATTTAATAGATCATTTAAAATTTCTTTATAAAAGATCATAACGGTAACGATCATTGGGCCTAATAAATGCCAAAAAAGTTGACATAATTATCTTCTTCGTAAAAGATAATTTAATGGATCATTTAAAATTTCTTTATAAAAGATCATAATGGTAACGATCATTGGGCCTAATAAATGCAAAAAAAGTTGACATAATAATCTTCTTTGTAAAAGATAATTTAACAGATCATTTAAAATTTCTTTATAAAAGATCATAACGGTAACAATCATTGGGCCTAATAAATGCTTAAAAGTTGACATAATTATCTTCTTTCTAAACGATAATTTAATAGATCATTGGACATTTCTTTGTAAAAGATCATAACGGTAACGATCATTGGGCCTAATAAATGCCAAAAAAGTTGACATAATTATCTTCTTTGTAAAAGATAATTTAATAGATCGTTTAAAATTCGTTTATTAAAAGATCATAACGGTAACGATCATTGGGCCTAATAAATGCTTAAAAGTTGACATAATTATCTTCTTTCTAAAAGATAATTTAATAGATCATTGAAAATTTCTTTATAAAAGATCATAACGGTAACGATCAATGGGCCTAATAAATGCCCAAAAAGTTGACATATTTATCTTCTTTGTAAAAAATAATTAAATAGATCATTTAAAATTTCTTTATAAAAGATCATAACGGTAACGATCATTGGGCCTAATAAATGCCAAAAAAGTTGACATAATTATCTTTTTTGTAAAAGATAATTTAATAGATCATTTAAAATTTCTTTATAAAAGATCATAACGGTAACGATCATTGGGCCTAATAAATGCCAATAAAGTTGACATAATTATCTTCTTCGTAAAAGATAATTTAATGGATCATTTAAAATTTCTTTATAAAAGATCATAACGGTAACAATCATTGGGCCTAATAAATGCTTAAAAGTTGACATAATTATCTTCTTTCTAAACGATAATTTAATAGATCATTGGAAATTTCTTTGTAAAAGATCATAACGGTAACGATCATTGGGCCTAATAAATGCCAAAAAAGTTGACATAATTATCTTCTTTGTAAAAGATAATTTAATAGATCGTTTAAAATTCGTTTATTAAAAGATCATAACGGTAACGATCATTGGGCCTAATAAATGCAAAAAAAGTTGACATAATAATCTTCTTTGTAAAAGATAATTTAACAGATCATTTAAAATTTCTTTATAAAAGATCATAACGGTAACGATCATTGGGCCTAATAAATGCTTAAAAGTTGACATAATTATCTTCTTTCTAAAAGATAATTTAATAGATCATTGAAAATTTCTTTATAAAAGATCATAACGGTAACGATCAATGGGCCTAATAAATGCCCAAAAAGTTGACATATTTATCTTCTTTGTAAAAAATAATTAAATAGATCATTTAAAATTTTTTTATAAAAGATCATAACGGTAACGATCATTGGGCCTAAAAAATGCCAAAAAAGTTGACATAATTATCTTTTTTGTAAAAGATAATTTAATAGATCATTTAAAATTTCTTCATAAAAGATCATAACGGTAACGATCATTGGGCCTAATAAATGCCAAAAAAGTTGACATAATTATCTTCTTCGTAAAAGATAATTTAATGGATCATTTAAAATTTCTTTATAAAAGATCATAATGGTAACGATCATTGGGCCTAATAAATGCAAAAAAAGTTGACATAATAATCTTCTTTGTAAAAGATAATTTAACAGATCATTTAAAATTTCTTTATAAAAGATCATAACGGTAACAATCATTGGGCCTAATAAATGCTTAAAAGTTGACATAATTATCTTCTTTCTAAACGATAATTTAATAGATCATTGGAAATTTCTTTGTAAAAGATCATAACGGTAACGATCATTGGGCCTAATAAATGCCAAAAAAGTTGACATAATTATCTTCTTTGTAAAAGATAATTTAATAGATCGTTTAAAATTCGTTTATTAAAAGATCATAACGGTAACGATCATTGGGCCTAATAAATGCTTAAAAGTTGACATAATTATCTTCTTTCTAAAAGATAATTTAATAGATCATTGAAAATTTCTTTATAAAAGATCATAACGGTAACGATCAATGGGCCTAATAAATGCCCAAAAAGTTGACATATTTATCTTCTTTGTAAAAAATAATTAAATAGATCATTTAAAATTTCTTTATAAAAGATCATAACGGTAACGATCATTGGGCCTAATAAATGCCAAAAAAGTTGACATAATTATCTTTTTTGTAAAAGATAATTTAATAGATCATTTAAAATTTCTTTATAAAAGATCATAACGGTAACGATCATTGGGCCTAATAAATGCCAATAAAGTTGACATAATTATCTTCTTCGTAAAAGATAATTTAATGGATCATTTAAAATTTCTTTATAAAAGATCATAATGGTAACGATCATTGGGCCTAATAAATGCAAAAAAAGTTGACATAATAATCTTCTTTGTAAAAGATAATTTAACAGATCATTTAAAATTTCTTTATAAAAGATCATAACGGTAACGATCATTGGGCCTAATAAATGCTTAAAAGTTGACATAATTATCTTCTTTCTAAAAGATAATTTAATAGATCATTGAAAATTTCTTTATAAAAGATCATAACGGTAACGATCAATGGGCCTAATAAATGCCCAAAAAGTTGACATATTTATCTTCTTTGTAAAAAATAATTAAATAGATCATTTAAAATTTCTTTATAAAAGATCATAACGGTAACGATCATTGGGCCTAATAAATGCAAAAAAAGTTGACATAATTATCTTTTTTGTAAAAAATAATTTAATAGATCATTTAAAATTTCTTTATAAAAGATCATAACGGTAACGATCATTGGGCCTAATAAATGCCAATAAAGTTGACATAATTATCTTCTTCGTAAAAGATAATTTAATGGATCATTTAAAATTTCTTTATAAAAGATCATAATGGTAACGATCATTGGGCCTAATAAATGCAAAAAAAGTTGACATAATAATCTTCTTTGTAAAAGATAATTTAACAGATCATTTAAAATTTCTTTATAAAAGATCATAACGGTAACAATCATTGGGCCTGATAAATGCTTAAAAGTTGACATAATTATCTTCTTTCTAAACGATAATTTAATAGATCATTGGAAATTTCTTTGTAAAAGATCATAACGGTAACGATCATTGGGCCTAATAAATGCCAAAAAAGTTGACATAATTATCTTCTTTGTAAAAGATAATTTAATAGATCGTTTAAAATTCGTTTATTAAAAGATCATAACGGTAACGATCATTGGGCCTAATAAATGCTTAAAAGTTGACATAATTATCTTCTTTCTAAAAGATAATTTAATAGATCATTGAAAATTTCTTTATAAAAGATCATAACGGTAACGATCAATGGGCCTAATAAATGCCCAAAAAGTTGACATATTTATCTTCTTTGTAAAAAATAATTAAATAGATCATTTAAAATTTCTTTATAAAAGATCATAACGGTAACGATCATTGGGCCTAATAAATGCCAAAAAAGTTGACATAATTATCTTCTTTCTAAAAGATAATTTAATAGATCATTGAAAATTTCTTTATAAAAGATCATAACGGTAACGATCAATGGGCCTAATAAATGCCCAAAAAGTTGACATAATAATCTTCTTTGTAAAAGATAATTTAACAGATCATTTAAAATTTCTTTGTAAAAGATCATAACGGTAACGATCATTGGGCCTAATAAATGCCAAAAAAGTTGACATAATTATCTTCTTTGTAAAAGATAATTTAATAGATCGTTTAAAATTCGTTTATTAAAAGATCATAACGGTAACGATCATTGGGCCTAATAAATGCTTAAAAGTTGACATAATTATCTTCTTTCTAAAAGATAATTTAATAGATCATTGAAAATTTCTTTATAAAAGATCATAACGGTAACGATCAATGGGCCTAATAAATGCCCAAAAAGTTGACATATTTATCTTCTTTGTAAAAAATAATTAAATAGATCATTTAAAATTTCTTTATAAAAGATCATAACGGTAACGATCATTGGGCCTAATAAATGCCAAAAAAGTTGACATAATTATCTTTTTTGTAAAAGATAATTTAATAGATCATTTAAAATTTCTTTATAAAAGATCATAACGGTAACGATCATTGGGCCTAATAAATGCCCATAAAGTTGACATAATTATCTTCTTCGTAAAAGATAATTTAATGGATCATTTAAAATTTCTTTATAAAAGATCATAATGGTAACGATCATTGGGCCTAATAAATGCAAAAAAAGTTGACATAATAATCTTCTTTGTAAAAGATAATTTAACAGATCATTTAAAATTTCTTTATAAAAGATCATAACGGTAACGATCATTGGGCCTAATAAATGCTTAAAAGTTGACATAATTATCTTCTTTCTAAAAGATAATTTAATAGATCATTGAAAATTTCTTTATAAAAGATCATAACGGAAACGATCAATGGGCCTAATAAATGCCCAAAAAGTTGACATATTTATCTTCTTTGTAAAAAATAATTAAATAGATCATTTAAAATTTCTTTATAAAAGATCATAACGGTAACGATCATTGGGCCTAATAAATGCCAAAAAAGTTGACATAATTATATTTTTTGTAAAAGATAATTTAATAGATCATTTAAAATTTCTTTATAAAAGATCATAACGGTAACAATCATTGGGCCTAATAAATGCCAATAAAGTTGACATAATTATCTTCTTCGTAAAAGATAATTTAATGGATCATTTAAAATTTCTTTATAAAAGATCATAATGGTAACGGTCATTGGGCCTAATAAATGCAAAAAAAGTTGACATAATAATCTTCTTTGTAAAAGATAATTTAACAGATCATTTAAAATTTCTTTATAAAAGATCATAACGGTAACGATCATTGGGCCTAATAAATGCTTAAAAGTTGACATAATTATCTTCTTTCTAAAAGATAATTTAATAGATCATTGGAAATTTCTTTATAAAAGATCATAACGGTAACGATCAATGGGCCTAATAAATGCCCAAAAAGTTGACATATTTATCTTCTTTGTAAAAAATAATTAAATAGATCATTTAAAATTTCTTTATAAAAGATCATAACGGTAACGATCATTGGGCCTAATAAATGCCAAAAAAGTTGACATAATTATCTTCTTTCTAAAAGATAATTTAATAGATCATTGAAAATTTCTTTATAAAAGATCATAACGGTAACGATCAATGGGCCTAATAAATGCCCAAAAAGTTGACATAATAATCTTCTTTGTAAAAGATAATTTAACAGATCATTTAAAATTTCTTTGTAAAAGATCATAACGGTAACGATCATTGGGCCTAATAAATGCCAAAAAAGTTGACATAATTATCTTCTTTGTAAAAGATAATTTAATAGATCGTTTAAAATTCGTTTATTAAAAGATCATAACGGTAACGATCATTGGGCCTAATAAATGCTTAAAAGTTGACATAATTATCTTCTTTCTAAAAGATAATTTAATAGATCATTGAAAATTTCTTTATAAAAGATCATAACGGTAACGATCAATGGGCCTAATAAATGCCCAAAAAGTTGACATATTTATCTTCTTTGTAAAAAATAATTAAATAGATCATTTAAAATTTTTTTATAAAAGATCATAACGGTAACGATCATTGGGCCTAATAAATGCCAAAAAAGTTGACATAATTATCTTTTTTGTAAAAGATAATTTAATAGATCATTTAAAATTTCTTTATAAAAGATCATAACGGTAACGATCATTGGGCCTAATAAATGCCCATAAAGTTGACATAATTATCTTCTTCGTAAAAGATAATTTAATGGATCATTTAAAATTTCTTTATAAAAGATCATAATGGTAACGATCATTGGGCCTAATAAATGCAAAAAAAGTTGACATAATAATCTTCTTTGTAAAAGATAATTTAACAGATCATTTAAAATTTCTTTATAAAAGATCATAACGGTAACGATCATTGGGCCTAATAAATGCTTAAAAGTTGACATAATTATCTTCTTTCTAAAAGATAATTTAATAGATCATTGAAAATTTCTTTATAAAAGATCATAACGGAAACGATCAATGGGCCTAATAAATGCCCAAAAAGTTGACATATTTATCTTCTTTGTAAAAAATAATTAAATAGATCATTTAAAATTTCTTTATAAAAGATCATAACGGTAACGATCATTGGGCCTAATAAATGCCAAAAAAGTTGACATAATTATATTTTTTGTAAAAGATAATTTAATAGATCATTTAAAATTTCTTTATAAAAGATCATAACGGTAACAATCATTGGGCCTAATAAATGCCAATAAAGTTGACATAATTATCTTCTTCGTAAAAGATAATTTAATGGATCATTTAAAATTTCTTTATAAAAGATCATAATGGTAACGGTCATTGGGCCTAATAAATGCAAAAAAAGTTGACATAATAATCTTCTTTGTAAAAGATAATTTAACAGATCATTTAAAATTTCTTTATAAAAGATCATAACGGTAACGATCATTGGGCCTAATAAATGCTTAAAAGTTGACATAATTATCTTCTTTCTGAAAGATAATTTAATAGATCATTGAAAATTTCTTTATAAAAGATCATAACGGTAACGATCAATGGGCCTAATAAATGCCCAAAAAGTTGACATATTTATCTTCTTTGTAAAAAATAATTAAATAGATCATTTAAAATTTCTTTATAAAAGATCATAACGGTAACGATCATTGGGCCTAATAAATGCCAAAAAAGTTGACATAATTATATTTTTTGTAAAAGATAATTTAATAGATCATTTAAAATTTCTTTATAAAAGATCATAACGGTAACGATCATTGGGCCTAATAAATGCCAATAAAGTTGACATAATTATCTTCTTCGTAAAAGATAATTTAATGGATCATTTAAAATTTCTTTATAAAAGATCATAATGGTAACGGTCATTGGGCCTAATAAATGCAAAAAAAGTTGACATAATAATCTTCTTTGTAAAAGATAATTTAACAGATCATTTAAAATTTCTTTATAAAAGATCATAACGGTAACAATCATTGGGCCTAATAAATGCTTAAAAGTTGACATAATTATCTTCTTTCTAAACGATAATTTAATAGATCATTGGAAATTTCTTTGTAAAAGATCATAACGGTAACGATCATTGGGCCTAATAAATGCCAAAAAAGTTGACATAATTATCTTCTTTGTAAAAGATAATTTAATAGATCGTTTAAAATTCGTTTATTAAAAGATCATAACGGTAACGATCATTGGGCCTAATAAATGCTTAAAAGTTGACATAATTATCTTCTTTCTAAAAGATAATTTAATAGATCATTGAAAATTTCTTTATAAAAGATCATAACGGTAACGATCAATGGGCCTAATAAATGCCCAAAAAGTTGACATATTTATCTTCTTTGTAAAAAATAATTAAATAGATCATTTAAAATTTCTTTATAAAAGATCATAACGGTAACGATCATTGGGCCTAATAAATGCCAAAAAAGTTGACATAATTATCTTTTTTGTAAAAGATAATTTAATAGATCATTTAAAATTTCTTTATAAAAGATCATAACGGTAACGATCATTGGGCCTAATAAATGCCAATAAAGTTGACATAATTATCTTATTCGTAAAAGATAATTTAATGGATCATTTAAAATTTCTTTATAAAAGATCATAATGGTAACGATCATTGGGCCTAATAAATGCAAAAAAAGTTGACATAATAATCTTCTTTGTAAAAGATAATTTAACAGATCATTTAAAATTTCTTTATAAAAGATCATAACGGTAACGATCATTGGGCCTAATAAATGCTTAAAAGTTGACATAATTATCTTCTTTCTAAAAGATAATTTAATAGATCATTGAAAATTTCTTTATAAAAGATCATAACGGTAACGATCAATGGGCCTAATAAATGCCCAAAAAGTTGACATATTTATCTTCTTTGTAAAAAATAATTAAATAGATCATTTAAAATTTCTTTATAAAAGATCATAACGGTAACGATCATTGGGCCTAATAAATGCCAAAAAAGTTGACATAATTATCTTTTTTGTAAAAAATAATTTAATAGATCATTTAAAATTTCTTTATAAAAGATCATAACGGTAACGATCATTGGGCCTAATAAATGCCAATAAAGTTGACATAATTATCTTCTTCGTAAAAGATAATTTAATGGATCATTTAAAATTTCTTTATAAAAGATCATAATGGTAACGATCATTGGGCCTAATAAATGCAAAAAAAGTTGACATAATAATCTTCTTTGTAAAACATAATTTAACAGATCATTTAAAATTTCTTTATAAAAGATCATAACGGTAACAATCATTGGGCCTGATAAATGCTTAAAAGTTGACATAATTATCTTCTTTCTAAACGATAATTTAATAGATCATTGGAAATTTCTTTGTAAAAGATCATAACGGTAACGATCATTGGGCCTAATAAATGCCAAAAAAGTTGACATAATTATCTTCTTTGTAAAAGATAATTTAATAGATCGTTTAAAATTCGTTTATTAAAAGATCATAACGGTAACGATCATTGGGCCTAATAAATGCTTAAAAGTTGACATAATTATCTTCTTTCTAAAAGATAATTTAATAGATCATTGAAAATTTCTTTATAAAAGATCATAACGGTAACGATCAATGGGCCTAATAAATGCCCAAAAAGTTGACATATTTATCTTCTTTGTAAAAAATAATTAAATAGATCATTTAAAATTTCTTTATAAAAGATCATAACGGTAACGATCATTGGGCCTAATAAATGCCAAAAAAGTTGACATAATTATCTTCTTTCTAAAAGATAATTTAATAGATCATTGAAAATTTCTTTATAAAAGATCATAACGGTAACGATCAATGGGCCTAATAAATGCCCAAAAAGTTGACATATTTATCTTCTTTGTAAAAAATAATTAAATAGATCATTTAAAATTTCTTTATAAAAGATCATAACGGTAACGATCATTGGGCCTAATAAATGCCAAAAAAGTTGACATAATTATCTTTTTTGTAAAAAATAATTTAATAGATCATTTAAAATTTCTTTATAAAAGATCATAACGGTAACGATCATTGGGCCTAATAAATGCCAATAAAGTTGACATAATTATCTTCTTCGTAAAAGATAATTTAATGGATCATTTAAAATTTCTTTATAAAAGATCATAATGGTAACGATCATTGGGCCTAATAAATGCAAAAAAAGTTGACATAATAATCTTCTTTGTAAAAGATAATTTAACAGATCATTTAAAATTTCTTTATAAAAGATCATAACGGTAACAATCATTGGGCCTGATAAATGCTTAAAAGTTGACATAATTATCTTCTTTCTAAACGATAATTTAATAGATCATTGGAAATTTCTTTGTAAAAGATCATAACGGTAACGATCATTGGGCCTAATAAATGCCAAAAAAGTTGACATAATTATCTTCTTTGTAAAAGATAATTTAATAGATCGTTTAAAATTCGTTTATTAAAAGATCATAACGGTAACGATCATTGGGCCTAATAAATGCTTAAAAGTTGACATAATTATCTTCTTTCTAAAAGATAATTTAATAGATCATTGAAAATTTCTTTATAAAAGATCATAACGGTAACGATCAATGGGCCTAATAAATGCCCAAAAAGTTGACATATTTATCTTCTTTGTAAAAAATAATTAAATAGATCATTTAAAATTTCTTTATAAAAGATCATAACGGTAACGATCATTGGGCCTAATAAATGCCAAAAAAGTTGACATAATTATCTTCTTTCTAAAAGATAATTTAATAGATCATTGAAAATTTCTTTATAAAAGATCATAACGGTAACGATCAATGGGCCTAATAAATGCCCAAAAAGTTGACATAATAATCTTCTTTGTAAAAGATAATTTAACAGATCATTTAAAATTTCTTTGTAAAAGATCATAACGGTAACGATCATTGGGCCTAATAAATGCCAAAAAAGTTGACATAATTATCTTCTTTGTAAAAGATAATTTAATAGATCGTTTAAAATTCGTTTATTAAAAGATCATAACGGTAACGATCATTGGGCCTAATAAATGCTTAAAAGTTGACATAATTATCTTCTTTCTAAAAGATAATTTAATAGATCATTGAAAATTTCTTTATAAAAGATCATAACGGTAACGATCAATGGGCCTAATAAATGCCCAAAAAGTTGACATATTTATCTTCTTTGTAAAAAATAATTAAATAGATCATTTAAAATTTCTTTATAAAAGATCATAACGGTAACGATCATTGGGCCTAATAAATGCCAAAAAAGTTGACATAATTATCTTTTTTGTAAAAAATAATTTAATAGATCATTTAAAATTTCTTTATAAAAGATCATAACGGTAACGATCATTGGGCCTAATAAATGCCAATAAAGTTGACATAATTATCTTCTTCGTAAAAGATAATTTAATGGATCATTTAAAATTTCTTTATAAAAGATCATAATGGTAACGATCATTGGGCCTAATAAATGCAAAAAAAGTTGACATAATAATCTTCTTTGTAAAAGATAATTTAACAGATCATTTAAAATTTCTTTATAAAAGATCATAACGGTAACAATCATTGGGCCTGATAAATGCTTAAAAGTTGACATAATTATCTTCTTTCTAAACGATAATTTAATAGATCATTGGAAATTTCTTTGTAAAAGATCATAACGGTAACGATCATTGGGCCTAATAAATGCCAAAAAAGTTGACATAATTATCTTCTTTGTAAAAGATAATTTAATAGATCGTTTAAAATTCGTTTATTAAAAGATCATAACGGTAACGATCATTGGGCCTAATAAATGCTTAAAAGTTGACATAATTATCTTCTTTCTAAAAGATAATTTAATAGATCATTGAAAATTTCTTTATAAAAGATCATAACGGTAACGATCAATGGGCCTAATAAATGCCCAAAAAGTTGACATATTTATCTTCTTTGTAAAAAATAATTAAATAGATCATTTAAAATTTCTTTATAAAAGATCATAACGGTAACGATCATTGGGCCTAATAAATGCCAAAAAAGTTGACATAATTATCTTCTTTCTAAAAGATAATTTAATAGATCATTGAAAATTTCTTTATAAAAGATCATAACGGTAACGATCAATGGGCCTAATAAATGCCCAAAAAGTTGACATATTTATCTTCTTTGTAAAAAATAATTAAATAGATCATTTAAAATTTCTTTATAAAAGATCATAACGGTAACGATCATTGGGCCTAATAAATGCCAAAAAAGTTGACATAATTATCTTTTTTGTAAAAAATAATTTAATAGATCATTTAAAATTTCTTTATAAAAGATCATAACGGTAACGATCATTGGGCCTAATAAATGCCAATAAAGTTGACATAATTATCTTCTTCGTAAAAGATAATTTAATGGATCATTTAAAATTTCTTTATAAAAGATCATAATGGTAACGATCATTGGGCCTAATAAATGCAAAAAAAGTTGACATAATAATCTTCTTTGTAAAAGATAATTTAACAGATCATTTAAAATTTCTTTATAAAAGATCATAACGGTAACAATCATTGGGCCTGATAAATGCTTAAAAGTTGACATAATTATCTTCTTTCTAAACGATAATTTAATAGATCATTGGAAATTTCTTTGTAAAAGATCATAACGGTAACGATCATTGGGCCTAATAAATGCCAAAAAAGTTGACATAATTATCTTCTTTGTAAAAGATAATTTAATAGATCGTTTAAAATTCGTTTATTAAAAGATCATAACGGTAACGATCATTGGGCCTAATAAATGCTTAAAAGTTGACATAATTATCTTCTTTCTAAAAGATAATTTAATAGATCATTGAAAATTTCTTTATAAAAGATCATAACGGTAACGATCAATGGGCCTAATAAATGCCCAAAAAGTTGACATATTTATCTTCTTTGTAAAAAATAATTAAATAGATCATTTAAAATTTCTTTATAAAAGATCATAACGGTAACGATCATTGGGCCTAATAAATGCCAAAAAAGTTGACATAATTATCTTCTTTCTAAAAGATAATTTAATAGATCATTGAAAATTTCTTTATAAAAGATCATAACGGTAACGATCAATGGGCCTAATAAATGCCCAAAAAGTGGACATAATAATCTTCTTTGTAAAAGATAATTTAACAGATCATTTAAAATTTCTTTGTAAAAGATCATAACGGTAACGATCATTGGGCCTAATAAATGCCAAAAAAGTTGACATAATTATCTTCTTTGTAAAAGATAATTTAATAGATCGTTTAAAATTCGTTTATTAAAAGATCATAACGGTAACGATCATTGGGCCTAATAAATGCTTAAAAGTTGACATAATTATCTTCTTTCTAAAAGATAATTTAATAGATCATTGAAAATTTCTTTATAAAAGATCATAACGGTAACGATCAATGGGCCTAATAAATGCCCAAAAAGTTGACATATTTATCTTCTTTGTAAAAAATAATTAAATAGATCATTTAAAATTTCTTTATAAAAGATCATAACGGTAACGATCATTGGGCCTAATAAATGCCAAAAAAGTTGACATAATTATCTTTTTTGTAAAAGATAATTTAATAGATCATTTAAAATTTCTTTATAAAAGATCATAACGGTAACGATCATTGGGCCTAATAAATGCCCATAAAGTTGACATAATTATCTTCTTCGTAAAAGATAATTTAATGGATCATTTAAAATTTCTTTATAAAAGATCATAATGGTAACGATCATTGGGCCTAATAAATGCAAAAAAAGTTGACATAATAATCTTCTTTGTAAAAGATAATTTAACAGATCATTTAAAATTTCTTTATAAAAGATCATAACGGTAACGATCATTGGGCCTAATAAATGCTTAAAAGTTGACATAATTATCTTCTTTCTAAAAGATAATTTAATAGATCATTGAAAATTTCTTTATAAAAGATCATAACGGAAACGATCAATGGGCCTAATAAATGCCCAAAAAGTTGACATATTTATCTTCTTTGTAAAAAATAATTAAATAGATCATTTAAAATTTCTTTATAAAAGATTATAACGGTAACGATCATTGGGCCTAATAAATGCCAAAAAAGTTGACATAATTATATTTTTTGTAAAAGATAATTTAATAGATCATTTAAAATTTCTTTATAAAAGATCATAACGGTAACAATCATTGGGCCTAATAAATGCCAATAAAGTTGACATAATTATCTTCTTCGTAAAAGATAATTTAATGGATCATTTAAAATTTCTTTATAAAAGATCATAATGGTAACGGTCATTGGGCCTAATAAATGCAAAAAAAGTTGACATAATAATCTTCTTTGTAAAAGATAATTTAACAGATCATTTAAAATTTCTTTATAAAAGATCATAACGGTAACGATCATTGGGCCTAATAAATGCTTAAAAGTTGACATAATTATCTTCTTTCTAAAAGATAATTTAATAGATCATTGAAAATTTCTTTATAAAAGATCATAACGGTAACGATCAATGGGCCTAATAAATGCCCAAAAAGTTGACATATTTATCTTCTTTGTAAAAAATAATTAAATAGATCATTTAAAATTTCTTTATAAAAGATCATAACGGTAACGATCATTGGGCCTAATAAATGCCAAAAAAGTTGACATAATTATATTTTTTGTAAAAGATAATTTAATAGATCATTTAAAATTTCTTTATAAAAGATCATAACGGTAACGATCATTGGGCCTAATAAATGCCAATAAAGTTGACATAATTATCTTCTTCGTAAAAGATAATTTAATGGATCATTTAAAATTTCTTTATAAAAGATCATAATGGTAACGGTCATTGGGCCTAATAAATGCAAAAAAAGTTGACATAATAATCTTCTTTGTAAAAGATAATTTAACAGATCATTTAAAATTTCTTTATAAAAGATCATAACGGTAACAATCATTGGGCCTAATAAATGCTTAAAAGTTGACATAATTATCTTCTTTCTAAACGATAATTTAATAGATCATTGGAAATTTCTTTGTAAAAGATCATAACGGTAACGATCATTGGGCCTAATAAATGCCAAAAAAGTTGACATAATTATCTTCTTTGTAAAAGATAATTTAATAGATCGTTTAAAATTCGTTTATTAAAAGATCATAACGGTAACGATCATTGGGCCTAATAAATGCTTAAAAGTTGACATAATTATCTTCTTTCTAAAAGATAATTTAATAGATCATTGAAAATTTCTTTATAAAAGATCATAACGGTAACGATCAATGGGCCTAATAAATGCCCAAAAAGTTGACATATTTATCTTCTTTGTAAAAAATAATTAAATAGATCATTTAAAATTTCTTTATAAAAGATCATAACGGTAACGATCATTGGGCCTAATAAATGCCAAAAAAGTTGACATAATTATCTTTTTTGTAAAAGATAATTTAATAGATCATTTAAAATTTCTTTATAAAAGATCATAACGGTAACGATCATTGGGCCTAATAAATGCCAATAAAGTTGACATAATTATCTTATTCGTAAAAGATAATTTAATGGATCATTTAAAATTTCTTTATAAAAGATCATAATGGTAACGATCATTGGGCCTAATAAATGCAAAAAAAGTTGACATAATAATCTTCTTTGTAAAAGATAATTTAACAGATCATTTAAAATTTCTTTATAAAAGATCATAACGGTAACGATCATTGGGCCTAATAAATGCTTAAAAGTTGACATAATTATCTTCTTTCTAAAAGATAATTTAATAGATCATTGAAAATTTCTTTATAAAAGATCATAACGGTAACGATCAATGGGCCTAATAAATGCCCAAAAAGTTGACATATTTATCTTCTTTGTAAAAAATAATTAAATAGATCATTTAAAATTTCTTTATAAAAGATCATAACGGTAACGATCATTGGGCCTAATAAATGCCAAAAAAGTTGACATAATTATCTTTTTTGTAAAAAATAATTTAATAGATCATTTAAAATTTCTTTATAAAAGATCATAACGGTAATGATCATTGGGCCTAATAAATGCCAATAAAGTTGACATAATTATCTTCTTCGTAAAAGATAATTTAATGGATCATTTAAAATTTCTTTATAAAAGATCATAATGGTAACGATCATTGGGCCTAATAAATGCAAAAAAAGTTGACATAATAATCTTCTTTGTAAAAGATAATTTAACAGATCATTTAAAATTTCTTTATAAAAGATCATAACGGTAACAATCATTGGGCCTGATAAATGCTTAAAAGTTGACATAATTATCTTCTTTCTAAACGATAATTTAATAGATCATTGGAAATTTCTTTGTAAAAGATCATAACGGTAACGATCATTGGGCCTAATAAATGCCAAAAAAGTTGACATAATTATCTTCTTTGTAAAAGATAATTTAATAGATCGTTTAAAATTCGTTTATTAAAAGATCATAACGGTAACGATCATTGGGCCTAATAAATGCTTAAAAGTTGACATAATTATCTTCTTTCTAAAAGATAATTTAATAGATCATTGAAAATTTCTTTATAAAAGATCATAACGGTAACGATCAATGGGCCTAATAAATGCCCAAAAAGTTGACATATTTATCTTCTTTGTAAAAAATAATTAAATAGATCATTTAAAATTTCTTTATAAAAGATCATAACGGTAACGATCATTGGGCCTAATAAATGCCAAAAAAGTTGACATAATTATCTTCTTTCTAAAAGATAATTTAATAGATCATTGAAAATTTCTTTATAAAAGATCATAACGGTAACGATCAATGGGCCTAATAAATGCCCAAAAAGTTGACATAATAATCTTCTTTGTAAAAGATAATTTAACAGATCATTTAAAATTTCTTTGTAAAAGATCATAACGGTAACGATCATTGGGCCTAATAAATGCCAAAAAAGTTGACATAATTATCTTCTTTGTAAAAGATAATTTAATAGATCGTTTAAAATTCGTTTATTAAAAGATCATAACGGTAACGATCATTGGGCCTAATAAATGCTTAAAAGTTGACATAATTATCTTCTTTCTAAAAGATAATTTAATAGATCATTGAAAATTTCTTTATAAAAGATCATAACGGTAACGATCAATGGGCCTAATAAATGCCCAAAAAGTTGACATATTTATCTTCTTTGTAAAAAATAATTAAATAGATCATTTAAAATTTCTTTATAAAAGATCATAACGGTAACGATCATTGGGCCTAATAAATGCCAAAAAAGTTGACATAATTATCTTTTTTGTAAAAAATAATTTAATAGATCATTTAAAATTTCTTTATAAAAGATCATAACGGTAACGATCATTGGGCCTAATAAATGCCAATAAAGTTGACATAATTATCTTCTTCGTAAAAGATAATTTAATGGATCATTTAAAATTTCTTTATAAAAGATCATAATGGTAACGATCATTGGGCCTAATAAATGCAAAAAAAGTTGACATAATAATCTTCTTTGTAAAAGATAATTTAACAGATCATTTAAAATTTCTTTATAAAAGATCATAACGGTAACAATCATTGGGCCTGATAAATGCTTAAAAGTTGACATAATTATCTTCTTTCTAAACGATAATTTAATAGATCATTGGAAATTTCTTTGTAAAAGATCATAACGGTAACGATCATTGGGCCTAATAAATGCCAAAAAAGTTGACATAATTATCTTCTTTGTAAAAGATAATTTAATAGATCGTTTAAAATTCGTTTATTAAAAGATCATAACGGTAACGATCATTGGGCCTAATAAATGCTTAAAAGTTGACATAATTATATTCTTTCTAAAAGATAATTTAATAGATCATTGAAAATTTCTTTATAAAAGATCATAACGGTAACGATCAATGGGCCTAATAAATGCCCAAAAAGTTGACATATTTATCTTCTTTGTAAAAAATAATTAAATAGATCATTTAAAATTTCTTTATAAAAGATCATAACGGTAACGATCATTGGGCCTAATAAATGCCAAAAAAGTTGACATAATTATCTTCTTTCTAAAAGATAATTTAATAGATCATTGAAAATTTCTTTATAAAAGATCATAACGGTAACGATCAATGGGCCTAATAAATGCCCAAAAAGTTGACATATTTATCTTCTTTGTAAAAAATAATTAAATAGATCATTTAAAATTTCTTTATAAAAGATCATAACGGTAACGATCATTGGGCCTAATAAATGCCAAAAAAGTTGACATAATTATCTTTTTTGTAAAAAATAATTTAATAGATCATTTAAAATTTCTTTATAAAAGATCATAACGGTAACGATCATTGGGCCTAATAAAT
Organism: Psophocarpus tetragonolobus; assembly: GCA_037954015.1. Taxonomy (NCBI): domain Eukaryota; kingdom Viridiplantae; phylum Streptophyta; class Magnoliopsida; order Fabales; family Fabaceae; genus Psophocarpus; species Psophocarpus tetragonolobus. The sequence continues at coordinate 43,627,791 of CM075688.1, read as the reverse complement.
GCCAATAAAGTTGACATAATTATCTTCTTCGTAAAAGATAATTTAATGGATCATTTAAAATTTCTTTATAAAAGATCATAATGGTAACGATCATTGGGCCTAATAAATGCAAAAAAAGTTGACATAATAATCTTCTTTGTAAAAGATAATTTAACAGATCATTTAAAATTTCTTTATAAAAGATCATAACGGTAACAATCATTGGGCCTGATAAATGCTTAAAAGTTGACATAATTATCTTCTTTCTAAACGATAATTTAATAGATCATTGGAAATTTCTTTGTAAAAGATCATAACGGTAACGATCATTGGGCCTAATAAATGCCAAAAAAGTTGACATAATTATCTTCTTTGTAAAAGATAATTTAATAGATCGTTTAAAATTCGTTTATTAAAAGATCATAACGGTAACGATCATTGGGCCTAATAAATGCTTAAAAGTTGACATAATTATCTTCTTTCTAAAAGATAATTTAATAGATCATTGAAAATTTCTTTATAAAAGATCATAACGGTAACGATCAATGGGCCTAATAAATGCCCAAAAAGTTGACATATTTATCTTCTTTGTAAAAAATAATTAAATAGATCATTTAAAATTTCTTTATAAAAGATCATAACGGTAACGATCATTGGGCCTAATAAATGCCAAAAAAGTTGACATAATTATCTTCTTTCTAAAAGATAATTTAATAGATCATTGAAAATTTCTTTATAAAAGATCATAACGGTAACGATCAATGGGCCTAATAAATGCCCAAAAAGTGGACATAATAATCTTCTTTGTAAAAGATAATTTAACAGATCATTTAAAATTTCTTTGTAAAAGATCATAACGGTAACGATCATTGGGCCTAATAAATGCCAAAAAAGTTGACATAATTATCTTCTTTGTAAAAGATAATTTAATAGATCGTTTAAAATTCGTTTATTAAAAGATCATAACGGTAACGATCATTGGGCCTAATAAATGCTTAAAAGTTGACATAATTATCTTCTTTCTAAAAGATAATTTAATAGATCATTGAAAATTTCTTTATAAAAGATCATAACGGTAACGATCAATGGGCCTAATAAATGCCCAAAAAGTTGACATATTTATCTTCTTTGTAAAAAATAATTAAATAGATCATTTAAAATTTCTTTATAAAAGATCATAACGGTAACGATCATTGGGCCTAATAAATGCCAAAAAAGTTGACATAATTATCTTTTTTGTAAAAGATAATTTAATAGATCATTTAAAATTTCTTTATAAAAGATCATAACGGTAACGATCATTGGGCCTAATAAATGCCCATAAAGTTGACATAATTATCTTCTTCGTAAAAGATAATTTAATGGATCATTTAAAATTTCTTTATAAAAGATCATAATGGTAACGATCATTGGGCCTAATAAATGCAAAAAAAGTTGACATAATAATCTTCTTTGTAAAAGATAATTTAACAGATCATTTAAAATTTCTTTATAAAAGATCATAACGGTAACGATCATTGGGCCTAATAAATGCTTAAAAGTTGACATAATTATCTTCTTTCTAAAAGATAATTTAATAGATCATTGAAAATTTCTTTATAAAAGATCATAACGGAAACGATCAATGGGCCTAATAAATGCCCAAAAAGTTGACATATTTATCTTCTTTGTAAAAAATAATTAAATAGATCATTTAAAATTTCTTTATAAAAGATTATAACGGTAACGATCATTGGGCCTAATAAATGCCAAAAAAGTTGACATAATTATATTTTTTGTAAAAGATAATTTAATAGATCATTTAAAATTTCTTTATAAAAGATCATAACGGTAACAATCATTGGGCCTAATAAATGCCAATAAAGTTGACATAATTATCTTCTTCGTAAAAGATAATTTAATGGATCATTTAAAATTTCTTTATAAAAGATCATAATGGTAACGGTCATTGGGCCTAATAAATGCAAAAAAAGTTGACATAATAATCTTCTTTGTAAAAGATAATTTAACAGATCATTTAAAATTTCTTTATAAAAGATCATAACGGTAACGATCATTGGGCCTAATAAATGCTTAAAAGTTGACATAATTATCTTCTTTCTAAAAGATAATTTAATAGATCATTGAAAATTTCTTTATAAAAGATCATAACGGTAACGATCAATGGGCCTAATAAATGCCCAAAAAGTTGACATATTTATCTTCTTTGTAAAAAATAATTAAATAGATCATTTAAAATTTCTTTATAAAAGATCATAACGGTAACGATCATTGGGCCTAATAAATGCCAAAAAAGTTGACATAATTATATTTTTTGTAAAAGATAATTTAATAGATCATTTAAAATTTCTTTATAAAAGATCATAACGGTAACGATCATTGGGCCTAATAAATGCCAATAAAGTTGACATAATTATCTTCTTCGTAAAAGATAATTTAATGGATCATTTAAAATTTCTTTATAAAAGATCATAATGGTAACGGTCATTGGGCCTAATAAATGCAAAAAAAGTTGACATAATAATCTTCTTTGTAAAAGATAATTTAACAGATCATTTAAAATTTCTTTATAAAAGATCATAACGGTAACAATCATTGGGCCTAATAAATGCTTAAAAGTTGACATAATTATCTTCTTTCTAAACGATAATTTAATAGATCATTGGAAATTTCTTTGTAAAAGATCATAACGGTAACGATCATTGGGCCTAATAAATGCCAAAAAAGTTGACATAATTATCTTCTTTGTAAAAGATAATTTAATAGATCGTTTAAAATTCGTTTATTAAAAGATCATAACGGTAACGATCATTGGGCCTAATAAATGCTTAAAAGTTGACATAATTATCTTCTTTCTAAAAGATAATTTAATAGATCATTGAAAATTTCTTTATAAAAGATCATAACGGTAACGATCAATGGGCCTAATAAATGCCCAAAAAGTTGACATATTTATCTTCTTTGTAAAAAATAATTAAATAGATCATTTAAAATTTCTTTATAAAAGATCATAACGGTAACGATCATTGGGCCTAATAAATGCCAAAAAAGTTGACATAATTATCTTTTTTGTAAAAGATAATTTAATAGATCATTTAAAATTTCTTTATAAAAGATCATAACGGTAACGATCATTGGGCCTAATAAATGCCAATAAAGTTGACATAATTATCTTATTCGTAAAAGATAATTTAATGGATCATTTAAAATTTCTTTATAAAAGATCATAATGGTAACGATCATTGGGCCTAATAAATGCAAAAAAAGTTGACATAATAATCTTCTTTGTAAAAGATAATTTAACAGATCATTTAAAATTTCTTTATAAAAGATCATAACGGTAACGATCATTGGGCCTAATAAATGCTTAAAAGTTGACATAATTATCTTCTTTCTAAAAGATAATTTAATAGATCATTGAAAATTTCTTTATAAAAGATCATAACGGTAACGATCAATGGGCCTAATAAATGCCCAAAAAGTTGACATATTTATCTTCTTTGTAAAAAATAATTAAATAGATCATTTAAAATTTCTTTATAAAAGATCATAACGGTAACGATCATTGGGCCTAATAAATGCCAAAAAAGTTGACATAATTATCTTTTTTGTAAAAAATAATTTAATAGATCATTTAAAATTTCTTTATAAAAGATCATAACGGTAACGATCATTGGGCCTAATAAATGCCAATAAAGTTGACATAATTATCTTCTTCGTAAAAGATAATTTAATGGATCATTTAAAATTTCTTTATAAAAGATCATAATGGTAACGATCATTGGGCCTAATAAATGCAAAAAAAGTTGACATAATAATCTTCTTTGTAAAAGATAATTTAACAGATCATTTAAAATTTCTTTATAAAAGATCATAACGGTAACAATCATTGGGCCTGATAAATGCTTAAAAGTTGACATAATTATCTTCTTTCTAAACGATAATTTAATAGATCATTGGAAATTTCTTTGTAAAAGATCATAACGGTAACGATCATTGGGCCTAATAAATGCCAAAAAAGTTGACATAATTATCTTCTTTGTAAAAGATAATTTAATAGATCGTTTAAAATTCGTTTATTAAAAGATCATAACGGTAACGATCATTGGGCCTAATAAATGCTTAAAAGTTGACATAATTATCTTCTTTCTAAAAGATAATTTAATAGATCATTGAAAATTTCTTTATAAAAGATCATAACGGTAACGATCAATGGGCCTAATAAATGCCCAAAAAGTTGACATATTTATCTTCTTTGTAAAAAATAATTAAATAGATCATTTAAAATTTCTTTATAAAAGATCATAACGGTAACGATCATTGGGCCTAATAAATGCTTAAAAGTTGACATAATTATCTTCTTTCTAAAAGATAATTTAATAGATCATTGAAAATTTCTTTATAAAAGATCATAACGGTAACGATCAATGGGCCTAATAAATGCCCAAAAAGTTGACATATTTATCTTCTTTGTAAAAAATAATTAAATAGATCATTTAAAATTTCTTTATAAAAGATCATAACGGTAACGATCATTGGGCCTAATAAATGCCAAAAAAGTTGACATAATTATCTTTTTTGTAAAAAATAATTTAATAGATCATTTAAAATTTCTTTATAAAAGATCATAACGGTAACGATCATTGGGCCTAATAAATGCCAATAAAGTTGACATAATTATCTTCTTCGTAAAAGATAATTTAATGGATCATTTAAAATTTCTTTATAAAAGATCATAATGGTAACGATCATTGGGCCTAATAAATGCAAAAAAAGTTGACATAATAATCTTCTTTGTAAAAGATAATTTAACAGATCATTTAAAATTTCTTTATAAAAGATCATAACGGTAACAATCATTGGGCCTGATAAATGCTTAAAATTTGACATAATTATCTTCTTTCTAAACGATAATTTAATAGATCATTGGAAATTTCTTTGTAAAAGATCATAACGGTAACGATCATTGGGCCTAATAAATGCCAAAAAAGTTGACATAATTATCTTCTTTGTAAAAGATAATTTAATAGATCGTTTAAAATTCGTTTATTAAAAGATCATAACGGTAACGATCATTGGGCCTAATAAATGCTTAAAAGTTGACATAATTATCTTCTTTCTAAAAGATAATTTAATAGATCATTGAAAATTTCTTTATAAAAGATCATAACGGTAACGATCAATGGGCCTAATAAATGCCCAAAAAGTTGACATATTTATCTTCTTTGTAAAAAATAATTAAATAGATCATTTAAAATTTCTTTATAAAAGATCATAACGGTAACGATCATTGGGCCTAATAAATGCCAAAAAAGTTGACATAATTATCTTCTTTCTAAAAGATAATTTAATAGATCATTGAAAATTTCTTTATAAAAGATCATAACGGTAACGATCAATGGGCCTAATAAATGCCCAAAAAGTGGACATAATAATCTTCTTTGTAAAAGATAATTTAACAGATCATTTAAAATTTCTTTGTAAAAGATCATAACGGTAACGATCATTGGGCCTAATAAATGCCAAAAAAGTTGACATAATTATCTTCTTTGTAAAAGATAATTTAATAGATCGTTTAAAATTCGTTTATTAAAAGATCATAACGGTAACGATCATTGGGCCTAATAAATGCTTAAAAGTTGACATAATTATCTTCTTTCTAAAAGATAATTTAATAGATCATTGAAAATTTCTTTATAAAAGATCATAACGGTAACGATCAATGGGCCTAATAAATGCCCAAAAAGTTGACATATTTATCTTCTTTGTAAAAAATAATTAAATAGATCATTTAAAATTTCTTTATAAAAGATCATAACGGTAACGATCATTGGGCCTAATAAATGCCAAAAAAGTTGACATAATTATCTTTTTTGTAAAAGATAATTTAATAGATCATTTAAAATTTCTTTATAAAAGATCATAACGGTAACGATCATTGGGCCTAATAAATGCCCATAAAGTTGACATAATTATCTTCTTCGTAAAAGATAATTTAATGGATCATTTAAAATTTCTTTATAAAAGATCATAATGGTAACGATCATTGGGCCTAATAAATGCAAAAAAAGTTGACATAATAATCTTCTTTGTAAAAGATAATTTAACAGATCATTTAAAATTTCTTTATAAAAGATCATAACGGTAACGATCATTGGGCCTAATAAATGCTTAAAAGTTGACATAATTATCTTCTTTCTAAAAGATAATTTAATAGATCATTGAAAATTTCTTTATAAAAGATCATAACGGAAACGATCAATGGGCCTAATAAATGCCCAAAAAGTTGACATATTTATCTTCTTTGTAAAAAATAATTAAATAGATCATTTAAAATTTCTTTATAAAAGATCATAACGGTAACGATCATTGGGCCTAATAAATGCCAAAAAAGTTGACATAATTATATTTTTTGTAAAAGATAATTTAATAGATCATTTAAAATTTCTTTATAAAAGATCATAACGGTAACAATCATTGGGCCTAATAAATGCCAATAAAGTTGACATAATTATCTTCTTCGTAAAAGATAATTTAATGGATCATTTAAAATTTCTTTATAAAAGATCATAATGGTAACGGTCATTGGGCCTAATAAATGCAAAAAAAGTTGACATAATAATCTTCTTTGTAAAAGATAATTTAACAGATCATTTAAAATTTCTTTATAAAAGATCATAACGGTAACGATCATTGGGCCTAATAAATGCTTAAAAGTTGACATAATTATCTTCTTTCTAAAAGATAATTTAATAGATCATTGAAAATTTCTTTATAAAAGATCATAACGGTAACGATCAATGGGCCTAATAAATGCCCAAAAAGTTGACATATTTATCTTCTTTGTAAAAAATAATTAAATAGATCATTTAAAATTTCTTTATAAAAGATCATAACGGTAACGATCATTGGGCCTAATAAATGCCAAAAAAGTTGACATAATTATATTTTTTGTAAAAGATAATTTAATAGATCATTTAAAATTTCTTTATAAAAGATCATAACGGTAACGATCATTGGGCCTAATAAATGCCAATAAAGTTGACATAATTATCTTCTTCGTAAAAGATAATTTAATGGATCATTTAAAATTTCTTTATAAAAGATCATAATGGTAACGGTCATTGGGCCTAATAAATGCAAAAAAAGTTGACATAATAATCTTCTTTGTAAAAGATAATTTAACAGATCATTTAAAATTTCTTTATAAAAGATCATAACGGTAACAATCATTGGGCCTAATAAATGCTTAAAAGTTGACATAATTATCTTCTTTCTAAACGATAATTTAATAGATCATTGGAAATTTCTTTGTAAAAGATCATAACGGTAACGATCATTGGGCCTAATAAATGCCAAAAAAGTTGACATAATTATCTTCTTTGTAAAAGATAATTTAATAGATCGTTTAAAATTCGTTTATTAAAAGATCATAACGGTAACGATCATTGGGCCTAATAAATGCTTAAAAGTTGACATAATTATCTTCTTTCTAAAAGATAATTTAATAGATCATTGAAAATTTCTTTATAAAAGATCATAACGGTAACGATCAATGGGCCTAATAAATGCCCAAAAAGTTGACATATTTATCTTCTTTGTAAAAAATAATTAAATAGATCATTTAAAATTTCTTTATAAAAGATCATAACGGTAACGATCATTGGGCCTAATAAATGCCAAAAAAGTTGACATAATTATCTTTTTTGTAAAAGATAATTTAATAGATCATTTAAAATTTCTTTATAAAAGATCATAACGGTAACGATCATTGGGCCTAATAAATGCCAATAAAGTTGACATAATTATCTTATTCGTAAAAGATAATTTAATGGATCATTTAAAATTTCTTTATAAAAGATCATAATGGTAACGATCATTGGGCCTAATAAATGCAAAAAAAGTTGACATAATAATCTTCTTTGTAAAAGATAATTTAACAGATCATTTAAAATTTCTTTATAAAAGATCATAACGGTAACGATCATTGGGCCTAATAAATGCTTAAAAGTTGACATAATTATCTTCTTTCTAAAAGATAATTTAATAGATCATTGAAAATTTCTTTATAAAAGATCATAACGGTAACGATCAATGGGCCTAATAAATGCCCAAAAAGTTGACATATTTATCTTCTTTGTAAAAAATAATTAAATAGATCATTTAAAATTTCTTTATAAAAGATCATAACGGTAACGATCATTGGGCCTAATAAATGCCAAAAAAGTTGACATAATTATCTTTTTTGTAAAAAATAATTTAATAGATCATTTAAAATTTCTTTATAAAAGATCATAACGGTAACGATCATTGGGCCTAATAAATGCCAATAAAGTTGACATAATTATCTTCTTCGTAAAAGATAATTTAATGGATCATTTAAAATTTCTTTATAAAAGATCATAATGGTAACGATCATTGGGCCTAATAAATGCAAAAAAAGTTGACATAATAATCTTCTTTGTAAAAGATAATTTAACAGATCATTTAAAATTTCTTTATAAAAGATCATAACGGTAACAATCATTGGGCCTGATAAATGCTTAAAAGTTGACATAATTATCTTCTTTCTAAACGATAATTTAATAGATCATTGGAAATTTCTTTGTAAAAGATCATAACGGTAACGATCATTGGGCCTAATAAATGCCAAAAAAGTTGACATAATTATCTTCTTTGTAAAAGATAATTTAATAGATCGTTTAAAATTCGTTTATTAAAAGATCATAACGGTAACGATCATTGGGCCTAATAAATGCTTAAAAGTTGACATAATTATCTTCTTTCTAAAAGATAATTTAATAGATCATTGAAAATTTCTTTATAAAAGATCATAACGGTAACGATCAATGGGCCTAATAAATGCCCAAAAAGTTGACATATTTATCTTCTTTGTAAAAAATAATTAAATAGATCATTTAAAATTTCTTTATAAAAGATCATAACGGTAACGATCATTGGGCCTAATAAATGCTTAAAAGTTGACATAATTATCTTCTTTCTAAAAGATAATTTAATAGATCATTGAAAATTTCTTTATAAAAGATCATAACGGTAACGATCAATGGGCCTAATAAATGCCCAAAAAGTTGACATATTTATCTTCTTTGTAAAAAATAATTAAATAGATCATTTAAAATTTCTTTATAAAAGATCATAACGGTAACGATCATTGGGCCTAATAAATGCCAAAAAAGTTGACATAATTATCTTTTTTGTAAAAAATAATTTAATAGATCATTTAAAATTTCTTTATAAAAGATCATAACGGTAACGATCATTGGGCCTAATAAATGCCAATAAAGTTGACATAATTATCTTCTTCGTAAAAGATAATTTAATGGATCATTTAAAATTTCTTTATAAAAGATCATAATGGTAACGATCATTGGGCCTAATAAATGCAAAAAAAGTTGACATAATAATCTTCTTTGTAAAAGATAATTTAACAGATCATTTAAAATTTCTTTATAAAAGATCATAACGGTAACAATCATTGGGCCTGATAAATGCTTAAAAGTTGACATAATTATCTTCTTTCTAAACGATAATTTAATAGATCATTGGAAATTTCTTTGTAAAAGATCATAACGGTAACGATCATTGGGCCTAATAAATGCCAAAAAAGTTGACATAATTATCTTCTTTGTAAAAGATAATTTAATAGATCGTTTAAAATTCGTTTATTAAAAGATCATAACGGTAACGATCATTGGGCCTAATAAATGCTTAAAAGTTGACATAATTATCTTCTTTCTAAAAGATAATTTAATAGATCATTGAAAATTTCTTTATAAAAGATCATAACGGTAACGATCAATGGGCCTAATAAATGCCCAAAAAGTTGACATATTTATCTTCTTTGTAAAAAATAATTAAATAGATCATTTAAAATTTCTTTATAAAAGATCATAACGGTAACGATCATTGGGCCTAATAAATGCCAAAAAAGTTGACATAATTATCTTCTTTCTAAAAGATAATTTAATAGATCATTGAAAATTTCTTTATAAAAGATCATAACGGTAACGATCAATGGGCCTAATAAATGCCCAAAAAGTGGACATAATAATCTTCTTTGTAAAAGATAATTTAACAGATCATTTAAAATTTCTTTGTAAAAGATCATAACGGTAACGATCATTGGGCCTAATAAATGCCAAAAAAGTTGACATAATTATCTTCTTTGTAAAAGATAATTTAATAGATCGTTTAAAATTCGTTTATTAAAAGATCATAACGGTAACGATCATTGGGCCTAATAAATGCTTAAAAGTTGACATAATTATCTTCTTTCTAAAAGATAATTTAATAGATCATTGAAAATTTCTTTATAAAAGATCATAACGGTAACGATCAATGGGCCTAATAAATGCCCAAAAAGTTGACATATTTATCTTCTTTGTAAAAAATAATTAAATAGATCATTTAAAATTTCTTTATAAAAGATCATAACGGTAACGATCATTGGGCCTAATAAATGCCAAAAAAGTTGACATAATTATCTTTTTTGTAAAAGATAATTTAATAGATCATTTAAAATTTCTTTATAAAAGATCATAACGGTAACGATCATTGGGCCTAATAAATGCCCATAAAGTTGACATAATTATCTTCTTCGTAAAAGATAATTTAATGGATCATTTAAAATTTCTTTATAAAAGATCATAATGGTAACGATCATTGGGCCTAATAAATGCAAAAAAAGTTGACATAATAATCTTCTTTGTAAAAGATAATTTAACAGATCATTTAAAATTTCTTTATAAAAGATCATAACGGTAACGATCATTGGGCCTAATAAATGCTTAAAAGTTGACATAATTATCTTCTTTCTAAAAGATAATTTAATAGATCATTGAAAATTTCTTTATAAAAGATCATAACGGAAACGATCAATGGGCCTAATAAATGCCCAAAAAGTTGACATATTTATCTTCTTTGTAAAAAATAATTAAATAGATCATTTAAAATTTCTTTATAAAAGATCATAACGGTAACGATCATTGGGCCTAATAAATGCCAAAAAAGTTGACATAATTATATTTTTTGTAAAAGATAATTTAATAGATCATTTAAAATTTCTTTATCAAAGATCATAACGGTAACAATCATTGGGCCTAATAAATGCCAATAAAGTTGACATAATTATCTTCTTCGTAAAAGATAATTTAATGGATCATTTAAAATTTCTTTATAAAAGATCATAATGGTAACGGTCATTGGGCCTAATAAATGCAAAAAAAGTTGACATAATAATCTTCTTTGTAAAAGATAATTTAACAGATCATTTAAAATTTCTTTATAAAAGATCATAACGGTAACGATCATTGGGCCTAATAAATTCTTAAAAGTTGACATAATTATCTTCTTTCTAAAAGATAATTTAATAGATCATTGAAAATTTCTTTATAAAAGATCATAACGGTAACGATCAATGGGCCTAATAAATGCCCAAAAAGTTGACATATTTATCTTCTTTGTAAAAAATAATTAAATAGATCATTTAAAATTTCTTTATAAAAGATCATAACGGTAACGATCATTGGGCCTAATAAATGCCAAAAAAGTTGACATAATTATATTTTTTGTAAAAGATAATTTAATAGATCATTTAAAATTTCTTTATAAAAGATCATAACGGTAACGATCATTGGGCCTAATAAATGCCAATAAAGTTGACATAATTATCTTCTTCGTAAAAGATAATTTAATGGATCATTTAAAATTTCTTTATAAAAGATCATAATGGTAACGGTCATTGGGCCTAATAAATGCAAAAAAAGTTGACATAATAATCTTCTTTGTAAAAGATAATTTAACAGATCATTTAAAATTTCTTTATAAAAGATCATAACGGTAACAATCATTGGGCCTAATAAATGCTTAAAAGTTGACATAATTATCTTCTTTCTAAACGATAATTTAATAGATCATTGGAAATTTCTTTGTAAAAGATCATAACGGTAACGATCATTGGGCCTAATAAATGCCAAAAAAGTTGACATAATTATCTTCTTTGTAAAAGATAATTTAATAGATCGTTTAAAATTCGTTTATTAAAAGATCATAACGGTAACGATCATTGGGCCTAATAAATGCTTAAAAGTTGACATAATTATCTTCTTTCTAAAAGATAATTTAATAGATCATTGAAAATTTCTTTATAAAAGATCATAACGGTAACGATCAATGGGCCTAATAAATGCCCAAAAAGTTGACATATTTATCTTCTTTGTAAAAAATAATTAAATAGATCATTTAAAATTTCTTTATAAAAGATCATAACGGTAACGATCATTGGGCCTAATAAATGCCAAAAAAGTTGACATAATTATCTTTTTTGTAAAAGATAATTTAATAGATCATTTAAAATTTCTTTATAAAAGATCATAACGGTAACGATCATTGGGCCTAATAAATGCCAATAAAGTTGACATAATTATCTTATTCGTAAAAGATAATTTAATGGATCATTTAAAATTTCTTTATAAAAGATCATAATGGTAACGATCATTGGGCCTAATAAATGCAAAAAAAGTTGACATAATAATCTTCTTTGTAAACGATAATTTAACAGATCATTTAAAATTTCTTTATAAAAGATCATAACGGTAACGATCATTGGGCCTAATAAATGCTTAAAAGTTGACATAATTATCTTCTTTCTAAAAGATAATTTAATAGATCATTGAAAATTTCTTTATAAAAGATCATAACGGTAACGATCAATGGGCCTAATAAATGCCCAAAAAGTTGACATATTTATCTTCTTTGTAAAAAATAATTAAATAGATCATTTAAAATTTCTTTATAAAAGATCATAACGGTAACGATCATTGGGCCTAATAAATGCCAAAAAAGTTGACATAATTATCTTTTTTGTAAAAAATAATTTAATAGATCATTTAAAATTTCTTTATAAAAGATCATAACGGTAACGATCATTGGGCCTAATAAATGCCAATAAAGTTGACATAATTATCTTCTTCGTAAAAGATAATTTAATGGATCATTTAAAATTTCTTTATAAAAGATCATAATGGTAACGATCATTGGGCCTAATAAATGCAAAAAAAGTTGACATAATAATCTTCTTTGTAAAAGATAATTTAACAGATCATTTAAAATTTCTTTATAAAAGATCATAACGGTAACAATCATTGGGCCTGATAAATGCTTAAAAGTTGACATAATTATCTTCTTTCTAAACGATAATTTAATAGATCATTGGAAATTTCTTTGTAAAAGATCATAACGGTAACGATCATTGGGCCTAATAAATGCCAAAAAAGTTGACATAATTATCTTCTTTGTAAAAGATAATTTAATAGATCGTTTAAAATTCGTTTATTAAAAGATCATAACGGTAACGATCATTGGGCCTAATAAATGCTTAAAAGTTGACATAATTATCTTCTTTCTAAAAGATAATTTAATAGATCATTGAAAATTTCTTTATAAAAGATCATAACGGTAACGATCAATGGGCCTAATAAATGCCCAAAAAGTTGACATATTTATCTTCTTTGTAAAAAATAATTAAATAGATCATTTAAAATTTCTTTATAAAAGATCATAACGGTAACGATCATTGGGCCTAATAAATGCTTAAAAGTTGACATAATTATCTTCTTTCTAAAAGATAATTTAATAGATCATTGAAAATTTCTTTATAAAAGATCATAACGGTAACGATCAATGGGCCTAATAAATGCCCAAAAAGTTGACATATTTATCTTCTTTGTAAAAAATAATTAAATAGATCATTTAAAATTTCTTTATAAAAGATCATAACGGTAACGATCATTGGGCCTAATAAATGCCAAAAAAGTTGACATAATTATCTTTTTTGTAAAAAATAATTTAATAGATCATTTAAAATTTCTTTATAAAAGATCATAACGGTAACGATCATTGGGCCTAATAAATGCCAATAAAGTTGACATAATTATCTTCTTCGTAAAAGATAATTTAATGGATCATTTAAAATTTCTTTATAAAAGATCATAATGGTAACGATCATTGGGCCTAATAAATGCAAAAAAAGTTGACATAATAATCTTCTTTGTAAAAGATAATTTAACAGATCATTTAAAATTTCTTTATAAAAGATCATAACGGTAACAATCATTGGGCCTGATAAATGCTTAAAAGTTGACATAATTATCTTCTTTCTAAACGATAATTTAATAGATCATTGGAAATTTCTTTGTAAAAGATCATAACGGTAACGATCATTGGGCCTAATAAATGCCAAAAAAGTTGACATAATTATCTTCTTTGTAAAAGATAATTTAATAGATCGTTTAAAATTCGTTTATTAAAAGATCATAACGGTAACGATCATTGGGCCTAATAAATGCTTAAAAGTTGACATAATTATCTTCTTTCTAAAAGATAATTTAATAGATCATTGAAAATTTCTTTATAAAAGATCATAACGGTAACGATCAATGGGCCTAATAAATGCCCAAAAAGTTGACATATTTATCTTCTTTGTAAAAAATAATTAAATAGATCATTTAAAATTTCTTTGTAAAAGATCATAACGGTAACGATCATTGGGCCTAATAAATGCCAAAAAAGTTGACATAATTATCTTCTTTCTAAAAGATAATTTAATAGATCATTGAAAATTTCTTTATAAAAGATCATAACGGTAACGATCAATGGGCCTAATAAATGCCCAAAAAGTGGACATAATAATCTTCTTTGTAAAAGATAATTTAACAGATCATTTAAAATTTCTTTGTAAAAGATCATAACGGTAACGATCATTGGGCCTAATAAATGCCAAAAAAGTTGACATAATTATCTTCTTTGTAAAAGATAATTTAATAGATCGTTTAAAATTCGTTTATTAAAAGATCATAACGGTAACGATCATTGGGCCTAATAAATGCTTAAAAGTTGACATAATTATCTTCTTTCTAAAAGATAATTTAATAGATCATTGAAAATTTCTTTATAAAAGATCATAACGGTAACGATCAATGGGCCTAATAAATGCCCAAAAAGTTGACATATTTATCTTCTTTGTAAAAAATAATTAAATAGATCATTTAAAATTTCTTTATAAAAGATCATAACGGTAACGATCATTGGGCCTAATAAATGCCAAAAAAGTTGACATAATTATCTTTTTTGTAAAAGATAATTTAATAGATCATTTAAAATTTCTTTATAAAAGATCATAACGGTAACGATCATTGGGCCTAATAAATGCCCATAAAGTTGACATAATTATCTTCTTCGTAAAAGATAATTTAATGGATCATTTAAAATTTCTTTATAAAAGATCATAATGGTAACGATCATTGGGCCTAATAAATGCAAAAAAAGTTGACATAATAATCTTCTTTGTAAAAGATAATTTAACAGATCATTTAAAATTTCTTTATAAAAGATCATAACGGTAACGATCATTGGGCCTAATAAATGCTTAAAAGTTGACATAATTATCTTCTTTCTAAAAGATAATTTAATAGATCATTGAAAATTTCTTTATAAAAGATCATAACGGAAACGATCAATGGGCCTAATAAATGCCCAAAAAGTTGACATATTTATCTTCTTTGTAAAAAATAATTAAATAGATCATTTAAAATTTCTTTATAAAAGATCATAACGGTAACGATCATTGGGCCTAATAAATGCCAAAAAAGTTGACATAATTATATTTTTTGTAAAAGATAATTTAATAGATCATTTAAAATTTCTTTATAAAAGATCATAACGGTAACAATCATTGGGCCTAATAAATGCCAATAAAGTTGACATAATTATCTTCTTCGTAAAAGATAATTTAATGGATCATTTAAAATTTCTTTATAAAAGATCATAATGGTAATGGTCATTGGGCCTAATAAATGCAAAAAAAGTTGACATAATAATCTTCTTTGTAAAAGATAATTTAACAGATCATTTAAAATTTCTTTATAAAAGATCATAACGGTAACGATCATTGGGCCTAATAAATGCTTAAAAGTTGACATAATTATCTTCTTTCTAAAAGATAATTTAATAGATCATTGAAAATTTCTTTATAAAAGATCATAACGGTAACGATCAATGGGCCTAATAAATGCCCAAAAAGTTGACATATTTATCTTCTTTGTAAAAAATAATTAAATAGATCATTTAAAATTTCTTTATAAAAGATCATAACGGTAACGATCATTGGGCCTAATAAATGCCAAAAAAGTTGACATAATTATATTTTTTGTAAAAGATAATTTAATAGATCATTTAAAATTTCTTTATAAAAGATCATAACGGTAACGATCATTGGGCCTAATAAATGCCAATAAAGTTGACATAATTATCTTCTTCGTAAAAGATAATTTAATGGATCATTTAAAATTTCTTTATAAAAGATCATAATGGTAACGGTCATTGGGCCTAATAAATGCAAAAAAAGTTGACATAATAATCTTCTTTGTAAAAGATAATTTAACAGATCATTTAAAATTTCTTTATAAAAGATCATAACGGTAACAATCATTGGGCCTAATAAATGCTTAAAAGTTGACATAATTATCTTCTTTCTAAACGATAATTTAATAGATCATTGGAAATTTCTTTGTAAAAGATCATAACGGTAACGATCATTGGGCCTAATAAATGCCAAAAAAGTTGACATAATTATCTTCTTTGTAAAAGATAATTTAATAGATCGTTTAAAATTCGTTTATTAAAAGATCATAACGGTAACGATCATTGGGCCTAATAAATGCTTAAAAGTTGACATAATTATCTTCTTTCTAAAAGATAATTTAATAGATCATTGAAAATTTCTTTATAAAAGATCATAACGGTAACGATCAATGGGCCTAATAAATGCCCAAAAAGTTGACATATTTATCTTCTTTGTAAAAAATAATTAAATAGATCATTTAAAATTTCTTTGTAAAAGATCATAACGGTAACGATCATTGGGCCTAATAAATGCCAAAAAAGTTGACATAATTATCTTCTTTCTAAAAGATAATTTAATAGATCATTGAAAATTTCTTTATAAAAGATCATAACGGTAACGATCAATGGGCCTAATAAATGCCCAAAAAGTGGACATAATAATCTTCTTTGTAAAAGATAATTTAACAGATCATTTAAAATTTCTTTGTAAAAGATCATAACGGTAACGATCATTGGGCCTAATAAATGCCAAAAAAGTTGACATAATTATCTTCTTTGTAAAAGATAATTTAATAGATCGTTTAAAATTCGTTTATTAAAAGATCATAACGGTAACGATCATTGGGCCTAATAAATGCTTAAAAGTTGACATAATTATCTTCTTTCTAAAAGATAATTTAATAGATCATTGAAAATTTCTTTATAAAAGATCATAACGGTAACGATCAATGGGCCTAATAAATGCCCAAAAAGTTGACATAT
This sequence comes from Psophocarpus tetragonolobus, assembly GCA_037954015.1. NCBI lineage: Eukaryota > Viridiplantae > Streptophyta > Magnoliopsida > Fabales > Fabaceae > Psophocarpus > Psophocarpus tetragonolobus. Next base: position 43,610,409 of record CM075688.1, on the reverse strand, counting down.
TTATCTTCTTTGTAAAAAATAATTAAATAGATCATTTAAAATTTCTTTATAAAAGATCATAACGGTAACGATCATTGGGCCTAATAAATGCCAAAAAAGTTGACATAATTATCTTTTTTGTAAAAGATAATTTAATAGATCATTTAAAATTTCTTTATAAAAGATCATAACGGTAACGATCATTGGGCCTAATAAATGCCCATAAAGTTGACATAATTATCTTCTTCGTAAAAGATAATTTAATGGATCATTTAAAATTTCTTTATAAAAGATCATAATGGTAACGATCATTGGGCCTAATAAATGCAAAAAAAGTTGACATAATAATCTTCTTTGTAAAAGATAATTTAACAGATCATTTAAAATTTCTTTATAAAAGATCATAACGGTAACGATCATTGGGCCTAATAAATGCTTAAAAGTTGACATAATTATCTTCTTTCTAAAAGATAATTTAATAGATCATTGAAAATTTCTTTATAAAAGATCATAACGGAAACGATCAATGGGCCTAATAAATGCCCAAAAAGTTGACATATTTATCTTCTTTGTAAAAAATAATTAAATAGATCATTTAAAATTTCTTTATAAAAGATCATAACGGTAACGATCATTGGGCCTAATAAATGCCAAAAAAGTTGACATAATTATATTTTTTGTAAAAGATAATTTAATAGATCATTTAAAATTTCTTTATAAAAGATCATAACGGTAACAATCATTGGGCCTAATAAATGCCAATAAAGTTGACATAATTATCTTCTTCGTAAAAGATAATTTAATGGATCATTTAAAATTTCTTTATAAAAGATCATAATGGTAACGGTCATTGGGCCTAATAAATGCAAAAAAAGTTGACATAATAATCTTCTTTGTAAAAGATAATTTAACAGATCATTTAAAATTTCTTTATAAAAGATCATAACGGTAACGATCATTGGGCCTAATAAATGCTTAAAAGTTGACATAATTATCTTCTTTCTAAAAGATAATTTAATAGATCATTGAAAATTTCTTTATAAAAGATCATAACGGTAACGATCAATGGGCCTAATAAATGCCCAAAAAGTTGACATATTTATCTTCTTTGTAAAAAATAATTAAATAGATGATTTAAAATTTCTTTATAAAAGATCATAACGGTAACGATCATTGGGCCTAATAAATGCCAAAAAAGTTGACATAATTATATTTTTTGTAAAAGATAATTTAATAGATCATTTAAAATTTCTTTATAAAAGATCATAACGGTAACGATCATTGGGCCTAATAAATGCCAATAAAGTTGACATAATTATCTTCTTCGTAAAAGATAATTTAATGGATCATTTAAAATTTCTTTATAAAAGATCATAATGGTAACGGTCATTGGGCCTAATAAATGCAAAAAAAGTTGACATAATAATCTTCTTTGTAAAAGATAATTTAACAGATCATTTAAAATTTCTTTATAAAAGATCATAACGGTAACAATCATTGGGCCTAATAAATGCTTAAAAGTTGACATAATTATCTTCTTTCTAAACGATAATTTAATAGATCATTGGAAATTTCTTTGTAAAAGATCATAACGGTAACGATCATTGGGCCTAATAAATGCCAAAAAAGTTGACATAATTATCTTCTTTGTAAAAGATAATTTAATAGATCGTTTAAAATTCGTTTATTAAAAGATCATAACGGTAACGATCATTGGGCCTAATAAATGCTTAAAAGTTGACATAATTATCTTCTTTCTAAAAGATAATTTAATAGATCATTGAAAATTTCTTTATAAAAGATCATAACGGTAACGATCAATGGGCCTAATAAATGCCCAAAAAGTTGACATATTTATCTTCTTTGTAAAAAATAATTAAATAGATCATTTAAAATTTCTTTATAAAAGATCATAACGGTAACGATCATTGGGCCTAATAAATGCCAAAAAAGTTGACATAATTATCTTTTTTGTAAAAGATAATTTAATAGATCATTTAAAATTTCTTTATAAAAGATCATAACGGTAACGATCATTGGGCCTAATAAATGCCAATAAAGTTGACATAATTATCTTCTTCGTAAAAGATAATTTAATGGATCATTTAAAATTTCTTTATAAAAGATCATAATGGTAACGGTCATTGGGCCTAATAAATGCAAAAAAAGTTGACATAATAATCTTCTTTGTAAAAGATAATTTAACAGATCATTTAAAATTTCTTTATAAAAGATCATAACGGTAACGATCATTGGGCCTAATAAATGCTTAAAAGTTGACATAATTATCTTCTTTCTAAAAGATAATTTAATAGATCATTGAAAATTTTTTTATAAAAGATCATAACGGTAACGATCAATGGGCCTAATAAATGCCCAAAAAGTTGACATATTTATCTTCTTTGTAAAAAATAATTAAATAGATCATTTAAAATTTCTTTATAAAAGATCATAACGGTAACGATCATTGGGCCTAATAAATGCCAAAAAAGTTGACATAATTATCTTTTTTGTAAAAGATAATTTAATAGATCATTTAAAATTTCTTTATAAAAGATCATAACGGTAACGATCATTGGGCCTAATAAATGCCAATAAAGTTGACATAATTATCTTCTTCGTAAAAGATAATTTAATGGATCATTTAAAATTTCTTTATAAAAGATCATAATGGTAACGATCATTGGGCCTAATAAATGCAAAAAAAGTTGACATAGTAATCTTCTTTGTAAAAGATAATTTAACAGATCATTTAAAATTTCTTTATAAAAGATCATAACGGTAACGATCATTGGGCCTAATAAATGCTTAAAAGTTGACATAATTATCTTCTTTCTAAAAGATAATTTAATAGATCATTGAAAATTTCTTTATAAAAGATCATAACGGTAACGATCATTGGGCCTAATAAATGCAAAAAAAGTTGACATAATAATCTTCTTTGTAAAAGATAATTTAACAGATCATTTAAAATTTCTTTATAAAAGATCATAACGGTAACGATCATTGGGCCTAATAAATGCTTAAAAGTTGACATAATTATCTTCTTTCTAAAAGATAATTTAATAGATCATTGAAAATTTCTTTATAAAAGATCATAACGGTAACGATCAATGGGCCTAATAAATGCCCAAAAAGTTGACATATTTATCTTCTTTGTAAAAAATAATTAAATAGATCATTTAAAATTTCTTTATAAAAGATCATAACGGTAACGATCATTGGGCCTAATAAATGCCAAAAAAGTTGACATAATTATCTTTTTTGTAAAAGATAATTTAATAGATCATTTAAAATTTCTTTATAAAAGATCATAACGGTAACGATCATTGGGCCTAATAAACGCCAATAAAGTTGACATAATTATCTTCTTTCTAAAAGATAATTTAATAGATCATTGAAAATTTCTTTATAAAAGATCATAACGGTAACGATCAATGGGCCTAATAAATGCCCAAAAAGTTGACATATTTATCTTCTTTGTAAAAAATAATTAAATAGATCATTTAAAATTTCTTTATAAAAGATCATAACGGTAACGATCATTGGGCCTAAGAAATGCCAAAAAAGTTGACATAATTATCTTTTTTGTAAAAGATAATTTAATAGATCATTGAAAATTTCTTTATAAAAGATCATAACGGTAACGATCATTGGGCCTAATAAATGCCAAAAAAGTTGACATAATTATCTTCTTTGTAAAAGATAATTTAATAGATCGTTTAAAATTCGTTTATTAAAAGATCATAACGGTAACGATCATTGGGCCTAATAAATGCTTAAAAGTTGACATAATTATCTTCTTTCTAAAAGATAATTTAATAGATCATTGAAAATTTCTTTATAAAAGATCATAACGGTAACGATCAATGGGCCTAATAAATGCCCAAAAAGTTGACATAATAATCTTCTTTGTAAAAAATAATTTAACAGATCATTTAAAATTTCTTTGTAAAAGATCATAACGGTAACGATCATTGGGCCTAATAAATGCCAAAAAAGTTGACATAATTATCTTCTTTGTAAAAGATAATTTAATAGATCGTTTAAAATTCGTTTATTAAAAGATCATAACGGTAACGATCATTGGGCCTAATAAATGCTTAAAAGTTGACATAATTATCTTCTTTCTAAAAGATAATTTAATAGATCATTGAAAATTTCTTTATAAAAGATCATAACGGTAACGATCAATGGGCCTAATAAATGCCCAAAAAGTTGACATATTTATCTTCTTTGTAAAAAATAATTAAATAGATCATTTAAAATTTCTTTATAAAAGATCATAACGGTAACGATCATTGGGCCTAATAAATGCCAAAAAAGTTGACATAATTATCTTTTTTGTAAAAGATAATTTAATAGATCATTTAAAATTTCTTTATAAAAGATCATAACGGTAACGATCATTGGGCTTAATAAATGCCAAAAAAGTTGACATAATTATCTTTTTTGTAAAAGATAATTTAATAGATCATTTAAAATTTCTTTATAAAAGATCATAACGGTAACGATCATTGGGCCTAATAAATGCCAATAAAGTTGACATAATTATCTTCTTCGTAAAAGATAATTTAATGGATCATTTAAAATTTCTTTATAAAAGATCATAATGGTAACGATCATTGGGCCTAATAAATGCAAAAAAAGTTGACATAGTAATCTTCTTTGTAAAAGATAATTTAACAGATCATTTAAAATTTCTTTATAAAAGATCATAACGGTAACGATCATTGGGCCTAATAAATGCTTAAAAGTTGACATAATTATCTTCTTTCTAAAAGATAATTTAATAGATCATTGAAAATTTCTTTATAAAAGATCATAACGGTAACGATCATTGGGCCTAATAAATGCAAAAAAAGTTGACATAATAATCTTCTTTGTAAAAGATAATTTAACAGATCATTTAAAATTTCTTTATAAAAGATCATAACGGTAACGATCATTGGGCCTAATAAATGCTTAAAAGTTGACATAATTATCTTCTTTCTAAAAGATAATTTAATAGATCATTGAAAATTTCTTTATAAAAGATCATAACGGTAACGATCAATGGGCCTAATAAATGCCCAAAAAGTTGACATATTTATCTTCTTTGTAAAAAATAATTAAATAGATCATTTAAAATTTCTTTATAAAAGATCATAACGGTAACGATCATTGGGCCTAATAAATGCCAAAAAAGTTGACATAATTATCTTTTTTGTAAAAGATAATTTAATAGATCATTTAAAATTTCTTTATAAAAGATCATAACGGTAACGATCATTGGGCCTAATAAACGCCAATAAAGTTGACATAATTATCTTCTTTCTAAAAGATAATTTAATAGATCATTGAAAATTTCTTTATAAAAGATCATAACGGTAACGATCAATGGGCCTAATAAATGCCCAAAAAGTTGACATATTTATCTTCTTTGTAAAAAATAATTAAATAGATCATTTAAAATTTCTTTATAAAAGATCATAACGGTAACGATCATTGGGCCTAAGAAATGCCAAAAAAGTTGACATAATTATCTTTTTTGTAAAAGATAATTTAATAGATCATTGAAAATTTCTTTATAAAAGATCATAACGGTAACGATCATTGGGCCTAATAAATGCCAAAAAAGTTGACATAATTATCTTCTTTGTAAAAGATAATTTAATAGATCGTTTAAAATTCGTTTATTAAAAGATCATAACGGTAACGATCATTGGGCCTAATAAATGCTTAAAAGTTGACATAATTATCTTCTTTCTAAAAGATAATTTAATAGATCATTGAAAATTTCTTTATAAAAGATCATAACGGTAACGATCAATGGGCCTAATAAATGCCCAAAAAGTTGACATAATAATCTTCTTTGTAAAAAATAATTTAACAGATCATTTAAAATTTCTTTGTAAAAGATCATAACGGTAACGATCATTGGGCCTAATAAATGCCAAAAAAGTTGACATAATTATCTTCTTTGTAAAAGATAATTTAATAGATCGTTTAAAATTCGTTTATTAAAAGATCATAACGGTAACGATCATTGGGCCTAATAAATGCTTAAAAGTTGACATAATTATCTTCTTTCTAAAAGATAATTTAATAGATCATTGAAAATTTCTTTATAAAAGATCATAACGGTAACGATCAATGGGCCTAATAAATGCCCAAAAAGTTGACATATTTATCTTCTTTGTAAAAAATAATTAAATAGATCATTTAAAATTTCTTTATAAAAGATCATAACGGTAACGATCATTGGGCCTAATAAATGCCAAAAAAGTTGACATAATTATCTTTTTTGTAAAAGATAATTTAATAGATCATTTAAAATTTCTTTATAAAAGATCATAACGGTAACGATCATTGGGCCTAATAAATGCCAAAAAAGTTGACATAATTATCTTTTTTGTAAAAGATAATTTAATAGATCATTTAAAATTTCTTTATAAAAGATCATAACGGTAACGATCATTGGGCCTAATAAATGCCAATAAAGTTGACATAATTATCTTCTTCGTAAAAGATAATTTAATGGATCATTTAAAATTTCTTTATAAAAGATCATAATGGTAACGATCATTGGGCCTAATAAATGCAAAAAAAGTTGACATAGTAATCTTCTTTGTAAAAGATAATTTAACAGATCATTTAAAATTTCTTTATAAAAGATCATAACGGTAACGATCATTGGGCCTAATAAATGCTTAAAAGTTGACATAATTATCTTCTTTCTAAAAGATAATTTAATAGATCATTGAAAATTTCTTTATAAAAGATCATAACGGTAACGATCATTGGGCCTAATAAATGCAAAAAAAGTTGACATAATAATCTTCTTTGTAAAAGATAATTTAACAGATCATTTAAAATTTCTTTATAAAAGATCATAACGGTAACGATCATTGGGCCTAATAAATGCTTAAAAGTTGACATAATTATCTTCTTTCTAAAAGATAATTTAATAGATCATTGAAAATTTCTTTATAAAAGATCATAACGGTAACGATCAATGGGCCTAATAAATGCCCAAAAAGTTGACATATTTATCTTCTTTGTAAAAAATAATTAAATAGATCATTTAAAATTTCTTTATAAAAGATCATAACGGTAACGATCATTGGGCCTAATAAATGCCAAAAAAGTTGACATAATTATCTTTTTTGTAAAAGATAATTTAATAGATCATTTAAAATTTCTTTATAAAAGATCATAACGGTAACGATCATTGGGCCTAATAAACGCCAATAAAGTTGACATAATTATCTTCTTTCTAAAAGATAATTTAATAGATCATTGAAAATTTCTTTATAAAAGATCATAACGGTAACGATCAATGGGCCTAATAAATGCCCAAAAAGTTGACATATTTATCTTCTTTGTAAAAAATAATTAAATAGATCATTTAAAATTTCTTTATAAAAGATCATAACGGTAACGATCATTGGGCCTAAGAAATGCCAAAAAAGTTGACATAATTATCTTTTTTGTAAAAGATAATTTAATAGATCATTGAAAATTTCTTTATAAAAGATCATAACGGTAACGATCATTGGGCCTAATAAATGCCAAAAAAGTTGACATAATTATCTTCTTTGTAAAAGATAATTTAATAGATCGTTTAAAATTCGTTTATTAAAAGATCATAACGGTAACGATCATTGGGCCTAATAAATGCTTAAAAGTTGACATAATTATCTTCTTTCTAAAAGATAATTTAATAGATCATTGAAAATTTCTTTATAAAAGATCATAACGGTAACGATCAATGGGCCTAATAAATGCCCAAAAAGTTGACATAATAATCTTCTTTGTAAAAAATAATTTAACAGATCATTTAAAATTTCTTTGTAAAAGATCATAACGGTAACGATCATTGGGCCTAATAAATGCCAAAAAAGTTGACATAATTATCTTCTTTGTAAAAGATAATTTAATAGATCGTTTAAAATTCGTTTATTAAAAGATCATAACGGTAACGATCATTGGGCCTAATAAATGCTTAAAAGTTGACATAATTATCTTCTTTCTAAAAGATAATTTAATAGATCATTGAAAATTTCTTTATAAAAGATCATAACGGTAACGATCAATGGGCCTAATAAATGCCCAAAAAGTTGACATATTTATCTTCTTTGTAAAAAATAATTAAATAGATCATTTAAAATTTCTTTATAAAAGATCATAACGGTAACGATCATTGGGCCTAATAAATGCCAAAAAAGTTGACATAATTATCTTTTTTGTAAAAGATAATTTAATAGATCATTTAAAATTTCTTTATAAAAGATCATAACGGTAACGATCATTGGGCCTAATAAATGCCCATAAAGTTGACATAATTATCTTCTTCGTAAAAGATAATTTAATGGATCATTTAAAATTTCTTTATAAAAGATCATAATGGTAACGATCATTGGGCCTAATAAATGCAAAAAAAGTTGACATAATAATCTTCTTTGTAAAAGATAATTTAACAGATCATTTAAAATTTCTTTATAAAAGATCATAACGGTAACGATCATTGGGCCTAATAAATGCTTAAAAGTTGACATAATTATCTTCTTTCTAAAAGATAATTTAATAGATCATTGAAAATTTCTTTATAAAAGATCATAACGGTAAAGATCAATGGGCCTAATAAATGCCCAAAAAGTTGACATATTTATCTTCTTTGTAAAAAATAATTAAATAGATCATTTAAAATTTCTTTATAAAAGATCATAACGGTAACGATCATTGGGCCTAATAAATGCCAAAAAAGTTGACATAATTATCTTTTTTGTAAAAGATAATTTAATAGATCATTTAAAATTTCTTTATAAAAGATCATAACGGTAACGATCATTGGGCCTAATAAATGCCAATAAAGTTGACATAATTATCTTCTTCGTAAAAGATAATTTAATGGATCATTTAAAATTTCTTTATAAAAGATCATAATGGTAACGGTCATTGGGCCTAATAAATGCAAAAAAAGTTGACATAATAATCTTCTTTGTAAAAGATAATTTAACAGATCATTTAAAATTTCTTTATAAAAGATCATAACGGTAACGATCATTGGGCCTAATAAATGCTTAAAAGTTGACATAATTATCTTCTTTCTAAAAGATAATTTAATAGATCATTGAAAATTTCTTTATAAAAGATCATAACGGTAACGATCAATGGGCCTAATAAATGCCCAAAAAGTTGACATATTTATCTTCTTTGTAAAAAATAATTAAATAGATCATTTAAAATTTCTTTATAAAAGATCATAACGGTAACGATCATTGGGCCTAATAAATGCCAAAAAAGTTGACATAATTATCTTTTTTGTAAAAGATAATTTAATAGATCATTTAAAATTTCTTTATAAAAGATCATAACGGTAACGATCATTGGGCCTAATAAATGCCAATAAAGTTGACATAATTATCTTCTTCGTAAAAGATAATTTAATGGATCATTTAAAATTTCTTTATAAAAGATCATAATGGTAACGATCATTGGGCCTAATAAATGCAAAAAAAGTTGACATAGTAATCTTCTTTGTAAAAGATAATTTAACAGATCATTTAAAATTTCTTTATAAAAGATCATAACGGTAACGATCATTGGGCCTAATAAATGCTTAAAAGTTGACATAATTATCTTCTTTCTAAAAGATAATTTAATAGATCATTGAAAATTTCTTTATAAAAGATCATAACGGTAACGATCATTGGGCCTAATAAATGCAAAAAAAGTTGACATAATAATCTTCTTTGTAAAAGATAATTTAACAGATCATTTAAAATTTCTTTATAAAAGATCATAACGGTAACGATCATTGGGCCTAATAAATGCTTAAAAGTTGACATAATTATCTTCTTTCTAAAAGATAATTTAATAGATCATTGAAAATTTCTTTATAAAAGATCATAACGGTAACGATCAATGGGCCTAATAAATGCCCAAAAAGTTGACATATTTATCTTCTTTGTAAAAAATAATTAAATAGATCATTTAAAATTTCTTTATAAAAGATCATAACGGTAACGATCATTGGGCCTAATAAATGCCAAAAAAGTTGACATAATTATCTTTTTTGTAAAAGATAATTTAATAGATCATTTAAAATTTCTTTATAAAAGATCATAACGGTAACGATCATTGGGCCTAATAAACGCCAATAAAGTTGACATAATTATCTTCTTTCTAAAAGATAATTTAATAGATCATTGAAAATTTCTTTATAAAAGATCATAACGGTAACGATCAATGGGCCTAATAAATGCCCAAAAAGTTGACATATTTATCTTCTTTCTAAAAGATAATTTAATAGATCATTTAAAATTTCTTTATAAAAGATCATAACGGTAACGATCATTGGGCCTAAGAAATGCCAAAAAAGTTGACATAATTATCTTTTTTGTAAAAGATAATTTAATAGATCATTGAAAATTTCTTTATAAAAGATCATAACGGTAACGATCATTGGGCCTAATAAATGCCAAAAAAGTTGACATAATTATCTTTTTTGTAAAAGATAATTTAATAGATCATTTAAAATTTCTTTATAAAAGATCATAATGGTAACGATCATTGGGCCTAATAAATGCTTAAAAGTTGACATAATAATCTTCTTTGTAAAAGATAATTTAACAGATCATTTAAAATTTCTTTATAAAAGATCATAACGGTAACAATCATTGGGCCTAATAAATGCTTACAAGTTGACATAATTATCTTCTTTCTAAACGATAATTTAATAGATCATTGGAAATTTCTTTGTAAAAGATCATAACGGTAACGATCATTGGGCCTAATAAATGCAAAAAAAGTTGACATAATAATCTTCTTTGTAAAAGATAATTTAACAGATCATTTAAAATTTCTTTATAAAAGATCATAACGGTAACGATCATTGGGCCTAATAAATGCTTAAAAGTTGACATAATTATCTTCTTTCTAAAAGATAATTTAATAGATCATTGAAAATTTCTTTATAAAAGATCATAACGGTAACGATCAATGGGCCTAATAAATGCCCAAAAAGTTGACATATTTATCTTCTTTGTAAAAAATAATTAAATAGATCATTTAAAATTTCTTTATAAAAGATCATAACGGTAACGATCATTGGGCCTAAGAAATGCCAAAAAAGTTGACATAATTATCTTTTTTGTAAAAGATAATTTAATAGATCATTTAAAATTTCTTTATAAAAGATCATAACGGTAACGATCATTGGGCCTAATAAATGCCAAAAAAGTTGACATAATTATCTTTTTTGTAAAAGATAATTTAATAGATCATTTAAAATTTCTTTATAAAAGATCATAACGGTAACGATCATTGGGCCTAATAAATGCTTAAAAGTTGACATAATTATCTTCTTTCTAAAAGATAATTTAATAGATCATTGAAAATTTCTTTATAAAAGATCATAACGGTAAAGATCAATGGGCCTAATAAATGCCCAAAAAGTTGACATATTTATCTTCTTTGTAAAAAATAATTAAATAGATCATTTAAAATTTCTTTATAAAAGATCATAACGGTAACGATCATTGGGCCTAATAAATGCCAAAAAAGTTGACATAATTATCTTTTTTGTAAAAGATAATTTAATAGATCATTTAAAATTTCTTTATAAAAGATCATAACGGTAACGATCATTGGGCCTAATAAATGCCAATAAAGTTGACATAATTATCTTCTTCGTAAAAGATAATTTAATGGATCATTTAAAATTTCTTTATAAAAGATCATAATGGTAACGATCATTGGGCCTAATAAATGCAAAAAAAGTTGACATAGTAATCTTCTTTGTAAAAGATAATTTAACAGATCATTTAAAATTTCTTTATAAAAGATCATAACGGTAACGATCATTGGGCCTAATAAATGCTTAAAAGTTGACATAATTATCTTCTTTCTAAAAGATAATTTAATAGATCATTGAAAATTTCTTTATAAAAGATCATAACGGTAACGATCATTGGGCCTAATAAATGCAAAAAAAGTTGACATAATAATCTTCTTTGTAAAAGATAATTTAACAGATCATTTAAAATTTCTTTATAAAAGATCATAACGGTAACGATCATTGGGCCTAATAAATGCTTAAAAGTTGACATAATTATCTTCTTTCTAAAAGATAATTTAATAGATCATTGAAAATTTCTTTATAAAAGATCATAACGGTAACGATCAATGGGCCTAATAAATGCCCAAAAAGTTGACATATTTATCTTCTTTGTAAAAAATAATTAAATAGATCATTTAAAATTTCTTTATAAAAGATCATAACGGTAACGATCATTGGGCCTAATAAATGCCAAAAAAGTTGACATAATTATCTTTTTTGTAAAAGATAATTTAATAGATCATTTAAAATTTCTTTATAAAAGATCATAACGGTAACGATCATTGGGCCTAATAAACGCCAATAAAGTTGACATAATTATCTTCTTTCTAAAAGATAATTTAATAGATCATTGAAAATTTCTTTATAAAAGATCATAACGGTAACGATCAATGGGCCTAATAAATGCCCAAAAAGTTGACATATTTATCTTCTTTCTAAAAGATAATTTAATAGATCATTTAAAATTTCTTTATAAAAGATCATAACGGTAACGATCATTGGGCCTAAGAAATGCCAAAAAAGTTGACATAATTATCTTTTTTGTAAAAGATAATTTAATAGATCATTGAAAATTTCTTTATAAAAGATCATAACGGTAACGATCATTGGGCCTAATAAATGCCAAAAAAGTTGACATAATTATCTTTTTTGTAAAAGATAATTTAATAGATCATTTAAAATTTCTTTATAAAAGATCATAATGGTAACGATCATTGGGCCTAATAAATGCTTAAAAGTTGACATAATAATCTTCTTTGTAAAAGATAATTTAACAGATCATTTAAAATTTCTTTATAAAAGATCATAACGGTAACGATCATTGGGCCTAATAAATGCTTAAAAGTTGACATAATTATCTTCTTTCTAAAAGATAATTTAATAGATCATTGAAAATTTCTTTATAAAAGATCATAACGGTAACGATCATTGGGCCTAATAAATGCAAAAAAAGTTGACATAATAATCTTCTTTGTAAAAGATAATTTAACAGATCATTTAAAATTTCTTTATAAAAGATCATAACGGTAACGATCATTGGGCCTAATAAATGCTTAAAAGTTGACATAATTATCTTCTTTCTAAAAGATAATTTAATAGATCATTGAAAATTTCTTTATAAAAGATCATAACGGTAACGATCAATGGGCCTAATAAATGCCCAAAAAGTTGACATATTTATCTTCTTTGTAAAAAATAATTAAATAGATCATTTAAAATTTCTTTATAAAAGATCATAACGGTAACGATCATTGGGCCTAATAAATGCCAAAAAAGTTGACATAATTATCTTTTTTGTAAAAGATAATTTAATAGATCATTTAAAATTTCTTTATAAAAGATCATAACGGTAACGATCATTGGGCCTAATAAACGCCAATAAAGTTGACATAATTATCTTCTTTCTAAAAGATAATTTAATAGATCATTGAAAATTTCTTTATAAAAGATCATAACGGTAACGATCAATGGGCCTAATAAATGCCCAAAAAGTTGACATATTTATCTTCTTTCTAAAAGATAATTTAATAGATCATTTAAAATTTCTTTATAAAAGATCATAACGGTAACGATCATTGGGCCTAAGAAATGCCAAAAAAGTTGACATAATTATCTTTTTTGTAAAAGATAATTTAATAGATCATTGAAAATTTCTTTATAAAAGATCATAACGGTAACGATCATTGGGCCTAATAAATGCCAAAAAAGTTGACATAATTATCTTTTTTGTAAAAGATAATTTAATAGATCATTTAAAATTTCTTTATAAAAGATCATAATGGTAACGATCATTGGGCCTAATAAATGCTTAAAAGTTGACATAATAATCTTCTTTGTAAAAGATAATTTAACAGATCATTTAAAATTTCTTTATAAAAGATCATAACGGTAACAATCATTGGGCCTAATAAATGCTTACAAGTTGACATAATTATCTTCTTTCTAAACGATAATTTAATAGATCATTGGAAATTTCTTTGTAAAAGATCATAACGGTAACGATCATTGGGCCTAATAAATGCAAAAAAAGTTGACATAATAATCTTCTTTGTAAAAGATAATTTAACAGATCATTTAAAATTTCTTTATAAAAGATCATAACGGTAACGATCATTGGGCCTAATAAATGCTTAAAAGTTGACATAATTATCTTCTTTCTAAAAGATAATTTAATAGATCATTGAAAATTTCTTTATAAAAGATCATAACGGTAACGATCAATGGGCCTAATAAATGCCCAAAAAGTTGACATATTTATCTTCTTTGTAAAAAATAATTAAATAGATCATTTAAAATTTCTTTATAAAAGATCATAACGGTAACGATCATTGGGCCTAAGAAATGCCAAAAAAGTTGACATAATTATCTTTTTTGTAAAAGATAATTTAATAGATCATTTAAAATTTCTTTATAAAAGATCATAACGGTAACGATCATTGGGCCTAATAAATGCCAAAAAAGTTGACATAATTATCTTTTTTGTAAAAGATAATTTAATAGATCATTTAAAATTTCTTTATAAAAGATCATAACGGTAACGATCATTGGGCCTAATAAATGCTTAAAAGTTGACATAATTATCTTCTTTCTAAAAGATAATTTAATAGATCATTGAAAATTTCTTTATAAAAGATCATAACGGTAAAGATCAATGGGCCTAATAAATGCCCAAAAAGTTGACATATTTATCTTCTTTGTAAAAAATAATTAAATAGATCATTTAAAATTTCTTTATAAAAGATCATAACGGTAACGATCATTGGGCCTAATAAATGCCAAAAAAGTTGACATAATTATCTTTTTTGTAAAAGATAATTTAATAGATCATTTAAAATTTCTTTATAAAAGATCATAACGGTAACGATCATTGGGCCTAATAAATGCCAATAAAGTTGACATAATTATCTTCTTCGTAAAAGATAATTTAATGGATCATTTAAAATTTCTTTATAAAAGATCATAATGGTAACGATCATTGGGCCTAATAAATGCAAAAAAAGTTGACATAGTAATCTTCTTTGTAAAAGATAATTTAACAGATCATTTAAAATTTCTTTATAAAAGATCATAACGGTAACGATCATTGGGCCTAATAAATGCTTAAAAGTTGACATAATTATCTTCTTTCTAAAAGATAATTTAATAGATCATTGAAAATTTCTTTATAAAAGATCATAACGGTAACGATCATTGGGCCTAATAAATGCAAAAAAAGTTGACATAATAATCTTCTTTGTAAAAGATAATTTAACAGATCATTTAAAATTTCTTTATAAAAGATCATAACGGTAACGATCATTGGGCCTAATAAATGCTTAAAAGTTGACATAATTATCTTCTTTCTAAAAGATAATTTAATAGATCATTGAAAATTTCTTTATAAAAGATCATAACGGTAACGATCAATGGGCCTAATAAATGCCCAAAAAGTTGACATATTTATCTTCTTTGTAAAAAATAATTAAATAGATCATTTAAAATTTCTTTATAAAAGATCATAACGGTAACGATCATTGGGCCTAATAAATGCCAAAAAAGTTGACATAATTATCTTTTTTGTAAAAGATAATTTAATAGATCATTTAAAATTTCTTTATAAAAGATCATAACGGTAACGATCATTGGGCCTAATAAACGCCAATAAAGTTGACATAATTATCTTCTTTCTAAAAGATAATTTAATAGATCATTGAAAATTTCTTTATAAAAGATCATAACGGTAACGATCAATGGGCCTAATAAATGCCCAAAAAGTTGACATATTTATCTTCTTTCTAAAAGATAATTTAATAGATCATTTAAAATTTCTTTATAAAAGATCATAACGGTAACGATCATTGGGCCTAAGAAATGCCAAAAAAGTTGACATAATTATCTTTTTTGTAAAAGATAATTTAATAGATCATTGAAAATTTCTTTATAAAAGATCATAACGGTAACGATCATTGGGCCTAATAAATGCCAAAAAAGTTGACATAATTATCTTTTTTGTAAAAGATAATTTAATAGATCATTTAAAATTTCTTTATAAAAGATCATAATGGTAACGATCATTGGGCCTAATAAATGCTTAAAAGTTGACATAATAATCTTCTTTGTAAAAGATAATTTAACAGATCATTTAAAATTTCTTTATAAAAGATCATAACGGTAACAATCATTGGGCCTAATAAATGCTTACAAGTTGACATAATTATCTTCTTTCTAAACGATAATTTAATAGATCATTGGAAATTTCTTTGTAAAAGATCATAACGGTAACGATCATTGGGCCTAATAAATGCAAAAAAAGTTGACATAATAATCTTCTTTGTAAAAGATAATTTAACAGATCATTTAAAATTTCTTTATAAAAGATCATAACGGTAACGATCATTGGGCCTAATAAATGCTTAAAAGTTGACATAATTATCTTCTTTCTAAAAGATAATTTAATAGATCATTGAAAATTTCTTTATAAAAGATCATAACGGTAACGATCAATGGGCCTAATAAATGCCCAAAAAGTTGACATATTTATCTTCTTTGTAAAAAATAATTAAATAGATCATTTAAAATTTCTTTATAAAAGATCATAACGGTAACGATCATTGGGCCTAAGAAATGCCAAAAAAGTTGACATAATTATCTTTTTTGTAAAAGATAATTTAATAGATCATTTAAAATTTCTTTATAAAAGATCATAACGGTAACGATCATTGGGCCTAATAAATGCCAAAAAAGTTGACATAATTATCTTTTTTGTAAAAGATAATTTAATAGATCATTTAAAATTTCTTTATAAAAGATCATAACGGTAACGATCATTGGGCCTAATAAATGCTTAAAAGTTGACATAATTATCTTCTTTCTAAAAGATAATTTAATAGATCATTGAAAATTTCTTTATAAAAGATCATAACGGTAAAGATCAATGGGCCTAATAAATGCCCAAAAAGTTGACATATTTATCTTCTTTGTAAAAAATAATTAAATAGATCATTTAAAATTTCTTTATAAAAGATCATAACGGTAACGATCATTGGGCCTAATAAATGCCAAAAAAGTTGACATAATTATCTTTTTTGTAAAAGATAATTTAATAGATCATTTAAAATTTCTTTATAAAAGATCATAACGGTAACGATCATTGGGCCTAATAAATGCCAATAAAGTTGACATAATTATCTTCTTCGTAAAAGATAATTTAATGGATCATTTAAAATTTCTTTATAAAAGATCATAATGGTAACGATCATTGGGCCTAATAAATGCAAAAAAAGTTGACATAATAATCTTCTTTGTAAAAGATAATTTAACAGATCATTTAAAATTTTTTATAAAAGATCATAACGGTAACGATCATTGGGCCTAATAAATGCTTAAAAGTTGACATAATTATCTTCTTTCTAAAAGATAATTTAATAGATCATTGAAAATTTCTTTATAAAAGATCATAACGGTAACTATCAATGGGCCTAATAAATGCCCAAAAAGTTGACATATTTATCTTCTTTGTAAAAAATAATTAAATAGATCATTTAAAATTTCTTTATAAAAGATCATAACGGTAACGATCATTGGGCCTAATAAATGCCAAAAAAGTTGACATAATTATCTTTTTTGTAAAAGATAATTTAATAGATCATTTAAAATTTCTTTATAAAAGATCATAACGGTAACAATCATTGGGCCTAATAAATGCTTAAAAGTTGACATAATTATCTTCTTTCTAAACGATAATTTAATAGATCATTGGAAATTTCTTTGTAAAAGATCATAACGGTAACGATCATTGGGCCTAATAAATGCCAAAAAAGTTGACATAATAATCTTCTTTGTAAAAGATAATTTAACAGATCATTTAAAATTTCTTTATAAAAGATCATAACGGTAACGATCATTGGGCCTAATAAATGCTTAAAAGTTGACATAATTATCTTCTTTCTAAAAGATAATTTAATAGATCATTTAAAATTTCTTTATAAAAGATCATAACGGTAACGATCATTGGGCCTAATAAATGCCAATAAAGTTGACATAATTATCTTTTTTGTAAAAGATAATTTAATAGATCATTTAAAATTTCTTTATAAAAGATCATAACGGTAACGATCATTGGGCCTAATAAATGCCAAAAAAGTTGACATAATTATCTTTTTTGTAAAAGATAATTTAATAGATCATTTAAAATTTCTTTATAAAAGATCATAACGGTAACGATCATTGGGCCTAATAAATGCTTAAAAGTTGACATAATTATCTTCTTTCTAAAAGATAATTTAATAGATCATTGAAAATTTCTTTATAAAAGATCATAACGGTAACGATCATTGGGCCTAATAAATGCCAAAAAAGTTGACATAATTATCTTCTTCGTAAAAGATAATTTAATGGATCATTTAAAATTTCTTTATAAAAGATCATAATGGTAACGATCATTGGGCCTAATAAATGCAAAAAAAGTTGACATAATAATCTTCTTTGTAAAAGATAATTTAATAGATCATTTAAAATTTCTTTATAAAAGATCATAACGGTAACAATCATTGGGCCTAATAAATGCTTAAAAGTTGACATAATTATCTTCTTTCTAAACGATAATTTAATAGATCATTGGAAATTTCTTTGTAAAAGATCATAACGGTAACGATCATTGGGCCTAATAAATGCAAAAAAAGTTGACATAATAATCTTCTTTGTAAAAGATAATTTAACAGATCATTTAAAATTTCTTTATAAAAGATCATAACGGTAACGATCATTGGGCCTAATAAATGCTTAAAAGTTGACATAATTATCTTCTTTCTAAAAGATAATTTAATAGATCATTGAAAATTTCTTTATAAAAGATCATAACGGTAACTATCAATGGGCCTAATAAATGCCCAAAAAGTTGACATATTTATCTTCTTTGTAAAAAATAATTAAATAGATCATTTAAAATTTCTTTATAAAAGATCATAACGGTAACGATCATTGGGCCTAATAAATGCCAAAAAAGTTGACATAATTATCTTTTTTGTAAAAGATAATTTAATAGATCATTTAAAATTTCTTTATAAAAGATCATAACGGTAACAATCATTGGGCCTAATAAATGCTTAAAAGTTGACATAATTATCTTCTTTCTAAACGATAATTTAATAGATCATTGGAAATTTCTTTGTAAAAGATCATAACGGTAACGATCATTGGGCCTAATAAATGCAAAAAAAGTTGACATAATAATCTTCTTTGTAAAAGATAATTTAACAGATCATTTAAAATTTCTTTATAAAAGATCATAACGGTAACGATCATTGGGCCTAATAAATGCTTAAAAGTTGACATAATTATCTTCTTTCTAAAAGATAATTTAATAGATCATTTAAAATTTCTTTATAAAAGATCATAACGGTAACGATCATTGGGCCTAATAAATGCCAATAAAGTTGACATAATTATCTTTTTTGTAAAAGATAATTTAATAGATCATTTAAAATTTCTTTATAAAAGATCATAACGGTAACGATCATTGGGCCTAATAAATGCCAAAAAAGTTGACATAATTATCTTTTTTGTAAAAGATAATTTAATAGATCATTTAAAATTTCTTTATAAAAGATCATAACGGTAACGATCATTGGGCCTAATAAATGCTTAAAAGTTGACATAATTATCTTCTTTCTAAAAGATAATTTAATAGATCATTGAAAATTTCTTTATAAAAGATCATAACGGTAACGATCATTGGGCCTAATAAATGCCAAAAAAGTTGACATAATTATCTTCTTCGTAAAAGATAATTTAATGGATCATTTAAAATTTCTTTATAAAAGATCATAATGGTAACGATCATTGGGCCTAATAAATGCAAAAAAAGTTGACATAATAATCTTCTTTGTAAAAGATAATTTAATAGATCATTTAAAATTTCTTTATAAAAGATCATAACGGTAACAATCATTGGGCCTAATAAATGCTTAAAAGTTGACATAATTATCTTCTTTCTAAACGATAATTTAATAGATCATTGGAAATTTCTTTGTAAAAGATCATAACGGTAACGATCATTGGGCCTAATAAATGCAAAAAAAGTTGACATAATAATCTTCTTTGTAAAAGATAATTTAACAGATCATTTAAAATTTCTTTATAAAAGATCATAACGGTAACGATCATTGGGCCTAATAAATGCTTAAAAGTTGACATAATTATCTTCTTTCTAAAAGATAATTTAATAGATCATTGAAAATTTCTTTATAAAAGATCATAACGGTAACGATCAATGGGCCTAATAAATGCCCAAAAAGTTGACATATTTATCTTCTTTGTAAAAAATAATTAAATAGATCATTTAAAATTTCTTTATAAAAGATCATAACGGTAACGATCATTGGGCCTAAGAAATGCCAAAAAAGTTGACATAATTATCTTTTTTGTAAAAGATAATTTAATAGATCATTTAAAATTTCTTTATAAAAGATCATAACGGTAACGATCATTGGGCCTAATAAATGCCAATAAAGTTGACATAATTATCTTTTTTGTAAAAGATAATTTAATAGATCATTTAAAATTTCTTTATAAAAGATCATAACGGTAACGATCATTGGGCCTAATAAATGCCAAAAAAGTTGACATAATTATCTTTTTTGTAAAAGATAATTTAATAGATCATTTAAAATTTCTTTATAAAAGATCATAACGGTAACGATCATTGGGCCTAATAAATGCTTAAAAGTTGACATAATTATCTTCTTTCTAAAAGATAATTTAATAGATCATTGAAAATTTCTTTATAAAAGATCATAACGGTAACGATCATTGGGCCTAAGAAATGCCAAAAAAGTTGACATAATTATCTTTTTTGTAAAAGATAATTTAATAGATCATTGAAAATTTCTTTATAAAAGATCATAACGGTAACGATCATTGGGCCTAATAAATGCCAAAAAAGTTGACATAATTATCTTCTTCGTAAAAGATAATTTAATGGATCATTTAAAATTTCTTTATAAAAGATCATAATGGTAACGATCATTGGGCCTAATAAATGCAAAAAAAGTTGACATAATAATCTTCTTTGTAAAAGATAATTTAATAGATCATTTAAAATTTCTTTATAAAAGATCATAACGGTAACAATCATTGGGCCTAATAAATGCTTAAAAGTTGACATAATTATCTTCTTTCTAAACGATAATTTAATAGATCATTGGAAATTTCTTTGTAAAAGATCATAACGGTAACGATCATTGGGCCTAATAAATGCAAAAAAAGTTGACATAATAATCTTCTTTGTAAAAGATAATTTAACAGATCATTTAAAATTTCTTTATAAAAGATCATAACGGTAACGATCATTGGGCCTAATAAATGCTTAAAAGTTGACATAATTATCTTCTTTCTAAAAGATAATTTAATAGATCATTGAAAATTTCTTTATAAAAGATCATAACGGTAACGATCAATGGGCCTAATAAATGCCCAAAAAGTTGACATATTTATCTTCTTTGTAAAAAATAATTAAATAGATCATTTAAAATTTCTTTATAAAAGATCATAACGGTAACGATCATTGGGCCTAAGAAATGCCAAAAAAGTTGACATAATTATCTTTTTTGTAAAAGATAATTTAATAGATCATTTAAAATTTCTTTATAAAAGATCATAACGGTAACGATCATTGGGCCTAATAAATGCCAATAAAGTTGACATAATTATCTTTTTTGTAAAAGATAATTTAATAGATCATTTAAAATTTCTTTATAAAAGATCATAACGGTAACGATCATTGGGCCTAATAAATGCCAAAAAAGTTGACATAATTATCTTTTTTGTAAAAGATAATTTAATAGATCATTTAAAATTTCTTTATAAAAGATCATAACGGTAACGATCATTGGGCCTAATAAATGCTTAAAAGTTGACATAATTATCTTCTTTCTAAAAGATAATTTAATAGATCATTGAAAATTTCTTTATAAAAGATCATAACGGTAACGATCATTGGGCCTAAGAAATGCCAAAAAAGTTGACATAATTATCTTTTTTGTAAAAGATAATTTAATAGATCATTGAAAATTTCTTTATAAAAGATCATAACGGTAACGATCATTGGGCCTAATAAATGCCAAAAAAGTTGACATAATTATCTTCTTCGTAAAAGATAATTTAATGGATCATTTAAAATTTCTTTATAAAAGATCATAATGGTAACGATCATTGGGCCTAATAAATGCAAAAAAAGTTGACATAATAATCTTCTTTGTAAAAGATAATTTAACAGATCATTTAAAATTTCTTTATAAAAGATCATAACGGTAACAATCATTGGGCCTAATAAATGCTTACAAGTTGACATAATTATCTTCTTTCTAAACGATAATTTAATAGATCATTGGAAATTTCTTTGTAAAAGATCATAACGGTAACGATCATTGGGCCTAATAAATGCAAAAAAAGTTGACATAATAATCTTCTTTGTAAAAGATAATTTAACAGATCATTTAAAATTTCTTTATAAAAGATCATAACGGTAACGATCATTGGGCCTAATAAATGCTTAAAAGTTGACATAATTATCTTCTTTCTAAAAGATAATTTAATAGATCATTGAAAATTTCTTTATAAAAGATCATAACGGTAACGATCAATGGGCCTAATAAATGCCCAAAAAGTTGACATATTTATCTTCTTTGTAAAAAATAATTAAATAGATCATTTAAAATTTCTTTATAAAAGATCATAACGGTAACGATCATTGGGCCTAAGAAATGCCAAAAAAGTTGACATAATTATCTTTTTTGTAAAAGATAATTTAATAGATCATTTAAAATTTCTTTATAAAAGATCATAACGGTAACGATCATTGGGCCTAATAAATGCCAAAAAAGTTGACATAATTATCTTTTTTGTAAAAGATAATTTAATAGATCATTTAAAATTTCTTTATAAAAGATCATAACGGTAACGATCATTGGGCCTAATAAATGCCAATAAAGTTGACATAATTATCTTTTTTGTAAAAGATAATTTAATAGATCATTTAAAATTTCTTTATAAAAGATCATAACGGTAACGATCATTGGGCCTAATAAATGCTTAAAAGTTGACATAATTATCTTCTTTCTAAAAGATAATTTAATAGATCATTGAAAATTTCTTTATAAAAGATCATAACGGTAACGATCATTGGGCCTAAGAAATGCCAAAAAAGTTGACATAATTATCTTTTTTGTAAAAGATAATTTAATAGATCATTGAAAATTTCTTTATAAAAGATCATAACGGTAACGATCATTGGGCCTAATAAATGCCAAAAAAGTTGACATAATTATCTTCTTCGTAAAAGATAATTTAATGGATCATTTAAAATTTCTTTATAAAAGATCATAATGGTAACGATCATTGGGCCTAATAAATGCAAAAAAAGTTGACATAATAATCTTCTTTGTAAAAGATAATTTAACAGATCATTTAAAATTTCTTTATAAAAGATCATAACGGTAACAATCATTGGGCCTAATAAATGCTTACAAGTTGACATAATTATCTTCTTTCTAAACGATAATTTAATAGATCATTGGAAATTTCTTTGTAAAAGATCATAACGGTAACGATCATTGGGCCTAATAAATGCAAAAAAAGTTGACATAATAATCTTCTTTGTAAAAGATAATTTAACAGATCATTTAAAATTTCTTTATAAAAGATCATAACGGTAACGATCATTGGGCCTAATAAATGCTTAAAAGTTGACATAATTATCTTCTTTCTAAAAGATAATTTAATAGATCATTGAAAATTTCTTTATAAAAGATCATAACGGTAACGATCAATGGGCCTAATAAATGCCCAAAAAGTTGACATATTTATCTTCTTTGTAAAAAATAATTAAATAGATCATTTAAAATTTCTTTATAAAAGATCATAACGGTAACGATCATTGGGCCTAAGAAATGCCAAAAAAGTTGACATAATTATCTTTTTTGTAAAAGATAATTTAATAGATCATTTAAAATTTCTTTATAAAAGATCATAACGGTAACGATCATTGGGCCTAATAAATGCCAAAAAAGTTGACATAATTATCTTTTTTGTAAAAGATAATTTAATAGATCATTTAAAATTTCTTTATAAAAGATCATAACGGTAACGATCATTGGGCCTAATAAATGCCAATAAAGTTGACATAATTATCTTTTTTGTAAAAGATAATTTAATAGATCATTTAAAATTTCTTTATAAAAGATCATAACGGTAACGATCATTGGGCCTAATAAATGCCAAAAAAGTTGACATAATTATCTTTTTTGTAAAAGATAATTTAATAGATCATTTAAAATTTCTTTATAAAAGATCATAACGGTAACGATCATTGGGCCTAATAAATGCTTAAAAGTTGACATAATTATCTTCTTTCTAAAAGATAATTTAATAGATCATTGAAAATTTCTTTATAAAAGATCATAACGGTAACGATCATTGGGCCTAATAAATGCCAAAAAAGTTGACATAATTATCTTCTTCGTAAAAGATAATTTAATGGATCATTTAAAATTTCTTTATAAAAGATCATAATGGTAACGATCATTGGGCCTAATAAATGCAAAAAAAGTTGACATAATAATCTTCTTTGTAAAAGATAATTTAATAGATCATTTAAAATTTCTTTATAAAAGATCATAACGGTAACAATCATTGGGCCTAATAAATGCTTAAAAGTTGACATAATTATCTTCTTTCTAAACGATAATTTAATAGATCATTGGAAATTTCTTTGTAAAAGATCATAACGGTAACGATCATTGGGCCTAATAAATGCAAAAAAAGTTGACATAATAATCTTCTTTGTAAAAGATAATTTAACAGATCATTTAAAATTTCTTTATAAAAGATCATAACGGTAACGATCATTGGGCCTAATAAATGCTTAAAAGTTGACATAATTATCTTCTTTCTAAAAGATAATTTAATAGATCATTGAAAATTTCTTTATAAAAGATCATAACGGTAACGATCAATGGGCCTAATAAATGCCCAAAAAGTTGACATATTTATCTTCTTTGTAAAAAATAATTAAATAGATCATTTAAAATTTCTTTATAAAAGATCATAACGGTAACGATCATTGGGCCTAAGAAATGCCAAAAAAGTTGACATAATTATCTTTTTTGTAAAAGATAATTTAATAGATCATTTAAAATTTCTTTATAAAAGATCATAACGGTAACGATCATTGGGCCTAATAAATGCCAATAAAGTTGACATAATTATCTTTTTTGTAAAAGATAATTTAATAGATCATTTAAAATTTCTTTATAAAAGATCATAACGGTAACGATCATTGGGCCTAATAAATGCCAAAAAAGTTGACATAATTATCTTTTTTGTAAAAGATAATTTAATAGATCATTTAAAATTTCTTTATAAAAGATCATAACGGTAACGATCATTGGGCCTAATAAATGCTTAAAAGTTGACATAATTATCTTCTTTCTAAAAGATAATTTAATAGATCATTGAAAATTTCTTTATAAAAGATCATAACGGTAACGATCATTGGGCCTAATAAATGCCAAAAAAGTTGACATAATTATCTTCTTCGTAAAAGATAATTTAATGGATCATTTAAAATTTCTTTATAAAAGATCATAATGGTAACGATCATTGGGCCTAATAAATGCAAAAAAAGTTGACATAATAATCTTCTTTGTAAAAGATAATTTAATAGATCATTTAAAATTTCTTTATAAAAGATCATAACGGTAACAATCATTGGGCCTAATAAATGCTTAAAAGTTGACATAATTATCTTCTTTCTAAACGATAATTTAATAGATCATTGGAAATTTCTTTGTAAAAGATCATAACGGTAACGATCATTGGGCCTAATAAATGCAAAAAAAGTTGACATAATAATCTTCTTTGTAAAAGATAATTTAACAGATCATTTAAAATTTCTTTATAAAAGATCATAACGGTAACGATCATTGGGCCTAATAAATGCTTAAAAGTTGACATAATTATCTTCTTTCTAAAAGATAATTTAATAGATCATTGAAAATTTCTTTATAAAAGATCATAACGGTAACGATCAATGGGCCTAATAAATGCCCAAAAAGTTGACATATTTATCTTCTTTGTAAAAAATAATTAAATAGATCATTTAAAATTTCTTTATAAAAGATCATAACGGTAACGATCATTGGGCCTAAGAAATGCCAAAAAAGTTGACATAATTATCTTTTTTGTAAAAGATAATTTAATAGATCATTTAAAATTTCTTTATAAAAGATCATAACGGTAACGATCATTGGGCCTAATAAATGCCAATAAAGTTGACATAATTATCTTTTTTGTAAAAGATAATTTAATAGATCATTTAAAATTTCTTTATAAAAGATCATAACGGTAACGATCATTGGGCCTAATAAATGCCAAAAAAGTTGACATAATTATCTTTTTTGTAAAAGATAATTTAATAGATCATTTAAAATTTCTTTATAAAAGATCATAACGGTAACGATCATTGGGCCTAATAAATGCTTAAAAGTTGACATAATTATCTTCTTTCTAAAAGATAATTTAATAGATCATTGAAAATTTCTTTATAAAAGATCATAACGGTAACGATCATTGGGCCTAATAAATGCCAAAAAAGTTGACATAATTATCTTCTTCGTAAAAGATAATTTAATGGATCATTTAAAATTTCTTTATAAAAGATCATAATGGTAACGATCATTGGGCCTAATAAATGCAAAAAAAGTTGACATAATAATCTTCTTTGTAAAAGATAATTTAATAGATCATTTAAAATTTCTTTATAAAAGATCATAACGGTAACAATCATTGGGCCTAATAAATGCTTAAAAGTTGACATAATTATCTTCTTTCTAAACGATAATTTAATAGATCATTGGAAATTTCTTTGTAAAAGATCATAACGGTAACGATCATTGGGCCTAATAAATGCAAAAAAAGTTGACATAATAATCTTCTTTGTAAAAGATAAGTTAACAGATCATTTAAAATTTCTTTATAAAAGATCATAACGGTAACGATCATTGGGCCTAATAAATGCTTAAAAGTTGACATAATTATCTTCTTTCTAAAAGATAATTTAATAGATCATTGAAAATTTCTTTATAAAAGATCATAACGGTAACGATCAATGGGCCTAATAAATGCCCAAAAAGTTGACATATTTATCTTCTTTGTAAAAAATAATTAAATAGATCATTTAAAATTTCTTTATAAAAGATCATAACGGTAACGATCATTGGGCCTAAGAAATGCCAAAAAAGTTGACATAATTATCTTTTTTGTAAAAGATAATTTAATAGATCATTTAAAATTTCTTTATAAAAGATCATAACGGTAACGATCATTGGGCCTAATAAATGCCAATAAAGTTGACATAATTATCTTTTTTGTAAAAGATAATTTAATAGATCATTTAAAATTTCTTTATAAAAGATCATAACGGTAACGATCATTGGGCCTAATAAATGCCAAAAAAGTTGACATAATTATCTTTTTTGTAAAAGATAATTTAAGAGATCATTTAAAATTTCTTTATAAAAGATCATAACGGTAACGATCATTGGGCCTAATAAATGCTTAAAAGTTGACATAATAATCTTCTTTGTAAAAGATAATTTAACAGATCATTTAAAATTTCTTTATAAAAGATCATAACGGTAACGATCATTGGGCCTAATAAATGCAAAAAAAGTTGACATAATAATCTTCTTTGTAAAAGATAATTTAACAGATCATTGAAAATTTCTTTATAAAAGATCATAACGGTAACGATCAATGGGCCTAATAAATGCCCAAAAAGTTGACATATTTATCTTCTTTGTAAAAAATAATTAAATAGATCATTTAAAATTTCTTTATAAAAGATCATAACGGTAACGATCATTGGGCCTAATAAATTCCAAAAAAGTTGACATAATTATCTTTTTTGTAAAAGATAATTTAATAGATCATTTAAAATTTCTTTATAAAAGATCATAACGGTAACGATCATTGGGCCTAATAAATGCCAATAAAGTTGACATAATTATCTTTTTTGTAAAAGATAATTTAATAGATCATTTAAAATTTCTTTATAAAAGATCATAACGGTAACGATCATTGGGCCTAAGAAATGCCAAAAAAGTTGACATAATTATCTTTTTTGTAAAAGATAATTTAATAGATCATTTAAAATTTCTTTATAAAAGATCATAACGGTAACGATCATTGGGCCTAATAAATGCCAATAAAGTTGACATAATTATCTTTTTTGTAAAAGATAATTTAATAGATCATTTAAAATTTCTTTATAAAAGATCATAACGGTAACGATCATTGGGCCTAATAAATGCCAAAAAAGTTGACATAATTATCTTTTTTGTAAAAGATAATTTAATAGATCATTTAAAATTTCTTTATAAAAGATCATAACGGTAACGATCATTGGGCCTAATAAATGCTTAAAAGTTGACATAATTATCTTCTTTCTAAAAGATAATTTAATAGATCATTGAAAATTTCTTTATAAAAGATCATAACGGTAACGATCATTGGGCCTAATAAATGCCAAAAAAGTTGACATAATTATCTTCTTCGTAAAAGATAATTTAATGGATCATTTAAAATTTCTTTATAAAAGATCATAATGGTAACGATCATTGGGCCTAATAAATGCAAAAAAAGTTGACATAATAATCTTCTTTGTAAAAGATAATTTAATAGATCATTTAAAATTTCTTTATAAAAGATCATAACGGTAACAATCATTGGGCCTAATAAATGCTTAAAAGTTGACATAATTATCTTCTTTCTAAACGATAATTTAATAGATCATTGGAAATTTCTTTGTAAAAGATCATAACGGTAACGATCATTGGGCCTAATAAATGCAAAAAAAGTTGACATAATAATCTTCTTTGTAAAAGATAATTTAACAGATCATTTAAAATTTCTTTATAAAAGATCATAACGGTAACGATCATTGGGCCTAATAAATGCTTAAAAGTTGACATAATTATCTTCTTTCTAAAAGATAATTTAATAGATCATTGAAAATTTCTTTATAAAAGATCATAACGGTAACGATCAATGGGCCTAATAAATGCCCAAAAAGTTGACATATTTATCTTCTTTGTAAAAAATAATTAAATAGATCATTTAAAATTTCTTTATAAAAGATCATAACGGTAACGATCATTGGGCCTAAGAAATGCCAAAAAAGTTGACATAATTATCTTTTTTGTAAAAGATAATTTAATAGATCATTTAAAATTTCTTTATAAAAGATCATAACGGTAACGATCATTGGGCCTAATAAATGCCAATAAAGTTGACATAATTATCTTTTTTGTAAAAGATAATTTAATAGATCATTTAAAATTTCTTTATAAAAGATCATAACGGTAACGATCATTGGGCCTAATAAATGCCAAAAAAGTTGACATAATTATCTTTTTTGTAAAAGATAATTTAATAGATCATTTAAAATTTCTTTATAAAAGATCATAACGGTAACGATCATTGGGCCTAATAAATGCTTAAAAGTTGACATAATTATCTTCTTTCTAAAAGATAATTTAATAGATCATTGAAAATTTCTTTATAAAAGATCATAACGGTAACGATCATTGGGCCTAATAAATGCCAAAAAAGTTGACATAATTATCTTCTTCGTAAAAGATAATTTAATGGATCATTTAAAATTTCTTTATAAAAGATCATAATGGTAACGATCATTGGGCCTAATAAATGCAAAAAAAGTTGACATAATAATCTTCTTTGTAAAAGATAATTTAATAGATCATTTAAAATTTCTTTATAAAAGATCATAACGGTAACAATCATTGGGCCTAATAAATGCTTAAAAGTTGACATAATTATCTTCTTTCTAAACGATAATTTAATAGATCATTGGAAATTTCTTTGTAAAAGATCATAACGGTAACGATCATTGGGCCTAATAAATGCAAAAAAAGTTGACATAATAATCTTCTTTGTAAAAGATAAGTTAACAGATCATTTAAAATTTCTTTATAAAAGATCATAACGGTAACGATCATTGGGCCTAATAAATGCTTAAAAGTTGACATAATTATCTTCTTTCTAAAAGATAATTTAATAGATCATTGAAAATTTCTTTATAAAAGATCATAACGGTAACGATCAATGGGCCTAATAAATGCCCAAAAAGTTGACATATTTATCTTCTTTGTAAAAAATAATTAAATAGATCATTTAAAATTTCTTTATAAAAGATCATAACGGTAACGATCATTGGGCCTAAGAAATGCCAAAAAAGTTGACATAATTATCTTTTTTGTAAAAGATAATTTAATAGATCATTTAAAATTTCTTTATAAAAGATCATAACGGTAACGATCATTGGGCCTAATAAATGCCAATAAAGTTGACATAATTATCTTTTTTGTAAAAGATAATTTAATAGATCATTTAAAATTTCTTTATAAAAGATCATAACGGTAACGATCATTGGGCCTAATAAATGCCAAAAAAGTTGACATAATTATCTTTTTTGTAAAAGATAATTTAAGAGATCATTTAAAATTTCTTTATAAAAGATCATAACGGTAACGATCATTGGGCCTAATAAATGCTTAAAAGTTGACATAATAATCTTCTTTGTAAAAGATAATTTAACAGATCATTTAAAATTTCTTTATAAAAGATCATAACGGTAACGATCATTGGGCCTAATAAATGCAAAAAAAGTTGACATAATAATCTTCTTTGTAAAAGATAATTTAACAGATCATTGAAAATTTCTTTATAAAAGATCATAACGGTAACGATCAATGGGCCTAATAAATGCCCAAAAAGTTGACATATTTATCTTCTTTGTAAAAAATAATTAAATAGATCATTTAAAATTTCTTTATAAAAGATCATAACGGTAACGATCATTGGGCCTAATAAATTCCAAAAAAGTTGACATAATTATCTTTTTTGTAAAAGATAATTTAATAGATCATTTAAAATTTCTTTATAAAAGATCATAACGGTAACGATCATTGGGCCTAATAAATGCCAATAAAGTTGACATAATTATCTTTTTTGTAAAAGATAATTTAATAGATCATTTAAAATTTCTTTATAAAAGATCATAACGGTAACGATCATTGGGCCTAATAAATGCCAAAAAAGTTGACATAATTATCTTTTTTGTAAAAGATAATTTAATAGATCATTTAAAATTTCTTTATAAAAGATCATAACGGTAACGATCATTGGGCCTAATAAATGCTTAAAAGTTGACATAATTATCTTCTTTCTAAAAGATAATTTAATAGATCATTGAAAATTTCTTTATAAAAGATCATAACGGTAACGATCATTGGGCCTAATAAATGCCAAAAAAGTTGACATAATTATCTTCTTCGTAAAAGATAATTTAATGGATCATTTAAAATTTCTTTATAAAAGATCATAATGGTAACGATCATTGGGCCTAATAAATGCAAAAAAAGTTGACATAATAATCTTCTTTGTAAAAGATAATTTAATAGATCATTTAAAATTTCTTTATAAAAGATCATAACGGTAACAATCATTGGGCCTAATAAATGCTTAAAAGTTGACATAATTATCTTCTTTCTAAACGATAATTTAATAGATCATTGGAAATTTCTTTGTAAAAGATCATAACGGTAACGATCATTGGGCCTAATAAATGCAAAAAAAGTTGACATAATAATCTTCTTTGTAAAAGATAATTTAACAGATCATTTAAAATTTCTTTATAAAAGATCATAACGGTAACGATCATTGGGCCTAATAAATGCTTAAAAGTTGACATAATTATCTTCTTTCTAAAAGATAATTTAATAGATCATTGAAAATTTCTTTATAAAAGATCATAACGGTAACGATCAATGGGCCTAATAAATGCCCAAAAAGTTGACATATTTATCTTCTTTGTAAAAAATAATTAAATAGATCATTTAAAATTTCTTTATAAAAGATCATAACGGTAACGATCATTGGGCCTAAGAAATGCCAAAAAAGTTGACATAATTATCTTTTTTGTAAAAGATAATTTAATAGATCATTTAAAATTTCTTTATAAAAGATCATAACGGTAACGATCATTGGGCCTAATAAATGCCAATAAAGTTGACATAATTATCTTTTTTGTAAAAGATAATTTAATAGATCATTTAAAATTTCTTTATAAAAGATCATAACGGTAACAATCATTGGGCCTAATAAATGCCAAAAAAGTTGACATAATTATCTTTTTTGTAAAAGATAATTTAATAGATCATTTAAAATTTCTTTATAAAAGATCATAACGGTAACGATCATTGGGCCTAATAAATGCTTAAAAGTTGGCATAATTATCTTCTTTCTAAAAGATAATTTAATAGATCATTGAAAATTTCTTTATAAAAGATCATAACGGTAACGATCAATGGGCCTAATAAATGCCCAAAAAGTTGACATATTTATCTTCTTTGTAAAAAATAATTAAATAGATCATTTAAAATTTCTTTATAAAAGATCATAACGGTAACGATCATTGGGCCTAATAAATGCCAAAAAAGTTGACATAATTATCTTTTTTGTAAAAGATAATTTAATAGATCATTTAAAATTTCTTTATAAAAGATCATAACGGTAACGATCATTGGGCCTAATAAATGCCAATAAAGTTGACATAATTATCTTCTTCGTAAAAGATAATTTAATGGATCATTTAAAATTTCTTTATAAAAGATCATAATGGTAACGATCATTGGGCCTAATAAATGCAAAAAAAGTTGACATAATAATCTTCTTTGTAAAAGATAATTTAACAGATCATTTAAAATTTCTTTATAAAAGATCATAACGGTAACGATCATTGGGCCTAATAAATGCTTAAAAGTTGACATAATTATCTTCTTTCTAAAAGATAATTTAATAGATCATTGAAAATTTCTTTATAAAAGATCATAACGGTAACGATCAATGGGCCTAATAAATGCCCAAAAAGTTGACATATTTATCTTCTTTGTAAAAAATAATTAAATAGATCATTTAAAATTTCTTTATAGAAGATCATAACGGTAACGATCATTGAGCCTAATAAATGCCAAAAAAGTTGACATAATTATCTTTTTTGTAAAAGATAATTTAACAGATCATTTAAAATTTCTTTATAAAAGATCATAACGGTAACAATCATTGGGCCTAATAAATGCTTAAAAGTTGACATAATTATCTTCTTTCTAAACGATAATTTAATAGATCATTGGAAATTTCTTTGTAAAAGATCATAACGGTAACGATCATTGGGCCTAATAAATGCCAAAAAAGTTGACATAATTATCTTCTTTCTAAAAGATAATTTAATAGATCATTGAAAATTTCTTTATAAAAGATCATAACGGTAACGATCAATGGGCCTAATAAATGCCCAAAAAGTTGACATATTTATCTTCTTTGTAAAAAATAATTAAATAGATCATTTAAAATTTCTTTATAAAAGATCATAACGGTAACGATCATTGGGCCTAATAAATGCCAAAAAAGTTGACATAATTATCTTTTTTGTAAAAGATAATTTAATAGATCATTTAAAATTTCTTTATAAAAGATCATAACGGTAACGATCATTGGGCCTAATAAATGCCAATAAAGTTGACATAATTATCTTCTTCGTAAAAGATAATTTAATGGATCATTTAAAATTTCTTTATAAAAGATCATAATGGTAACGATCATTGGGCCTAATAAATGCAAAAAAAGTTGACATAATAATCTTCTTTGTAAAAGATAATTTAACAGATCATTTAAAATTTCTTTATAAAAGATCATAACGGTAACGATCATTGGGCCTAATAAATGCTTAAAAGTTGACATAATTATCTTCTTTCTAAAAGATAATTTAATAGATCATTGAAAATTTCTTTATAAAAGATCATAACGGTAACGATCAATGGGCCTAATAAATGCCCAAAAAGTTGACATATTTATCTTCTTTGTAAAAAATAATTAAATAGATCATTTAAAATTTCTTTATAGAAGATCATAACGGTAACGATCATTGAGCCTAATAAATGCCAAAAAAGTTGACATAATTATCTTTTTTGTAAAAGATAATTTAACAGATCATTTAAAATTTCTTTATAAAAGATCATAACGGTAACAATCATTGGGCCTAATAAATGCTTAAAAGTTGACATAATTATCTTCTTTCTAAACGATAATTTAATAGATCATTGGAAATTTCTTTGTAAAAGATCATAACGGTAACGATCATTGGGCCTAATAAATGCCAAAAAAGTTGACATAATTATCTTCTTTGTAAAAGATAATTTAATAGATCGTTTAAAATTCGTTTATTAAAAGATCATAACGGTAACGATCATTGGGCCTAATAAATGCTTAAAAGTTGACATAATTATCTTCTTTCTAAAAGATAATTTAATAGATCATTGAAAATTTCTTTATAAAAGATCATAACGGTAACGATCAATGGGCCTAATAAATGCCCAAAAAGTTGACATATTTATCTTCTTTGTAAAAAATAATTAAATAGATCATTTAAAATTTCTTTATAAAAGATCATAACGGTAACGATCATTGGGCCTAATAAATGCCAAAAAAGTTGACATAATTATCTTTTTTGTAAAAGATAATTTAATAGATCATTTAAAATTTCTCTATAAAAGATCATAACGGTAACGATCATTGGGCCTAATAAATGCCCATAAAGTTGACATAATTATCTTCTTCGTAAAAGATAATTTAATGGATAAATTAAAATTTCTTTATAAAAGATCATAATGGTAACGATCATTGGGCCTAATAAATGCAAAAAAAGTTGACATAATAATCTTCTTTGTAAAAGATAATTTAACAGATCATTTAAAATTTCTTTATAAAAGATCATAACGGTAACGATCATTGGGCCTAATAAATGCTTAAAAGTTGACATAATTATCTTCTTTCTAAAAGATAATTTAATAGATCATTGAAAATTTCTTTATAAAAGATCATAACGGTAACGATCAATGGGCCTAATAAATGCCCAAAAAGTTGACATATTTATCTTCTTTGTAAAAAATAATTAAATAGATCATTTAAAATTTCTTTATAAAAGATCATAACGGTAACGATCATTGGGCCTAATAAATGCCAAAAAAGTTGACATAATTATCTTTTTTGTAAAAGATAATTTAATAGATCATTTAAAATTTCTTTATAAAAGATCATAACGGTAACGATCATTGGGCCTAATAAATGCCAAAAAAGTTGACATAATTATCTTCTTCGTAAAAGATAATTTAATGGATCATTTAAAATTTCTTTATAAAAGATCATAATGGTAACGATCATTGGGCCTAATAAATGCAAAAAAAGTTGACATAATAATCTTCTTTGTAAAAGATAATTTAACAGATCATTTAAAATTTCTTTATAAAAGATCATAACGGTAACAATCATTGGGCCTAATAAATGCTTAAAAGTTGACATAATTATCTTCTTTCTAAACGATAATTTAATAGATCATTGGAAATTTCTTTGTAAAAGATCATAACGGTAACGATCATTGGGCCTAATAAATGCCAAAAAAGTTGACATAATTATCTTCTTTGTAAAAGATAATTTAATAGATCGTTTAAAATTCGTTTATTAAAAGATCATAACGGTAACGATCATTGGGCCTAATAAATGCTTAAAAGTTGACATCATTATCTTCTTTCTAAAAGATAATTTAATAGATCATTGAAAATTTCTTTATAAAAGATCATAACGGTAACGATCAATGGGCCTAATAAATGCCCAAAAAGTTGACATATTTATCTTCTTCGTAAAAGATAATTTAATGGATCATTTAAAATTTCTTTATAAAAGATCATAATGGTAACGATCATTGGGCCTAATAAATGCAAAAAAAGTTGACATAATAATCTTCTTTGTAAAAGATAATTTAATAGATCATTTAAAATTTCTTTATAAAAGATCATAACGGTAACGATCATTGGGCCTAATAAATGCCCATAAAGTTGACATAATTATCTTCTTCGTAAAAGATAATTTAATGGATAAATTAAAATTTCTTTATAAAAGATCATAATGGTAACGATCATTGGGCCTAATAAATGCAAAAAAAGTTGACATAATAATCTTCTTTGTAAAAGATAATTTAACAGATCATTTAAAATTTCTTTATAAAAGATCATAACGGTAACGATCATTGGGCCTAATAAATGCTTAAAAGTTGACATAATTATCTTCTTTCTAAAAGATAATTTAATAGATCATTGAAAATTTCTTTATAAAAGATCATAACGGTAACGATCAATGGGCCTAATAAATGCCCAAAAAGTTGACATATTTATCTTCTTTGTAAAAAATAATTAAATAGATCATTTAAAATTTCTTTATAAAAGATCATAACGGTAACGATCATTGGGCCTAATAAATGCCAAAAAAGTTGACATAATTATCTTTTTTGTAAAAGATAATTTAATAGATCATTTAAAATTTCTTTATAAAAGATCATAACGGTAACGATCATTGGGCCTAATAAATGCCAATAAAGTTGACATAATTATCTTCTTTGTAAAAGATAATTTAATGGATCATTTAAAATTTCTTTATAAAAGATCATAATGGTAACGATCATTGGGCCTAATAAATGCAAAAAAAGTTGACATAATAATCTTCTTTGTAAAAGATAATTTAACAGATCATTTAAAATTTCTTTATAAAAGATCATAACGGTAACGATCATTGGGCCTAATAAATGCTTAAAAGTTGACATAATTATCTTCTTTCTAAAAGATAATTTAATAGATCATTGAAAATTTCTTTATAAAAGATCATAACGGTAACGATCAATGGGCCTAATAAATGCCCAAAAAGTTGACATATTTATCTTCTTTGTAAAAAATAATTAAATAGATCATTTAAAATTTCTTTATAAAAGATCATAACGGTAACGATCATTGGGCCTAAGAAATGCCAAAAAAGTTGACATAATTATCTTTTTTGTAAAAGATAATTTAATAGATCATTTAAAATTTCTTTATAAAAGATCATAACGGTAACGATCATTGGGCCTAATAAATGCCAATAAAGTTGACATAATTATCTTCTTTGTAAAAGATAATTTAATGGATCATTTAAAATTTCTTTATAAAAGATCATAATGGTAACGATCATTGGGCCTAATAAATGCAAAAAAAGTTGACATAATAATCTTCTTTGTAAAAGATAATTTAACAGATCATTTAAAATTTCTTTATAAAAGATCATAACGGTAACGATCATTGGGCCTAATAAATGCTTAAAAGTTGACATAATTATCTTCTTTCTAAAAGATAATTTAATAGATCATTGAAAATTTCTTTATAAAAGATCATAACGGTAACGATCAATGGGCCTAATAAATGCCCAAAAAGTTGACATATTTATCTTCTTTGTAAAAAATAATTAAATAGATCATTTAAAATTTCTTTATAAAAGATCATAACGGTAACGATCATTGGGCCTAAGAAATGCCAAAAAAGTTGACATAATTATCTTTTTTGTAAAAGATAATTTAATAGATCATTTAAAATTTCTTTATAAAAGATCATAACGGTAACGATCATTGGGCCTAATAAATGCCAAAAAAGTTGACATAATTATCTTCTTCGTAAAAGATAATT
The DNA here is from genome assembly GCA_037954015.1 of Psophocarpus tetragonolobus. Taxonomy (NCBI): domain Eukaryota; kingdom Viridiplantae; phylum Streptophyta; class Magnoliopsida; order Fabales; family Fabaceae; genus Psophocarpus; species Psophocarpus tetragonolobus. The sequence goes on along the minus strand of CM075688.1, from coordinate 43,572,669 downwards.
TAATGGATCATTTAAAATTTCTTTATAAAAGATCATAATGGTAACGATCATTGGGCCTAATAAATGCAAAAAAAGTTGACATAATAATCTTCTTTGTAAAAGATAATTTAACAGATCATTTAAAATTTCTTTATAAAAGATCATAACGGTAACAATCATTGGGCCTAATAAATGCTTAAAAGTTGACATAATTATCTTCTTTCTAAACGATAATTTAATAGATCATTGGAAATTTCTTTGTAAAAGATCATAACGGTAACGATCATTGGGCCTAATAAATGCCAAAAAAGTTGACATAATTATCTTTTTTGTAAAAGATAATTTAATAGATCGTTTAAAATTCGTTTATTAAAAGATCATAACGGTAACGATCATTGGGCCTAATAAATGCTTAAAAGTTGACATCATTATCTTCTTTCTAAAAGATAATTTAATAGATCATTGAAAATTTCTTTATAAAAGATCATAACGGTAACGATCAATGGGCCTAATAAATGCCCAAAAAGTTGACATATTTATCTTCTTCGTAAAAGATAATTTAATGGATCATTTAAAATTTCTTTATAAAAGATCATAATGGTAACGATCATTGGGCCTAATAAATGCAAAAAAAGTTGACATAATAATCTTCTTTGTAAAAGATAATTTAACAGATCATTTAAAATTTCTTTATAAAAGATCATAACGGTAACGATCATTGGGCCTAATAAATGCTTAAAAGTTGACATAATTATCTTCTTTCTAAAAGATAATTTAATAGATCATTGAAAATTTCTTTATAAAAGATCATAACGGTAACGATCAATGGGCCTAATAAATGCCCAAAAAGTTGACATATTTATCTTCTTTGTAAAAAATAATTAAATAGATCATTTAAAATTTCTTTATAAAAGATCATAACGGTAACGATCATTGGGCCTAATAAATGCCAAAAAAGTTGACATAATTATCTTTTTTGTAAAAGATAATTTAATAGATCATTTAAAATTTCTTTATAAAAGATCATAACGGTAACGATCATTGGGCCTAATAAATGCCAATAAAGTTGACATAATTATCTTCTTCGTAAAAGATAATTTAATGGATCATTTAAAATTTCTTTATAAAAGATCATAATGGTAACGATCATTGGGCCTAATAAATGCAAAAAAAGTTGACATAATAATCTTCTTTGTAAAAGATAATTTAACAGATCATTTAAAATTTCTTTATAAAAGATCATAACGGTAACGATCATTGGGCCTAATAAATGCTTAAAAGTTGACATAATTATCTTCTTTCTAAAAGATAATTTAATAGATCATTGAAAATTTCTTTATAAAAGATCATAACGGTAACGATCAATGGGCCTAATAAATGCCCAAAAAGTTGACATATTTATCTTCTTTGTAAAAAATAATTAAATAGATCATTTAAAATTTCTTTATAAAAGATCATAACGGTAACGATCATTGGGCCTAAGAAATGCCAAAAAAGTTGACATAATTATCTTTTTTGTAAAAGATAATTTAATAGATCATTTAAAATTTCTTTATAAAAGATCATAACGGTAACGATCATTGGGCCTAATAAATGCCAATAAAGTTGACATAATTATCTTCTTCGTAAAAGATAATTTAATGGATCATTTAAAATTTCTTTATAAAAGATCATAATGGTAACGATCATTGGGCCTAATAAATGCAAAAAAAGTTGACATAATAATCTTCTTTGTAAAAGATAATTTAACAGATCATTTAAAATTTCTTTATAAAAGATCATAACGGTAACAATCATTGGGCCTAATAAATGCTTAAAAGTTGACATAATTATCTTCTTTCTAAACGATAATTTAATAGATCATTGGAAATTTCTTTGTAAAAGATCATAACGGTAACGATCATTGGGCCTAATAAATGCCAAAAAAGTTGACATAATTATCTTTTTTGTAAAAGATAATTTAATAGATCGTTTAAAATTCGTTTATTAAAAGATCATAACGGTAACGATCATTGGGCCTAATAAATGCTTAAAAGTTGACATCATTATCTTCTTTCTAAAAGATAATTTAATAGATCATTGAAAATTTCTTTATAAAAGATCATAACGGTAACGATCAATGGGCCTAATAAATGCCCAAAAAGTTGACATATTTATCTTCTTCGTAAAAGATAATTTAATGGATCATTTAAAATTTCTTTATAAAAGATCATAATGGTAACGATCATTGGGCCTAATAAATGCAAAAAAAGTTGACATAATAATCTTCTTTGTAAAAGATAATTTAACAGATCATTTAAAATTTCTTTATAAAAGATCATAACGGTAACGATCATTGGGCCTAATAAATGCTTAAAAGTTGACATAATTATCTTCTTTCTAAAAGATAATTTAATAGATCATTGAAAATTTCTTTATAAAAGATCATAACGGTAACGATCAATGGGCCTAATAAATGCCCAAAAAGTTGACATATTTATCTTCTTTGTAAAAAATAATTAAATAGATCATTTAAAATTTCTTTATAAAAGATCATAACGGTAACGATCATTGGGCCTAATAAATGCCAAAAAAGTTGACATAATTATCTTTTTTGTAAAAGATAATTTAATAGATCATTTAAAATTTCTTTATAAAAGATCATAACGGTAACGATCATTGGGCCTAATAAATGCCAATAAAGTTGACATAATTATCTTCTTCGTAAAAGATAATTTAATGGATCATTTAAAATTTCTTTATAAAAGATCATAATGGTAACGATCATTGGGCCTAATAAATGCAAAAAAAGTTGACATAATAATCTTCTTTGTAAAAGATAATTTAACAGATCATTTAAAATTTCTTTATAAAAGATCATAACGGTAACGATCATTGGGCCTAATAAATGCTTAAAAGTTGACATAATTATCTTCTTTCTAAAAGATAATTTAATAGATCATTGAAAATTTCTTTATAAAAGATCATAACGGTAACGATCAATGGGCCTAATAAATGCCCAAAAAGTTGACATATTTATCTTCTTTGTAAAAAATAATTAAATAGATCATTTAAAATTTCTTTATAAAAGATCATAACGGTAACGATCATTGGGCCTAATAAATTCCAAAAAAGTTGACATAATTATCTTTTTTGTAAAAGATAATTTAATAGATCATTTAAAATTTCTTTATAAAAGATCATAACGGTAACGATCATTGGGCCTAATAAATGCCAATAAAGTTGACATAATTATCTTCTTCGTAAAAGATAATTTAGTGGATCATTTAAAATTTCTTTATAAAAGATCATAATGGTAACGATCATTGGGCCTAATAAATGCAAAAAAAGTTGACATAATAATCTTCTTTGTAAAAGATAATTTAACAGATCATTTAAAATTTCTTTATAAAAGATCATAACGGTAACGATCATTGGGCCTAATAAATGCTTAAAAGTTGACATAATTATCTTCTTTCTAAAAGATAATTTAATAGATCATTGAAAATTTCTTTATAAAAGATCATAACGGTAACGATCAATGGGCCTAATAAATGCCCAAAAAGTTGACATATTTATCTTCTTTGTAAAAAATAATTAAATAGATCATTTAAAATTTCTTTATAAAAGATCATAACGGTAACGATCATTGGGCCTAATAAATGCCAAAAAAGTTGACATAATTATCTTTTTTGTAAAAGATAATTTAATAGATCATTTAAAATTTCTTTATAAAAGATCATAACGGTAACGATCATTGGACCTAATAAATGCCAATAAAGTTGACATAATTATCTTCTTCGTAAAAGATAATTTAATGGATCATTTAAAATTTCTTTATAAAAGATCATAATGGTAACGATCATTGGGCCTAATAAATGCAAAAAAAGTTGACATAATAATCTTCTTTGTAAAAGATAATTTAACAGATCATTTAAAATTTCTTTATAAAAGATCATAACGGTAACGATCATTGGGCTTAATAAATGCTTAAAAGTTGACATAATTATCTTCTTTCTAAAAGATAATTTAATAGATCATTGAAAATTTCTTTATAAAAGATCATAACGGTAACGATCAATGGGCCTAATAAATGCCCAAAAAGTTGACATATTTATCTTCTTTGTAAAAAATAATTAAATAGATCATTTAAAATTTTTTTATAAAAGATCATAACGGTAACGATCATTGGGCCTAATAAATTCCAAAAAAGTTGACATAATTATCTTTTTTGTAAAAGATAATTTAATAGATCATTTAAAATTTCTTTATAAAAGATCATAACGGTAACAATCATTGGGCCTAATAAATGCCAATAAAGTTGACATAATTATCTTCTTCGTAAAAGATAATTTAGTGGATCATTGAAAATTTCTTTATAAAAGATCATAATGGTAACGATCATTGGGCCTAATAAATGCAAAAAAAGTTGACATAATAATCTTCTTTGTAAAAGATAATTTAACAGATCATTCAAAATTTCTTTATAAAAGATCATAACGGTAACGATCATTGGGCCTAATAAATGCTTAAAAGTTGACATAATTATCTTCTTTCTAAAAGATAATTTAATAGATCATTGAAAATTTCTTTATAAAAGATCATAACGGTAACGATCAATGGGCCTAATAAATGCCCAAAAAGTTGACATATTTATCTTCTTTGTAAAAAATAATTAAATAGATCATTTAAAATTTCTTTATAAAAGATCATAACGGTAACGATCATTGGGCCTAATAAATGCCAAAAAAGTTGACATAATTATCTTTTTTGTAAAAGATAATTTAATAGATCATTTAAAATTTCTTTATAAAAGATCATAACGGTAACGATCATTGGGCCTAATAAATGCCAATAAAGTTGACATAATTATCTTCTTCGTAAAAGATAATTTAATGGATCATTTAAAATTTCTTTACAAAAGATCATAATGGTAACGATCATTGGGCCTAATAAATTCAAAAAAAGTTGACATAATAATCTTCTTTGTAAAAGATAATTTAACAGATCATTTAAAATTTCTTTATAAAAGATCATAACGGTAACGATCATTGGGCCTAATAAATGCTTAAAAGTTGACATAATTATCTTCTTTCTAAAAGATAATTTAATAGATCATTGAAAATTTCTTTATAAAAGATCATAACGGTAACGATCAATGGGCCTAATAAATGCCCAAAAAGTTGACATATTTATCTTCTTTGTAAAAAATAATTAAATAGATCATTTAAAATTTCTTTATAAAAGATCATAACGGTAACGATCATTGGGCCTAATAAATGCCAAAAAAGTTGACATAATTATCTTTTTTGTAAAAGATAATTTAATAGATCATTTAAAATTTCTTTATAAAAGATCATAACGGTAACGATCATTGGGCCTAATAAATGCCAATAAAGTTGACATAATTATCTTCTTCGTAAAAGATAATTTAATGGATCATTTAAAATTTCTTTATAAAAGATCATAATGGTAACGATCATTGGGCCTAATAAATGCAAAAAAAGTTGACATAATAATCTTCTTTGTAAAAGATAATTTAACAGATCATTTAAAATTTCTTTATAAAAGATCATAACGGTAACGATCATTGGGCCTAATAAATGCTTAAAAGTTGACATAATTATCTTCTTTCTAAAAGATAATTTAATAGATCATTGAAAATTTCTTTATAAAAGATCATAACGGTAACGATCAATGGGCCTAATAAATGCCCAAAAAGTTGACATATTTATCTTCTTTGTAAAAAATAATTAAATAGATCATTTAAAATTTCTTTATAAAAGATCATAACGGTAACGATCATTGGGCCTAATAAATTCCAAAAAAGTTGACATAATTATCTTTTTTGTAAAAGATAATTTAATAGATCATTTAAAATTTCTTTATAAAAGATCATAACGGTAACGATCATTGGGCCTAATAAATGCCAATAAAGTTGACATAATTATCTTCTTCGTAAAAGATAATTTAGTGGATCATTTAAAATTTCTTTATAAAAGATCATAATGGTAACGATCATTGGGCCTAATAAATTCAAAAAAAGTTGACATAATAATCTTCTTTGTAAAAGATAATTTAACAGATCATTTAAAATTTCTTTATAAAAGATCATAACGGTAACGATCATTGGGCCTAATAAATGCTTAAAAGTTGACATAATTATCTTCTTTCTAAAAGATAATTTAATAGATCATTGAAAATTTCTTTATAAAAGATCATAACGGTAACGATCAATGGGCCTAATAAATGCCCAAAAAGTTGACATATTTATCTTCTTTGTAAAAAATAATTAAATAGATCATTTAAAATTTCTTTATAAAAGATCATAACGGTAACGATCATTGGGCCTAATAAATGCCAAAAAAGTTGACATAATTATCTTTTTTGTAAAAGATAATTTAATAGATCATTTAAAATTTCTTTATAAAAGATCATAACGGTAACGATCATTGGGCCTAATAAATGCCAATAAAGTTGACATAATTATCTTCTTCGTAAAAGATAATTTAATGGATCATTTAAAATTTCTTTATAAAAGATCATAATGGTAACGATCATTGGGCCTAATAAATGCAAAAAAAGTTGACATAATAATCTTCTTTGTAAAAGATAATTTAACAGATCATTTAAAATTTCTTTATAAAAGATCATAACGGTAACGATCATTGGGCCTAATAAATGCTTAAAAGTTGACATAATTATCTTCTTTCTAAAAGATAATTTAATAGATCATTGAAAATTTCTTTATAAAAGATCATAACGGTAACGATCAATGGGCCTAATAAATGCCCAAAAAGTTGACATATTTATCTTCTTTGTAAAAAATAATTAAATAGATCATTTAAAATTTCTTTATAAAAGATCATAACGGTAACGATCATTGGGCCTAATAAATTCCAAAAAAGTTGACATAATTATCTTTTTTGTAAAAGATAATTTAATAGATCATTTAAAATTTCTTTATAAAAGATCATAACGGTAACGATCATTGGGCCTAATAAATGCCAATAAAGTTGACATAATTATCTTCTTCGTAAAAGATAATTTAGTGGATCATTTAAAATTTCTTTATAAAAGATCATAATGGTAACGATCATTGGGCCTAATAAATGCAAAAAAAGTTGACATAATAATCTTCTTTGTAAAAGATAATTTAACAGATCATTTAAAATTTCTTTATAAAAGATCATAACGGTAACGATCATTGGGCCTAATAAATGCTTAAAAGTTGACATAATTATCTTCTTTCTAAAAGATAATTTAATAGATCATTGAAAATTTCTTTATAAAAGATCATAACGGTAACGATCAATGGGCCTAATAAATGCCCAAAAAGTTGACATATTTATCTTCTTTGTAAAAAATAATTAAATAGATCATTTAAAATTTCTTTATAAAAGATCATAACGGTAACGATCATTGGGCCTAATAAATGCCAAAAAAGTTGACATAATTATCTTTTTTGTAAAAGATAATTTAATAGATCATTTAAAATTTCTTTATAAAAGATCATAACGGTAACGATCATTGGGCCTAATAAATGCCAATAAAGTTGACATAATTATCTTCTTCGTAAAAGATAATTTAATGGATCATTTAAAATTTCTTTATAAAAGATCATAATGGTAACGATCATTGGGCCTAATAAATGCAAAAAAAGTTAACATAATAATCTTCTTTGTAAAAGATAATTTAACAGATCATTTAAAATTTCTTTATAAAAGATCATAACGGTAACGATCATTGGGCCTAATAAATGCTTAAAAGTTGACATAATTATCTTCTTTCTAAAAGATAATTTAATAGATCATTGAAAATTTCTTTATAAAAGATCATAACAGTAACGATCAATGGGCCTAATAAATGCCCAAAAAGTTGACATATTTATCTTCTTTGTAAAAAATAATTAAATAGATCATTTAAAATTTCTTTATAAAAGATCATAACGGTAACGATCATTGGGCCTAATAAATGCCAAAAAAGTTGACATAATTATCTTTTTTGTAAAAGATAATTTAATAGATCATTTAAAATTTCTTTATAAAAGATCATAACGGTAACGATCATTGGGCCTAATAAATGCCAATAAAGTTGACATAATTATCTTCTTCGTAAAAGATAATTTAATGGATCATTTAAAATTTCTTTATAAAAGATCATAATGGTAACGATCATTGGGCCTAATAAATGCAAAAAAAGTTGACATAATAATCTTCTTTGTAAAAGATAATTTAACAGATCATTTAAAATTTCTTTATAAAAGATCATAACGGTAACGATCATTGGGCCTAATAAATGCTTAAAAGTTGACATAATTATCTTCTTTCTAAAAGATAATTTAATAGATCATTGAAAATTTCTTTATAAAAGATCATAACGGTAACGATCAATGGGCCTAATAAATGCCCAAAAAGTTGACATATTTATCTTCTTTGTAAAAAATAATTAAATAGATCATTTAAAATTTCTTTATAAAAGATCATAACGGTAACGATCATTGGGCCTAATAAATTCCAAAAAAGTTGACATAATTATCTTTTTTGTAAAAGATAATTTAATAGATCATTTAAAATTTCTTTATAAAAGATCATAACGGTAACGATCATTGGGCCTAATAAATGCCAATAAAGTTGACATAATTATCTTCTTCGTAAAAGATAATTTAGTGGATCATTTAAAATTTCTTTATAAAAGATCATAATGGTAACGATCATTGGGCCTAATAAATGCAAAAAAAGTTGACATAATAATCTTCTTTGTAAAAGATAATTTAACAGATCATTTAAAATTTCTTTATAAAAGATCATAACGGTAACGATCATTGGGCCTAATAAATGCTTAAAAGTTGACATAATTATCTTCTTTCTAAAAGATAATTTAATAGATCATTGAAAATTTCTTTATAAAAGATCATAACGGTAACGATCAATGGGCCTAATAAATGCCCAAAAAGTTGACATATTTATCTTCTTTGTAAAAAATAATTAAATAGATCATTTAAAATTTCTTTATAAAAGATCATAACGGTAACGATCATTGGGCCTAATAAATTCCAAAAAAGTTGACATAATTATCTTTTTTGTAAAAGATAATTTAATAGATCATTTAAAATTTCTTTATAAAAGATCATAACGGTAACGATCATTGGGCCTAATAAATGCCAATAAAGTTGACATAATTATCTTCTTCGTAAAAGATAATTTAATGGATCATTTAAAATTTCTTTATAAAAGATCATAATGGTAACGATCATTGGGCCTAATAAATGCAAAAAAAGTTGACATAATAATCTTCTTTGTAAAAGATAATTTAACAGATCATTTAAAATTTCTTTATAAAAGATCATAACGGTAACGATCATTGGGCCTAATAAATACTTAAAAGTTGACATAATTATCTTCTTTCTAAAAGATAATTTAATAGATCATTGAAAATTTCTTTATAAAAGATCATAACGGTAACGATCAATGGGCCTAATAAATGCCCAAAAAGTTGACATATTTATCTTCTTTGTAAAAAATAATTAAATAGATCATTTAAAATTTCTTTATAAAAGATCATAACGGTAACGATCATTGGGCCTAATAAATTCCAAAAAAGTTGACATAATTATCTTTTTTGTAAAAGATAATTTAATAGATCATTTAAAATTTCTTTATAAAAGATCATAACGGTAACGATCATTGGGCCTAATAAATGCCAATAAAGTTGACATAATTATCTTCTTCGTAAAAGATAATTTAGTGGATCATTTAAAATTTCTTTATAAAAGATCATAATGGTAACGATCATTGGGCCTAATAAATGCAAAAAAAGTTGACATAATAATCTTCTTTGTAAAAGATAATTTAACAGATCATTTAAAATTTCTTTATAAAAGATCATAACGGTAACGATCATTGGGCCTAATAAATGCTTAAAAGTTGACATAATTATCTTCTTTCTAAAAGATAATTTAATAGATCATTGAAAATTTCTTTATAAAAGATCATAACGGTAACGATCAATGGGCCTAATAAATGCCCAAAAAGTTGACATATTTATCTTCTTTGTAAAAAATAATTAAATAGATCATTTAAAATTTCTTTATAAAAGATCATAACGGTAACGATCATTGGGCCTAATAAATGCCAAAAAAGTTGACATAATTATCTTTTTTGTAAAAGATAATTTAATAGATCATTTAAAATTTCTTTATAAAAGATCATAACGGTAACGATCATTGGGCCTAATAAATGCCAATAAAGTTGACATAATTATCTTCTTCGTAAAAGATAATTTAATGGATCATTTAAAATTTCTTTATAAAAGATCATAATGGTAACGATCATTGGGCCTAATAAATGCAAAAAAAGTTGACATAATAATCTTCTTTGTAAAAGATAATTTAACAGATCATTTAAAATTTCTTTATAAAAGATCATAACGGTAACGATCATTGGGCCTAATAAATGCTTAAAAGTTGACATAATTATCTTCTTTCTAAAAGATAATTTAATAGATCATTGAAAATTTCTTTATAAAAGATCATAACGGTAACGATCAATGGGCCTAATAAATGCCCAAAAAGTTGACATATTTATCTTCTTTGTAAAAAATAATTAAATAGATCATTTAAAATTTCTTTATAAAAGATCATAACGGTAACGATCATTGGGCCTAATAAATGCCAAAAAAGTTGACATAATTATCTTTTTTGTAAAAGATAATTTAATAGATCATTTAAAATTTCTTTATAAAAGATCATAACGGTAACGATCATTGGGCCTAATAAATGCCAATAAAGTTGACATAATTATCTTCTTCGTAAAAGATAATTTAATGGATCATTTAAAATTTCTTTATAAAAGATCATAATGGTAACGATCATTGGGCCTAATAAATGCAAAAAAAGTTGACATAATAATCTTCTTTGTAAAAGATAATTTAACAGATCATTTAAAATTTCTTTATAAAAGATCATAACGGTAACGATCATTGGGCCTAATAAATGCTTAAAAGTTGACATAATTATCTTCTTTCTAAAAGATAATTTAATAGATCATTGAAAATTTCTTTATAAAAGATCATAACGGTAACGATCAATGGGCCTAATAAATGCCCAAAAAGTTGACATATTTATCTTCTTTGTAAAAAATAATTAAATAGATCATTTAAAATTTCTTTATAAAAGATCATAACGGTAACGATCATTGGGCCTAAAAAATGCCAAAAAAGTTGACATAATTATCTTTTTTGTAAAAGATAATTTAATAGATCATTTAAAATTTCTTTATAAAAGATCATAACGGTAACGATCATTGGGCCTAATAAATGCCAAAAAAGTTGACATAATTATCTTCTTCGTAAAAGATAATTTAATGGATCATTTAAAATTTCTTTATAAAAGATCATAATGGTAACGATCATTGGGCCTAATAAATGCAAAAAAAGTTGACATAATAATCTTCTTTTTAAAAGATAATTTAACAGATCATTTAAAATTTCTTTATAAAAGATCATAACGGTAACAATCATTGGGCCTAATAAATGCTTAAAAGTTGACATAATTATCTTCTTTCTAAACGATAATTTAATAGATCATTGGAAATTTCTTTGTAAAAGATCATAACGGTAACGATCATTGGGCCTAATAAATGCCAAAAAAGTTGACATAATTATCTTCTTTGTAAAAGATAATTTAATAGATCGTTTAAAATTCGTTTATTAAAAGATCATAACGGTAACGATCATTGGGCCTAATAAATGCTTAAAAGTTGACATAATTATCTTCTTTCTAAAAGATAATTTAATAGATCATTGAAAATTTCTTTATAAAAGATCATAACGGTAACGATCAATGGGCCTAATAAATGCCCAAAAAGTTGACATATTTATCTTCTTTGTAAAAAATAATTAAATAGATCATTTAAAATTTCTTTATAAAAGATCATAACGGTAACGATCATTGGGCCTAATAAATGCCAAAAAAGTTGACATAATTATCTTTTTTGTAAAAGATAATTTAATAGATCATTTAAAATTTCTTTATAAAAGATCATAACAGTAACGATCATTGGGCCTAATAAATGCCAATAAAGTTGACATAATTATCTTCTTCGTAAAAGATAATTTAATGGATCATTTAAAATTTCTTTATAAAAGATCATAATGGTAACGATCATTGGGCCTAATAAATGCAAAAAAAGTTAACATAATAATCTTCTTTGTAAAAGATAATTTAACAGATCATTTAAAATTTCTTTATAAAAGATCATAACGGTAACGATCATTGGGCCTAATAAATGCTTAAAAGTTGACATAATTATCTTCTTTCTAAAAGATAATTTAATAGATCATTTAAAATTTCTTTATAAAAGATCATAACGGTAACGATCAATGGTCCTAATAAATGCCCAAAAAGTTGACATATTTATCTTCTTTGTAAAAAATAATTAAATAGATCATTTAAAATTTCTTTATAAAAGATCATAACGGTAACGATCATTGGGCCTAATAAATGCCAAAAAAGTTGACATGATTATCTTTTTTGTAAAAGATAATTTAATAGATCATTTAAAATTTCTTTATAAAAGATCATAACGGTAACGATCATTGGGCCTAATAAAATGCCAATAAAGTTGACATAATTATCTTCTTCGTAAAAGATAATTTAATGGATCATTTAAAATTTCTTTATAAAAGATCATAATGGTAACGATCATTGGGCCTAATAAATGCAAAAAAAGTTGACATAATAATCTTCTTTGTAAAAGATAATTTAACAGATCATTTAAAATTTCTTTATAAAAGATCATAACGGTAACGATCATTGGGCCTAATAAATGCTTAAAAGTTGACATAATTATCTTCTTTCTAAAAGATAATTTAATAGATCATTTAAAATTTCTTTATAAAAGATCATAACGGTAACGATCATTGGGCCTAATAAAATGCCAATAAAGTTGACATAATTATCTTCTTCGTAAAAGATAATTTAATGGATCATTTAAAATTTCTTTATAAAAGATCATAATGGTAACGATCATTGGGCCTAATAAATGTAAAAATAGTTGCATAATAATCTTCTTTGTAAAATATAATTTAACAGATCATTTAAAATTTCTTTATAAAAGATCATAACGGTAACGATCATTGGGCCTAATAAATGCTTAAAAGTTGACATAATTATCTTCTTTCTAAACGATAATTTAATAGATCATTGGAAATTTCTTTGTAAAAGATCATAACGGTAACGATCATTGGGCCTGATAAATGCCAAAAAAGTTGACATAATTATCTTCTTTGTAAAAGATAATTTAATAGATCGTTTAAAATTCGTTTATTAAAAGATCATAACGGTAACGATCATTGGGCCTAATAAATGCTTAAAAGTTGACATAATTATCTTCTTTCTAAAAGATAATTTAATAGATCATTGAAAATTTCTTTATAAAAGATCATAACGGTAATGATCAATGGGCCTAATAAATGCCCAAAAAGTTGACATATTTATCTTCTTTGTAAAAAATAATTAAATAGATCATTTAAAATTTCTTTATAAAAGATCATAACGGTAACGATCATTGGGCCTAATAAATTCCAAAAAAGTTGACATAATTATCTTTTTTGTAAAAGATAATTTAATAGATCATTTAAAATTTCTTTATAAAAGATCATAACGGTAACGATCATTGGGCCTAATAAATGCCAATAAAGTTGACATAATTATCTTCTTCGTAAAAGATAATTTAGTGGATCATTTAAAATTTCTTTATAAAAGATCATAATGGTAACGATCATTGGGCCTAATAAATGCTTAAAAGTTGACATAATTATCTTCTTTCTAAAAGATAATTTAATAGATCATTTAAAATTTCTTTATAAAAGATCATAACGGTAACGATCAATGGGCCTAATAAATGCCCAAAAAGTTGACATATTTATCTTCTTTGTAAAAAATAATTAAATAGATCATTTAAAATTTCTTTATAAAAGATCATAACGGTAACGATCATTGGGCCTAATAAATGCCAAAAAAGTTGACATGATTATCTTTTTTGTAAAAGATAATTTAATAGATCATTTAAAATTTCTTTATAAAAGATCATAACGGTAACGATCATTGGGCCTAATAAAATGCCAATAAAGTTGACATAATTATCTTCTTCGTAAAAGATAATTTAATGGATCATTTAAAATTTCTTTATAAAAGATCATAATGGTAACGATCATTGGGCCTAATAAATGCAAAAAAAGTTGACATAATAATCTTCTTTGTAAAAGATAATTTAACAGATCATTTAAAATTTCTTTATAAAAGATCATAACGGTAACGATCATTGGGCCTAATAAATGCTTAAAAGTTGACATAATTATCTTCTTTCTAAAAGATAATTTAATAGATCATTGAAAATTTCTTTATAAAAGATCATAACGGTAACGATCAATGGGCCTAATAAATGCCCAAAAAGTTGACATATTTATCTTCTTTGTAAAAAATAATTAAATAGATCATTTAAAATTTCTTTATAAAAGATTATAACGGTAACGATCATTGGGCCTAAGAAATGCCAAAAAAGTTGACATAATTATCTTCTTCGTAAAAGATAATTTAATGGATCATTTAAAATTTCTTTATAAAAGATCATAATGGTAACGATCATTGGGCCTAATAAATGTAAAAATAGTTGCATAATAATCTTCTTTGTAAAATATAATTTAACAGATCATTTAAAATTTCTTTATAAAAGATCATAACGGTAACGATCATTGGGCCTAATAAATGCTTAAAAGTTGACATAATTATCTTCTTTCTAAACGATAATTTAATAGATCATTGGAAATTTCTTTGTAAAAGATCATAACGGTAACGATCATTGGGCCTAATAAATGCCAAAAAAGTTGACATAATTATCTTCTTTGTAAAAGATAATTTAATAGATCGTTTAAAATTCGTTTATTAAAAGATCATAACGGTAACGATCATTGGGCCTAATAAATGCTTAAAAGTTGACATAATTATCTTCTTTCTAAAAGATAATTTAATAGATCATTGAAAATTTCTTTATAAAAGATCATAACGGTAACGATCAATGGGCCTAATAAATGCCCAAAAAGTTGACATATTTATCTTCTTTGTAAAAAATAATTAAATAGATCATTTAAAATTTCTTTATAAAAGATCATAACGGTAACGATCATTGGGCCTAATAAATTCCAAAAAAGTTGACATAATTATCTTTTTTGTAAAAGATAATTTAATATATCATTTAAAATTTCTTTATAAAAGATCATAACGGTAACGATCATTGGGCCTAATAAATGCCAATAAAGTTGACATAATTATCTTCTTCGTAAAAGATAATTTAGTGGATCATTTAAAATTTCTTTATAAAAGATCATAATGGTAACGATCATTGGGCCTAATAAATGCAAAAAAAGTTGACATAATAATCTTCTTTGTAAAAGATAATTTAACAGATCATTTAAAATTTCTTTATAAAAGATCATAACGGTAACGATCATTGGGCCTAATAAATGCTTAAAAGTTGACATAATTATCTTCTTTCTAAAAGATAATTTAATAGATCATTGAAAATTTCTTTATAAAAGATCATAACGGTAACGATCAATGGGCCTAATAAATGCCCAAAAAGTTGACATATTTATCTTCTTTGTAAAAAATAATTAAATAGATCATTTAAAATTTCTTTATAAAAGATCATAACGGTAACGATCATTGGGCCTAATAAATTCCAAAAAAGTTGACATAATTATCTTTTTTGTAAAAGATAATTTAATAGATCATTTAAAATTTCTTTATAAAAGATCATAACGGTAACGATCATTGGGCCTAATAAATGCCAATAAAGTTGACATAATTATCTTCTTCGTAAAAGATAATTTAGTGGATCATTTAAAATTTCTTTATAAAAGATCATAATGGTAACGATCATTGGGCCTAATAAATGCTTAAAAGTTGACATAATTATCTTCTTTCTAAAAGATAATTTAATAGATCATTTAAAATTTCTTTATAAAAGATCATAACGGTAACGATCAATGGGCCTAATAAATGCCCAAAAAGTTGACATATTTATCTTCTTTGTAAAAAATAATTAAATAGATCATTTAAAATTTCTTTATAAAAGATCATAACGGTAACGATCATTGGGCCTAATAAATGCCAAAAAAGTTGACATGATTATCTTTTTTGTAAAAGATAATTTAATAGATCATTTAAAATTTCTTTATAAAAGATCATAACGGTAACGATCATTGGGCCTAATAAAATGCCAATAAAGTTGACATAATTATCTTCTTCGTAAAAGATAATTTAATGGATCATTTAAAATTTCTTTATAAAAGATCATAATGGTAACGATCATTGGGCCTAATAAATGCAAAAAAAGTTGACATAATAATCTTCTTTGTAAAAGATAATTTAACAGATCATTTAAAATTTCTTTATAAAAGATCATAACGGTAACGATCATTGGGCCTAATAAATGCTTAAAAGTTGACATAATTATCTTCTTTCTAAAAGATAATTTAATAGATCATTGAAAATTTCTTTATAAAAGATCATAACGGTAACGATCAATGGGCCTAATAAATGCCCAAAAAGTTGACATATTTATCTTCTTTGTAAAAAATAATTAAATAGATCATTTAAAATTTCTTTATAAAAGATTATAACGGTAACGATCATTGGGCCTAAGAAATGCCAAAAAAGTTGACATAATTATCTTCTTCGTAAAAGATAATTTAATGGATCATTTAAAATTTCTTTATAAAAGATCATAATGGTAACGATCATTGGGCCTAATAAATGTAAAAATAGTTGCATAATAATCTTCTTTGTAAAATATAATTTAACAGATCATTTAAAATTTCTTTATAAAAGATCATAACGGTAACGATCATTGGGCCTAATAAATGCTTAAAAGTTGACATAATTATCTTCTTTCTAAACGATAATTTAATAGATCATTGGAAATTTCTTTGTAAAAGATCATAACGGTAACGATCATTGGGCCTAATAAATGCCAAAAAAGTTGACATAATTATCTTCTTTGTAAAAGATAATTTAATAGATCGTTTAAAATTCGTTTATTAAAAGATCATAACGGTAACGATCATTGGGCCTAATAAATGCTTAAAAGTTGACATAATTATCTTCTTTCTAAAAGATAATTTAATAGATCATTGAAAATTTCTTTATAAAAGATCATAACGGTAACGATCAATGGGCCTAATAAATGCCCAAAAAGTTGACATATTTATCTTCTTTGTAAAAAATAATTAAATAGATCATTTAAAATTTCTTTATAAAAGATCATAACGGTAACGATCATTGGGCCTAATAAATGCCAAAAAAGTTGACATAATTATCTTTTTTGTAAAAGATAATTTAATAGATCATTTAAAATTTCTTTATAAAAGATCATAACGGTAACGATCATTGGGCCTAATAAATGCCAATAAAGTTGACATAATTATCTTCTTCGTAAAAGATAATTTAATGGATCATTTAAAATTTCTTTATAAAAGATCATAATGGTAACGATCATTGGGCCTAATAAATGCAAAAAAAGTTGACATAATAATCTTCTTTGTAAAAGATAATTTAACAGATCATTTAAAATTTCTTTATAAAAGATCATAACGGTAACGATCATTGGGCCTAATAAATGCTTAAAAGTTGACATAATTATCTTCTTTCTAAAAGATAATTTAATAGATCATTGAAAATTTCTTTATAAAAGATCATAACGGTAACGATCAATGGGCCTAATAAATGCCCAAAAAGTTGACATATTTATCTTCTTTGTAAAAAATAATTAAATAGATCATTTAAAATTTCTTTATAAAAGATCATAACGGTAACGATCATTGGGCCTAAAAAATGCCAAAAAAGTTGACATAATTATCTTTTTTGTAAAAGATAATTTAATAGATCATTTAAAATTTCTTTATAAAAGATCATAACGGTAACGATCATTGGGCCTAATAAATGCCAAAAAAGTTGACATAATTATCTTCTTCGTAAAAGATAATTTAATGGATCATTTAAAATTTCTTTATAAAAGATCATAATGGTAACGATCATTGGGCCTAATAAATGCAAAAAAAGTTGACATAATAATCTTCTTTTTAAAAGATAATTTAACAGATCATTTAAAATTTCTTTATAAAAGATCATAACGGTAACAATCATTGGGCCTAATAAATGCTTAAAAGTTGACATAATTATCTTCTTTCTAAACGATAATTTAATAGATCATTGGAAATTTCTTTGTAAAAGATCATAACGGTAACGATCATTGGGCCTAATAAATGCCAAAAAAGTTGACATAATTATCTTCTTTGTAAAAGATAATTTAATAGATCGTTTAAAATTCGTTTATTAAAAGATCATAACGGTAACGATCATTGGGCCTAATAAATGCTTAAAAGTTGACATAATTATCTTCTTTCTAAAAGATAATTTAATAGATCATTGAAAATTTCTTTATAAAAGATCATAACGGTAACGATCAATGGGCCTAATAAATGCCCAAAAAGTTGACATATTTATCTTCTTTGTAAAAAATAATTAAATAGATCATTTAAAATTTCTTTATAAAAGATCATAACGGTAACGATCATTGGGCCTAAGAAATGCCAAAAAAGTTGACATAATTATCTTTTTTGTAAAAGATAATTTAATAGATCATTTAAAATTTCTTTATAAAAGATCATAACGGTAACGATCATTGGGCCTAATAAATGCCAAAAAAGTTGACATAATTATCTTCTTCGTAAAAGATAATTTAATGGATCATTTAAAATTTCTTTATAAAAGATCATAATGGTAACGATCATTGGGCCTAATAAATGCAAAAAAAGTTGACATAATAATCTTCTTTGTAAAAGATAATTTAACAGATCATTTAAAATTTCTTTATAAAAGATCATAACGGTAACAATCATTGGGCCTAATAAATGCTTAAAAGTTGACATAATTATCTTCTTTCTAAACGATAATTTAATAGATCATTGGAAATTTCTTTGTAAAACATCATAACGGTAACGATCATTGGGCCTAATAAATGCCAAAAAAGTTGACATAATTATCTTCTTTGTAAAAGATAATTTAATAGATCGTTTAAAATTCGTTTATTAAAAGATCATAACGGTAACGATCATTGGGCCTAATAAATGCTTAAAAGTTGACATAATTATCTTCTTTCTAAAAGATAATTTAATAGATCATTGAAAATTTCTTTATAAAAGATCATAACGGTAACGATCAATGGGCCTAATAAATGCCCAAAAAGTTGACATATTTATCTTCTTTGTAAAAAATAATTAAATAGATCATTTAAAATTTCTTTATAAAAGATCATAACGGTAACGATCATTGGGCCTAATAAATGCCAAAAAAGTTGACATAATTATCTTTTTTGTAAAAGATAATTTAGTAGATCATTTAAAATTTCTTTATAAAAGATCATAACAGTAACGATCATTGGGCCTAATAAATGCCAATAAAGTTGACATAATTATCTTCTTCGTAAAAGATAATTTAATGGATCATTTAAAATTTCTTTATAAAAGATCATAATGGTAACGATCATTGGGCCTAATAAATGCAAAAAAAGTTGACATAATAATCTTCTTTGTAAAAGATAATTTAACAGATCATTTAAAATTTATTTATAAAAGATCATAACGGTAACGATCATTGGGCCTAATAAATGCTTAAAAGTTGACATAATTATCTTCTTTCTAAAAGATAATTTAATAGATCATTTAAAATTTCTTTATAAAAGATCATAACGGTAACGATCAATGGGCCTAATAAATGCCCAAAAAGTTGACATATTTATCTTCTTTGTAAAAAATAATTAAATAGATCATTTAAAATTTCTTTATAAAAGATCATAACGGTAACGATCATTGGGCCTAATAAATGCCAAAAAAGTTGACATGATTATCTTTTTTGTAAAAGATAATTTAATAGATCATTTAAAATTTCTTTATAAAAGATCATAACAGTAACGATCATTGGGCCTAATAAAATCCCAAGAAAGTTGACATAATTATCTTCTTCGTAAAAGATAATTTAATGGATCATTTAAAATTTCTTTATAAAAGATCATAATGGTAACGATCATTGGGCCTAATAAATGCAAAAAAAGTTGACATAATAATCTTCTTTGTAAAAGATAATTTAACAGATCATTTAAAATTTCTTTATAAAAGATCATAACGGTAACGATCATTGGGCCTAATAAATGCTTAAAAGTTGACATAATTATCTTCTTTCTAAAAGATAATTTAATAGATCATTGAAAATTTCTTTATAAAAGATCATAACGGTAACGATCAATGGGCCTAATAAATGCCCAAAAAGTTGACATATTTATCTTCTTTGTAAAAAATAATTAAATAGATCATTTAAAATTTCTTTATAAAAGATCATAACGGTAACGATCATTGGGCCTAATAAATGCCAAAAAAGTTGACATGATTATCTTTTTTGTAAAAGATAATTTAATAGATCATTTAAAATTTCTTTATAAAAGATCATAACGGTAACGATCATTGGGCCTAATAAAATGCCAATAAAGTTGACATAATTATCTTCTTCGTAAAAGATAATTTAATGGATCATTTAAAATTTCTTTATAAAAGATCATAATGGTAACGATCATTGGGCCTAATAAATGCAAAAAAAGTTGACATAATAATCTTCTTTGTAAAAGATAATTTAACAGATCATTTAAAATTTCTTTATAAAAGATCATAACGGTAACGATCATTGGGCCTAATAAATGCTTAAAAGTTGACATAATTATCTTCTTTCTAAAAGATAATTTAATAGATCATTGAAAATTTCTTTATAAAAGATCATAACGGTAACGATCAATGGGCCTAATAAATGCCCAAAAAGTTGACATATTTATCTTCTTTGTAAAAAATAATTAAATAGATCATTTAAAATTTCTTTATAAAAGATTATAACGGTAACGATCATTGGGCCTAAGAAATGCCAAAAAAGTTGACATAATTATCTTTTTTGTAAAAGATAATTTAATAGATCATTTAAAATTTCTTTATAAAAGATCATAACGGTAACGATCATTGGGCCTAATAAATGCCAAAAAAGTTGACATAATTATCTTCTTCGTAAAAGATAATTTAATGGATCATTTAAAATTTCTTTATAAAAGATCATAATGGTAACGATCATTGGGCCTAATAAATGTAAAAATAGTTGCATAATAATCTTCTTTGTAAAAGATAATTTAACAGATCATTTAAAATTTCTTTATAAAAGATCATAACGGTAACGATCATTGGGCCTAATAAATGCTTAAAAGTTGACATAATTATCTTCTTTCTAAAAGATAATTTAATAGATCATTGAAAATTTCTTTATAAAAGATCATAACGGTAACGATCAATGGGCCTAATAAATGCCCAAAAAGTTGACATATTTATCTTCTTTGTAAAAAATAATTAAATAGATCATTTAAAATTTCTTTATAAAAGATCATAACGGTAACGATCATTGGGCCTAATAAATGCCAAAAAAGTTGACATAATTATCTTTTTTGTAAAAGATAATTTAATAGATCATTTAAAATTTCTTTATAAAAGATCATAACGGTAACGATCATTGGGCCTAATAAATGCCAATAAAGTTGACATAATTATCTTCTTCGTAAAAGATAATTTAATGGATCATTTAAAATTTCTTTATAAAAGATCATAATGGTAACGATCATTGGGCCTAATAAATGCAAAAAAAGTTGACATAATAATCTTCTTTGTAAAAGATAATTTAACAGATCATTTAAAATTTCTTTATAAAAGATCATAACGGTAACGATCATTGGGCCTAATAAATGCTTAAAAGTTGACATAATTATCTTCTTTCTAAAAGATAATTTAATAGATCATTGAAAATTTCTTTATAAAAGATCATAACGGTAACGATCAATGGGCCTAATAAATGCCCAAAAAGTTGACATATTTATCTTCTTTGTAAAAAATAATTAAATAGATCATTTAAAATTTCTTTATAAAAGATCATAACGGTAACGATCATTGGGCCTAATAAATGCTTAAAAGTTGACATAATTATCTTCTTTCTAAAAGATAATTTAATAGATCATTGAAAATTTCTTTATAAAAGATCATAACGGTAACGATCAATGGGCCTAATAAATGCCCAAAAAGTTGACATATTTATCTTCTTTATAAAAAATAATTAAATAGATCATTTAAAATTTCTTTATAAAAGATCATAACGGTAACGATCATTGGGCCTAATAAATGCCAAAAAAGTTGACATAATTATCTTTTTTGTAAAAGATAATTTAATAGATCATTGAAAATTTCTTTATAAAAGATCATAACGGTAACGATCATTGGGCCTAATAAATGCCAATAAAGTTGACATAATTATCTTCTTCGTAAAAGATAATTTAATGGATCATTTAAAATTTCTTTATAAAAGATCATAATAGTAACGATCATTGGGCCTAATAAATGCAAAAAAAGTTGACATAATAATCTTCTTTGTAAAAGATAATTTAACAGATCATTTAAAATTTCTTTATAAAAGATCATAACGGTAACGATCATTGGGCCTAATAAATGCTTAAAAGTTGACATAATTATCTTCTTTCTAAAAGATAATTTAATAGATCATTGAAAATTTCTTTATAAAAGATCATAACGGTAACGATCAATGGGCATAATAAATGCCCAAAAAGTTGACATATTTATCTTCTTTGTAAAAAATAATTAAATAGTTCATTTAAAATTTCTTTACAAAAGATCATAACGATAACGATCATTGGGCCTAATAAATGCCAAAAAAGTTGACATAATTATCTTTTTTGTAAAAGATAATTTAATAGATCATTTAAAATTTCTTTATAAAAGATCATAACGGTAACGATCATTGGGCCTAATAAATGCCAATAAAGTTGACATAATTATCTTCTTCGTAAAAGATAATTTAATGGATCATTTAAAATTTCTTTATAAAAGATCATAATGGTAACGATCATTGGGCCTAATAAATGCAAAAAAAGTTGACATAATAATCTTCTTTGTAAAAGATAATTTAACAGATCATTTAAAATTTCTTTATAAAAGATCATAACGGTAACGATCATTGGGCCTAATAAATGCTTAAAAGTTGACATAATTATCTTCTTTCTAAAAGATAATTTAATAGATCATTGAAAATTTCTTTATAAAAGATCATAACGGTAACGATCGTTGGGCCTAATAAATGCCAATAAAGTTGACATAATTATCTTCTTCGTAAAAGATAATTTAATGGATCATTTAAAATTTCTTTATAAAAGATCATAATGGTAACGATCATTGGGCCTAATAAATGCAACAAAAGTTGACATAATAATCTTCTTTGTAAAAGATAATTTAACAGATCATTTAAAATTTCTTTATGAAAGATCATAACGGTAACGATCATTGGGCCTAATAAATGCTTAAAAGTTGACATAATTATCTTCTTTCTAAACGATAATTTAATAGATCATTGGAAATTTCTTTGTAAAAGATCATAACGGTAACAATCATTGGGCCTAATAAATGCCAAAAAAGTTGACATAATTATCTTCTTTGTAAAAGATAATTTAATAGATCATTTAAAATTTCTTTACAAAAGATCATAACGGTCACGATCATTCGGCCTAATAAATGCTAAAAAAGTTGACATAATTATCTTCGTTGTAAAAGATAATTTAATGGATCATTTAAAATTTCTTTATGAAAGATCATAATGATAACGATCATTGGGCCTAATAAATGCCAAAAAAGTTGACATAAAAATATTCTTTGGAAAAGATAATTTAATAGATCATTTAAAATTTCTTCATTAAAAGATCATAACCGTAACGATCATTGGGGCTAATAAATGCTTAAAAGTTGACATAATTATCTTCTTTCTAAAAGATAACTTAATAAACCATTGAAAATTTCTTTATAAAAGATCATAACGGTAATGATCATTGGGCCTAATAAATGCCAAAAAAGTTCACATAATTATCTTCTTTGTAAAGGATAATTTAATAGATCATTTAAAATTTCTTTATATAAGATCATAATGGTAACGATCATTGGGCCAAATAAATGCCAAAATAGTTGACATAATAATCTTCTTTGTTAAAGATAATTTAAGATATCATTTAAAATTCCTTTATTAAAAGATCATAACGGTAACGATCATTCGGTCTAATAAATGCTGAAAAAGTTGACATAATTATCTTCTTTGTAAAAGAAAATTTAATAGATCATTTAAAATTTCTTTATAGAAGATCATAATGGTAACGATCATTGGGCCTAATAAATGCCAAAAAAGTTGACATAATAATCTTCTTTGTAAAAGATAATTTAATAGATCATTTAAAATTCTTTATTAAAAGATCATAACGGTAACGATCATTGAGCCTAACAAATGCTTAAAAGTTGACATAATTATCTTCTTTCTAAAAGATAATTTAATAGATCATTGAAAATTTCTTTATAAAAGATCATAACGGTAACGATCAATGGGCCTAATAAATGCCCAAAAAGTTGACATATTTATCTTTTTTGTAAAAAATAATTAAATAGATCATTTAAAATTTCTTTATAAAAGATCATAACGGTAACGATCATTGGGCCTAATAAATGCCAAAAAAGTTGACATAATTATCTTTTTTGTAAAAGATAATTTAATAGATCATTTAAAATTTCTTTATAAAAGATCATAACGGTAACGATCATTGGGCCTAATAAATGCCAATAAAGTTGACATAATTATCTTCTTCGTAAAAGATAATTTAATGGATCATTTAAAATTTCTTTATAAAAGATCATAATGGTAACGATCATTGGGCCTAATAAATGCAAAAAAAGTTGACATAATAATCTTCTTTGTAAAAGATAATTTAACAGATCATTTAAAATTTCTTTATAAAAGATCATAACGGTAACGATCATTGGGCCTAATAAATGCTTAAAAGTTGACATAATTATCTTCTTTCTAAACGATAATTTAATAGATCATTGGAAATTTCTTTGTAAAAGATCATAACGGTAACGATCATTGGGCCTAATAAATGCCAAAAAAGTTGACATAATTATCTTCTTTGTAAAAGATAATTTAATAGATCATTTGAAATTTCTTTACAAAAGATCATAACGGTGACGATCATTCGGCCTAATAAATGCTAAAAAAGTTGACATAATTATCTTCGTTGTAAAAGATAATTTAATGGATCATTTAAAATTTCTTTATCAAAGATCATAATGATAACGATCATTGGGCCTAATAAATGCCAAAAAAGTTGACATAAAAATATTCTTTGGAAAAGATAATTTAATAGATCATTTAAAATTTCTTCATTAAAAGATCATAACAGTAACGATCATTGGGGCTAATAAATGCTTAAAAGTTGACATAATTATCTTCTTTCTAAAAGATAACTTAATAAACCATTGAAAATTTCTTTATAAAAGATCATAACGGTAATGATCATTGGGCCTAATAAAAGCCAAAAAAGTTCACATAATTATCTTCTTTGTAAAAGATAATTTAATAGATCATTTAAAATTTCTTTATAGAAGATCATAATGGTAACGATCATTGGGCCAAATAAATGCCAAAATAGTTGACATAATAATCTTCTTTGTTAAAGATAATTTAAGATATCATTTAAAATTCCTTTATTAAAAGATCATAACGGTAACGATCATTCGGCCTAATAAATGCTGAAAAAGTTGACATAATTATCTTCTTTGTAAAAGAAAATTTAATAGATCATTTAAAATTTCTTTATAGAAGATCATAATGGTAACGATCATTGGGCCTAATAAATGCCAACAAAGTTGACATAATAATCTTCTTTGTAAAAGATAATTTAATAGATCATTTAAAATTCTTTATTAAAATATCATAACGGTAACGATCATTGGGCCTAATAAATGCTTAAAAGTTGACATAATTATCTTCTTTCTAAAAGATAATTTAATAGATCATTGAAAATTTCTTTATAAAAGATCACAACGGTAACGATCAATGGGCCTAATAAATGCCCAAAAAGTTGACATATTTATCTTCTTTGTAAAAAATAATTAAATAGATCATTGAAAATTTCTTTATAAAAGATCATAACGGTAACGATCATTGGGCCTAATAAATGCCAAAAAAGTTGACATAATTATCTTTTTTGTAAAAGATAATTTAAAAGATCATTTAAAATTTCTTTATAAAAGATCATAACGGTAACGATCATTGGGCCTAATAAATGCCAATAAAGTTGACATAATTATCTTCTTCGTAAAAGATAATTTAATGGATCATTTAAAATATCTTTATAAAAGATCATAATGGTAACGATCATTGGGCCTAATAAATGCAAAAAAAGTTGACATAATAATCTTCTTTGTAAAAGATAATTTAACAGATCATTTAAAATTTCTTTATAAAAGATCATAACGGTAACGATCATTGGGCCCAATAAATGCTTAAAAGTTGACATCATTATCTTCTTTGTAAAAGATAATGCAAAAAAGATCATAATGGTAACGATCATTGGGCCTAATAAATGCAAAAAAAGTTGACATAATAATCTTCTTTGTAAAAGATAATTTAACAGATCATTTAAAATTTCTTTATAAAAGATCATAACGGTAACGATCATTGGGCCCAATAAATGCTTAAAAGTTGACATCATTATCTTCTTTCTAAACGATAATTTAATAGATCATTGGAAATTTCTTTGTAAAAGATCATAACGGTAACGATCATTGGGCCTAATAAATGCCAAAAAAGTTGACATAATTATCTTCTTTGTAAAAGATAATGTAATAGATCATTTAAAATTTCTTTATAGAAGATCATAACAGTAACGATCAATGGACCTAATAAATGCCAAAAAAGTTGACATAATTATCTTCCTTGTAAAAAATAATTTAATACATCATTTAAAATTTCATTATAAAAGATTATAACGGTAACGATCATTGGACGTAATACATGCAAAAAAAGTTGACATAATTATCTTCATTGTAAAAGATAATTTAATATATCATTTAAAATTTCTTTATAAAAGATTATAACGGTAACGATCATTCGGCCTAATAAACGCTAAAAAAGTTAACATAATTATCTTCCTTGTAAAAGATAATTTAATACATCATTTAAAATTTCTTTATAGAAGATCATAATGGTAACGATCATTGGGCCTAATAAATGCCAAAAAAGTTGACATAATAATCTTCTTTGTAAAAGATAATTTAATAGATCATTTAAAATTTCTTTATTAAAAGATCATTACGGTAACGATCATTGAGCCTAACAAATGCTTAAAAGTTGAAATAATTATCTTCTTTCTAAAAGATAATTTAATAGATCATTGAAAATTTCTTTATAAATGATCATAACGGTAACGATCAATGGGCCTAATAAATGCCAAAAAAGTTGACATAATTATCTTCTTTGTAAAAAATAATTTAATAGATCATTTAAAATTTCTTTATAAAAGATCATCACGGTAACGATCATTGGGCCTAATAAATGCCAAAAAAGCTGACATAATTATCTTCAGTGTAAAAGATAATTTACTATATCATTTAAAATTTGTTTATAAAAGATCATAACAAAAGTTGACATAATTATCTTCTTTGTAAAAAATAATTAAATAGATCATTTAAAATTTCTTTATAAAAGATCATAACGGTAACGATCATTGGGCCTAATAAATGCCCAAAAAGTTGACATATTTATCTTCTTTGTAAAAAATAATTAAATAGATCATTTAAAATTTCTTTATAAAAGATCATAACGGTAACGATCATTGGGCCTAATAAATGCCAAAAAAGTTGACATAATTATCTTCTTTGTAAAAGATAATTTAATAGATCATTTAAAATTTCTTTATAAAAGATCATAACGGTAACGATCAGTCGGCCTAATAAATGCTAAAAAAGTTGACATAATTATCTTCTTTGTAAAAGATAATTTAATGGATCATTTAAAATTTCTTTATAAAAGATCATAATGGTAACGATCATTGGGCCTAATAAATGCAAAAAAAGTTGACATACTAATCTTTGTAAAAGATAATTTAATAGATCATTAAAAATTTCTTTATTAAAAGATCATAACAGTAACGATCATTGACCCTAATAAATGCCAAAAAAGTTGACATAATTATCTTCTTTGTAAAAGATAATTTAATACATCATTTAAAATTTCTTTATAAAAGATCATAACGGTAACGATAATTTGGCTTAATAAATGCTAAAAAAGTTGACATAATTATCTTCTTTGTAAAAGATAATTTAGTAGATCATTTAAAATTTCTTTATAAAAAAGATCATAACGGTAAGGATCATTGGGCCTAATAAATGCCAAAAAAGTTCACATAATTATCTTCTTTGCAAAAGATAATTTAATAGATCATTTTAAATTTCTTTATAGAAGATCATAATGGTAACGATCATTGGGCCAAATAAATGCCAAAAAAGTTGACATAATAATCTTCTTTGTTAAAGATAATTTAATAGATCATTTAAAATTTCTTTATTAAAAGATCCTAACGGTAACGATCATTCCACCTAATAAATGCTAAAAAAGTTGACATAATTATCTTCTTTGAAAAAGATAATTTAATAGATCATTTAAAATTCCTTTATTAAAATATCATAACGGTAACGATCATTCGGCCTAATAAATGCTAAAAAAGTTGACATAATTATCTTCTTTGTAAAAGATAATTTAATACATCATTTAAAATTTCTTTATAGAAGATAATAATGGTAACAATCATTAGGCCTAATAAATGCAAAAAAAGTTGACATAATAATCTTCTTTGTAAAAGATAATTTAATAGATCATTTAAAATTCTTTATTAAAAGATCATAACGGTAACGATCATTGGGCCTAATAAATGCTTAAAAGTTGACATAATTATCTTCTTTCTAAAAGAGAATTTAATAGATCATTGAAAATTTCGTTATAAAAGATCATAACGGTAACGATCAATGGGCCTAATAAATGCCAAAAAAGTTGACATAATTATCTTCCTTGTAAAAAATAATTTAATAGATCATTTAAAATTTCTTTATAAAAGATCATAACGGTAATGATCATTGGGCCTATTAAATGCCAAAAAAGTTGACATAATTACCTTCATTGTAAAAGACAATTTAATAGATCATTTGAAATTTCTTTATAAAAGATTATAACAGTAACGATCATTCGGCCTAATAAATGCTAAAACATCTAACATAATTATCTTCTTTGTAAAAGATAATTTAATAGATCATTTAAAATTTCTTTATAGAAGATAATAATGGTAACAATCATTGGGCCTAATAAATGCAAAAAAAGTTGACATAATAATCTTCTTTGTAAAAGATAATTTAATAGATCATTTAAAATTCTTTATTAAAAGATCATAACGGTAACGATCATTGGGCCTAATAAATGCTTAAAAGTTGACATAATTATCTTCTTTCTAAAAGATAATTTAATAGATCATTGAAAATTTCTTTATAAATGATCATAACGGTAACGATCAATGGGCCTAATAAATGCCAAAAAAGTTGACATAATTATCTTCTTTGTAAAAAATAATTTAATAGATCATTTAAAATTTCTTTATAAAAGATCATAACGGTAACGATCATTGGGCCTAATAAATGCCAAAAAAGTTGACATACTAATCTTTGTAAAAGATAATTTAATAGATCATTAAAAATTTCTTTATTAAAAGATCATAACAGTAACGATCATTGACCCTAATAAATGCCAAAAAAGTTGACATAATTATCTTCTTTGTAAAAGATAATTTAATACATCATTTAAAATTTCTTTATAAAAGATCATAACGGTAACGATAATTTGGCTTAATAAATGCTAAAAAAGTTGACATAATTATCTTCTTTGTAAAAGATAATTTAGTAGATCATTTAAAATTTCTTTATAAAAAAGATCATAACGGTAAGGATCATTGGGCCTAATAAATGCCAAAAAAGTTCACACAATTATCTTCTTTGCAAAAGATAATTTAATAGATCATTTTAAATTTCTTTATAGAAGATCATAATGGTAACGATCATTGGGCCAAATAAATGCCAAAAAAGTTGACATAATAATCTTGTTTGTTAAAGATAATTTAATAGATCATTTAAAATTTCTTTATTAAAAGATCCTAACGGTAACGATCATTCCACCTAATAAATGCTAAAAAAGTTGACATAATTATCTTCTTTGAAAAAGATAATTTAATAGATCATTTAAAATTCCTTTATTAAAATATCATAACGGTAACGATCATTCGGCCTAATAAATGCTAAAAAAGTTGACATAATTATCTTCTTTGTAAAAGATAATTTAATACATCATTTAAAATTTCTTTATAGAAGATAATAATGGTAACAATCATTAGGCCTAATAAATGCAAAAAAAGTTGACATAATAATCTTCTTTGTAAAAGATAATTTAATAGATCATTTAAAATTCTTTATTAAAAGATCATAACGGTAACGATCATTGGGCCTAATAAATGCTTAAAAGTTGACATAATTATCTTCTTTCTAAAAGAGAATTTAATAGATCATTGAAAATTTCGTTATAAAAGATCATAACGGTAACGATCAATGGGCCTAATAAATGCCAAAAAAGTTGACATAATTATCTTCCTTGTAAAAAATAATTTAATAGATGATTTAAAATTTCTTTATAAAAGATCATAACGGTAACGATCATTGGGCCTATTAAATGCCAAAAAAGTTGACATAATTACCTTCATTGTAAAAGATAATTTAATAGATCATTTTGAAATTTCTTTATAAAAGATTATAACAGTAACGATCATTCGGCCTAATAAATGCTAAAACATGTAACATAATTATCTTCTTTGTAAAAGATAACTTAATATATCATTTAAAATTTCTTTATAGAAGATAATAATGGTAACAATCATTGGGCCTAATAAATGCAAAAAAAGTTGACATAATAATCTTCTTTGTAAAAGATAATTTAATAGATCATTTAAAATTCTTTATTAAAAGATCATAACGGTAACGATCATTGGGCCTAATAAATGCTTAGAAGTTGACATAATTATCTTCTTTCTAAAAGATAATTTAATAGATCATTGAAAATTTCTTTATAAATGATCATAACGGTAACGATCAATGGGCCTAATAAATGCCAAAAAAGTTGACATAATTATCTTCTTTGTAAAAAATAATTTAATAGATCATTTAAAATTTCTTTATAAAAGATCATAACGGTAACGATCATTGGGCCTAATAAATGCCAAAAAAGTTGACATAATTATCTTCAGTGTAAAAGATAATTTACTAGATCATTGAAAATTTCTTTATAAATGATCATAACGGTAACGATCAATGGACCTAATAAATGCCAAAAAGTTGACATAATTATCTTCCTTGTAAAAAATAATTTAATAGATCATTTAAAATTTCATTATAAAAGATTATAACGGTAACAATCATTGGACGTAATACATGCAAAAAAAGTTGACATAATTATCTTCATTGAAAAAGATAATTTAATATATCATTTAAAATTTCTTTATAAAAGATTATAACGGTAACGATCATTCGGCCTAATAAACGCTAAAAAAGTTAACATAATTATCTTCCTTGTAAAAGATAATTTAATACATCATTTAAAATTTCTTTATAGAAGATCATAATGGTAACGATCATTGGGCCTAATAAATGCAAAAAAAGTTGACATAATAATCTTCTTTGTAAAAGATAATTTAATAGATCATTTAAAATTCCTTTATTAAAAGATCATAACAATAACGATCATTGGGCCTAATAAATGCTTAAAAGTTGACATAATTATCTTCTTTCTAAAAGATAATTTAATAGATCATTTAAAATTTTTTTATAAAAGATCATAACGGTAACGATCATTGGGCCTAATAAATGCCAAAAAAGTTGACATAAGAATCTTTTTTGTTAAAGATAATTTAATAGATCATTTAAAATTCCGTTATTAAAAGATCATAACAGTAACGATCATTGGGCCTAATAAATGCTTAAAAGTTGACATAATTATCTTCTTTCTAAAAGATAATTTAATAGATCCTTGAAAATTTCTTTAGAAAAGATCATAACAGTAACGATCAATTGGCCTAATAAATGCCAAAAAAGTTGACATAATTATCTTCCTTGTAAAAAATAATTTAATAGATCATTTAAAATTTCTTTATAAAAGATCACAACGGTAACGATCAATGGGCCTAATAAATGCCCAAAAAGTTGACATATTTATCTTCTTTGTAAAAAATAATTAAATAGATCATTGAAAATTTCTTTATAAAAGATCATAACGGTAACGATCATTGGGCCTAATAAATGCCAAAAAAGTTGACATAATTATCTTTTTTGTAAAAGATAATTTAATAGATCATTTAAAATTTCTTTATAAAAGATCATAACGGTAACGATCATTGGGCCTAATAAATGCCAATAAAGTTGACATAATTATCTTCTTCGTAAAAGATAATTTAATGGATCATTTAAAATATCTTTATAAAAGATCATAATGGTAACGATCATTGGGCCTAATAAATGCAAAAAAAGTTGACATAATAATCTTCTTTGTAAAAGATAATTTAACAGATCATTTAAAATTTCTTTATAAAAGATCATAACGGTAACGATCATTGGGCCCAATAAATGCTTAAAAGTTGACATCATTATCTTCTTTGTAAAAGATAATGCAAAAAAGATCATAATGGTAACGATCATTGGGCCTAATAAATGCAAAAAAAGTTGACATAATAATCTTCTTTGTAAAAGATAATTTAACAGATCATTTAAAATTTCTTTATAAAAGATCATAACGGTAACGATCATTGGGCCCAATAAATGCTTAAAAGTTGACATCATTATCTTCTTTCTAAACGATAATTTAATAGATCATTGGAAATTTCTTTGTAAAAGATCATAACGGTAACGATCATTGGGCCTAATAAATGCCAAAAAAGTTGACATAATTATCTTCTTTGTAAAAGATAATGTAATAGATCATTTAAAATTTCTTTATAGAAGATCATAACAGTAACGATCAATGGACCTAATAAATGCCAAAAAAGTTGACATAATTATCTTCCTTGTAAAAAATAATTTAATACATCATTTAAAATTTCATTATAAAAGATTATAACGGTAACGATCATTGGACGTAATACATGCAAAAAAAGTTGACATAATTATCTTCATTGTAAAAGATAATTTAATATATCATTTAAAATTTCTTTATAAAAGATTATAACGGTAACGATCATTCGGCCTAATAAACGCTAAAAAAGTTAACATAATTATCTTCCTTGTAAAAGATAATTTAATACATCATTTAAAATTTCTTTATAGAAGATCATAATGGTAACGATCATTGGGCCTAATAAATGCCAAAAAAGTTGACATAATAATCTTCTTTGTAAAAGATAATTTAATAGATCATTTAAAATTTCTTTATTAAAAGATCATTACGGTAACGATCATTGAGCCTAACAAATGCTTAAAAGTTGAAATAATTATCTTCTTTCTAAAAGATAATTTAATAGATCATTGAAAATTTCTTTATAAATGATCATAACGGTAACGATCAATGGGCCTAATAAATGCCAAAAAAGTTGACATAATTATCTTCTTTGTAAAAAATAATTTAATAGATCATTTAAAATTTCTTTATAAAAGATCATCACGGTAACGATCATTGGGCCTAATAAATGCCAAAAAAGCTGACATAATTATCTTCAGTGTAAAAGATAATTTACTATATCATTTAAAATTTGTTTATAAAAGATCATAACAAAAGTTGACATAATTATCTTCTTTGTAAAAAATAATTAAATAGATCATTTAAAATTTCTTTATAAAAGATCATAACGGTAACGATCATTGGGCCTAATAAATGCCCAAAAAGTTGACATATTTATCTTCTTTGTAAAAAATAATTAAATAGATCATTTAAAATTTCTTTATAAAAGATCATAACGGTAACGATCATTGGGCCTAATAAATGCCAAAAAAGTTGACATAATTATCTTCTTTGTAAAAGATAATTTAATAGATCATTTAAAATTTCTTTATAAAAGATCATAACGGTAACGATCAGTCGGCCTAATAAATGCTAAAAAAGTTGACATAATTATCTTCTTTGTAAAAGATAATTTAATGGATCATTTAAAATTTCTTTATAAAAGATCATAATGGTAACGATCATTGGGCCTAATAAATGCAAAAAAAGTTGACATACTAATCTTTGTAAAAGATAATTTAATAGATCATTAAAAATTTCTTTATTAAAAGATCATAACAGTAACGATCATTGACCCTAATAAATGCCAAAAAAGTTGACATAATTATCTTCTTTGTAAAAGATAATTTAATACATCATTTAAAATTTCTTTATAAAAGATCATAACGGTAACGATAATTTGGCTTAATAAATGCTAAAAAAGTTGACATAATTATCTTCTTTGTAAAAGATAATTTAGTAGATCATTTAAAATTCTTTATTAAAAGATCATAACGGTAACGATCATTGGGCCTAATAAATGCTTAAAAGTTGACATAATTATCTTCTTTCTAAAAGAGAATTTAATAGATCATTGAAAATTTCGTTATAAAAGATCATAACGGTAACGATCAATGGGCCTAATAAATGCCAAAAAAGTTGACATAATTATCTTCCTTGTAAAAAATAATTTAATAGATGATTTAAAATTTCTTTATAAAAGATCATAACGGTAACGATCATTGGGCCTATTAAATGCCAAAAAAGTTGACATAATTACCTTCATTGTAAAAGATAATTTAATAGATCATTTTGAAATTTCTTTATAAAAGATTATAACAGTAACGATCATTCGGCCTAATAAATGCTAAAACATGTAACATAATTATCTTCTTTGTAAAAGATAACTTAATATATCATTTAAAATTTCTTTATAGAAGATAATAATGGTAACAATCATTGGGCCTAATAAATGCAAAAAAAGTTGACATAATAATCTTCTTTGTAAAAGATAATTTAATAGATCATTTAAAATTCTTTATTAAAAGATCATAACGGTAACGATCATTGGGCCTAATAAATGCTTAGAAGTTGACATAATTATCTTCTTTCTAAAAGATAATTTAATAGATCATTGAAAATTTCTTTATAAATGATCATAACGGTAACGATCAATGGGCCTAATAAATGCCAAAAAAGTTGACATAATTATCTTCTTTGTAAAAAATAATTTAATAGATCATTTAAAATTTCTTTATAAAAGATCATAACGGTAACGATCATTGGGCCTAATAAATGCCAAAAAAGTTGACATAATTATCTTCAGTGTAAAAGATAATTTACTAGATCATTGAAAATTTCTTTATAAATGATCATAACGGTAACGATCAATGGACCTAATAAATGCCAAAAAGTTGACATAATTATCTTCCTTGTAAAAAATAATTTAATAGATCATTTAAAATTTCATTATAAAAGATTATAACGGTAACAATCATTGGACGTAATACATGCAAAAAAAGTTGACATAATTATCTTCATTGAAAAAGATAATTTAATATATCATTTAAAATTTCTTTATAAAAGATTATAACGGTAACGATCATTCGGCCTAATAAACGCTAAAAAAGTTAACATAATTATCTTCCTTGTAAAAGATAATTTAATACATCATTTAAAATTTCTTTATAGAAGATCATAATGGTAACGATCATTGGGCCTAATAAATGCAAAAAAAGTTGACATAATAATCTTCTTTGTAAAAGATAATTTAATAGATCATTTAAAATTCCTTTATTAAAAGATCATAACAATAACGATCATTGGGCCTAATAAATGCTTAAAAGTTGACATATTTATCTTCTTTCTAAAAGATAATTTAATAGATCATTTAAAATTTTTTTATAAAAGATCATAACGGTAACGATCATTGGGCCTAATAAATGCCAAAAAAGTTGACATAAGAATCTTTTTTGTTAAAGATAATTTAATAGATCATTTAAAATTCCGTTATTAAAAGATCATAACAGTAACGATCATTGGGCCTAATAAATGCTTAAAAGTTGACATAATTATCTTCTTTCTAAAAGATAATTTAATAGATCCTTGAAAATTTCTTTAGAAAAGATCATAACAGTAACGATCAATTGGCCTAATAAATGCCAAAAAAGTTGACATAATTATCTTCCTTGTAAAAAATAATTTAATAGATCATTTAAAATTTCTTTATAAAAGATCACAACGGTAACGATCAATGGGCCTAATAAATGCCCAAAAAGTTGACATATTTATCTTCTTTGTAAAAAATAATTAAATAGATCATTGAAAATTTCTTTATAAAAGATCATAACGGTAACGATCATTGGGCCTAATAAATGCCAAAAAAGTTGACATAATTATCTTTTTTGTAAAAGATAATTTAATAGATCATTTAAAATTTCTTTATAAAAGATCATAACGGTAACGATCATTGGGCCTAATAAATGCCAATAAAGTTGACATAATTATCTTCTTCGTAAAAGATAATTTAATGGATCATTTAAAATATCTTTATAAAAGATCATAATGGTAACGATCATTGGGCCTAATAAATGCAAAAAAAGTTGACATAATAATCTTCTTTGTAAAAGATAATTTAACAGATCATTTAAAATTTCTTTATAAAAGATCATAACGGTAACGATCATTGGGCCCAATAAATGCTTAAAAGTTGACATCATTATCTTCTTTGTAAAAGATAATGCAAAAAAGATCATAATGGTAACGATCATTGGGCCTAATAAATGCAAAAAAAGTTGACATAATAATCTTCTTTGTAAAAGATAATTTAACAGATCATTAAAAATTTCTTTATAAAAGATCATAACGGTAACGATCATTGGGCCCAATAAATGCTTAAAAGTTGACATCATTATCTTCTTTCTAAACGATAATTTAATAGATCATTGGAAATTTCTTTGTAAAAGATCATAACGGTAACGATCATTGGGCCTAATAAATGCCAAAAAAGTTGACATAATTATCTTCTTTGTAAAAGATAATGTAATAGATCATTTAAAATTTCTTTATAGAAGATCATAACAGTAACGATCAATGGACCTAATAAATGCCAAAAAAGTTGACATAATTATCTTCCTTGTAAAAAATAATTTAATACATCATTTAAAATTTCATTATAAAAGATTATAACGGTAACGATCATTGGACGTAATACATGCAAAAAAAGTTGACATAATTATCTTCATTGTAAAAGATAATTTAATATATCATTTAAAATTTCTTTATAAAAGATTATAACGGTAACGATCATTCGGCCTAATAAACGCTAAAAAAGTTAACATAATTATCTTCCTTGTAAAAGATAATTTAATACATCATTTAAAATTTCTTTATAGAAGATCATAATGGTAACGATCATTGGGCCTAATAAATGCCAAAAAAGTTGACATAATAATCTTCTTTGTAAAAGATAATTTAATAGATCATTTAAAATTTCTTTATTAAAAGATCATTACGGTAACGATCATTGAGCCTAACAAATGCTTAAAAGTTGAAATAATTATCTTCTTTCTAAAAGATAATTTAATAGATCATTGAAAATTTCTTTATAAATGATCATAACGGTAACGATCAATGGGCCTAATAAATGCCAAAAAAGTTGACATAATTATCTTCTTTGTAAAAAATAATTTAATAGATCATTTAAAATTTCTTTATAAAAGATCATCACGGTAACGATCATTGGGCCTAATAAATGCCAAAAAAGCTGACATAATTATCTTCAGTGTAAAAGATAATTTACTATATCATTTAAAATTTGTTTATAAAAGATCATAACAAAAGTTGACATAATTATCTTCTTTGTAAAAAATAATTAAATAGATCATTTAAAATTTCTTTATAAAAGATCATAACGGTAACGATCATTGGGCCTAATAAATGCCCAAAAAGTTGACATATTTATCTTCTTTGTAAAAAATAATTAAATAGATCATTTAAAATTTCTTTATAAAAGATCATAACGGTAACGATCATTGGGCCTAATAAATGCCAAAAAAGTTGACATAATTATCTTCTTTGTAAAAGATAATTTAATAGATCATTTAAAATTTCTTTATAAAAGATCATAACGGTAACGATCAGTCGGCCTAATAAATGCTAAAAAAGTTGACATAATTATCTTCTTTGTAAAAGATAATTTAATGGATCATTTAAAATTTCTTTATAAAAGATCATAATGGTAACGATCATTGGGCCTAATAAATGCAAAAAAAGTTGACATACTAATCTTTGTAAAAGATAATTTAATAGATCATTAAAAATTTCTTTATTAAAAGATCATAACAGTAACGATCATTGACCCTAATAAATGCCAAAAAAGTTGACATAATTATCTTCTTTGTAAAAGATAATTTAATACATCATTTAAAATTTCTTTATAAAAGATCATAACGGTAACGATAATTTGGCTTAATAAATGCTAAAAAAGTTGACATAATTATCTTCTTTGTAAAAGATAATTTAGTAGATCATTTAAAATTTCTTTATAAAAAAGATCATAACGGTAAGGATCATTGGGCCTAATAAATGCCAAAAAAGTTCACATAATTATCTTCTTTGCAAAAGATAATTTAATAGATCATTTTAAATTTCTTTATAGAAGATCATAATGGTAACGATCATTGGGCCAAATAAATGCCAAAAAAGTTGACATAATAATCTTGTTTGTTAAAGATAATTTAATAGATCATTTAAAATTTCTTTATTAAAAGATCCTAACGGTAACGATCATTCCACCTAATAAATGCTAAAAAAGTTGACATAATTATCTTCTTTGAAAAAGATAATTTAATAGATCATTTAAAATTCCTTTATTAAAATATCATAACGGTAACGATCATTCGGCCTAATAAATGCTAAAAAAGTTGACATAATTATCTTCTTTGTAAAAGATAATTTAATACATCATTTAAAATTTCTTTATAGAAGATAATAATGGTAACAATCATTAGGCCTAATAAATGCAAAAAAAGTTGACATAATAATCTTCTTTGTAAAAGATAATTTAATAGATCATTTAAAATTCTTTATTAAAAGATCATAACGGTAACGATCATTGGGCCTAATAAATGCTTAAAAGTTGACATAATTATCTTCTTTCTAAAAGATAATTTAATAGATCATTGAAAATTTCGTTATAAAAGATCATAACGGTAACGATCAATGGGCCTAATAAATGCCAAAAAAGTTCACATAATTATCTTCCTTGTAAAAAATAATTTAATAGATCATTTAAAATTTCTTTATAAAAGATCATAACGGTAATGATCATTGGGCCTATTAAATGCCAAAAAAGTTGACATAATTACCTTCATTGTAAAAGACAATTTAATAGATCATTTGAAATTTCTTTATAAAAGATTATAACAGTAACGATCATTCGGCCTAATAAATGCTAAAACATCTAACATAATTATCTTCTTTGTAAAAGATAATTTAATAGATCATTTAAAATTTCTTTATAGAAGATAATAATGGTAACAATCATTGGGCCTAATAAATGCAAAAAAAGTTGACATAATAATCTTCTTTGTAAAAGATAATTTAATAGATCATTTAAAATTCTTTATTAAAAGATCATAACGGTAACGATCATTGGGCCTAATAAATGCTTAAAAGTTGACATAATTATCTTCTTTCTAAAAGATAATTTAATAGATCATTGAAAATTTCTTTATAAATGATCATAACGGTAACGATCAATGGGCCTAATAAATGCCAAAAAAGTTGACATAATTATCTTCTTTGTAAAAAATAATTTAATAGATCATTTAAAATTTCTTTATAAAAGATCATAACGGTAACGATCATTGGGCCTAATAAATGCCAAAAAAGTTGACATACTAATCTTTGTAAAAGATAATTTAATAGATCATTAAAAATTTCTTTATTAAAAGATCATAACAGTAACGATCATTGACCCTAATAAATGCCAAAAAAGTTGACATAATTATCTTCTTTGTAAAAGATAATTTAATACATCATTTAAAATTTCTTTATAAAAGATCATAACGGTAACGATAATTTGGCTTAATAAATGCTAAAAAAGTTGACATAATTATCTTCTTTGTAAAAGATAATTTAGTAGATCATTTAAAATTTCTTTATAAAAAAGATCATAACGGTAAGGATCATTGGGCCTAATAAATGCCAAAAAAGTTCACACAATTATCTTCTTTGCAAAAGATAATTTAATAGATCATTTTAAATTTCTTTATAGAAGATCATAATGGTAACGATCATTGGGCCAAATAAATGCCAAAAAAGTTGACATAATAATCTTGTTTGTTAAAGATAATTTAATAGATCATTTAAAATTTCTTTATTAAAAGATCCTAACGGTAACGATCATTCCACCTAATAAATGCTAAAAAAGTTGACATAATTATCTTCTTTGAAAAAGATAATTTAATAGATCATTTAAAATTCCTTTATTAAAATATCATAACGGTAACGATCATTCGGCCTAATAAATGCTAAAAAAGTTGACATAATTATCTTCTTTGTAAAAGATAATTTAATACATCATTTAAAATTTCTTTATAGAAGATAATAATGGTAACAATCATTAGGCCTAATAAATGCAAAAAAAGTTGACATAATAATCTTCTTTGTAAAAGATAATTTAATAGATCATTTAAAATTCTTTATTAAAAGATCATAACGGTAACGATCATTGGGCCTAATAAATGCTTAAAAGTTGACATAATTATCTTCTTTCTAAAAGAGAATTTAATAGATCATTGAAAATTTCGTTATAAAAGATCATAACGGTAACGATCAATGGGCCTAATAAATGCCAAAAAAGTTGACATAATTATCTTCCTTGTAAAAAATAATTTAATAGATGATTTAAAATTTCTTTATAAAAGATCATAACGGTAACGATCATTGGGCCTATTAAATGCCAAAAAAGTTGACATAATTACCTTCATTGTAAAAGATAATTTAATAGATCATTTTGAAATTTCTTTATAAAAGATTATAACAGTAACGATCATTCGGCCTAATAAATGCTAAAACATGTAACATAATTATCTTCTTTGTAAAAGATAACTTAATATATCATTTAAAATTTCTTTATAGAAGATAATAATGGTAACAATCATTGGGCCTAATAAATGCAAAAAAAGTTGACATAATAATCCTCTTTGTAAAAGATAATTTAATAGATCATTTAAAATTCTTTATTAAAAGATCATAACGGTAACGATCATTGGGCCTAATAAATGCTTAGAAGTTGACATAATTATCTTCTTTCTAAAAGATAATTTAATAGATCATTGAAAATTTCTTTATAAATGATCATAACGGTAACGATCAATAGGCCTAATAAATGCCAAAAAAGTTGACATAATTATCTTCTTTGTAAAAAATAATTTAATAGATCATTTAAAATTTCTTTATAAAAGATCATAACGGTAACGATCATTGGGCCTAATAAATGCCAAAAAAGTTGACATAATTATCTTCAGTGTAAAAGATAATTTACTAGATCATTGAAAATTTCTTTATAAATGATCATAACGGTAACGATCAATGGACCTAATAAATGCCAAAAAGTTGACATAATTATCTTCCTTGTAAAAAATAATTTAATAGATCATTTAAAATTTCATTATAAAAGATTATAACGGTAACAATCATTGGACGTAATACATGCAAAAAAAGTTGACATAATTATCTTCATTGAAAAAGATAATTTAATATATCATTTAAAATTTCTTTATAAAAGATTATAACGGTAACGATCATTCGGCCTAATAAACGCTAAAAAAGTTAACATAATTATCTTCCTTGTAAAAGATAATTTAATACATCATTTAAAATTTCTTTATAGAAGATCATAATGGTAACGATCATTGGGCCTAATAAATGCAAAAAAAGTTGACATAATAATCTTCTTTGTAAAAGATAATTTAATAGATCATTTAAAATTCCTTTATTAAAAGATCATAACAATAACGATCATTGGGCCTAATAAATGCTTAAAAGTTGACATAATTATCTTCTTTCTAAAAGATAATTTAATAGATCATTTAAATTTTTTTTATAAAAGATCATAACGGTAACGATCATTGGGCCTAATAAATGCCAAAAAAGTTGACATAAGAATCTTTTTTGTTAAAGATAATTTAATAGATCATTTAAAATTCCGTTATTAAAAGATCATAACAGTAACGATCATTGGGCCTAATAAATGCTTAAAAGTTGACATAATTATCTTCTTTCTAAAAGATAATTTAATAGATCCTTGAAAATTTCTTTAGAAAAGATCATAACAGTAACGATCAATTGGCCTAATAAATGCCAAAAAAGTTGACATAATTATCTTCCTTGTAAAAAATAATTTAATAGATCATTTAAAATTTCATTATAAAAGATTATAACGGTAACGATCATTGGACGTAATACATGCAAAAAAAGTTGACATAATTATCTTCATTGTAAAAGATAATTTAATATATCATTTAAAATTTCTTTATAAAAGATTATAACGGTAACGATCATTCGGCCTAATAAACGCTAAAAAAGTTAACATAATTATCTTCCGTGTAAAAGATAATTTAATACATCATTTAAAATTTCTTTATAGAAGATCATAATGGTAACGATCATTGGGCCTAATAAATGCCAAAAAAGTTGACATAATAATCTTCTTTGTAAAAGATAATTTAATGGATCATTTAAAATTTCTTTATAAAAGATCCTAACGGTAACAATCAATTGGCCTAATAAATGCCAAAAAACTTGACATAATTATCTTTTTTGTAAAAAATAATTTAATAGATCATTTAAAATTTCTTTATAAAAGATCATAACGGTAACGATCATTGGGCCTAATAAATGCCAAAAAAGTTGACATAATAATCTTCTTTGTAAAAGATAATTTAACAGATCATTTAAAATTTCTGTATAATAGATCATAACGGTAACGATCATTGGGCCTAATAAATGCTTAAAAGTTGACATAATTATCTTCTTTCTAAACGATAATTTAATAGATCATTGGAAATTTCTTTGTAAAAGATCATAACGGTAACGATCATTGGGCCTAATAAATGCCAAAAAAGTTGACATAATTATCTTCTTTGTAAAAGATAATTTAATAGATCATTTAAAATTTCTTTACAAAAGATCATAACGGTCACGATCATTCGGCCTAATAAATGCTAAAAAAGTTGACATAATTATCTTCGTTGTAAAAGATAATTTAATGGATCATTTAAAATTTCTTTATGAAAGATCATAATGATAACGATCATTGGGCCTAATAAATGCCAAAAAAGTTGACATAAAAATATTCTTTGGAAAAGGTAATTTAATAGATCATTTAAAATTTCTTCATTAAAAGATCATAACAGTAACGATCATTGGGCCTAATAAATGCTTAAAAGTTGACATAATTATCTTCTTTCTAAAAGATAACTTAATAAACCATTGAAAATTTCTTTATAAAAGATCATAACGGTAATGATCATTGGGCCTAATAATAGCCAAAAAAGTTCACATAATTATCTTCTTTGTAAAAGATAATTTAATAGATCATTTACAATTTCTTTATAGAAGATCATAATGGTAACGATCATTGGGCCAAATAAATGCCAAAATAGTTGACATAATAATCTTCTTTGTAAAAGATAATTTAATAGATCATTTAAAATTCTTTATTAAAAGATCATAACGGTAACGATCATTGGGCCTAATAAATGCTTAAAAGTTGACATAATTATCTTCTTTCTAAAAGATAATTTAATAGATCATTGAAAATTTCTTTATAAATGATCATAA
The DNA here is from genome assembly GCA_037954015.1 of Psophocarpus tetragonolobus. NCBI lineage: Eukaryota > Viridiplantae > Streptophyta > Magnoliopsida > Fabales > Fabaceae > Psophocarpus > Psophocarpus tetragonolobus. Next base: position 43,528,784 of record CM075688.1, on the reverse strand, counting down.
CGGTAACGATCAATGGGCCTAATAAATGCCAAAAAAGTTGATATAATTATCTTCTTTGTAAAAAATAATTTAATAGATCATTTAAAATTTCTTTATAAAAGATCATAACAGTAACGATCATTGGGCCTAATAAATGCCAAAAAAGTTGACATAATTATCTTCAGTGTAAAAGATAATTTACTAGATCATTGAAAATTTCTTTATAAATGATCATAACGGTAACGATCAATGGACCTAATAAATGCCAAAAAAGTTGACATAATTATCTTCCTTGTAAAAAATAATTTAATAGATCATTTAAAATTTTATTATAAAAGATTATAACGGTAACGATCATTGGACGTAATACATGCAAAAAAAGTTGACATAATTATCTTCATTGAAAAAGATAATTTAATATATCATTTAAAATTTCTTTATAAAAGATTATAACGGTAACGATCATTCGGCCTAATAAACGCTAAAAAAGGTAACATAATTATCTTCCTTGTAAAAGATAATTTAATACATCATTTAAAATTTCTTTATAGAAGATCATAATGGTAACGATCGTTGGGCCTAATAAATGCCAAAAAAGTTGTCATAATAATCTTCTTTGTAAAAGATAATTTAATAGATCATTTAAAATTCCTTTATTAAAAGATCATAACAATAACGATCATTGGGCCTAATAAATGCTTAAAAGTTGACATAATTATCTTCTTTCTAAAAGATAATTTAATAGATCATTTTGAAATTTCTTTATAAAAGATTATAACAGTAACGATCATTCGGCCTAATAAATGCTAAAACATGTAACATAATTATCTTCTTTGTAAAAGATAACTTAATATATCATTTAAAATTTCTTTATAGAAGATAATAATGGTAACAATCATTGGGCCTAATAAATGCAAAAAAAGTTGACATAATAATCTTCTTTGTAAAAGATAATTTAATAGATCATTTAAAATTCTTTATTAAAAGATCATAACGGTAACGATCATTGGGCCTAATAAATGCTTAGAAGTTGACATAATTATCTTCTTTCTAAAAGATAATTTAATAGATCATTGAAAATTTCTTTATAAATGATCATAACGGTAACGATCAATAGGCCTAATAAATGCCAAAAAAGTTGACATAATTATCTTCTTTGTAAAAAATAATTTAATAGATCATTTAAAATTTCTTTATAAAAGATCATAACGGTAACGATCATTGGGCCTAATAAATGCCAAAAAAGTTGACATAATTATCTTCAGTGTAAAAGATAATTTACTAGATCATTGAAAATTTCTTTATAAATGATCATAACGGTAACGATCAATGGACCTAATAAATGCCAAAAAGTTGACATAATTATCTTCCTTGTAAAAAATAATTTAATAGATCATTTAAAATTTCATTATAAAAGATTATAACGGTAACAATCATTGGACGTAATACATGCAAAAAAAGTTGACATAATTATCTTCATTGAAAAAGATAATTTAATATATCATTTAAAATTTCTTTATAAAAGATTATAACGGTAACGATCATTCGGCCTAATAAACGCTAAAAAAGTTAACATAATTATCTTCCTTGTAAAAGATAATTTAATACATCATTTAAAATTTCTTTATAGAAGATCATAATGGTAACGATCATTGGGCCTAATAAATGCAAAAAAAGTTGACATAATAATCTTCTTTGTAAAAGATAATTTAATAGATCATTTAAAATTCCTTTATTAAAAGATCATAACAATAACGATCATTGGGCCTAATAAATGCTTAAAAGTTGACATAATTATCTTCTTTCTAAAAGATAATTTAATAGATCATTTAAATTTTTTTTATAAAAGATCATAACGGTAACGATCATTGGGCCTAATAAATGCCAAAAAAGTTGACATAAGAATCTTTTTTGTTAAAGATAATTTAATAGATCATTTAAAATTCCGTTATTAAAAGATCATAACAGTAACGATCATTGGGCCTAATAAATGCTTAAAAGTTGACATAATTATCTTCTTTCTAAAAGATAATTTAATAGATCCTTGAAAATTTCTTTAGAAAAGATCATAACAGTAACGATCAATTGGCCTAATAAATGCCAAAAAAGTTGACATAATTATCTTCCTTGTAAAAAATAATTTAATAGATCATTTAAAATTTCATTATAAAAGATTATAACGGTAACGATCATTGGACGTAATACATGCAAAAAAAGTTGACATAATTATCTTCATTGTAAAAGATAATTTAATATATCATTTAAAATTTCTTTATAAAAGATTATAACGGTAACGATCATTCGGCCTAATAAACGCTAAAAAAGTTAACATAATTATCTTCCGTGTAAAAGATAATTTAATACATCATTTAAAATTTCTTTATAGAAGATCATAATGGTAACGATCATTGGGCCTAATAAATGCCAAAAAAGTTGACATAATAATCTTCTTTGTAAAAGATAATTTAATAGATCATTTAAAATTTCTTTATTAAAAGATCATAACGGTAACGATCATTGGGCCTAATAAATGCTGAAAAGTTGACATAATTATCTTCTTTCTAAAAGATAATTTAATAGATCATTGAAAATTTCTTTATAAAAGATCATAACAGTAACGATCACTGGACCTAATAAATGCCAAAAAAGTTGACATAATTATCTTCCTTGTAAAAAATAATTTAATAGATCATTTAAAATTTCATTATAAAAGATTATAACGGTAACGATCATTGGACGTAATACATGCAAAAAAAGTTGACATAATTATCTTCATTGTAAAAGATAATTTAATATATCATTTAAAATTTCTTTATAAAAGATTATAACGGTAACGATCATTCGGCCTAATAAACGCTAAAAAAGTTAACATAATTATCTTCCTTGTAAAAGATAATTTAATACATCATTTAAAATTTCTTTATAGAAGATCATAATGGTAACGATCATTGGGCCTAATAAATGCCAAAAAAGTTGACATAATAATCTTCTTTGTAAAAGATAATTTAATGGATCATTTAAAATTTCTTTATAAAAGATCCTAACGGTAACAATCAATTGGCCTAATAAATGCCAAAAAACTTGACATAATTATCTTTTTTGTAAAAAATAATTTAATAGATCATTTAAAATTTCTTTATAAAAGATCATAACGGTAACGATCATTGGGCCTAATAAATGCCAAAAAAGTTGACATAATAATCTTCTTTGTAAAAGATAATTTAACAGATCATTTAAAATTTCTGTATAATAGATCATAACGGTAACGATCATTGGGCCTAATAAATGCTTAAAAGTTGACATAATTATCTTCTTTCTAAACGATAATTTAATAGATCATTGGAAATTTCTTTGTAAAAGATCATAACGGTAACGATCATTGGGCCTAATAAATGCCAAAAAAGTTGACATAATTATCTTCTTTGTAAAAGATAATTTAATAGATCATTTAAAATTTCTTTACAAAAGATCATAACGGTCACGATCATTCGGCCTAATAAATGCTAAAAAAGTTGACATAATTATCTTCGTTGTAAAAGATAATTTAATGGATCATTTAAAATTTCTTTATGAAAGATCATAATGATAACGATCATTGGGCCTAATAAATGCCAAAAAAGTTGACATAAAAATATTCTTTGGAAAAGGTAATTTAATAGATCATTTAAAATTTCTTCATTAAAAGATCATAACAGTAACGATCATTGGGCCTAATAAATGCTTAAAAGTTGACATAATTATCTTCTTTCTAAAAGATAACTTAATAAACCATTGAAAATTTCTTTATAAAAGATCATAACGGTAATGATCATTGGGCCTAATAATAGCCAAAAAAGTTCACATAATTATCTTCTTTGTAAAAGATAATTTAATAGATCATTTACAATTTCTTTATAGAAGATCATAATGGTAACGATCATTGGGCCAAATAAATGCCAAAATAGTTGACATAATAATCTTCTTTGTAAAAGATAATTTAATAGATCATTTAAAATTCTTTATTAAAAGATCATAACGGTAACGATCATTGGGCCTAATAAATGCTTAAAAGTTGACATAATTATCTTCTTTCTAAAAGATAATTTAATAGATCATTGAAAATTTCTTTATAAATGATCATAACGGTAACGATCAATGGGCCTAATAAATGCCAAAAAAGTTGATATAATTATCTTCTTTGTAAAAAATAATTTAATAGATCATTTAAAATTTCTTTATAAAAGATCATAACAGTAACGATCATTGGGCCTAATAAATGCCAAAAAAGTTGACATAATTATCTTCAGTGTAAAAGATAATTTACTAGATCATTGAAAATTTCTTTATAAATGATCATAACGGTAACGATCAATGGACCTAATAAATGCCAAAAAAGTTGACATAATTATCTTCCTTGTAAAAAATAATTTAATAGATCATTTAAAATTTTATTATAAAAGATTATAACGGTAACGATCATTGGACGTAATACATGCAAAAAAAGTTGACATAATTATCTTCATTGAAAAAGATAATTTAATATATCATTTAAAATTTCTTTATAAAAGATTATAACGGTAACGATCATTCGGCCTAATAAACGCTAAAAAAGGTAACATAATTATCTTCCTTGTAAAAGATAATTTAATACATCATTTAAAATTTCTTTATAGAAGATCATAATGGTAACGATCGTTGGGCCTAATAAATGCCAAAAAAGTTGTCATAATAATCTTCTTTGTAAAAGATAATTTAATAGATCATTTAAAATTCCTTTATTAAAAGATCATAACAATAACGATCATTGGGCCTAATAAATGCTTAAAAGTTGACATAATTATCTTCTTTCTAAAAGATAATTTAATAGATCCTTGAAAATTTCTTTAGAAAAGATCATAACAGTAACGATCAATTGGCCTAATAAATGCCAAAAAAGTTGCATAATTATCTTCTTTGTAAAAGATAATTTAATACATCATTTAAAATTTGTTTATAAAAGATCATAACGGTAATGATCATTGGGCCTAATAAATGCAAAAAAAGTTGACATAATTATCTTCTTTGTAAAAGATAATTTAATACATCATTTAAAATTTCTTTATAAAAGATCATAATGGTAATGATCATTGGGCCTAATAAATGCCAAAAAAGTTAACATAATTATCTTCTTTGTAAAAGATAATGTAATAGATCATTTAAAATTTCTTTATAGAAGATCATAATGGTAACGATCATTGGGCCAAATAAATGCCAAAAAAGTTGACATAAGAATCTTTTTTGTTAAAGATAATTTAATAGATCATTTAAAATTTCTTTATAAAAGATATAACGGTAACGATCATTGGGCCTAATAAATGCCAAAAAAGTTGACATAATAATCTTCTTTGTAAAAGATAATTTAACAGATCATTTAAAATTTCTTTATAATAGATCATAACGGTAACGATCATTGGGCCTAATAAATGCTTAAAAGTTGACATAATTATCTTCTTTCTAAACGATAATTTAATAGATCATTGGAAATTTCTTTGTAAAAGATCATAACGGTAACGATCATTGGGCCTAATAAATGCCAAAAAAGTTGACATAATTATCTTCTTTGTAAAAGATAATTTAATAGATCATTTAAAATTTCTTTACAAAAGATCATAACGGTCACGATCATTCGGCCTAATAAATGCTAAAAAAGTTGACATAATTATCTTCGTTGTAAAAGATAATTTAATGGATCATTTAAAATTTCTTTATGAAAGATCATAATGATAACGATCATTGGGCCTAATAAATGCCAAAAAAGTTGACATAAAAATATTCTTTGGAAAACGTAATTTAATAGATCATTTAAAATTTCTTCATTGAAAGATCATAACAGTAACGATCATTGGGCCTAAAAAATGCTTAAAAGTTGACATAATTATCTTCTTTCTAAAAGATAACTTAATAAACCATTGAAAATTTCTTTATAAAAGATCATAACGGTAATGATCATTGGGCCTAATAAAAGCCAAAAAAGTTCACATAATTATCTTCTTTGTAAAAGATAATTTAATAGATCATTTACAATTTCTTTATAGAAGATCATAATGGTAACGATCATTGGGCCAAATAAATGCCAAAATAGTTGACATAATAATCTTCTTTGTAAAAGATAATTTAATAGATCATTTAAAATTCTTTATTAAAAGATCATAACGGTAACGATCATTGGGCCTAATAAATGCTTAAAAGTTGACATAATTATCTTCTTTCTAAAAGATAATTTAATAGATCATTGAAAATTTCTTTATAAATGATCATAACGGTAACGATCAATGGGCCTAATAAATGCCAAAAAAGTTGACATAATTATCTTCTTTGTAAAAAATAATTTAATAGATCATTTAAAATTTCTTTATAAAAGATCATAACAGTAACGATCATTGGGCCTAATAAATGCCAAAAAAGTTGACATAATTATCTTCAGTGTAAAAGATAATTTACTAGATCATTGAAAATTTCTTTATAAATGATCATAACGGTAACGATCAATGGACCTAATAAATGCCAAAAAAGTTGACATAATTATCTTCCTTGTAAAAAATAATTTAATAGATCATTTAAAATTTCATTATAAAAGATTATAACGGTAATGATCATTGGACGTAATACATGCAAAAAAAGTTGACATAATTATCTTCATTGAAAAAGATAATTTAATATATCATTTAAAATTTCTTTATAAAAGATTATAACGGTAACGATCATTCGGCCTAATAAACGCTAAAAAAGTTAACATAATTATCTTCCTTGTAAAAGATAATTTAATACATCATTTAAGATTTCTTTATAGAAGATCATAATGGTAACGATCATTGGGCCTAATAAATGCCAAAAAAGTTGACATAATAATCTTCTTTGTAAAAGATAATTTAATAGATCATTTAAAATTCCTTTATTAAAAGATCATAACAATAACGATCATTGGGCCTAATAAATGCTTAAAAGTTGACATAATTATCTTCTTTCTAAAAGATAATTTAATAGATCCTTGAAAATTTCTTTAGAAAAGATCATAACAGTAACGATCAATTGGCCTAATAAATGCCAAAAAAGTTGCATAATTATCTTCTTTGTAAAAGATAATTTAATACATCATTTAAAATTTGTTTATAAAAGATCATAACGGTAATGATCATTGGGCCTAATAAATGCAAAAAAAGTTGACATAATTATCTTCTTTGTAAAAGATAATTTAATACATTATTTAAAATTTCTTTATAAAAGATCATAACGGTAATGATCATTGGGCCTAATAAATGCCAAAAAAGTTAACATAATTATCTTCTTTGTAAAAGATAATGTAATAGATCATTTAAAATTTCTTTATAGAAGATCATAATGGTAACGATCATTGGGCCAAATAAATGCCAAAAAAGTTGACATAAGAATCTTTTTTGTTAAAGATAATTTAATAGATCATTTAAAATTCCTTTATTAAAAGATCCTAACGGTAACGATCATTCGGCCTAATAAATGCTAAAAAAGTTAACATAATTATCTTCTTTGTAAAAGATAATTTAATAGATCATTTAAAATTTCTTTATAGAAGATCATAGTGGTAACGATCATTGGGTCTAATAAATGCCAAAAAAGTTGACATAATAATCTTCTTTGTAAAAGATAATTTAATAGATCATTTAAAATTCTTTATTAAAAGATCATAACGGTAACGATCATTTGGCCTAATAAATGCTTAAAAGTTGACATAATTATCTTCTTTCTAAAAGATAATTTAATAGATCATTGAAAATTTCTTTATAAAAGATCATAACAGTAACGATCAATGGACCTAATAAATGCCAAAAAAGTTGACATAATTATCTTCCTTGTAAAAAATAATTTAATAGATCATTTAAAATTTCATTATAAAAGATTATAACGGTAACGATCATTGGACGTAATACATGCAAAAAAAGTTGACATAATTATCTTCATTGTAAAAGATAATTTAATATATCATTTAAAATTTCTTTATAAAAGATTATAACGGTAACAATCATTCGGCCTAATAAACGCTAAAAAAGTTAACATAATTATCTTCCTTGTAAAAGATAATTTAATACATCATTTAAAATTTCTTTATAGAAGATCATAATGGTAACGATCATTGGGCCTAATAAATGCCAAAAAAGTTGACATAATAATCTTCTTTGTAAAAGATAATTTAACAGATCATTTAAAATTTCTTTATAAAAGATCATAACGGTAACGATCATTGGGCCTAATAAATGCCAAAAAAGTTGACATAATTATCTTCTTTGTAAAAGATAATTTAATAGATCATTTAAAATTTCTTTATAAAAAGATCATAACAGTAACGATCATTGGGCGTAATAAATGCTTAAAAGTTGACATAATTATCTTCTTTCTAAAAGAAAATTTAATAGATCATTTAAAATTTCTTTATAAAAGATCATAACGGTCACGATGATTCGGCTTAATAAATGCTAAAAAAGTTGACATAATTATCTTCGTTGTAAAAGATAATTTAATGGATCATTTAAAATTTCTTTATGAAAGATCAGAATAGTAACGATCATTGTGCCTAATAAATGCCAAAATAGTTGACATAATAATCTTATTTGTTAAAGATAATTTAATAGATAATTTAAAATTCCTTTATTAAAAGATGATAACGGTAACGATCATTCGGCCTAATAAATGCTAAAAAAGTTGACATAATTATCTTCTTTGTAAAAGATAATTTAATAGATCATTTAAAATTTCTTTATAAAAGATCATAACGGTAACGATCATTGGGCCTAATAAATGCTTAAAATTTGACATAATTATCTTCTTTCTAAACGATAATTTAATAGATCATTGGAAATTTCTTTATAAAAGATCATAACGGTAACGATCACTGGGCCTAATAAATGCCAAAAGAGTTTACATAATTATCTTCTTTGTAAAAGATAATTTAATAGATCATTTAAAATTTCTTTATAAAAGATCATAACGGTCACGATGATTCGGCTTAATAAATGCTAAAAAAGTTGACATAATTATCTTCGTTGTAAAAGATAATTTAATGGATCATTTAAAATTTCTTTATGAAAGATCAGAATAGTAACGATCATTGTGCCTAATAAATGCCAAAATAGTTAACATAATAATGTTGTTTGTTAAAGATAATTTAATAGATCATTTAAAATTCCTTTATTAAAAGATCATAACGGTAACGATCATTCGGCCTAATAAATGCTAAAAAAGTTGACATAATTATCTTCTTTGTAAAAGACAATTTAATAGATCATTTAAAATTTCTTTATAGAGGATCATAATGGTAACGATCATTGGGCCAAATAAATGCCAAAATAGTTGACATAATAATCTTCTTTGTTAAAGATAATTTAATAGATAATTTAAAATTCCTTTATTAAAAGATCATAACGGTAACGATCATTCGGCCTAATAAATGCTAAAAAAGTTGACATAATTATCTTCTTTGTAAAAGATAATTTAATAGATCATTTAAAATTTCTTTATAGAAGATCATAATGGTAACGATCATTGGGCCTAATAAATGCAAAAAAAGTTGACATAATAATCTTCTTTGTTAAAGATAATTTAATACATCATTTAAAATTCCTTTATTAAAAGATGATAACGGTAACGATCATTCGGCCTAATAAATGCTAAAAAAGTTGACATAATTATCTTCTTTGTAAAAGATAATTTAATAGATCATTTAAAATTTCTTTATAGAAGATCATAATGGTAACGATCATTGGGCCTAATAAATGCCAAAAAAGTTGACATAATAATCTTCTTTGTAAAAGATAATTTAATAGATCATTTAAAATTCCTTTATTAAAAGATCATAACAGTAACGATCATTGGGCCTAATAAATGCTTAAAAGTTGACATAATTATCTTCTTTCTAAAAGAAAATTTAATAGATCATTTAAAATTTCTTTATAACAGATCATAACGGTAACGATCATTGGGCCTAATAAATGCCAAAAAAGTTGACATAATTATCTTCTTTGTAAAAGATAATGTAATAGATCATTTAAAATTTCTTTATAGAAGATCATAATGGTAACGATCATTGGGCCAAATAAATGCCAAAAAAGTTGACATAAGAATCTTTTTTGTTAAAGATAATTTAATAGATCATTTAAAATTCCTTTATTAAAAGATCCTAACGGTAACGATCATTCGGCCTAATAAATGCTAAAAAAGTTAACATAATTATCTTCTTTGTAAAAGATAATTTAATAGATCATTTAAAATTTCTTTATAGAAGATCATAGTGGTAACGATCATTGGGTCTAATAAATGCCAAAAAAGTTGACATAATAATCTTCTTTGTAAAAGATAATTTAATAGATCATTTAAAATTCTTTATTAAAAGATCATAACGGTAACGATCATTTGGCCTAATAAATGCTTAAAAGTTGACATAATTATCTTCTTTCTAAAAGATAATTTAATAGATCATTGAAAATTTCTTTATAAAAGATCATAACAGTAACGATCAATGGACCTAATAAATGCCAAAAAAGTTGACATAATTATCTTCCTTGTAAAAAATAATTTAATAGATCATTTAAAATTTCATTATAAAAGATTATAACGGTAACGATCATTGGACGTAATACATGCAAAAAAAGTTGACATAATTATCTTCATTGTAAAAGATAATTTAATATATCATTTAAAATTTCTTTATAAAAGATTATAACGGTAACAATCATTCGGCCTAATAAACGCTAAAAAAGTTAACATAATTATCTTCCTTGTAAAAGATAATTTAATACATCATTTAAAATTTCTTTATAGAAGATCATAATGGTAACGATCATTGGGCCTAATAAATGCCAAAAAAGTTGACATAATAATCTTCTTTGTAAAAGATAATTTAACAGATCATTTAAAATTTCTTTATAAAAGATCATAACGGTAACGATCATTGGGCCTAATAAATGCCAAAAAAGTTGACATAATTATCTTCTTTGTAAAAGATAATTTAATAGATCATTTAAAATTTCTTTATAAAAAGATCATAACAGTAACGATCATTGGGCGTAATAAATGCTTAAAAGTTGACATAATTATCTTCTTTCTAAAAGAAAATTTAATAGATCATTTAAAATTTCTTTATAAAAGATCATAACGGTCACGATGATTCGGCTTAATAAATGCTAAAAAAGTTGACATAATTATCTTCGTTGTAAAAGATAATTTAATGGATCATTTAAAATTTCTTTATGAAAGATCAGAATAGTAACGATCATTGTGCCTAATAAATGCCAAAATAGTTGACATAATAATCTTATTTGTTAAAGATAATTTAATAGATAATTTAAAATTCCTTTATTAAAAGATGATAACGGTAACGATCATTCGGCCTAATAAATGCTAAAAAAGTTGACATAATTATCTTCTTTGTAAAAGATAATTTAATAGATCATTTAAAATTTCTTTATAAAAGATCATAACGGTAACGATCATTGGGCCTAATAAATGCTTAAAATTTGACATAATTATCTTCTTTCTAAACGATAATTTAATAGATCATTGGAAATTTCTTTATAAAAGATCATAACGGTAACGATCACTGGGCCTAATAAATGCCAAAAGAGTTTACATAATTATCTTCTTTGTAAAAGATAATTTAATAGATCATTTAAAATTTCTTTATAAAAGATCATAACGGTCACGATGATTCGGCTTAATAAATGCTAAAAAAGTTGACATAATTATCTTCGTTGTAAAAGATAATTTAATGGATCATTTAAAATTTCTTTATGAAAGATCAGAATAGTAACGATCATTGTGCCTAATAAATGCCAAAATAGTTAACATAATAATGTTGTTTGTTAAAGATAATTTAATAGATCATTTAAAATTCCTTTATTAAAAGATCATAACGGTAACGATCATTCGGCCTAATAAATGCTAAAAAAGTTGACATAATTATCTTCTTTGTAAAAGACAATTTAATAGATCATTTAAAATTTCTTTATAGAGGTTCATAATGGTAACGATCATTGGGCCAAATAAATGCCAAAATAGTTGACATAATAATCTTCTTTGTTAAAGATAATTTAATAGATAATTTAAAATTCCTTTATTAAAAGATGATAACGGTAACGATCATTCGGCCTAATAAATGCTAAAAAAGTTGACATAATTATCTTCTTTGTAAAAGATAATTTAATAGATCATTTAAAATTTCTTTATAAAAGATCATAACGGTAACGATCATTGGGCCTAATAAATGCCAAAAAAGTTGACATAATTATCTTCTTTGTAAAAGATAATTTAATAGATCATTTAAAATTTCTTTACAAAAGATCATAACGGTCACGATCATTCGGCCTAATAAATGCTAAAAAAGTTGACATAATTATCTTCGTTGTAAAAGATAATTTAATGGATCATTTAAAATTTCTTTATGAAAGATCATAATGATAACGATCATTGGGCCTAATAAATGCCAAAAAAGTTGACATAAAAATATTCTTTGGAAAACGTAATTTAATAGATCATTTAAAATTTCTTCATTGAAAGATCATAACAGTAACGATCATTGGGCCTAAAAAATGCTTAAAAGTTGACATAATTATCTTCTTTCTAAAAGATAACTTAATAAACCATTGAAAATTTCTTTATAAAAGATCATAACGGTAATGATCATTGGGCCTAATAAAAGCCAAAAAAGTTCACATAATTATCTTCTTTGTAAAAGATAATTTAATAGATCATTTACAATTTCTTTATAGAAGATCATAATGGTAACGATCATTGGGCCAAATAAATGCCAAAATAGTTGACATAATAATCTTCTTTGTAAAAGATAATTTAATAGATCATTTAAAATTCTTTATTAAAAGATCATAACGGTAACGATCATTGGGCCTAATAAATGCTTAAAAGTTGACATAATTATCTTCTTTCTAAAAGATAATTTAATAGATCATTGAAAATTTCTTTATAAATGATCATAACGGTAACGATCAATGGGCCTAATAAATGCCAAAAAAGTTGACATAATTATCTTCTTTGTAAAAAATAATTTAATAGATCATTTAAAATTTCTTTATAAAAGATCATAACAGTAACGATCATTGGGCCTAATAAATGCCAAAAAAGTTGACATAATTATCTTCAGTGTAAAAGATAATTTACTAGATCATTGAAAATTTCTTTATAAATGATCATAACGGTAACGATCAATGGACCTAATAAATGCCAAAAAAGTTGACATAATTATCTTCCTTGTAAAAAATAATTTAATAGATCATTTAAAATTTCATTATAAAAGATTATAACGGTAACGATCATTGGACGTAATACATGCAAAAAAAGTTGACATAATTATCTTCATTGAAAAAGATAATTTAATATATCATTTAAAATTTCTTTATAAAAGATTATAACGGTAACGATCATTCGGCCTAATAAACGCTAAAAAAGTTAACATAATTATCTTCCTTGTAAAAGATAATTTCATACATCATTTAAGATTTCTTTATAGAAGATCATAATGGTAACGATCATTGGGCCTAATAAATGCCAAAAAAGTTGACATAATAATCTTCTTTGTAAAAGATAATTTAATAGATCATTTAAAATTCCTTTATTAAAAGATCATAACAATAACGATCATTGGGCCTAATAAATGCTTAAAAGTTGACATAATTATCTTCTTTCTAAAAGATAATTTAATAGATCCTTGAAAATTTCTTTAGAAAAGATCATAACAGTAACGATCAATTGGCCTAATAAATGCCAAAAAAGTTGCATAATTATCTTCTTTGTAAAAGATAATTTAATAGATCATTTAAAATTCCTTTATTAAAAGATCATAACAGTAACGATCATTGGGCCTAATAAATGCTTAAAAGTTGACATAATTATCTTCTTTCTAAAAGAAAATTTAATAGATCATTTAAAATTTCTTTATAACAGATCATAACGGTAACGATCATTGGGCCTAATAAATGCCAAAAAAGTTGACATAATTATCTTCTTTGTAAAAGATAATGTAATAGATCATTTAAAATTTCTTTATAGAAGATCATAATGGTAACGATCATTGGGCCAAATAAATGCCAAAAAAGTTGACATAAGAATCTTTTTTGTTAAAGATAATTTAATAGATCATTTAAAATTCCTTTATTAAAAGATCCTAACGGTAACGATCATTCGGCCTAATAAATGCTAAAAAAGTTAACATAATTATCTTCTTTGTAAAAGATAATTTAATAGATCATTTAAAATTTCTTTATAGAAGATCATAGTGGTAACGATCATTGGGTCTAATAAATGCCAAAAAAGTTGACATAATAATCTTCTTTGTAAAAGATAATTTAATAGATCATTTAAAATTCTTTATTAAAAGATCATAACGGTAACGATCATTTGGCCTAATAAATGCTTAAAAGTTGACATAATTATCTTCTTTCTAAAAGATAATTTAATAGATCATTGAAAATTTCTTTATAAAAGATCATAACAGTAACGATCAATGGACCTAATAAATGCCAAAAAAGTTGACATAATTATCTTCCTTGTAAAAAATAATTTAATAGATCATTTAAAATTTCATTATAAAAGATTATAACGGTAACGATCATTGGACGTAATACATGCAAAAAAAGTTGACATAATTATCTTCATTGTAAAAGATAATTTAATATATCATTTAAAATTTCTTTATAAAAGATTATAACGGTAACAATCATTCGGCCTAATAAACGCTAAAAAAGTTAACATAATTATCTTCCTTGTAAAAGATAATTTAATACATCATTTAAAATTTCTTTATAGAAGATCATAATGGTAACGATCATTGGGCCTAATAAATGCCAAAAAAGTTGACATAATAATCTTCTTTGTAAAAGATAATTTAACAGATCATTTAAAATTTCTTTATAAAAGATCATAACGGTAACGATCATTGGGCCTAATAAATGCCAAAAAAGTTGACATAATTATCTTCTTTGTAAAAGATAATTTAATAGATCATTTAAAATTTCTTTATAAAAAGATCATAACAGTAACGATCATTGGGCGTAATAAATGCTTAAAAGTTGACATAATTATCTTCTTTCTAAAAGAAAATTTAATAGATCATTTAAAATTTCTTTATAAAAGATCATAACGGTCACGATGATTCGGCTTAATAAATGCTAAAAAAGTTGACATAATTATCTTCGTTGTAAAAGATAATTTAATGGATCATTTAAAATTTCTTTATGAAAGATCAGAATAGTAACGATCATTGTGCCTAATAAATGCCAAAATAGTTGACATAATAATCTTATTTGTTAAAGATAATTTAATAGATAATTTAAAATTCCTTTATTAAAAGATGATAACGGTAACGATCATTCGGCCTAATAAATGCTAAAAAAGTTGACATAATTATCTTCTTTGTAAAAGATAATTTAATAGATCATTTAAAATTTCTTTATAAAAGATCATAACGGTAACGATCATTGGGCCTAATAAATGCTTAAAATTTGACATAATTATCTTCTTTCTAAACGATAATTTAATAGATCATTGGAAATTTCTTTATAAAAGATCATAACGGTAACGATCACTGGGCCTAATAAATGCCAAAAGAGTTTACATAATTATCTTCTTTGTAAAAGATAATTTAATAGATCATTTAAAATTTCTTTATAAAAGATCATAACGGTCACGATGATTCGGCTTAATAAATGCTAAAAAAGTTGACATAATTATCTTCGTTGTAAAAGATAATTTAATGGATCATTTAAAATTTCTTTATGAAAGATCAGAATAGTAACGATCATTGTGCCTAATAAATGCCAAAATAGTTAACATAATAATGTTGTTTGTTAAAGATAATTTAATAGATCATTTAAAATTCCTTTATTAAAAGATCATAACGGTAACGATCATTCGGCCTAATAAATGCTAAAAAAGTTGACATAATTATCTTCTTTGTAAAAGACAATTTAATAGATCATTTAAAATTTCTTTATAGAGGTTCATAATGGTAACGATCATTGGGCCAAATAAATGCCAAAACAGTTGACATAATAATCTTCTTTGTTAAAGATAATTTAATAGATAATTTAAAATTCCTTTATTAAAAGATGATAACGGTAACGATCATTCGGCCTAATAAATGCTAAAAAAGTTGACATAATTATCTTCTTTGTAAAAGATAATTTAATAGATCATTTAAAATTTCTTTATAAAAGATCATAACGGTAACGATCATTGGGCCTAATAAATGCCAAAAAAGTTGACATAATTATCTTCTTTGTAAAAGATAATTTAATAGATCATTTAAAATTTCTTTACAAAAGATCATAACGGTCACGATCATTCGGCCTAATAAATGCTAAAAAAGTTGACATAATTATCTTCGTTGTAAAAGATAATTTAATGGATCATTTAAAATTTCTTTATGAAAGATCATAATGATAACGATCATTGGGCCTAATAAATGCCAAAAAAGTTGACATAAAAATATTCTTTGGAAAACGTAATTTAATAGATCATTTAAAATTTCTTCATTGAAAGATCATAACAGTAACGATCATTGGGCCTAAAAAATGCTTAAAAGTTGACATAATTATCTTCTTTCTAAAAGATAACTTAATAAACCATTGAAAATTTCTTTATAAAAGATCATAACGGTAATGATCATTGGGCCTAATAAAAGCCAAAAAAGTTCACATAATTATCTTCTTTGTAAAAGATAATTTAATAGATCATTTACAATTTCTTTATAGAAGATCATAATGGTAACGATCATTGGGCCAAATAAATGCCAAAATAGTTGACATAATAATCTTCTTTGTAAAAGATAATTTAATAGATCATTTAAAATTCTTTATTAAAAGATCATAACGGTAACGATCATTCGGCCTAATAAATGCTAAAAAAGTTGACATAATTATCTTCTTTGTAAAAGACAATTTAATAGATCATTTAAAATTTCTTTATAGAGGATCATAATGGTAACGATCATTGGGCCAAATAAATGCCAAAATAGTTGACATAATAATCTTCTTTGTTAAAGATAATTTAATAGATAATTTAAAATTCCTTTATTAAAAGATCATAACGGTAACGATCATTCGGCCTAATAAATGCTAAAAAAGTTGACATAATTATCTTCTTTGTAAAAGACAATTTAATAGATCATTTAAAATTTCTTTATCGAGGATCATAATGGTAACGATCATTGGGCCAAATAAATGCCAAAATAGTTGACATAATAATCTTCTTTGTTAAAGATAATTTAATAGATAATTTAAAATTCCTTTATTAAAAGATCATAACGGTAACGATCATTCGGCCTAATAAATGCTAAAAAAGTTGACATAATTATCTTCTTTGTAAAAGATAATTTAATAGATCATTTAAAATTTCTTTATAGAAGATCATAATGGTAACGATCATTGGGCCTAATAAATGCAAAAAAAGTTGACATAATAATCTTCTTTGTTAAAGATAATTTAATACATCATTTAAAATTCCTTTATTAAAAGATGATAACGGTAACGATCATTCGGCCTAATAAATGCTAAAAAAGTTGACATAATTATCTTCTTTGTAAAAGATAATTTAATAGATCATTTAAAATTTCTTTATAGAAGATCATAATGGTAACGATCATTGGGCCTAATAAATGCCAAAAAAGTTGACATAATAATCTTCTTTGTAAAAGATAATTTAATAGATCATTTAAAATTCCTTTATTAAAAGATCATAACAGTAACGATCATTGGGCCTAATAAATGCTTAAAAGTTGACATAATTATCTTCTTTCTAAAAGAAAATTTAATAGATCATTTAAAATTTCTTTATAACAGATCATAACGGTAACGATCATTGGGCCTAATAAATGCCAAAAAAGTTGACATAATTATCTTCTTTGTAAAAGATAATGTAATAGATCATTTAAAATTTCTTTATAGAAGATCATAATGGTAACGATCATTGGGCCAAATAAATGCCAAAAAAGTTGACATAAGAATCTTTTTTGTTAAAGATAATTTAATAGATCATTTAAAATTCCTTTATTAAAAGATCCTAACGGTAACGATCATTCGGCCTAATAAATGCTAAAAAAGTTAACATAATTATCTTCTTTGTAAAAGATAATTTAATAGATCATTTAAAATTTCTTTATAGAAGATCATAGTGGTAACGATCATTGGGTCTAATAAATGCCAAAAAAGTTGACATAATAATCTTCTTTGTAAAAGATAATTTAATAGATCATTTAAAATTCTTTATTAAAAGATCATAACGGTAACGATCATTTGGCCTAATAAATGCTTAAAAGTTGACATAATTATCTTCTTTCTAAAAGATAATTTAATAGATCATTGAAAATTTCTTTATAAAAGATCATAACAGTAACGATCAATGGACCTAATAAATGCCAAAAAAGTTGACATAATTATCTTCCTTGTAAAAAATAATTTAATAGATCATTTAAAATTTCATTATAAAAGATTATAACGGTAACGATCATTGGACGTAATACATGCAAAAAAAGTTGACATAATTATCTTCATTGTAAAAGATAATTTAATATATCATTTAAAATTTCTTTATAAAAGATTATAACGGTAACAATCATTCGGCCTAATAAACGCTAAAAAAGTTAACATAATTATCTTCCTTGTAAAAGATAATTTAATACATCATTTAAAATTTCTTTATAGAAGATCATAATGGTAACGATCATTGGGCCTAATAAATGCCAAAAAAGTTGACATAATAATCTTCTTTGTAAAAGATAATTTAACAGATCATTTAAAATTTCTTTATAAAAGATCATAACGGTAACGATCATTGGGCCTAATAAATGCCAAAAAAGTTGACATAATTATCTTCTTTGTAAAAGATAATTTAATAGATCATTTAAAATTTCTTTATAAAAAGATCATAACAGTAACGATCATTGGGCGTAATAAATGCTTAAAAGTTGACATAATTATCTTCTTTCTAAAAGAAAATTTAATAGATCATTTAAAATTTCTTTATAAAAGATCATAACGGTCACGATGATTCGGCTTAATAAATGCTAAAAAAGTTGACATAATTATCTTCGTTGTAAAAGATAATTTAATGGATCATTTAAAATTTCTTTATGAAAGATCAGAATAGTAACGATCATTGTGCCTAATAAATGCCAAAATAGTTGACATAATAATCTTATTTGTTAAAGATAATTTAATAGATAATTTAAAATTCCTTTATTAAAAGATGATAACGGTAACGATCATTCGGCCTAATAAATGCTAAAAAAGTTGACATAATTATCTTCTTTGTAAAAGATAATTTAATAGATCATTTAAAATTTCTTTATAAAAGATCATAACGGTAACGATCATTGGGCCTAATAAATGCTTAAAATTTGACATAATTATCTTCTTTCTAAACGATAATTTAATAGATCATTGGAAATTTCTTTATAAAAGATCATAACGGTAACGATCACTGGGCCTAATAAATGCCAAAAGAGTTTACATAATTATCTTCTTTGTAAAAGATAATTTAATAGATCATTTAAAATTTCTTTATAAAAGATCATAACGGTCACGATGATTCGGCTTAATAAATGCTAAAAAAGTTGACATAATTATCTTCGTTGTAAAAGATAATTTAATGGATCATTTAAAATTTCTTTATCAAAGATCAGAATAGTAACGATCATTGTGCCTAATAAATGCCAAAATAGTTAACATAATAATCTTGTTTGTTAAAGATAATTTAATAGATCATTTAAAATTCCTTTATTAAAAGATCATAACGGTAACGATCATTCGGCCTAATAAATGCTAAAAAAGTTGACATAATTATCTTCTTTGTAAAAGACAATTTAATAGATCATTTAAAATTTCTTTATAGAGGATCATAATGGTAACGATCATTGGGCCAAATAAATGCCAAAATAGTTGACATAATAATCTTCTTTGTTAAAGATAATTTAATAGATAATTTAAAATTCCTTTATTAAAAGATCATAACGGTAACGATCATTCGGCCTAATAAATGCTAAAAAAGTTGACATAATTATCTTCTTTGTAAAAGATAATTTAATAGATCATTAAAAATTTCTTTATAGAAGATCATAATGGTAACGATCATTGGGCCTAATAAATGCAAAAAAAGTTGACATAATAATCTTCTTTGTTAAAGATAATTTAATACATCATTTAAAATTCCTTTATTAAAAGATGATAACGGTAACGATCATTCGGCCTAATAAATGCTAAAAAAGTTGACATAATTATCTTCTTTGTAAAAGATAATTTAATAGATCATTTAAAATTTCTTTATAGAAGATCATAATGGTAACGATCATTGGGCCTAATAAATGCCAAAAAAGTTGACATAATAATCTTCTTTGTAAAAGATAATTTAATAGATCATTTAAAATTCCTTTATTAAAAGATCATAACAGTAACGATCATTGGGCCTAATAAATGCTTAAAAGTTGACATAATTATCTTCTTTCTAAAAGAAAATTTAATAGATCATTTAAAATTTCTTTATAACAGATCATAACGGTAACGATCATTGGGCCTAATAAATGCCAAAAAAGTTGACATAATTATCTTCTTTGTAAAAGATAATTTAATAGATCATTTAAAATTTCTTTATAAAAGATCAAAACGGCAACGATCATTGGGCCTAATAAATGTCAAAAAAGTTGACATAATTATCTTCTTCGTAAAAGATAATTTAATGGATCATTTAAAATTTCTTTATAAAAGATCATAACGGTAATGATCATTGGGCCTAATAAATGCCAAAAAAGTTGACATAATAATCTTCTCTGTAAAAGATAATTTAATAGATCATTTAAAATTTCTTTATAAAAGATCATAACGGTAACGATCATTGGGCCTAATAAATGCTTAAAAGTTGACATAATTATCTTCTTTCTAAACGATAATTTAATAGATCATTGGAAATTTCTTTATAAAAGATCATAACGGTAACGATCACTGGGCCTAATAAATGCCAAAAGAGTTTACATAATTATCTTCTTTGTAAAAGATAATTTAATAGATCATTTAAAATTTCTTTATAAAAGATCATAACGGTCACGATGATTCGGCTTAATAAATGCTAAAAAAGTTGACATAATTATCTTCGTTGTAAAAGATAATTTAATGGATCATTTAAAATTTCTTTATGAAAGATCAGAATAGTAACGATCATTGTGCCTAATAAATGCCAAAATAGTTAACATAATAATCTTGTTTGTTAAAGATAATTTAATAGATCATTTAAAATTCCTTTATTAAAAGATCATAACGGTAACGATCATTCGGCCTAATAAATGCTAAAAAAGTGGACATAATTATCTTCTTTGTAAAAGATAATTTAATAGATCATTTAAAATTTCTTTATAGAAGATCATAATGGTAACGATCATTGGGCCTAATAAATGCAAAAAAAGTTGACATAATAATCTTCTTTGTTAAAGATAATTTAATACATCATTTAAAATTCCTTTATTAAAAGATGATAACGGTAACGATCATTCGGCCTAATAAATGCTAAAAAAGTTGACATAATTATCTTCTTTGTAAAAGACAATTTAATAGATCATTTAAAATTTCTTTATAGAGGATCATAATGGTAACGATCATTGGGCCAAATAAATGCCAAAATAGTTGACATAATAATCTTCTTTGTTAAAGATAATTTAATAGATAATTTAAAATTCCTTTATTAAAAGATCATAACGGTAACGATCATTCGGCCTAATAAATGCTAAAAAAGTTGACATAATTATCTTCTTTGTAAAAGATAATTTAATAGATCATTTAAAATTTCTTTATAGAAGATCATAATGGTAACGATCATTGGGCCTAATAAATGCAAAAAAAGTTGACATAATAATCTTCTTTGTTAAAGATAATTTAATACATCATTTAAAATTCCTTTATTAAAAGATGATAACGGTAACGATCATTCGGCCTAATAAATGCTAAAAAAGTTGACATAATTATCTTCTTTGTAAAAGATAATTTAATAGATCATTTAAAATTTCTTTATAGAAGATCATAATGGTAACGATCATTGGGCCTAATAAATGCCAAAAAAGTAGACATAATAATCTTCTTTGTAAAAGATAATTTAATAGATCATTTAAAATTCCTTTATTAAAAGATCATAACAGTAACGATCATTGGGCCTAATAAATGCTTAAATGTTGACATAATTATCTTCTTTCTAAAAGAAAATTTAATAGATCATTTAAAATTTCTTTATAAAAGATCATAACGGTAACGATCATTGGGCCTAATAAATGCCAAAAAAGTTGACATAATTATCTTCTTTGTAAAAGATAATTTAATAGATCATTTAAAATTTCTTTATAAAAGATCATAACGGTAACGATCATTGGGCCTAATAAATGTCAAAAAAGTTGACATAATTATCTTCTTCGTAAAAGATAATTTAATGGATCATTTAAAATTTCTTTATAAAAGATCATAACGGTAATGATCATTGGGCCTAATAAATGCCAAAAAAGTTGACATAATAATCTTCTTTGTAAAATATAATTTAATAGATCATTTAAAATTTCTTTATAAAAGATCATAACGGTAACGATCATTGGGCCTAATAAATGCTTAAAAGTTGACATAATTATCTTCTTTCTAAACGATAATTTAATAGATCATTGGAAATTTCTTTATAAAAGATCATAACGGTAACGATCACTGGGCCTAATAAATGCCAAAAGAGTTTACATAATTATCTTCTTTGTAAAAGATAATTTAATAGATCATTTAAAATTTCTTTATAAAAGATCATAACGGTCACGATGATTCGGCTTAATAAATGCTAAAAAAGTTGACATAATTATCTTCGTTGTAAAAGATAATTTAATGGATCATTTAAAATTTCTTTATGAAAGATCAGAATAGTAACGATCATGGTGCCTAATAAATGCCAAAATAGTTAACATAATAATCTTGTTTGTTAAAGATAATTTAATAGATCATTTAAAATTCCTTTATTAAAAGATGATAACGGTAACGATCATTCGGCCTAATAAATGCTAAAAAAGTTGACATAATTATCTTCTTTGTAAAAGACAATTTAATAGATCATTTAAAATTTCTTTATAGAGGATCATAATGGTAACGATCATTGGGCCAAATAAATGCCAAAATAGTTGACATAATAATCTTCTTTGTTAAAGATAATTTAATAGATAATTTAAAATTCCTTTATTAAAAGATCATAACGGTAACGATCATTCGGCCTAATAAATGCTAAAAAAGTTGACATAATTATCTTCTTTGTAAAAGATAATTTAATAGATCATTTAAAATTTCTTTATAGAAGATCATAATGGTAACGATCATTGGGCCTAATAAATGCAAAAAAAGTTGACATAATAATCTTCTTTGTTAAAGATAATTTAATACATCATTTAAAATTCCTTTATTAAAAGATGATAACGGTAACGATCATTCGGCCTAATAAATGCTAAAAAAGTTGACATAATTATCTTCTTTGTAAAAGATAATTTAATAGATCATTTAAAATTCCTTTATTAAAAGATCATAACAGTAACGATCATTGGGCCTAATAAATGCTTAAATGTGGAATTAATTATCTTCTTTCTAAAAGAAAATTTAATAGATCATTTAAAATTTCTTTATAAAAGATCATAACGGTAACGGTCATTGGGCCTAATAAATGCCAAAAAAGTTGACATAATTATCTTCTTTGTAAAAGATAATTTAATAGATCATTTAAAATTTCTTTATAAAAGATCATAACGGTAACGATCATTGGGCCTAATAAATGTCAAAGAAGTTGACATAATTATCTTCTTCGTAAAAGATAATTTAATGGATCATTTAAAATTTCTTTATAAAAGATCATAACGGTAATGATCATTGGGCCTAATAAATGCCAAAAAAGTTGACATAATAATCTTCTTTGTAAAATATAATTTAATAGATCATTTAAAATTTCTTTATAAAAGATCATAACGGTAACGATCATTGGGCCTAATAAATGCTTAAAAGTTGACATAATTATCTTCTTTCTAAACGATAATTTAATAGATCATTGGAAATTTCTTTATAAAAGATCATAACGGTAACGATCACTGGGCCTAATAAATGCCAAAAGAGTTTACATAATTATCTTCTTTGTAAAAGATAATTTAATAGATCATTTAAAATTTCTTTATAAAAGATCATAACGGTCATGATGATTCGGCTTAATAAATGCTAAAAAAGTTGACATAATTATCTTCGTTGTAAAAGATAATTTAATGGATCATTTAAAATTTCTTTATGAAAGATCAGAATAGTAACGATCATGGTGCCTAATAAATGCCAAAATAGTTAACATAATAATCTTGTTTGTTAAAGATAATTTAATAGATCATTTAAAATTCCTTTATTAAAAGATCATAACGGTAACGATCATTCGGCCTAATAAATGCTAAAAAAGTTGACATAATTATCTTCTTTGTAAAAGACAATTTAATAGATCATTTAAAATTTCTTTATAGAGGATCATAATGGTAACGATCATTGGGCCAAATAAATGCCAAAATAGTTGACATAATAATCTTCTTTGTTAAAGATAATTTAATAGATAATTTAAAATTCCTTTATTAAAAGATCATAACGGTAACGATCATTCGGCCTAATAAATGCTAAAAAAGTTGACATAATTATCTTCTTTGTAAAAGATAATTTAATAGATCATTTAAAATTTCTTTATAGAAGATCATAATGGTAACGATCATTGGGCCTAATAAATGCAAAAAAAGTTGACATAATAATCTTCTTTGTTAAAGATAATTTAATACATCATTTAAAATTCCTTTATTAAAAGATGATAACGGTAACGATCATTCGTCCTAATAAATGCTAAAAAAGTTGACATAATTATCTTCTTTGTAAAAGATAATTTAATAGATCATTTAAAATTTCTTTATAGAAGATCATAATGGTAACGATCATTGGGCCTAATAAATGCCAAAAAAGTTGACATAATAATCTTCTTTGTAAAAGATAATTTAATAGATCATTTAAAATTCCTTTATTAAAAGATCATAACAGTAACGATCATTGGGCCTAATAAATGCTTAAAAGTTGACATAATTATCTTCTTTCTAAAAGAAAATTTAATAGATCATTTAAAATTTCTTTATAAAAGATCATAACGGTAACGATCATTGGGCCTAATAAATGCCAAAAAAGTTGACATAATTATCTTCTTTGTAAAAGATAATTTAATAGATCATTTAAAATTTCTTTATAAAAGATCATAACGGTAACGATCATTAGGCCTAATAAATGTCAAAAAAGTTGACATAATTATCTTCTTCGTAAAAGATAATTTAATGGATCATTTAAAATTTCTTTATAAAAGATCATAACGGTAATGATCATTGGGCCTAATAAATGCCAAAAAAGTTGACATAATAATCTTCTTTGTAAAAGATAATTTAATAGATCATTTAAAATTTCTTTATAAAAGATCATAACGGTAACGATCATTGGGCCTAATAAATGCTTAAAAGTTGACATAATTATCTTCTTTCTAAACGATAATTTAATAGATCATTGGAAATTTCTTTATAAAAGATCATAACGGTAACGATCACTGGGGCTAATAAATGCCAAAAGAGTTTACATAATTATCTTCTTTGTAAAAGATAATTTAATAGATCATTTAAAATTTCTTTATAAAAGATCATAACGGTCACGATGATTCGGCTTAATAAATGCTAAAAAAGTTGACATAATTATCTTCGTTGTAAAAGATAATTTAATGGATCATTTAAAAT
This sequence comes from Psophocarpus tetragonolobus, assembly GCA_037954015.1. Taxonomy (NCBI): domain Eukaryota; kingdom Viridiplantae; phylum Streptophyta; class Magnoliopsida; order Fabales; family Fabaceae; genus Psophocarpus; species Psophocarpus tetragonolobus. The sequence continues at coordinate 43,502,983 of CM075688.1, read as the reverse complement.
TTCTTTATGAAAGATCAGAATAGTAACGATCATGGTGCCTAATAAATGCCAAAATAGTTAACATAATAATCTTGTTTGTTAAAGATAATTTAATAGATCATTTAAAATTCCTTTATTAAAAGATCATAACGGTAACGATCATTCGGCCTAATAAATGCTAAAAAAGTTGACATAATTATCTTCTTTGTAAAAGACAATTTAATAGATCATTTAAAATTTCTTTATAGAGGATCATAATGGTAACGATCATTGGGCCAAATAAATGCCAAAATAGTTGACATAATAATCTTCTTTGTTAAAGATAATTTAATAGATAATTTAAAATTCCTTTATTAAAAGATCATAACGGTAACGATCATTCGGCCTAATAAATGCTAAAAAAGTTGACATAATTATCTTCTTTGTAAAAGATAATTTAATAGATCATTAAAAATTTCTTTATAGAAGATCATAATGGTAACGATCATTGGGCCTAATAAATGCAAAAAAAGTTGACATAATAATCTTCTTTGTTAAAGATAATTTAATACATCATTTAAAATTCCTTTATTAAAAGATGATAACGGTAACGATCATTCGGCCTAATAAATGCTAAAAAAGTTGACATAATTATCTTCTTTGTAAAAGATAATTTAATAGATCATTTAAAATTTCTTTATAGAAGATCATAATGGTAACGATCATTGGGCCTAATAAATGCCAAAAAAGTTGACATAATAATCTTCTTTGTAAAAGATAATTTAATAGATCATTTAAAATTCCTTTATTAAAAGATCATAACAGTAACGATCATTGGGCCTAATAAATGCTTAAAAGTTGACATAATTATCTTCTTTCTAAAAGAAAATTTAATAGATCATTTAAAATTTCTTTATAAAAGATCATAACGGTAACGATCATTCGGCCTAATAAATGCTAAAAAAGTTGACATAATTATCTTCTTTGTAAAAGACAATTTAATAGATCATTTAAAATTTCTTTATAGAGGATCATAATGGTAACGATCATTGGGCCAAATAAATGCCAAAATAGTTGACATAATAATCTTCTTTGTTAAAGATAATTTAATAGATAATTTAAAATTCCTTTATTAAAAGATCATAACGGTAACGATCATTCGGCCTAATAAATGCTAAAAAAGTTGACATAATTGTCTTCTTTGTAAAAGATAATTTAATAGATCATTTAAAATTTCTTTATAGAAGATCATAATGGTAACGATCATTGGGCCTAATAAATGCAAAAAAAGTTGACATAATAATCTTCTTTGTTAAAGATAATTTAATACATCATTTAAAATTCCTTTATTAAAAGATGATAACGGTAACGATCATTCGGCCTAATAAATGCTAAAAAAGTTGACATAATTATCTTCTTTGTAAAAGATAATTTAATAGATCATTTAAAATTTCTTTATAGAAGATCATAATGGTAACAATCATTGGGCCTAATAAATGCAAAAAAAGTTGACATAATAATCCTCTTTGTTAAAGATAACTTAATAAACCATTGAAAATTTCTTTATAAAAGATCATAACGGTAATGATCATTGGGCCTAATAAAAGCCAAAAAAGTTGACATAATTATCTTCTTTGTAAAAGATAATTTAATAGATCATTTAAAATTTCTTTATAAAAGATCATAACGGTAACGATCATTGGGCCTAATAAATGCTTAAAAGTTGACATAATTATCTTCTTTCTAAACGATAATTTAATAGATCATTGGAAATTTCTTTATAAAAGATCATAGCGGTAACGATCACTGGGCCTAATAAATGCCAAAAGAGTTTACATAATTATCTTCTTTGTAAAAGATAATTTAATAGATCATTTAAAATTTCTTTATAAAAGATCATAACGGTCACGATGATTCGGCTTAATAAATGCTAAAAAAGTTGACATAATTATCTTCGTTGTAAAAGATAATTTAATGGATCATTTAAAATTTCTTTATGAAAGATCAGAATAGTAACGATCATTGTGCCTAATAAATGCCAAAATAGTTAACATAATAATCTTTTTTGTTAAAGATAATTTAATAGATCATTTAAAATTCCTTTATTAAAAGATCATAACGGTAACGATCATTCGGCCTAATAAATGCCAAAAAAGTTGACATAACAATCTTCTTTGTAAAAGATAATTTAATAGATCATTTAAAATTTCTTTATAGAAGATCATAATGGTAACAATCATTGGGCCTAATAAATGCAAAAAAAGTTGACATAATAATCCTCTTTGTTAAAGATAACTTAATAAACCATTGAAAATTTCTTTATAAAAGATCATAACGGTAATGATCATTGGGCCTAATAAAAGCCAAAAAAGTTCACATAATTATCTTCTTTGTAAAAGATAATTTAATAGATCATTTAAAATTTCCTTATAGAAGATCATAATGGTAACGATCATTGGGCCAAATAATTGCCAAAATAGTTGATATAATAATCTTCTTTGTTAAAGATAATTTAATAGACCATTTAAAATTCCTTTATTAAAAGATCATAACGGTAACGATCATTCGGCCTAATAAATGCTAAAAAAGTTGACATAATTATCTTCTTTGTAAAAGATAATTTAATAGATCATTTAAAATTTCCTTATAGAAGATCATAATGGTAACGATCATTGGGCCTAATAAATGCAAAAAAAGTTGACATAATAATCTTCTTTGTAAAAGATAATTTAATAGATCATTTAAAATTTCTTTATAAAAGATCATAACGGTAACGATCATTGAGCCTAATAAATTCCAAAAAAGTTGACATAATTATCTTCTTTGTAAAAGATAATTTAATAAATCATTTAAAATTTCTTTATAAAAGATCATAACGGTAACGATCATTCGGCCTAATAAATGCTAAAAAAGTTGACATAATTATCTTCTTTGTAAAAGATAATTTAATAGCTCATTTAAAATTCCTTTATTAAAAGATCATAACGGTAACGATCATTGGGCCTAATAAATGTTGAAAAGTTGACATAATTATCTTCTTTGTTAAAGATAATTTAATAGATCATTTAAAATTCTTTTATTAAAATATCATAACGGTAATGATCATTCGGCCTAATAAATGCTAAAAAAGTTGACATAATTATCTTCTTTGTAAAAGATAATTTAATAGATCATTTAAAATTTCTTTATAGAAGATCATAATGGTAACAATCATTGGGCCTAATAAATGCAAAAAAAGTTGACATAATAATCCTCTTTGTTAAAGATAACTTAATAAACCATTGAAAATTTCTTTATAAAAGATCATAACGGTAATGATCATTGGGCCTAATAAAAGCCAAAAAAGTTCACATAATTATCTTCTTTGTAAAAGATAATTTAATAGATCATTTAAAATTTCCTTATAGAAGATCATAATGGTAACGGTCATTGGGCCAAATAATTGCCAAAATAGTTGATATAATAATCTTCTTTGTTAAAGATAATTTAATAGACCATTTAAAATTCCTTTATTAAAAGATCATAACGGTAACGATCATTCGGCCTAATAAATGCTAAAAAAGTTAACATAATTATCTTCTTTGTAAAAGATAATTTAATAGATCATTTAAAATTTCTTTATAGAAGATCATAATGGCAACGATCATTGGGTCTAATAAATGCCAAAAAAGTTGACATAATAATCTTCTTTGTAAAAGATAATTTAATAGATCATTTAAAATTCTTTATTAAAAGATCATAACGGTAACGATCATTTGGCCTAATAAATGCTTAAAAGTTGACATAATTATCTTCTTTCTAAAAGATAATTTAATAGATCATTGAAAATTTCTTTATAAAAGATCATAACAGTAACGATCAATGGACCTAATAAATGCCAAAAAAGTTGATATAATTATCTTCCTTGTAAAAAATAATTTAATAGATCATTTAAAATTTCATTATAAAAGATTAAAACGGTAACGATCATTGGACGTAATACATGCAAAAAAAGTTGACATAATTATCTTCATTGTAAAAGATAATTTAATATATCATTTAAAATTTCTTTATAAAAGATTATAACGGTAACGATCATTCGGCCTAATAAACGCTAAAAAAGTTAACATAATTATCTTCCTTGTAAAAGATAATTTAATACATCATTTAAAATTTCTTTATAGAAGATCATAATGGTAACGATCATTGGGCCTAATAAATGCCAAAAAATTTGACATAATAATCTTCTTTGTAAAAGATAATTTAATAGATCATTTAAAATTTCTTTATAAAAGATCATAACGGTAACGATCATTGGGCCTAATAAATGCTAAAAAAGTTGACATAATTATCTTCTTCGTAAAAGATAATTTAATGGATCATTTAAAATTTCTTTATAAAAGATCATAACGGTAATGATCATTGGGCCTAATAAATGCCAAAAAAGTTGACATAATAATCTTCTTTGTAAAAGATAATTTAATAGATCATTTAAAATTTCTTTATAAAAGATCATAACGGTAACGATCATTGGGCCTAATAAATGCTTAAAAGTTGACATAATTATCTTCTTTCTAAACGATAATTTAATAGATCATTGGAAATTTCTTTATAAAAGATCATAACGGTAACGATCACTGGGCCTAATAAATGCCAAAAGAGTTTACATAATTATCTTCTTTGTAAAAGATAATTTAATAGATCATTTAAAATTTCTTTATAAAAGATCATAACGGTCACGATGATTCGGCTTAATAAATGCTAAAAAAGTTGACATAATTATCTTCGTTGTAAAAGATAATTTAATGGATCATTTAAAATTTCTTTATGAAAGATCAGAATAGTAACGATCATGGTGCCTAATAAATGCCAAAATAGTTAACATAATAATCTTGTTTGTTAAAGATAATTTAATAGATCATTTAAAATTCCTTTATTAAAAGATCATAACGGTAACGATCATTCGGCCTAATAAATGCTAAAAAAGTTGACATAATTATCTTCTTTGTAAAAGACAATTTAATAGATCATTTAAAATTTCTTTATAGAGGATCATAATGGTAACGATCATTGGGCCAAATAAATGCCAAAATAGTTGACATAATAATCTTCTTTGTTAAAGATAATTTAATAGATAATTTAAAATTCCTTTATTAAAAGATCATAACGGTAACGATCATTCGGCCTAATAAATGCTAAAAAAGTTGACATAATTATCTTCTTTGTAAAAGATAATTTAATAGATCATTTAAAATTTCTTTATAGAAGATCATAATGGTAACGATCATTGGGCCTAATAAATGCCAAAAAAGTTGACATAATAATCTTCTTTGTAAAAGATAATTTAATAGATCATTTAAAATTCCTTTATTAAAAGATCATAACAGTAACGATCATTGGGCCTAATAAATGCTTAAAAGTTGACATAATTATCTTCTTTCTAAAAGAAAATTTAATAGATCATTTAAAATTTCTTTATAAAAGATCATAACGGTAACGATCATTGGGCCTAATAAATGCCAAAAAAGTTGACATAATTATCTTCTTTGTAAAAGATAATTTAATAGATCATTTAAAATTTCTTTATAAAAGATCATAACGGTAACGATCATTGGGCCTAATAAATGCTTAAAAGTTGACATAATTATCTTCTTTCTAAACGATAATTTAATAGATCATTGGAAATTTCTTTATAAAATATCATAACGGTAACGATCACTGGGCCTAATAAATGCCAAAAGAGTTTACATAATTATCTTCTTTGTAAAAGATAATTTAATAGATCATTTAAAATTTCTTTATAAAAGATCATAACGGTCACGATGATTCGGCTTAATAAATGCTAAAAAAGTTGACATAATTATCTTCGTTGTAAAAGATAATTTAATGGATCATTTAAAATTTCTTTATGAAAGATCAGAATAGTAACGATCATTGTGCCTAATAAATGCCAAAATAGTTAACATAATAATCTTGTTTGTTAAAGATAATTTAATAGATCATTTAAAATTCCTTTATTAAAAGATCATAACGGTAACGATCATTCGGCCTAATAAATGCTAAAAAAGTTGACATAATTATCTTCTTTGTAAAAGACAATTTAATAGATCATTTAAAATTTCTTTATAGAGGATCATAATGGTAACGATCATTGGGCCAAATAAATGCCAAAATAGTTGACATAATAATCTTCTTTGTTAAAGATAATTTAATAGATAATTTAAAATTCCTTTTTAAAAGATCATAACGGTAACGATCATTCGGCCTAATAAATGCTAAAAAAGTTGACATAATTATCTTCTTTGTAAAAGATAATTTAATAGATCATTTAAAATTTCTTTATAGAAGATCATAATGGTAACGATCATTGGGCCTAATAAATGCAAAAAAAGTTGACATAATAATCTTCTTTGTTAAAGATAATTTAATACATCATTTAAAATTCCTTTATTAAAAGATGATAACGGTAACGATCATTCGGCCTAATAAATGCTAAAAAAGTTGACATAATTATCTTCTTTGTAAAAGATAATTTAATAGATCATTTAAAATTTCTTTATAGAAGATCATAATGGTAACGATCATTGGGCCTAATAAATGCCAAAAAAGTTGACATAATAATCTTCTTTGTAAAAGATAATTTAATAGATCATTTAAAATTTCTTTATTAAAAGATCATAACAGTAACGATCATTGGGCCTAATAAATGCTTAAAAGTTGACATAATTATCTTCTTTCTAAAAGAAAATTTAATAGATCATTTAAAATTTCTTTATAAAAGATCATAACGGTAACGATCATTGGGCCTAATAAATGCCAAAAAAGTTGACATAATTATCTTCTTTGTAAAAGATAATTTAATAGATCATTTAAAATTTCTTTATAAAAGATCATAACGGTAACGATCATTGGGCCTAATAAATGCTTAAAAGTTGACATAATTATCTTCTTTCTAAACGATAATTTCATAGATCATTGGAAATTTCTTTATAAAAGATCATAACGGTAACGATCACTGGGCCTAATAAATGCCAAAAGAGTTTACATAATTATCTTCTTTGTAAAAGATAATTTAATAGATCATTTAAAATTTCTTTATAAAAGATCATAACGGTCACGATGATTCGGCTTAATAAATGCTAAAAAAGTTGACATAATTATCTTCGTTGTAAAAGATAATTTAATGGATCATTTAAAATTTCTTTATGAAAGATCAGAATAGTAACGATCATTGTGTCTAATAAATGCCAAAATAGTTAACATAATAATCTTGTTTGTTAAAGATAATTTAATAGATCATTTAAAATTCCTTTATTAAAAGATCATAACGGTAACGATCATTCGGCCTAATAAATGCTAAAAAAGTTGACATAATTATCTTCTTTGTAAAAGATAATTTAATAGATCATTTAAAATTTCTTTATAGAAGATCATAATGGTAACGATCATTGGGTCTAATAAATGCCAAAAAAGTTGACATAATAATCTTCTTTGTAAAAGATAATTTAATAGATCATTTAAAATTCTTTATTAAAAGATCATAACGGTAACGATCATTTGGCCTAATAAATGCTTAAAAGTTGACATAATTATCTTCTTTCTAAAAGATAATTTAATAGATCATTGAAAATTTCTTTATAAAAGATCATAACAGTAACGATCAATGGACCTAATAAATGCCAAAAAAGTTGACATAATTATCTTCCTTGTAAAAAATAATTTAATAGATCATTTAAAATTTCATTATAAAAGATTAAAACGGTAACGATCATTGGACGTAATACATGCAAAAAAAGTTGACATAATTATCTTCATTGTAAAAGATAATTTAATATATCATTTAAAATTTATTTATAAAAGATTATAACGATTACGATCATTCGGCCTAATAAACGCTAAAAAAGTTAACATAATTATCTTCCTTGTAAAAGATAATTTAATACATCATTTAAAATTTCTTTATAGAAGATCATAATGGTAACGATCATTGGGCCTAATAAATGCCAAAAAATTTGACATAATAATCTTCTTTGTAAAAGATAATTTAATAGATCATTTAAAATTCCTTTATTAAAAGATCATAACAGTAACGATCATTGGGCCTAATAAATGCTTAAAAGTTGACATAATTATCTTCTTTCTAAAAGATAATTTAATAGATCATTTAAAATTTCTTTATAAAAGATCATAACGGTAACGATCATTGGGCCTAATAAATGCCAAAAAAGTTGACATAATTATCTTCTTTGTAAAAGATAATTTAATAGATCATTTAAAATTTCTTTATAAAAGATCATAACGGTAACGATCATTGGGCCTAATAAATGCTAAAAAAGTTGACATAATTATCTTCTTCGTAAAAGATAATTTAATGGATCATTTAAAATTTCTTTATAAAAGATCATAACGGTAATGATCATTCGGCCTAATAAATGCCAAAAAAGTTGACATAATAATCTTCTTTGTAAAAGATAATTTAATAGATCATTTAAAATTTCTTTATAAAAGATCATAACGGTAACGATCATTGGGCCTAATAAATGCTTAAAAGTTGACATAATTATCTTCTTTCTAAACGATAATTTAATAGATCATTGGAAATTTCTTTATAAAAGATCATAACGGTAACGATCACTGGGCCTAATAAATGCCAAAAGAGTTTACATAATTATCTTCTTTGTAAAAGATAATTTAATAGATCATTTAAAATTTCTTTATAAAAGATCATAACGGTCACGATGATTCGGCTTAATAAATGCTAAAAAAGTTGACATAATTATCTTCGTTGTAAAAGATAATTTAATGGATCATTTAAAATTTCTTTATGAAAGATCAGAATAGTAACGATCATGGTGCCTAATAAATGCCAAAATAGTTAACATAATAATCTTGTTTGTTAAAGATAATTTAATAGATCATTTAAAATTCCTTTATTAAAAGATCATAACGGTAACGATCATTCGGCCTAATAAATGCTAAAAAAGTTGACATAATTATCTTCTTTGTAAAAGACAATTTAATAGATCATTTAAAATTTCTTTATAGAGGATCATAATGGTAACGATCATTGGGCCAAATAAATGCCAAAATAGTTGACATAATAATCTTCTTTGTTAAAGATAATTTAATAGATAATTTAAAATTCCTTTATTAAAAGATCATAACGGTAACGATCATTCGGCCTAATAAATGCTAAAAAAGTTGACATAATTATCTTCTTTGTAAAAGATAATTTAATAGATCATTTAAAATTTCTTTATAGAAGATCATAATGGTAACGATCATTGGGCCTAATAAATGCAAAAAAAGTTGACATAATAATCTTCTTTGTTAAAGATAATTTAATACATCATTTAAAATTCCTTTATTAAAAGATGATAACGGTAACGATCATTCGGCCTAATAAATGCTAAAAAAGTTGACATAATTATCTTCTTTGTAAAAGATAATTTAATAGATCATTTAAAATTTCTTTATAGAAGATCATAATGGTAACGATCATTGGGCCTAATAAATGCCAAAAAAGTTGACATAATAATCTTCTTTGTAAAAGATAATTTAATAGATCATTTAAAATTCCTTTATTAAAAGATCATAACAGTAACGATCATTGGGCCTAATAAATGCTTAAAAGTTGACATAATTATCTTCTTTCTAAAAGAAAATTTAATAGATCATTTAAAATTTCTTTATAAAAGATCATAACGGTAACGATCATTGGGCCTAATAAATGCCAAAAAAGTTGACATAATTATCTTCTTTGTAAAAGATAATTTAATAGATCATTTAAAATTTCTTTATAAAAGATCATAACGGTAACGATCATTGGGCCTAATAAATGCTTAAAAGTTGACATAATTATCTTCTTTCTAAACGATAATTTAATAGATCATTGGAAATTTCTTTATAAAATATCATAACGGTAACGATCACTGGGCCTAATAAATGCCAAAAGAGTTTACATAATTATCTTCTTTGTAAAAGATAATTTAATAGATCATTTAAAATTTCTTTATAAAAGATCATAACGGTCACGATGATTCGGCTTAATAAATGCTAAAAAAGTTGACATAATTATCTTCGTTGTAAAAGATAATTTAATGGATCATTTAAAATTTCTTTATGAAAGATCAGAATAGTAACGATCATTGTGCCTAATAAATGCCAAAATAGTTAACATAATAATCTTGTTTGTTAAAGATAATTTAATAGATCATTTAAAATTCCTTTATTAAAAGATCATAACGGTAACGATCATTCGGCCTAATAAATGCTAAAAAAGTTGACATAATTATCTTCTTTGTAAAAGACAATTTAATAGATCATTTAAAATTTCTTTATAGAGGATCATAATGGTAACGATCATTGGGCCAAATAAATGCCAAAATAGTTGACATAATAATCTTCTTTGTTAAAGATAATTTAATAGATAATTTAAAATTCCTTTTTAAAAGATCATAACGGTAACGATCATTCGGCCTAATAAATGCTAAAAAAGTTGACATAATTATCTTCTTTGTAAAAGATAATTTAATAGATCATTTAAAATTTCTTTATAGAAGATCATAATGGTAACGATCATTGGGCCTAATAAATGCAAAAAAAGTTGACATAATAATCTTCTTTGTTAAAGATAATTTAATACATCATTTAAAATTCCTTTATTAAAAGATGATAACGGTAACGATCATTCGGCCTAATAAATGCTAAAAAAGTTGACATAATTATCTTCTTTGTAAAAGATAATTTAATAGATCATTTAAAATTTCTTTATAGAAGATCATAATGGTAACGATCATTGGGCCTAATAAATGCCAAAAAAGTTGACATAATAATCTTCTTTGTAAAAGATAATTTAATAGATCATTTAAAATTTCTTTATTAAAAGATCATAACAGTAACGATCATTGGGCCTAATAAATGCTTAAAAGTTGACATAATTATCTTCTTTCTAAAAGAAAATTTAATAGATCATTTAAAATTTCTTTATAAAAGATCATAACGGTAACGATCATTGGGCCTAATAAATGCCAAAAAAGTTGACATAATAATCTTCTTTGTAAAAGATAATTTAATAGATCATTTAAAATTTCTTTATTAAAAGATCATAACAGTAACGATCATTGGGCCTAATAAATGCTTAAAAGTTGACATAATTATCTTCTTTCTAAAAGATAATTTAATAGATCATTGAAAATTTCTTTATAAAAGATCATAACAGTAACGATCAATGGACCTAATAAATGCCAAAAAAGTTGACATAATTATCTTCCTTGTAAAAAATAATTTAATAGATCATTTAAAATTTCATTATAAAAGATTAAAACGGTAACGATCATTGGACGTAATACATGCAAAAAAAGTTGACATAATTATCTTCATTGTAAAAGATAATTTAATATATCATTTAAAATTTCTTTATAAAAGATTATAACGGTAACGATCATTCGGCCTAATAAACGCTAAAAAAGTTAACATAATTATCTTCCTTGTAAAAGATAATTTAATACATCATTTAAAATTTCTTTATAGAAGATCATAATGGTAACGATCATTGGGCCTAATAAATGCCAAAAAATTTGACATAATAATCTTCTTTGTAAAAGATAATTTAATAGATCATTTAAAATTCCTTTATTAAAAGATCATAACAGTAACGATCATTGGGCCTAATAAATGCTTAAAAGTTGACATAATTATCTTCTTTCTAAAAGATAATTTAATAGATCATTTAAAATTTCTTTATAAAAGATCATAACGGTAACGATCATTGGGCCTAATAAATGCCAAAAAAGTTGACATAATTATCTTCTTTGTAAAAGATAATTTAATAGATCATTTAAAATTTCTTTATAAAAGATCATAACGGTAACGATCATTGGGCCTAATAAATGCTAAAAAAGTTGACATAATTATCTTCTTCGTAAAAGATAATTTAATGGATCATTTAAAATTTCTTTATAAAAGATCATAACGGTAATGATCATTGGGCCTAATAAATGCCAAAAAAGTTGACATAATAATCTTCTTTGTAAAAGATAATTTAATAGATCATTTAAAATTTCTTTATAAAAGATCATAACGGTAACGATCATTGGGCCTAATAAATGCTTAAAAGTTGACATAATTATCTTCTTTCTAAACGATAATTTAATAGATCATTGGAAATTTCTTTATAAAAGATCATAACGGTAACGATCACTGGGCCTAATAAATGCCAAAAGAGTTGACATAATTATCTTCTTTGTAAAAGATAATTTAATAGATCATTTAAAATTTTTTATAAAAGATCATAAGGGTCACGATGATTCGGCTTAATAAATGCTAAAAAAGTTGACATAATTATCTTCGTTGTAAAAGATAATTTAATGGATCATTTAAAATTTCTTTATGAAAGATCAGAATAGTAACGATCATTGTGCCTAATAAATGCCAAAATAGTTAACATAATAATCTTGTTTGTTAAAGATAATTTAATAGATCATTTAAAATTCCTTTATTAAAAGATCATAACGGTAACGATCATTCGGCCTAATAAATGCTAAAAAAGTTGACATAATTATCTTCTTTGTAAAAGATAATTTAATAGATCATTTAAAATTTCTTTATAGAAGATCATAATGGTAACGATCATTGGGCCTAATAAATGCCAAAAAAATTGACATAATAATCTTCTTTGTTAAAGATAATTTAATAGATCATTTAAAATTCTTTTATTAAAATATCATAACGGTAATGATCATTCGGCCTAATAAATGCTAAAAAAGTTGACATAATTATCTTCTTTGTAAAAGATAATTTAATAGATCATTTAAAATTTCTTTATAGAAGATCATAATGGTAACAATCATTGGGCCTAATAAATGCAAAAAAAGTTGACATAATAATCCTCTTTGTTAAAGATAACTTAATAAACCATTGAAAATTTCTTTATAAAAGATCATAACGGTAATGATCATTGGGCCTAATAAAAGCCAAAAAAGTTCACATAATTATCTTCTTTGTAAAAGATAATTTAATAGATCATTTAAAATTTCCTTATAGAAGATCATAATGGTAACGATCATTGGGCCTAATAAATGCCAAAAAATTTGACATAATAATCTTCTTTGTAAAAGATAATTTAATAGATCATTTAAAATTTCTTTATTAAAAGATCATAACAGTAACGATCATTGGGCCTAATAAATGCTTAAAAGTTGACATAATTATCTTCTTTCTAAAAGAAAATTTAATAGATCATTTAAAATTTCTTTATAAAAGATCATAACGGTAACGATCATTGGGCCTAATAAATGCCAAAAAAGTTGACATAATTATCTTCTTTGTAAAAGATAATTTAATAGATCATTTAAAATTTCTTTATAAAAGATCATAACGGTAACGATCATTGGGCCTAATAAATGCTTAAAAGTTGACATAATTATCTTCTTTCTAAACGATAATTTAATAGATCATTGGAAATTTCTTTATAAAAGATCATAACGGTAACGATCACTGGGCCTAATAAATGCCAAAAGAGTTTACATAATTATCTTCTTTGTAAAAGATAATTTAATAGATCATTTAAAATTTCTTTATAAAAGATCATAACGGTCACGATGATTCGGCTTAATAAATGCTAAAAAAGTTGACATAATTATCTTCGTTGTAAAAGATAATTTAATGGATCATTTAAAATTTCTTTATGAAAGATCAGAATAGTAACGATCATTGTGCCTAATAAATGCCAAAATAGTTAACATAATAATCTTGTTTGTTAAAGATAATTTAATAGATCATTTAAAATTCCTTTATTAAAAGATCATAACGGTAACGATCATTCGGCCTAATAAATGCTAAAAAAGTTGACATAATTATCTTCTTTGTAAAAGACAATTTAATAGATCATTTAAAATTTCTTTATAGAGGATCATAATGGTAACGATCATTGGGCCAAATAAATGCCAAAATAGTTGACATAATAATCTTCTTTGTTAAAGATAATTTAATAGATAATTTAAAATTCCTTTATTAAAAGATCATAACGGTAACGATCATTCGGCCTAATAAATGCTAAAAAAGTTAACATAATTATCTTCTTTGTAAAAGATAATTTAATAGATCATTTAAAATTTCTTTATAGAAGATCATAATGGTAACGATCATTGGGTCTAATAAATGCCAAAAAAGTTGACATAATAATCTTCTTTGTAAAAGATAATTTAATAGATCATTTAAAATTCTTTATTAAAAGATCATAACGGTAACGATCATTTGGCCTAATAAATGCTTAAAAGTTGACATAATTATCTTCTTTCTAAAAGATAATTTAATAGATCATTGAAAATTTCTTTATAAAAGATCATAACAGTAACGATCAATGGACCTAATAAATGCCAAAAAAGTTGACATAATTATCTTCCTTGTAAAAAATAATTTAATAGATCATTTAAAATTTCATTATAAAAGATTAAAACGGTAACGATCATTGGACGTAATACATGCAAAAAAAGTTGACATAATTATCTTCATTGTAAAAGATAATTTAATATATCATTTAAAATTTCTTTATAAAAGATTATAACGGTAACGATCATTCGGCCTAATAAACGCTAAAAAAGTTAACATAATTATCTTCCTTGTAAAAGATAATTTAATACATCATTTAAAATTTCTTTATAGAAGATCATAATGGTAACGATCATTGGGCCTAATAAATGCCAAAAAATTTGACATAATAATCTTCTTTGTAAAAGATAATTTAATAGATCATTTAAAATTCCTTTATTAAAAGATCATAACAGTAACGATCATTGGGCCTAATAAATGCTTAAAAGTTGACATAATTATCTTCTTTCTAAAAGATAATTTAATAGATCATTTAAAATTTCTTTATAAAAGATCATAACGGTAACGATCATTGGGCCTAATAAATGCCAAAAAAGTTGACATAATTATCTTCTTTGTAAAAGATAATTTAATAGATCATTTAAAATTTCTTTATAAAAGATCATAACGGTAACGATCATTGGGCCTAATAAATGCTAAAAAAGTTGACATAATTATCTTCTTCGTAAAAGATAATTTAATGGATCATTTAAAATTTCTTTATAAAAGATCATAACGGTAATGATCATTGGGCCTAATAAATGCCAAAAAAGTTGACATAATAATCTTCTTTGTAAAAGATAATTTAATAGATCATTTAAAATTTCTTTATAAAAGATCATAACGGTAACGATCATTGGGCCTAATAAATGCTTAAAAGTTGACATAATTATCTTCTTTCTAAACGATAATTTAATAGATCATTGGAAATTTCTTTATAAAAGATCATAACGGTAACGATCACTGGGCCTAATAAATGCCAAAAGAGTTGACATAATTATCTTCTTTGTAAAAGATAATTTAATAGATCATTTAAAATTTTTTATAAAAGATCATAAGGGTCACGATGATTCGGCTTAATAAATGCTAAAAAAGTTGACATAATTATCTTCGTTGTAAAAGATAATTTAATGGATCATTTAAAATTTCTTTATGAAAGATCAGAATAGTAACGATCATTGTGCCTAATAAATG
The DNA here is from genome assembly GCA_037954015.1 of Psophocarpus tetragonolobus. Lineage (NCBI taxonomy): Eukaryota > Viridiplantae > Streptophyta > Magnoliopsida > Fabales > Fabaceae > Psophocarpus > Psophocarpus tetragonolobus. The sequence goes on along the minus strand of CM075688.1, from coordinate 43,487,482 downwards.
CCAAAATAGTTAACATAATAATCTTGTTTGTTAAAGATAATTTAATAGATCATTTAAAATTCCTTTATTAAAAGATCATAACGGTAACGATCATTCGGCCTAATAAATGCTAAAAAAGTTGACATAATTATCTTCTTTGTAAAAGATAATTTAATAGATCATTTAAAATTTCTTTATAGAAGATCATAATGGTAACGATCATTGGGCCTAATAAATGCCAAAAAAATTGACATAATAATCTTCTTTGTTAAAGATAATTTAATAGATCATTTAAAATTCTTTTATTAAAATATCATAACGGTAAGGATCATTCGGCCTAATAAATGCTAAAAAAGTTGACATAATTATCTTCTTTGTAAAAGATAATTTAATAGATCATTTAAAATTTCTTTATAGAAGATCATAATGGTAACAATCATTGGGCCTAATAAATGCAAAAAAAGTTGACATAATAATCCTCTTTGTTAAAGATAACTTAATAAACCATTGAAAATTTCTTTATAAAAGATCATAACGGTAATGATCATTGGGCCTAATAAAAGCCAAAAAAGTTCACATAATTATCTTCTTTGTAAAAGATAATTTAATAGATCATTTAAAATTTCCTTATAGAAGATCATAATGGTAACGATCATTGGGCCAAATAATTGCCAAAATAGTTGATATAATAATCTTCTTTGTTAAAGATAATTTAATAGACCATTTAAAATTCCTTTATTAAAAGATCATAACGGTAACGATCATTCGGCCTAATAAATGCTAAAAAAGTTAACATAATTATCTTCTTTGTAAAAGATAATTTAATAGATCATTTAAAATTTCTTTATAGAAGATCATAATGGTAACGATCATTGGGTCTAATAAATGCCAAAAAAGTTGACATAATAATCTTCTTTGTAAAAGATAATTTAATAGATCATTTAAAATTCTTTATTAAAAGATCATAACGGTAACGATCATTTGGCCTAATAAATGCTTAAAAGTTGACATAATTATCTTCTTTCTAAAAGATAATTTAATAGATCATTGAAAATTTCTTTATAAAAGATCATAACAGTAACGATCAATGGACCTAATAAATGCCAAAAAAGTTCACATAATTATCTTCCTTGTAAAAAATAATTTAATAGATCATTTAAAATTTCATTATAAAAGATTAAAACGGTAACGATCATTGGACGTAATACATGCAAAAAAAGTTGACATAATTATCTTCATTGTAAAAGATAATTTAATATATCATTTAAAATTTCTTTATAAAAGATTATAACGGTAACGATCATTCGGCCTAATAAACGCTAAAAAAGTTAACATAATTATCTTCCTTGTAAAAGATAATTTAATACATCATTTAAAATTTCTTTATAGAAGATCATAATGGTAACGATCATTGGGCCTAATAAATGCCAAAAAATTTGACATAATAATCTTCTTTGTAAAAGATAATTTAATAGATCATTTAAAATTCCTTTATTAAAAGATCATAACAGTAACGATCATTGGGCCTAATAAATGCTTAAAAGTTGACATAATTATCTTCTTTCTAAAATATAATTTAATAGATCATTTAAAATTTCTTTATAAAAGATCATAACGGTAACGATCATTGGGCCTAATAAATGCCAAAAAAGTTGACATAATTATCTTCTTTGTAAAAGATAATTTAATAGATCATTTAAAATTTCTTTATAAAAGATCATAACGGTAACGATCATTGGGCCTAATAAATGCTAAAAAAGTTGACATAATTATCTTCTTCGTAAAAGATAATTTAATGGATCATTTAAAATTTCTTTATAAAAGATCATAACGGTAATGATCATTGGGCCTAATAAATGCCAAAAAAGTTGACATAATAATCTTCTTTGTAAAAGATAATTTAATAGATCATTTAAAATTTCTTTATAAAAGATCATAACGGTAACGATCATTGGGCCTAATAAATGCTTAAAAGTTGACATAATTATCTTCTTTCTAAACGATAATTTAATAGATCATTGGAAATTTCTTTATAAAAGATCATAATGGTAACGATCACTGGGCCTAATAAATGCCAAAAGAGTTGACATAATTATCTTCTTTGTAAAAGATAATTTAATAGATCATTTAAAATTTTTTATAAAAGATCATAACGGTCACGATGATTCGGCTTAATAAATGCTAAAAAAGTTGACATAATTATCTTCGTTGTAAAAGATAATTTAATGGATCATTTAAAATTTCTTTATGAAAGATCAGAATAGTAACGATCATTGTGCCTAATAAATGCCAAAATAGTTAACATAATAATCTCGTTTGTTAAAGATAATTTAATAGATCATTTAAAATTCCTTTATTAAAAGATCATAACGGTAACGATCATTCGGCCTAATAAATGCTAAAAAAGTTGACATAATTATCTTCTTTGTAAAAGATAATTTAATAGATCATTTAAAATTTCTTTATAGAAGATCATAATGGTAACGATCATTGGGTCTAATAAATTCCAAAAAAGTTGACATAATAATCTTCTTTGTAAAAGATAATTTGATAGATAATTTAAAATTCTTTATTAAAAGATCATAACGGTAACGATCATTTGGCCTAATAAATGCTTAAAAGTTGACATAATTATCTTCTTTCTAAAAGATAATTTAATAGATCATTGAAAATTTCTTTATAAAAGATCATAACAGTAACGATCAATGGACCTAATTAATGCCAAAAAAGTTCACATAATTATCTTCCTTGTAAAAAATAATTTAATAGATCATTTAAAATTTCATTATAAAAGATTAAAACGGTAACGATCATTGGACGTAATACATGCAAAAAAAGTTGACATAATTATCTTCATTGTAAAAGATAATTTAATATATCATTTAAAATTTCTTTATAAAAGATTATAACGGTAACAATCATTCGCCCTAATAAACGCTAAAAAAGTTAACATAATTATCTTCCTTGTAAAAGATAATTTAATACATCATTTAAAATTTCTTTATAGAAGATCATAATGGTAACGATCATTGGGCCTAATAAATGCCAAAAAAGTTGACATAATAATCTTCTTTGTAAAAGATAATTTAATAGATCATTTAAAATTCCTTTATTAAAAGATCATAACAGTAACGATCATTGGGCCTAATAAATGCTTAAAAGTTGACATAATTATCTTCTTTCTAAAAGAAAATTTAATAGATCATTTAAAATTTCTTTATAAAAGATCATAACGGTAACGATCATTGGGCCTAATAAATGCCAAAAAAGTTGACATAATTATCTTCTTTGTAAAAGATAATTTAATAGATCATTTAAAATTTCTTTATAAAAGATCATAACGGTAACGATCGTTGGGCCTAATAAATGCTAAAAAAGTTGACATAATTATCTTCTTCGTAAAAGATAATTTAATGGATCATTTAAAATTTCTTTATAAAAGATCATAACGGTAATGATCATTGGGCCTAATAAATGCCAAAAAAGTTGACATAATAATCTTCTTTGTAAAAGATAATTTAATAGATCATTTAAAATTTCTTTATAAAAGATCATAACGGTAACGATCATTGGGCCTAATAAATGCTTAAAAGTTGACATAATTATCTTCTTTCTAAACGATAATTTAATAGATCATTGGAAATTTCTTTATAAAAGATCATAACGGTAACGATCACTGGGCCTAATAAATGCCAAAAGAGTTTACATAATTATCTTCTTTGTAAAAGATAATTTAATAGATCATTTAAAATTTCTTTATAAAAGATCACAACGGTCACGATGATTCGGCTTAATAAATGCTAAAAAAGTTGACATAATTATCTTCGTTGTAAAAGATAATTTAATGGATCATTTAAAATTTCTTTACGAAAGATCAGAATAGTAACGATCATTGTGCCTAATAAATGCCAAAATAGTTAACATAATAATCTTGTTTGTTAAAGATAATTTAATAGATCATTTAAAATTCCTTTATTAAAAGATCATAACGGTAACGATCATTCGGCCTAATAAATGCTAAAAAAGTTGACATAATTATCTTCTTTGTAAAAGACAATTTAATAGATCATTTAAAATTTCTTTATAGAGGATCATAATGGTAACGATCATTGGGCCAAATAAATGCCAAAATAGTTGACATAATAATCTTCTTTGTTAAAGATAATTTAATAGATAATTTAAAATTCCTTTATTAAAAGATCATAACGGTAACGATCATTCGGCCTAATAAATGCTAAAAAAGTTGACATAATTATCTTCTTTGTAAAAGATAATTTAATATATCATTTAAAATTTCTTTATAAAAGATCATAATGGTAACAATCATTGGGCCTAATAAATGCAAAAAAAGTTGACATAATAATCCTCTTTGTTAAAGATAACTTAATAAACCATTGAAAATTTCTTTATAAAAGATCATAACGGTAATGATCATTGGGCCTAATAAAAGCCAAAAAAGTTCACATAATTATCTTCTTTGTAAAAGATAATTTAATAGATCATTTAAAATTTCCTTATAGAAGATCATAATGGTAACGATCATTGGGCCAAATAATTGCCAATATAGTTGATATAATAATCTTCTTTGTTAAAGATAATTTAATAGACCATTTAAAATTCCTTTATTAAAAGATCATAACGGTAACGATCATTCGGCCTAATAAATGCTAAAAAAGTTAACATAATTATCTTCTTTGTAAAAGATAATTTAATAGATCATTTAAAATTTCTTTATAGAAGATCATAATGGTAACGATCATTGGGTCTAATAAATGCCAAAAAAGTTGACATAATAATCTTCTTTGTAAAAGATAATTTAATAGATCATTTAAAATTCTTTATTAAAAGATCATAACGGTAACGATCATTTGGCCTAATAAATGCTTAAAAGTTGACATAATTATCTTCTTTCTAAAAGATAATTTAATAGATCATTGAAAATTTCTTTATAAAAGATCATAACAGTAACGATCAATGGACCTAATAAATGCCAAAAAAGTTGACATAATTATCTTCCTTGTAAAAAATAATTTAATAGATCATTTAAAATTTCATTATAAAAGATTAAAACGGTAACGATCATTGGACGTAATACATGCAAAAAAAGTTGACATAATTATCTTCATTGTAAAAGATAATTTAATATATCATTTAAAATTTCGTTATAAAAGATTATAACGGTAACAATCATTCGGCCTAATAAACGCTAAAAAAGTTAACATAATTATCTTCCTTGTAAAAGATAATTTAATACATCATTTAAAATTTCTTTATAGAAGATCATAATGGTAACGATCATTGGGCCTAATAAATGCCAAAAAATTTGACATAATAATCTTCTTTGTAAAAGATAATTTAATAGATCATTTAAAATTCCTTTATTAAAAGATCATAACAGTAACGATCATTGGGCCTAATAAATGCTTAAAAGTTGACATAATTATCTTCTTTCTAAAAGATAATTTAATAGATCATTTAAAATTTCTTTATAAAAGATCATAACGGTAACGATCATTGGGCCTAATAAATGCCAAAAAAGTTGACATAATTATCTTCTTTGTAAAAGATAATTTAATAGATCATTTAAAATTTCTTTATAAAAGATCATAACGGTAACGATCATTGGGCCTAATAAATGCTAAAAAAGTTGACATAATTATCTTCTTCGTAAAAGATAATTTAATGGATCATTTAAAATTTCTTTATAAAAGATCATAACGGTAATGATCATTGGGCCTAATAAATGCCAAAAAAGTTGACATAATAATCTTCTTTGTAAAAGATAATTTAATAGATCATTTAAAATTTCTTTATAAAAGATCATAACGGTAACGATCATTGGGCCTAATAAATGCTTAAAAGTTGACATAATTATCTTCTTTCTAAACGATAATTTAATAGATCATTGGAAATTTCTTTATAAAAGATCATAACGGTAACGATCACTGGGCCTAATAAATGCCAAAAGAGTTTACATAATTATCTTCTTTGTAAAAGATAATTTAATAGATCATTTAAAATTTCTTTATAAAAGATCACAACGGTCACGATGATTCGGCTTAATAAATGCTAAAAAAGTTGACATAATTATCTTCGTTGTAAAAGATAATTTAATGGATCATTTAAAATTTCTTTACGAAAGATCAGAATAGTAACGATCATTGTGCCTAATAAATGCCAAAATAGTTAACATAATAATCTTGTTTGTTAAAGATAATTTAATAGATCATTTAAAATTCCTTTATTAAAAGATCATAACGGTAACGATCATTCGGCCTAATAAATGCTAAAAAAGTTGACATAATTATCTTCTTTGTAAAAGACAATTTAATAGATCATTTAAAATTTCTTTATAGAGGATCATAATGGTAACGATCATTGGGCCAAATAAATGCCAAAATAGTTGACATAATAATCTTCTTTGTTAAAGATAATTTAATAGATAATTTAAAATTCCTTTATTAAAAGATCATAACGGTAACGATCATTCGGCCTAATAAATGCTAAAAAAGTTGACATAATTATCTTCGTTGTAAAAGATAATTTAATAGATCATTTAAAATTTCTTTATAAAAGATCATAATGGTAACAATCATTGGGCCTAATAAATGCAAAAAAAGTTGACATAATAATCCTCTTTGTTAAAGATAACTTAATAAACCATTGAAAATTTCTTTATAAAAGATCATAACGGTAATGATCATTGGGCCTAATAAAAGCCAAAAAAGTTCACATAATTATCTTCTTTGTAAAAGATAATTTAATAGATCATTTAAAATTTCCTTATAGAAGATCATAATGGTAACGATCATTGGGCCAAATAATTGCCAAAATAGTTGATATAATAATCTTCTTTGTTAAAGATAATTTAATAGACCATTTAAAATTCCTTTATTAAAAGATCATAACGGTAACGATCATTCGGCCTAATAAATGCTAAAAAAGTTAACATAATTATCTTCTTTGTAAAAGATAATTTAATAGATCATTTAAAATTTCTTTATAGAAGATCATAATGGTAACGATCACTGGGTCTAATAAATGCCAAAAAAGTTGACATAATAATCTTCTTTGTAAAAGATAATTTAATAGATCATTTAAAATTCTTTATTAAAAGATCATAACGGTAACGATCATTTGGCCTAATAAATGCTTAAAAGTTGACATAATTATCTTCTTTCTAAAAGATAATTTAATAGATCATTGAAAATTTCTTTATAAAAGATCATAACAGTAACGATCAATGGACCTAATAAATGCCAAAAAAGTTGACATAAATATCTTCCTTGTAAAAAATAATTTAATAGATCATTTAAAATTTCATTATAAAAGATTAAAACGGTAACGATCATTGGACGTAATACATGCAAAAAAAGTTGACATAATTATCTTCATTGTAAAAGATAATTTAATATATCATTTAAAATTTCTTTATAAAAGATTATAACGGTAACGATCATTCGGCCTAATAAACGCTAAAAAAGTTAACATAATTATCTTCCTTGTAAAAGATAATTTAATACATCATTTAAAATTTCTTTATAGAAGATCATAATGGTAACGATCATTGGGCCTAATAAATGCCAAAAAATTTGACATAATAATCTTCTTTGTAAAAGATAATTTAATAGATCATTTAAAATTCCTTTATTAAAAGATCATAACAGTAACGATCATTGGGCCTAATAAATGCTTAAAAGTTGACATAATTATCTTCTTTCTAAAAGATAATTTAATAGATCATTTAAAATTTCTTTATAAAAGATCATAACGGTAACGATCATTGGGCCTAATAAATGCCAAAAAAGTTGACATAATTATCTTCTTTGTAAAAGATAATTTAATAGATCATTTAAAATTTCTTTATAAAAGATCATAACGGTAACGATCATTGGGCCTAATAAATGCTAAAAAAGTTGACATAATTATCTTCTTCGTAAAAGATAATTTAATGGATCATTTAAAATTTCTTTATAAAAGATCATAACGGTAATGATCATTGGGCCTAATAAATGCCAAAAAAGTTGACATAATAATCTTCTTTGTAAAAGATAATTTAATAGATCATTTAAAATTTCTTTATAAAAGATCATAACGGTAACGATCATTGGGCCTAATAAATGCTTAAAAGTTGACATAATTATCTTCTTTCTAAACGATAATTTAATAGATCATTGGAAATTTCTTTATAAAAGATCATAACGGTAACGATCACTGGGCCTAATAAATGCCAAAAGAGTTGACATAATTATCTTCTTTGTAAAAGATAATTTAATAGATCATTTAAAATTTTTTATAAAAGATCATAACGGTCACGATGATTCGGCTTAATAAATGCTAAAAAAGTTGACATAATTATCTTCGTTGTAAAAGATAATTTAATGGATCATTTAAAATTTCTTTATGAAAGATCAGAATAGTAACGATCATTGTGCCTAATAAATGCCAAAATAGTTAACATAATAATCTTGTTTGTTAAAGATAATTTAATAGATCATTTAAAATTCCTTTATTAAAAGATCATAACGGTAACGATCATTCGGCCTAATAAATGCTAAAAAAGTTGACATAATTATCTTCTTTGTAAAAGATAATTTAATAGATCATTTAAAATTTCTTTATAGAAGATCATAATGGTAACGATCATTGGGTCTAATAAATGCCAAAAAAGTTGACATAATAATCTTCTTTGTAAAAGATAATTTGATAGATCATTTAAAATTCTTTATTAAAAGATCATAACGGTAACGATCATTTGGCCTAATAAATGCTTAAAAGTTGACATAATTATCTTCTTTCTAAAAGATAATTTAATAGATCATTGAAAATTTCTTTATAAAAGATCATAACAGTAACTATCAATGGACCTAATAAATGCCAAAAAAGTTGACATAATTATCTTCCTTGTAAAAAATAATTTAATAGATCATTTAAAATTTCATTATAAAAGATTAAAACGGTAACGATCATTGGACGTAATACATGCAAAAAAAGTTGACATAATTATCTTCATTGTAAAAGATAATTTAATATATCATTTAAAATTTCTTTATAAAAGATTATAACGGTAACAATCATTCGCCCTAATAAACGCTAAAAAAGTTAACATAATTATCTTCCTTGTAAAAGATAATTTAATACATCATTTAAAATTTCTTTATAGAAGATCATAATGGTAACGATCATTGGGCCTAATAAATGGCAAAAAAGTTGACATAATAATCTTCTTTTTAAAAGATAATTTAATAGATCATTTAAAATTCCTTTATTAAAAGATCATAACATTAACGATCATTGGGCCTAATAAATGCTTAAAAGTTGACATAATTATCTTCTTTCTAAAAGAAAATTTAATAGATCATTTAAAATTTCTTTATAAAAGATCATAACGGTAACGATCATTGGGCCTAATAAATGCCAAAAAAGTTGACATAATTATCTTCTTTGTAAAAGATAATTTAATAGATCATTTAAAATTTCTTTATAAAAGATAATAACGGTAACGATCATTGGGCCTAATAAATGTCAAAAAAGTTGACATAATTATCTTCTTCGTAAAAGATAATTTAATGGATCATTTAAAATTTCTTTATAAAAGATCATAACGGTAATGATCATTGGGCCTAATAAATGCCAAAAAAGTTGACATAATAATCTTCTTTGTAAAAGATAATTTAATAGATCATTTAAAATTTCTTTATAAAATATCATAACGGTAACGATCATTGGGCCTAATAAATGCTTAAAAGTTGACATAATTATCTTCTTTCTAAACGATAATTTAATAGATCATTGGAAATTTCTTTATAAAAGATCATAACGGTAACGATCACTAGGCCTAATAAATGCCAAAAGAGTTGACATAATTATCTTCTTTGTAAAAGATAATTTAATAGATCATTTAAAATTTTTTATAAAAGATCATAACGGTCACGATGATTCGGCTTAATAAATGCTAAAAAAGTTGACATAATTATCTTCGTTGTAAAAGATAATTTAATGGATCATTTAAAATTTCTTTATGAAAGATCAGAATAGTAACGATCATTGTGCCTAATAAATGCCAAAATAGTTAACATAATAATCTTGTTTGTTAAAGATAATTTAATAGATCATTTAAAATTCCTTTATAAAAGATCATAACGGTAACGATCATTGGGCCTAATAAATGCTAAAAAAGTTGACATAATTATCTTCTTTGTAAAAGATAATTTAATAGATCATTTAAAATTTCTTTATAGAAGATCATAATGGTAACGATCATTGGGCCTAATAAATGCCAAAAAAGTTGACATAAGAATCTTCTTTGTAAAAGATAATTTAATAGATCATTTAAAATTCATTTATTAAAAGATCATAACAGTAACGATCATTGGGCCTAACAAATGCTTAAAAGTTGACATAATTATCTTCTTTCTAAAAGAAAATTTAATAGATCATTTAAAATTTCTTTATAAAAGATCATAACGGTAACGATCATTGGGCCTAATAAATGCCAAAAAAGTTGACATAATTATCTTCTTTGTAAAAGATAATTTAATAGATCATTTAAAATTTCTTTATAAAAGATCATAACGGTAACGATCATTGGGCCTAATAAATGTAAAAAAAGTTGACATAATTATCTTCTTCGTAAAAGATAATTTAATGGATCATTTAAAATTTCTTTATAAAAGATCATAACGGTAATGATCATTGGGCCTAATAAATGCCAAAAAAGTTGACATAATAATCTTCTTTGTAAAAGATAATTTAATAGATCATTTAAAATTTCTTTATAAAAGATCATAACGGTAACGATCATTGGCCCTAATAAATGCTTAAAAGTTGAGATAATTATCTTCTTTCTAAACGATAATTTAATAGATCATTGGAAATTTCTTTATAAAAGATCATAACAGTAACGATCACTGGGCCTAATAAATGCCAAAAGAGTTTACATAATTATCTTCTTTGTAAAAGATAATTTAATAGATCATTTAAAATTTCTTTATAAAAGATCATAACGGTCACGATGATTCGGCTTAATAAATGCTAAAAAAGTTGACATAATTATCTTCGTTGTAAAAGATAATTTAATGGATCATTTAAAATTTCTTTATGAAAGATCAGAATAGTAACGATCATTGTGCCTAATAAATGCCAAAATAGTTTACATAATAATCTTGTTTGTTAAAGATAATTTAATAGATCATTTAAAATTCCTTTATTAAAAGATCATAACGGTAACGATCATTCGGCCTAATAAATGCTAAAAAAGTTGACATAATTATCTTCTTTGTAAAAGACAATTTAATAGATCATTTAAAATTTCTTTATAGAGGATCATAATGGTAACGATCATTGGGCCAAATAAATGCCAAAATAGTTGACATAATAATCTTCTTTGTTAAAGATAATTTAATAGATAATTTAAAATTCCTTTATTAAAAGATCATAACGGTAACGATCATTAGGCCTAATAAATGCTAAAAAAGTTGACATAATTATCTTCTTTGTAAAAGATAATTTAATAGATCATTTAAAATTTCTTTATAGAAGATCATAATGGTAACGATCATTGGGCCTAATAAATGCAAAAAAAGTTGACATAATAATCTTCTTTGTTAAAGATAATTTAATACATCATTTAAAATTCCTTTATTAAAAGATGATAACGGTAACGATCATTCGGCCTAATAAATGCTAAAAAAGTTGACATAATTATCTTCTTTGTAAAAGATAATTTAATAGATCATTTAAAATTTCTTTATAGAAGATCATAATGGTAACAATCATTCGGCCTAATAAATGCTAAAAAAGTTGACATAATTATCTTCTTTGTAAAACAAAATTTAATAGATCATTTAAAATTTCTTTATAGAAGATCATAATGGTAACGATCATTGGGCCTAGTAAATGCCAAAAAAGTTGACATAACAATCTTCTTTGTAAAAGATAATTTAATAGATCATTTAAAATTCTTTATTAAAAGATCATAACGGTAACGATCATTGGGCCTAATAAATGCTTAAAAGTTGACATAATTATCTTCTTTCTAAAAGATAATTTAATAGATCATTGAAAATTTCTTTATAAATGATCATAACGGTAACGATCAATGGGATTAATAAATGCCAAAAAAGTTGACATAATTATCTTCTTTGTAAAAAATAATTTAATAGATCATTTAAAATTTTTTTATAAAAGATCATAATGGTAACGATCATTGGGCCTAATAAATGCCAAAAAAGCTGACATAATAATCTTCTTTGTTAAAGATAATTTAATAGATCATTTAAAATTCCTTTATTAAAATATCATAACGGTAACGATCATTCGGCCTAATAAATGCTAAAAAGGTTGACATAATTATCTTCTTTGTAAAAGATAATTTAATAGATCATTTAAAATTTCTTTATAGAAGATCATAATGGTAACAATCATTGGGCCTAATAAATGCAAAAAAAGTTGACATAATAATCCTCTTTGTTAAAGATAACTTAATAAACCACTGAAAATTTCTTTATAAAAGATCATAACGGTAATGATCATTGGGCCTAATAAAAGCCAAAAAAGTTCACATAATTATCTTCTTTGTAAAAGATAATTTAATAGATCATTTAAAATTTCCTTATAGAAGATCATAATGGTAACGATCATTGGGCCAAATAATTGCCAAAATAGTTGATATAATAATGTTCTTTGTTAAAGATAATTTAATAGACCATTTAAAATTCCTTTATTAAAAGATCATAACGGTAACGATCATTCTGCCTAATAAATGCTAAAAAAGTTAACATAATTATCTTCTTTGTAAAAGATAATTTAATAGATCATTTAAAATTTCTTTATAGAAGATCATAATGGTAACGATCATTGGGTCTAATAAATGCCAAAAAAGTTGACATAATAATCTTCTTTGTTAAAGATAATTTAATAGATCATTTAAAATTCCTTTATTAAAATATCATAACGGTAACGATCATTCGGCCTAATAAATGCTAAAAAAGTTGACATAATTATCTTCTTTGTAAAAGATAATTTAATAGTTCATTTAAAATTTCTTTATAGAAGATCATAATGGTAACAATCATTGGGCCTAATAAATGCAAAAAAAGTTGACATAATAATCCTCTTTGTTAAAGATAACTTAATAAACCATTGAAAATTTCTTTATAAAAGATCATAACGGTAATGATCATTGGGCCTAATAAAAGCCAAAAAAGTTCACATAATTATCTTCTTTGTAAAAGATAATTTAATAGATCATTTAAAATTTCCTTATAGAAGATCATAATGGTAACGATCATTGGGCCAAATAATTGCCAAAATAGTTGATATAATAATCTTCTTTGTTAAAGATAATTTAATAGACCATTTAAAATTCCTTTATTAAAAGATCATAACGGTAACGATCATTCGGCCTAATAAATGCTAAAAAAGTTAACATAATTATCTTCTTTGTAAAAGATAATTTAATAGATCATTTAAAATTTCTTTATAGAAGATCATAATGGTAACGATCATTGGGTCTAATAAATGCCAAAAAAGTTGACATAATAATCTTCTTTGTAAAAGATAATTTAATAGATCATTTAAAATTCTTTATTAAAAGATCATAACGGTAACGATCATTTGGCCTAATAAATGCTTAAAAGTTGACATAATTATCTTCTTTCTAAAAGATAATTTAATAGATCATTGAAAATTTCTTTATAAAAGATCATAACAGTAACGATCAATGGACCTAATAAATGCCAAAAAAGTTGACATAATTATCTTCCTTGTAAAAAATAATTTAATAGATCATTTAAAATTTCTTTATAAAAGATCATAACGGTAACGATCATTGGGCCTAATAAATGCCAAAAAAGTTGACATAATTATCTTCTTCGTAAAAGATAATTTAATGGATCATTTAAAATTTCTTTATAAAAGATCATAACGGTAATGATCATTGGGCCTAATAAATGCCAAAAAATTGACATAATAATCTTCTTTGTAAAAGATAATTTAATAGATCATTTAAAATTTCTTTATAAAAGATCATAACGGTAACGATCATTGGGCCTAATAAATGCTTAAAAGTTGACATAATTATCTTCTTTCTAAACGATAATTTAATAGATCATTGGAAATTTCTTTATAAAAGATCATAACGGTAACGATCACTGGGCCTAATAAATGCCAAAAGAGTTGACATAATTATCTTCTTTGTAAAAGATAATTTAATAGATCATTTAAAATTTTTTATAAAAGATCATAACGGTAACGATCATTGGGCCTAATAAATGCCAAAAAAGTTGACATAATTATCTTCTTCGTAAAAGATAATTTAATGGATCATTTAAAATTTCTTTATAAAAGATCATAACAGTAATGATCATTGGGCCTAATAAATGCCAAAAAAGTTGACATAATAATCTTCTTTGTAAAAGATAATTTAATAGATCATTTAAAATTTCTTTATAAAAGATCATAACGGTAACGATCATTGGGCCTAATAAATGCTTAAAAGTTGACATAATTATCTTCTTTCTAAACGATAATTTAATAGATCATTGGAAATTTCTTTATAAAAGATCATAACGGTAACGATCACTGGGCCTAATAAATGCCAAAAGAGTTGACATAATTATCTTCTTTGTAAAAGATAATTTAATAGATCATTTAAAATTTTTTATAAAAGATCATAACGGTCACGATGATCCGGCTTAATAAATGCTAAAAAAGTTGACATAATTATCTTCGTTGTAAAAGATAATTTAATGGATCATTTAAAATTTCTTTATGAAAGATCAGAATAGTAACGATCATTGTGCCTAATAAATGCCAAAATAGTTAACATAATAATCTTGTTTGTTAAAGATAATTTAATAGATCATTTAAAATTCCTTTATTAAAAGATCATAACGGTAACGATCATTCGGCCTAATAAATGCTAAAAAAGTTGACATAATTATCTTCTTTGTAAAAGATAATTTAATAGATCATTTAAAATTTCTTTATAGAAGATCATAATGGTAACGATCATTGGGTCTAATAAATGCCAAAAAAGTTGACATAATAATCTTCTTTGTAAAAGATAATTTAATAGATCATTTAAAATTCTTTATTAAAAGATCATAACGGTAACGATCATTTGGCCTAATAAATGCTTAAAAGTTGACATAATTATCTTCTTTCTAAAAGATAATTTAATAGATCATTGAAAATTTTTTTATAAAAGATCATAACAGTAACGATCAATGGACCTAATAAATGCAAAAAACGTTGACATAATTATCTTCCTTGTAAAAAATAATTTAATAGATCATTTAAAATTTCATTATAAAAGATTAAAACGGTAACGATCATTGGACGTAATACATGCAAAAAAAGTTGACATAATTATCTTCATTGTAAAAGACAATTTAATATATCATTTAAAATTTCTTTATAAAAGATTATAACGGTAACGATCATTCGGCCTAATAAACGCTAAAAAAGTTAACATAATTATCTTCCTTGTAAAAGATAATTTAATACATCATTTAAAATTTCTTTATAGAAGATCATAATGGTAACGATCATTGGGCCTAATAAATGCCAAAAAAGTTGACATAATAATCTTCTTTGTAAAAGATAATTTAATAGATCATTTAAAATTCCTTTATTAAAAGATCATAACAGTAACGATCATTGGGCCTAATAAATGCTTAAAAGTTGACATAATTATCTTCTTTCTAAAAGATAATTTAATAGATCATTTAAAATTTCTTTATAAAAGATCATAACGGTAACGATCATTGGGCCTAATAAATGCTTAAAAGTTGACATAATTATCTTCTTTCTAAACGATAATTTAATAGATCATTGGATATTTCTTTATAAAAGATCATAACGGTAACGATCACTGGGCCTAATAAATGCCAAAAGAGTTGACATAATTATCTTCTTTGTAAAAGATAATTTAATAGATCATTTAAAATTTTTTATAAAAGATCATAACGGTCACGGTGATTCGGCTTAATAAATGCTAAAAAAGTTGACATAATTATCTTCGTTGTAAAAGATAATTTAATGGATCATTTAAAATTTCTTCATGAAAGATCAGAATAGTAACGATCATTGTGCCTAATAAATGCCAAAATAGTTAACATAATAATCTTGTTTGTTAAAGATAATTTAATAGATCATTTAAAATTCCTTTATTAGAAGATCATAACGGTAACGATCATTCGGCCTAATAAATGCTAAAAAAGTTGACATAATTATCTTCTTTGTAAAAGATAATTTAATAGATCATTTAAAATTTCTTTATAGAGGATCATAATGGTAACGATCATTGGGCCAAATAAATGCCAAAATAGTTGACATAATAATCTTCTTTGTTAAAGATAATTTAATAGATAATTTAAAATTCCTTTATTAAAAGATCATAACGGTAACGATCATTCGGCCTAATAAATGCTAAAAAAGTTGACATAATTATCTTCTTTGTAAAAGATAATTTAATAGATCATTTAAAATTTCTTTATAGAAGATCATAATGGTAACGATCATTGGGCCTAATAAATGCAAAAAAAGTTGACATAATAATCTTCTTTGTTAAAGATAATTTAATACATCATTTAAAATTCCTTTATTAAAAGATGATAACGGTAACGATCATTCGGCCTAATAAATGCTAAAAAAGTTGACATAATTATCTTCTTTGTAAAAGATAATTTAATAGATCATTTAAAATTTCTTTATAGAAGATCATAATGGTAACGATCATTCGGCCTAATAAATGCTAAAAAAGTTGACATAATAATCTTCTTTGTTAAAGATAACTTAATAAACCATTGAAAATTTCTTTATAAAAGATCATAACGGTAATGATCATTGGGCCTAATAAAAGCCAAAAAAGTTCACATAATTATCTTCTTTGTAAAAGATAATTTAATAGATCATTTAAAATTTCCTTATAGAAGATCATAATGGTAACGATCATTGGGCCAAATAATTGCCAAAATAGTTGATATAATAATCTTCTTTGTTAAAGATAATTTAATAGACCATTTAAAATTCCTTTATTAAAAGATCATAACGGTAACGATCATTCGGCCTAATAAATGCTAAAAAAGTTAACGTAATTATCTTCTTTGTAAAAGATAATTTAATAGATCATTTAAAATTTCTTTATAGAAGATCATAATGGTAACGATCATTGGGTCTAATAAATGCCAAAAAAGTTGACATAATAATCTTCTTTGTAAAAGATAATTTAATAGATCATTTAAAATTCTTTATTAAAAGATCATAACGGTAACGATCATTTGGCCTAATAAATGCTTAAAAGTTGACATAATTATCTTCTTTCTAAAAGATAATTTAATAGATCATTGAAAATTTCTTTATAAAAGATCATAACAGTAACGATCAATGGACCTAATAAATGCCAAAAAAGTTGACATAATTATCTTCCTTGTAAAAAATAATTTAATAGATCATTTAAAATTTCATTATAAAAGATTAAAACAGTAACGATCATTGGACGTAATACATGCAAAAAAAGTTGACATAATTATCTTCATTGTAAAAGATAATTTAATATATCATTTAAAATTTCTTTATAAAAGATTATAACGGTAACGATCATTCGGCCTAATAAACGCTAAAAAAGTTAACATAATTATCTTCCTTGTATAAGATAATTTAATACATCATTTAAAATTTCTTTATAGAAGATCATAATGGTAACGATCATTGGGCCTAATAAATGCCAAAACAGTTGACATAATAATCTTCTTTGTAAAAGATAATTTAATAGATCATTTAAAATTCCTTTATTAAAAGATCATAACAGTAACGATCATTGGGCCTAATAAATGCTTAAAAGTTGACATAATTATCTTCTTTCTAAAAGATAATTTAATAGATCATTTAAAATTTCTTTATAAAAGATCATAACGGTAACGATTATTGGGCCTAATAAATGCCAAAAAAGTTGACATAATAATCTTCTTTGTAAAAGATAATTTAATAGATCATTTAAAATTCTTTATTAAAAGATCATAACGGTAACGATCATTTGGCCTAATAAATGCTTAAAAGTTGACATAATTATCTTCTTTCTAAAAGATAATTTAATAGATCATTGAAAATTTCTTTATAAAAGATCATAACAGTAACGATCAATGGACCTAATAAATGCCAAAAAAGTTGACATAATTATCTTCCTTGTAAAAAATAATTTAATAGATCATTTAAAATTTCATTATAAAAGATTAAAACGGTAACGATCATTGGACGTAATACATGCAAAAAAAGTTGACATAATTATCTTCATTGTAAAAGATAATTTAATATATCATTTAAAATTTCTTTATAAAAGATTATAACGGTAACGATCATTCGGCCTAATAAACGCTAAAAAAGTTAACATAATTATCTTCCTTGTATAAGATAATTTAATACATCATTTAAAATTTCTTTATAGAAGATCATAATGGTAACGATCATTGGGCCTAATAAATGCCAAAAAAGTTGACATAATAATCTTCTTTGTAAAAGATAATTTAATAGATCATTTAAAATTCCTTTATTAAAAGATCATAACAGTAACGATCATTGGGCCTAATAAATGCTTAAAAGTTGACATAATTATCTTCTTTCTAAAAGATAATTTAATAGATCATTTAAAATTTCTTTATAAAAGATCATAACGGTAACGATTATTGGGCCTAATAAATGCCAAAAAAGTTGACATAATTATCTTCTTTGTAAAAGATAATTTAATAGATCATTTAAAATTTCTTTATAAAAGATCATAACGGTAACGATCATTGGGCCTAATAAATGACAAAAAAGTTGACATAATCATCTTCTTCGTAAAAGATAATTTAATGGATCATTTAAAATTTCTTTATAAAAGATCATAACGGTAATGATCATTGGGCCTAATAAATGCCAAAAAAGTTGACATAATAATCTTCTTTGTAAAAGATAATTTAATAGATCATTTAAAATTTCTTTATAAAAGATCATAACGGTAACGATCATTGGGCCTAATAAATGCTTAAAAGTTGACATAATTATCTTCTTTCTAAACGATAATTTAATAGATCATTGGAAATTTCTTTATAAAAGATCATAACGGTAACGATCACTGGGCCTAATAAATGCCAAAAGAGTTGACATAATTATCTTCTTTGTAAAAGATAATTTAATAGATCATTTAAAATTTTTTATAAAAGATCATAACGGTCACGATGATTCGGCTTAATAAATGCTAAAAAAGTTGACATAATTATCTTCGTTGTAAAAGATAATTTAATGGATCATTTAAAATTTCTTTATGAAAGATCAGAATAGTAACGATCATTGTGCCTAATAAATGCCAAAATAGTTAACATAATAATCTTGTTTGTTAAAGATAATTTAATAGATCATTTAAAATTCCTTTATTAAAAGATCATAACGGTAACGATCATTCGGCCTAATAAATGCTAAAAAAGTTGACCTAATTATCTTCTTTGTAAAAGATAATTTAATAGATCATTTAAAATTTCTTTATAGAGGATCATAATGGTAACGATCATTGGGCCAAATAAATGCCAAAATAGTTGACATAATAATCTTCTTTGTTAAAGATAATTTAATAAATAATTTAAAATTCCTTTATTAAAACATCATAACGGTAACGATGATTCGCCCTAATAAATGCTAAAAAAGTTGACATAATTATCTTCTTTGTAAAAGATAATTTAATAGATCATTTAAAATTTCTTTATAGAAGATCATAATGGTAACGATCATTGGGCCTAATAAATGCAAAAAAAGTTGACATAATAATCTTCTTTGTTAAAGATAATTTAATACATCATTTAAAATTTCTTTATTAAAAGATGATAACGGTAATGATCATTCGGCCTAATAAATGCTAAAAAAGTTGACATAATTATCTTCTTTGTAAAAGATAATTTAATAGATCATTTAAAATTTCTTTATAGAAGATCATAATGGTAACGATCATTCGGCCTAATAAATGCTAAAAAAGTTGACATAATTATCTTCTTTGTAAAAGAAAATTTAATAGATCATTTAAAATTTCTTTATAGAAGATCATAATGGTAACAATCATTGGGCCTAATAAATGCAAAAAAAGTTGACATAATAATCTTCTTTGTTAAAGATAACTTAATAAACCATTGAAAATTTCTTTATAAAAGATCATAACGGTAATGATCATTGGGCCTAATAAAAGCCAAAAAAGTTCACATAATTATCTTCTTTGTAAAAGATAATTTAATAGATCATTTAAAATTTCCTTATAGAAGATCATAATGGTAACGATCATTGGGCCAAATAATTGCCAAAATAGTTGATATAATAATCTTCTTTGTTAAAAATAATTTAATAGACCATTTAAAATTCCTTTATTAAAAGATCATAACGGTAACGATCATTCGGCCTAATAAATGCTAAAAAAGTTAACGTAATTATCTTCTTTGTAAAAGATAATTTAATAGATCATTTAAAATTTCTTTATAGAAGATCATAATGGTAACGATCATTGGGTCTAATAAATGCCAAAAAAGTTGACATAATAATCTTCTTTGTAAAAGATAATTTAATAGATCATTTAAAATTCTTTATTAAAAGATCATAACGGTAACGATCATTTGGCCTAATAAATGCTTAAAAGTTGACATAATTATCTTCTTTCTAAAAGATAATTTAATAGATCATTGAAAATTTCTTTATAAAAGATCATAACAGTAACGATCAATGGACCTAATAAATGCCAAAAAAGTTGACATAATTATCTTCCTTGTAAAAAATAATTTAATAGATCATTTAAAATTTCATTATAAAAGATTAAAACGGTAACGATCATTGGACGTAATACATGCAAAAAAAGTTGACATAATTATCTTCATTGTAAAAGATAATTTAATATATCATTTAAAATTTCTTTATAAAAGATTATAACGGTAACGATCATTCGGCCTAATAAACGCTAAAAAAGTTAACATAATTATCTTCCTTGTATAAGATAATTTAATACATCATTTAAAATTTCTTTATAGAAGATCATAATGGTAACGATCATTGGGCCTAATAAATGCCAAAAAAGTTGACATAATAATCTTCTTTGTAAAAGATAATTTAATAGATCATTTAAAATTCCTTTATTAAAAGATCATAACAGTAACGATCATTGGGCCTAATAAATGCTTAAAAGTTGACATAATTATCTTCTTTCTAAAAGATAATTTAATAGATCATTTAAAATTTCTTTATAAAAGATCATAACGGTAACGATTATTGGGCCTAATAAATGCCAAAAAAGTTGACATAATTATCTTCTTTGTAAAAGATAATTTAATAGATCATTTAAAATTTCTTTATAAAAGATCATAACGGTAACGATCATTGGGCCTAATAAATGCCAAAAAAGTTGACATAATTATCTTCTTCGTAAAAGATAATTTAATGGATCATTTAAAATTTCTTTATAAAAGATCATAACGGTAATGATCATTGGGCCTAATAAATGCCAAAAAAGTTGACATAATAATCTTCTTTGTAAAAGATAATTTAATAGATCATTTAAAATTTCTTTATAAAAGATCATAACGGTAACGATCATTGGGCCTAATAAATGCTTAAAAGTTGAAATAATTATCTTCTTTCTAAACGATAATTTAATAGATCATTGGAAATTTCTTTATAAAAGATCATAACGGTAACGATCACTGGGCCTAATAAATGCCAAAAGAGTTGACATAATTATCTTCTTTGTAAAAGATAATTTAATAGATCATTTAAAATTTTTTATAAATGATCATAACGGTCACGATGATTCGGCTTAATAAATGCTAAAAAAGTTGACATAATTATCTTCGTTGTAAAAGATAATTTAATGGATCATTTAAAATTTCTTTATGAAAGATCAGAATAGTAACGATCATTGTGCCTAATAAATGCCAAAATAGTTAACATAATAATCTTGTTTGTTAAAGATAATTTAATAGATCATTTAAAATTCCTTTATTAAAAGATCATAACGGTAACGATCATTCGGCCTAATAAATGCTAAAAAAGTTGACCTAATTATCTTCTTTGTAAAAGATAATTTAATAGATCATTTAAAATTTCTTTATAGAGGATCATAATGGTAACGATCATTGGGCCAAATAAATGCCAAAATAGTTGACATAATAATCTTCTTTGTTAAAGATAATTTAATAAATAATTTAAAATTCCTTTATTAAAACATCATAACGGTAACGATCATTCGCCCTAATAAATGCTAAAAAAGTTGACATAATTATCTTCTTTGTAAAAGATAATTTAATAGATCATTTAAAATTTCTTTATAGAAGATCATAATGGTAACGATCATTGGGCCTAATAAATGCAAAAAAAGTTGACATAATAATCTTCTTTGTTAAAGATAATTTAATACATCATTTAAAATTTCTTTATTAAAAGATGATAACGGTAATGATCATTCGGCCTAATAAATGCTAAAAAAGTTGACATAATTATCTTCTTTGTAAAAGATAATTTAATAGATCATTTAAAATTTCTTTATAGAAGATCATAATGGTAACGATCATTCGGCCTAATAAATGCTAAAAAAGTTGACATAATTATCTTCTTTGTAAAAGAAAATTTAATAGATCATTTAAAATTTCTTTATAGAAGATCATAATGGTAACAATCATTGGGCCTAATAAATGCAAAAAAAGTTGACATAATAATCTTCTTTGTTAAAGATAACTTAATAAACCATTGAAAATTTCTTTATAAAAGATCATAACGGTAATGATCATTGGGCCTAATAAAAGCCAAAAAAGTTCACATAATTATCTTCTTTGTAAAAGATAATTTAATAGATCATTTAAAATTTCCTTATAGAAGATCATAATGGTAACGATCATTGGGCCAAATAATTGCCAAAATAGTTGATATAATAATCTTCTTTGTTAAAAATAATTTAATAGACCATTTAAAATTCCTTTATTAAAAGATCATAACGGTAACGATCATTCGGCCTAATAAATGCTAAAAAAGTTAACGTAATTATCTTCTTTGTAAAAGATAATTTAATAGATCATTTAAAATTTCTTTATAGAAGATCATAATGGTAACGATCATTGGGTCTAATAAATGCCAAAAAAGTTGACATAATAATCTTCTTTGTAAAAGATAATTTAATAGATCATTTAAAATTCTTTATTAAAAGATCATAACGGTAACGATCATTTGGCCTAATAAATGCTTAAAAGTTGACATAATTATCTTCTTTCTAAAAGATAATTTAATAGATCATTGAAAATTTCTTTATAAAAGATCATAACAGTAACGATCAATGGACCTAATAAATGCCAAAAAAGTTGACATAATTATCTTCCTTGTAAAAAATAATTTAATAGATCATTTAAAATTTCATTATAAAAGATTAAAACGGTAACGATCATTGGACGTAATACATGCAAAAAAAGTTGACATAATTATCTTCATTGTAAAAGATAATTTAATATATCATTTAAAATTTCTTTATAAAAGATTATAACGGTAACGATCATTCGGCCTAATAAACGCTAAAAAAGTTAACATAATTATCTTCCTTGTATAAGATAATTTAATACATCATTTAAAATTTCTTTATAGAAGATCATAATGGTAACGATCATTGGGCCTAATAAATGCCAAAAAAGTTGACATAATAATCTTCTTTGTAAAAGATAATTTAATAGATCATTTAAAATTCCTTTATTAAAAGATCATAACAGTAACGATCATTGGGCCTAATAAATGCTTAAAAGTTGACATAATTATCTTCTTTCTAAAAGATAATTTAATAGATCATTTAAAATTTCTTTATAAAAGATCATAACGGTAACGATTATTGGGCCTAATAAATGCCAAAAAAGTTGACATAATTATCTTCTTTGTAAAAGATAATTTAATAGATCATTTAAAATTTCTTTATAAAAGATCATAACGGTAACGATCATTGGGCCTAATAAATGCCAAAAAAGTTGACATAATTATCTTCTTCGTAAAAGATAATTTAATGGATCATTTAAAATTTCTTTATAAAAGATCATAACGGTAATGATCATTGGGCCTAATAAATGCCAAAAAAGTTGACATAATAATCTTCTTTGTAAAAGATAATTTAATAGATCATTTAAAATTTCTTTATAAAAGATCATAACGGTAACGATCATTGGGCCTAATAAATGCTTAAAAGTTGAAATAATTATCTTCTTTCTAAACGATAATTTAATAGATCATTGGAAATTTCTTTATAAAAGATCATAACGGTAACGATCACTGGGCCTAATAAATGCCAAAAGAGTTGACATAATTATCTTCTTTGTAAAAGATAATTTAATAGATCATTTAAAATTTTTTATAAATGATCATAACGGTCACGATGATTCGTCTTAATAAATGCTAAAAAAGTTGACATAATTATCTTCGTTGTAAAAGATAATTTAATGGATCATTTAAAATTTCTTTATGAAAGATCAGAATAGTAACGATCATTGTGCCTAATAAATGCCAAAATAGTTAACATAATAATCTTGTTTGTTAAAGATAATTTAATAGATCATTTAAAATTCCTTTATTAAAAGATCATAACGGTAACGATCATTCGGCCTAATAAATGCTAAAAAAGTTGACCTAATTATCTTCTTTGTAAAAGATAATTTAATAGATCATTTAAAATTTCTTTATAGAGGATCATAATGGTAACGATCATTGGGCCAAATAAATGCCAAAATAGTTGACATAATAATCTTCTTTGTTAAAGATAATTTAATAAATAATTTAAAATTCCTTTATTAAAACATCATAACGGTAACGATCATTCGCCCTAATAAATGCTAAAAAAGTTGACATAATTATCTTCTTTGTAAAAGATAATTTAATAGATCATTTAAAATTTCTTTATAGAAGATCATAATGGTAACGATCATTGGGCCTAATAAATGCAAAAAAAGTTGACATAATAATCTTCTTTGTTAAAGATAATTTAATACATCATTTAAAATTTCTTTATTAAAAGATGATAACGGTAACGATCATTCGGCCTAATAAATGCTAAAAAAGTTGACATAATTATCTTCTTTCTAAAAGATAATTTAATAGATCATTTAAAATTTCTTTATAGAAGATCATAATGGTAACGATCATTCGGCCTAATAAATGCTAAAAAAGTTGACATAATTATCTTCTTTGTAAAAGAAAATTTAGTAGATCATTTAAAATTTCTTTATAGAAGATCATAATGGTAACGATCATTGGGCCTAATAAATGCCAAAAAAGTTGACATAACAATCTTCTTTGTAAAAGATAATTTAATAGATCATTTAAAATTCTTTATTAAAAGATCATAACGGTAACGATCATTGGGCCTAATAAATGCTTAAAAGTTGACATAATTATCTTCTTTCTAAAAGATAATTTAATAGATCATTGAAAATTTCTTTATAAATGATCATAACGGTAACGATCAATGAGATTAATAAATGCCAAAAAAGTTGACATAATTATCTTCTTTGTAAAAAATAATTTAATAGATCATTTAAAATTTCTTTATAAAAGATCATAATGGTAACGATCATTGGGCCTAATAAATGCTTAAAAGTTGACATAATTATCTTCTTTCTAAACGATAATTTAATAGATCATTGGAAATTTCTTTATAAAAGATCATAACGGTAACGATCACTGGGCCTAATAAATGCCAAAAGAGTTTACATAATTATCTTCTTTGTAAAAGATAATTTAATAGATCATTTAAAATTTTTTATAAAAGATCATAACGGTCACGATGATTCGGCTTAATAAATGCTAAAAAAGTTGACATAATTATCTTGGTTGTAAAAGATAATTTAATGGATCATTTAAAATTTCTTTATGAAAGATCAAAATAGTAACGATCATTGTGCCTAATAAATGCCAAAATAGTTAACATAATAATCTTGTTTGTTAAAGATAATTTAATAGATCATTTAAAATTCCTTTATTAAAAGATCATAACGGTAACGATCATTCGGCCTAATAAATGCTAAAAAAGTTGACATAATTATCTTCTTTGTAAAAGATAATTTAATAGATCATTTAAAATTTCTTTATAGAGGATCATAATGGTAACGATCATTGGGCCAAATAAATGCCAAAATGGTTGACATAATAATCTTCTTTGTTAAAGATAATTTGATAGATAATTTAAAATTCCTTTATTAAAACATCATAACGGTAACGATCATTCGGCCTAATAAATGCTAAAAAAGTTGACATAATTATCTTCTTTGTAAAAGATAATTTAATAGATCATTTAAAATTTCTTTATAGAAGATCATAATGGTAACGATCATTGGGCCTAATAAATGCAAAAAAAGTTGACATAATAATCTTCTTTGTTAAAGATAATTTAATACATCATTTAAAATTCCTTTATTAAAATATCATAACGGTAACGATCATTCAGCCTAATAAATGCTAAAAAAGTTGACATAATTATCTTCTTTGTAAAAGATAATTTAATAGATCATTTAAAATTTCTTTATAGAAGATCATAATGGTAACAATCATTGGGCCTAATAAATGCAAAAAAAGTTGACATAATAATCCTCTTTGTTAAAGATAACTTAATAAACCATTGAAAATTTCTTTATAAAAGATCATAACGGTAATGATCATTGGGCCTAATAAAAGCCAAAAAAGTTCACATAATTATCTTCTTTGAAAAAGATAATTTAATAGATCATTTAAAATTTCCTTATAGAAGATCATAATGGTAACGATCATTGGGCCAAATAAATGCCAAAATAGTTGACATAATAATCTTCTTTGTTAAAGATAATTTAATAGATAATTTAAAATTCCTTTATTAAAACGTCATAACGGTAACGATCATTCGGCCTAATAAATGCTAAAAAAGTTGACATAATTATCTTCTTTGTAAAAGATAATTTAATAGATCATTTAAAATTTCTTTATAGAAGATCATAATGGTAACGATCATTGGGCCTAATAAATGCAAAAAAAGTTGACATAATAATCTTCTTTGTTAAAGATAATTTAATACATCATTTAAAATTCCTTTATTAAAAGATGATAACGGTAACGATCATTCGGCCTAATAAATGCTAAAAAAGTTGACATAATTATCTTCTTTCTAAAAGATAATTTAATAGATCATTTAAAATTTCTTTATAGAAGATCATAATGGTAACGATCATTCGGCCTAATAAATGCTAAAAATGTTGACATAATTATCTTCTTTGTAAAAGAAAATTTAGTAGATCATTTAAAATTTCTTTATAGAAGATCATAATGGTAACGATCATTGGGCCTAATAAATGCCAAAAAAGTTGACATAACAATCTTCTTTGTAAAAGATAATTTAATAGATCATTTAAAATTCTTTATTAAAAGATCATAACGGTAACGATCATTGGGCCTAATAAATGCTTAAAAGTTGACATAATTATCTTCTTTCTAAAAGATAATTTAATAGATCATTGAAAATTTCTTTATAAATGATCATAACGGTAACGATCAATGGGATTAATAAATGCCAAAAAAGTTGACATAATTATCTTCTTTGTAAAAAATAATTTAATAGATCATTTAAAATTTCTTTATAAAAGATCATAATGGTAACGATCATTGGGCCTAATAAATGCCAAAAAAGTTGACATAATAATCTTCTTTGTTAAAGATAATTTAATAGATCATTTAAAATTCATTTATTAAAATATCATAACGGTAACGATCATTCGGCCTAATAAATGCTAAAAAAGTTGACATAATTATCTTCTTTGTAAAAGATAATTTAATAGATCATTTAAAATTTCTTTATAGAAGATCATAATGGTAACAATCATTGGGCCTAATAAATGCAAAAAAAGTTGACATAATAATCTTCTTTGTTAAAGATAACTTAATAAACCATTGAAAATTTCTTTATAAAAGATCATAACGGTAATGATCATTGGGTCTAATAAAAGCCAAAAAAGTTCACATAATTATCTTCTTTGTAAAAGATAATTTAATAGGTCATTTAAAATTTCCTTATAGAAGATCATAATGGTAACGATCATTGAGCCAAATAATTGCCAAAATAGTTGATATAATAATCTTCTTTGTTAAAGATAATTTAATAGACCATTTAAAATTCCTTTATTAAAAGATCATAACGGTAATGATCATTCGGCCTAATAAATGCTAAAAAAGTTGACATAATTATCTTCTTTGTAAAAGATAATTTAATAGATCATTTAAAATTTCCTTATAGAAGATCATAATGGTAACGATCATTGGGCCTAATAAATGCAAAAAAAGTTGACATAATAATCTTCTTTGTAAAAGATAATTTAATAGATCATTGAAAATTTCTTTATAAAAGATCATAACGGTAACGATCATTGAGCCTAATAAATTCCAAAAAAGTTGACATAATTATCTTCTTTGTAAAAGATAATTTAATAAATCATTTAAAATTTCTTTATAAAAGATCATAACGGTAACGATCATTCGGCCTAATAAATGCTAAAAAAGTTGACATAATTATCTTCTTTGTAAAATATAATTTAATAGATCATTTAAAATTCCTTTATTAAAAGATCATAACGGTAACGATCATTGGGCCTAATAAATGCTGAAAAGTTGACATAATTATCTTCTTTCTAAAAGATAATTTAATAGATCATTGAAAATTTCTTTATAAAAGATCATAACGGTAACGATCAATGGGCCTAATAAATGCCCAAAAAGTTGACATATTTATCTTCTTTGTAAAAAATAATTAAATAGATCATTTAAAATTTCTTTATAAAAGATCATAACGGTAACGATCATTGGGCCTAAGAAATGCCAAAAAAGTTGACATAATTATCTTTTTTGTAAAAGATAATTTAATAGATCATTTAAAATTTCTTTATAAAAGATCATAACGGTAACGATCATTGGGCCTAATAAATGCCAAAAAAGTTGACATAATTATCTTCTTCGTAAAAGATAATTTAATGGATCATTTAAAATTTCTTTATAAAAAATCATAATGGTAATGATCATTGGGCCTAATAAATGCAAAAAAAGTTGACATAATAATCTTCTTTGTAAAAGATAATTTAACAGATCATTTAAAATTTCTTTATAAAAGATCATAACGGTAACGATCATTGGGCCTAATAAATGCTTAAAAGTTGACATAATTATCTTTTTTCTAAACGATAATTTAATAGATCATTGGAAATTTCTTTGTAAAAGATCATAACGGTAACGATCATTGGGCCTAATAAATGCCAAAAAAGTTGACATAATTATCTTCTTTGTAAAAGATAATTTAATAGATCGTTTAAAATTCGTTTATTAAAAGATCATAACGGTAACGATCATTGGGCCTAATAAATGCTTAAAAGTTGACATAATTATCTTCTTTCTAAAAGATAATTTAATAGATCATTGAAAATATCTTTATAAAAGATCATAATGGTAACGATCAATGGGCCTAATAAATGCCCAAAAAGTTGACATATTTATCTTCTTTGTAAAAAATAATTAAATAGATCATTTAAAATTTCTTTATAAAAGATCATAACGGTAACGATCATTGGGCCTAATAAATGCCAAAAAAGTTGACATAATTATCTTTTTTGTAAAAGATAATTTAATAGATTATTTAAAATTTCTTTATAAAAGATCATAACGGTAACGATCATTGGGCCTAATAAATGCCAATAAAGTTGACATAATTATCTTCTTCGTAAAAGATAATTTAATGGATCATTTAAAATTTCTTTATAAAAGATCATAATGGTAACGATCATTGGGCCTAATAAATGCAAAAAAAGTTGACATAATAATCTTCTTTGTAAAAGATAATTTAACAGATCATTTAAAATTTCTTTATAAAAGATCAGAACGGTAACGATCATTGGGCCTAATAAATGCTTAAAAGTTGACATAATTATCTTCTTTCTAAACGATAATTTAATAGATCATTGGAAATTTCTTTGTAAAAGATCATAACGGTAACGATCATTGGGCCTAATAAATGCCAAAAAAGTTGACATAATTATCTTCTTTGTAAAAGATAATTTAATAGATCATTTAAAATTTCTTTACAAAAGATCATAACAGTCACGATCATTCGGCCTATTAAATGCTAAAAAAGTTGACATAATTATCTTCGTTGTAAAAGATAATTTAATGGATCATTTAAAATTTCTATATGAAAGATCATAATGATAACGATCATTGGGCCTAATAAATGCCAAAAAATTTGACATAAAAATATTCTTTGGAAAAGATAATTTAATAGATCATTTAAAATTTCTTCATTAAAAGATCATAACAGTAACGATCATTGGGCCTAATAAATGCTTAAAAGTTGACATAATTATCTTCTTTCTAAAAGATAACTTAATAAACCATTGAAAATTTCTTTATAAAAGATCATAACGGTAATGATCATTGGGCCTAATAAAAGCCAAAAAAGTTCACATAATTATCTTCTTTGTAAAAGATAATTTAATAGATCATTTAAAATTTCTTTATAGAAGATCATAATGGTAACGATCATTGTGCCAAATAAATGCCAAAATAGTTGACATAATAATCTTCTTTGTTAAAGATAATTTAAGATATCATTTAAAATTCCTTTATTAAAAGATCATAACGGTAACGATCATTTGGCCTAATAAATGCTGAAAAAGTTGACATAATTATCTTCTTTGTAAAAGAAAATTTAATAGATCATTTAAAATTTCTTTATAGAAGATCATAATGGTAATGATCATTGGGCCTAATAAATGCCAAAAAAGTTGACATAATAATCTTCTTTGTAAAAGATAATTTAATAGATCATTTAAAATTCTTTATTAAAAGATCATAACGGTAACGATCATTGGGCCTAAAAAATGCTTAAAAGTTGACATAACTATCTTCTTTCTAAAAGATAATTTAATAGATCATTGAAAATTTCTTTATAAATGATCATAACGGTAACGATCAATGGGCTAATAAATGCCAAAAAAGTTGACATAATTATCTTCTTTGTAAAAAATAATTTAATAGATCATTTAAAATTTCTTTATAAAAGATCATAACGGTAACGATCATTGGGCCTAATAAATGCCAAAAAAGTTGACATAATTATCTTCAGTGTAAAAGATAATTTACTAGATCATTTAAAATTTCTTTATAAAAGATCATAACAAAAGTTGATATAATTGTCTTCTTTGTAAAAAATAATTAAATAGATCATTTAAAATTTCTTTATAAAAGATCATAACGGTAACGATCATTGGGCCTAATAAATGCCCAAAAAGTTGACATATTTATCTTCTTTGTAAAAAATAATTAAATAGATCATTTAAAATTTATTTATAAAAGATCATAACGGTAACGATCATTGGGCCTAATAAATGCCAAAAAAGTTGACATAATTATCTTCTTTGTAAAAGATAATTTAATAGATCATTTAAAATTTCTTTATAAAAGATCATAACGGTAACGATCATTTGGCTTAATAAATGCTAAAAAAGTTGACATAATTATCTTCTTTGTAAAAGATAATTTAATGGATCATTTAAAATTTCTTTATCAAAGATCATAATGGTAACGATCATTGGGCCTAATAAATGCAAAAAAAGTTGACATACTAATCTTTGTAAAAGATAATTTAATAGATCATTAAAAATTTCTTTATTAAAAGATCATAACAGTAACCATCATTGACCCTAATAAATGCCAAAAAAGTTGACATAATTATCTTCTTTGTAAAAGATAATTTAATACATCATTTAAAATTTCTTTATAAAAGATCATAACGGTAACGATCATTTTGCTTAATAAATGCTAAAAAAGTTGACATAATTATCTTCTTTGTAAAAGATAATTTAGTAGATCATTTAAAATTTCTTTATAAAAAAGATCATAACGGTAAGGATCATTGGGCCTAATAAATGCCAAAAAAGTTCACATAATTATCTTCTTTGCAAAAGATAATTTAATTGATCATTTTAAATTTCTTTATAAAAGATCATAACGGTAACGATCATTGGGGCTAATAAATGCCAAAAAAGTTGACATAATAATCTTCTTCGTAAAAGATAATTTAATAGATCATTTAAAATTTCTTTATAAAAGATCATAACGGTAACGATCATTGGGCCTAATAAATGCTAAAAAAGTTGACATAATTATCTTCTTTGAAAAAGATAATTTAATAGATCATTTAAAATTCCTTTATTAAAAGATCATAACGGTAACGATCACTGGGCCTAATAAATGCCAAAAGAGTTGACATAATTATCTTCTTTATAAAAGATAATTTAATAGATCATTTAAAATTTCTTTATAAAAGATCATAACGGTCACGATGATTCGGCTTAATAAATGCTAAAAAAGTTGACATAATTATCTTCGTTGTAAAAGATAATTTAATGGATCATTTAAAATTTCTTTATGAAAGATCAGAATAGTAACAATCATTGTGCCTAATAAATGCCAAAATAGTTAACATAATAATCTTGTTTGTTAAAGATAATTTAATAGATCATTTAAAATTCCTTTATTAAAAGATCATAACAGTAACGATCATTCGGCCTAATAAATGCTAAAAAAGTTGACATAATTATCTTCTTTGTAAAAGATAATTTAATAGATCATTTAAAATTTCTTTATAGAGGATCATAATGGTAACGATCATTGGGCCAAATAAATGCCAAAATAGTTGACATAATAATATTCTTTGTTAAAGATAATTTAATAGATAATTTAAAATTCCTTTATTAAAAGATCATAACGGTAACGATCATTCGGCCTAATAAATGTAAAAAAGTTGACATAATTATCTTCTTTGTAAAAGATAATTTAATAGATCATTTAAAATTTCTTTATAGAAGATCATAATGGTAACGATCATTGGGCCTAATAAATGCAAAAAAAGTTGACATAATAATCTTCTTTGTTAAAGATAATTTAATACATCATTTAAAATTTCTTTATTAAAAGATGATAACGGTAACGATCATTCGGCCTAATAAATGCTAAAAAAGTTGACATAATTATCTTCTTTGTAAAAGATAATTTAATAGATCATTTAAAATTTCTTTATAGAAGATCATAATGGTAACGATCATTCGGCCTAATAAATGCTAAAAAAGTTGACATAATTATCTTCTTTGTAAAAGAAAATTTAATAGATCATTTAAAATTTCTTTATAGAAGATCATAATGGTAACGATCATTGGGCCTAATAAATGCCAAAAAAGTTGACATAACAATCTTCTTTGTAAAAGATAATTTAATAGATCATTTAAAATTCTTTATTAAAAGATCATAACGGTAACGATCATTGGGCCTAATAAATGCTTAAAAGTTGACATAATTATCTTCTTTCTAAAAGATAATTTAATAGATCATTGAAAATTTCTTTATAAAAGATCATAATGGTAACGATCAATGGGATTAATAAATGCCAAAAAAGTTGACATAATTATCTTCTTTGTAAAAAATAATTTAATAGATCATTTAAAATTTCTTTATAAAAGATCATAATGGTAACGATCATTGGGCCTAATAAATGCCAAAAAAGTTGACATAATAATCTTCTTTGTTAAAGATAATTTAATAGATCATTTAAAATTCCTTTATTAAAATATCATAACGGTAACGATCATTCGGCCTAATAAATGCTAAAAAAGTTGACATAATTATCTTCTTTGTAAAAGATAATTTAATAGATCATTTAAAATTTCTTTATAGAAGATCATAATGGTAACAATCATTGGGCCTAATAAATGCAAAAAAAGTTGACATAATAATCTTCTTTGTTAAAGATAACTTAATAAACCATTGAAAATTTCTTTATAAAAGATCATAACGGTAATGATCATTGGGCCTAATAAAAGCCAAAAAAGTTCACATAATTATCTTCTTTGTAAAAGATAATTTAATAGATCATTTAAAATTTCCTTATAGAAGATCATAATGGTAACGATCATTGGGCCAAATAATTGCCAAAATAGTTGATATAATAATCTTCTTTGTTAAAGATAATTTAATAGACCATTTAAAATTCCTTTATTAAAAGATCATAACGGTAATGATCATTCGGCCTAATAAATGCTAAAAAAGTTGACATAATTATCTTCTTTGTAAAAGATAATTTAATAGATCATTTAAAATTTCCTTATAGAAGATCATAATGGTAACGATCGTTGGGCCTAATAAATGCAAAAAAAGTTGACATAATAATCTTCTTTGTAAAAGATAATTTAATAGATCATTTAAAATTTCTTTATAAAAGATCATAACGGTAACGATCATTGAGCCTAATAAATTCCAAAAAAGTTGACATAATTATCTTCTTTGTAAAAGATAATTTAATAAATCATTTAAAATTTCTTTATAAAAGATCATAACGGTAACGATCATTCGGCCTAATAAATGCTAAAAAAGTTGACATAATTATCTTCTTTGTAAAAGATAATTTAATAGATCATTTAAAATTCCTTTATTAAAAGATCATAACGGTAACGATCATTGGGCCTAATAAATGTTGAAAAGTTGACACAATTATCTTCTTTCTAAAAGATAATTTAATAGATCATTGAAAATTTCTTTATAAAAGATCATAACGGTAACGATCAATGGGCCTAATAAATGCCCAAAAAGTTGACATATTTATCTTCTTTGTAAAAAATAATTAAATAGATCATTTAAAATTTCTTTATAAAAGATCATAACGGTAACGATCATTGGGCCTAAGAAATGCCAAAAAAATTGACATAATTATCTTTTTTGTAAAAGATAATTTAATAGATCATTTAAAATTTCTTTATAAAAGATCATAACGGTAACGATCATTGGGCCTAATAAATGCCAAAAAAGTTGACATAATTATCTTCTTCGTAAAAGATAATTTAATGGATCATTTAAAATTTCTTTATAAAAGATCATAATGGTAATGATCATTGGGCCTAATAAATGCAAAAAAAGTTGACATAATAATCTTCTTTGTAAAAGATAATTTAACAGATCATTTAAAATTTCTTTATAAAAGATCACAACGGTAACGATCATTGGGCCTAATAAATGCTTAAAAGTTGACATAATTATCTTTTTTCTAAACGATAATTTAATAGATCATTGGAAATTTCTTTGTAAAAGATCATAACGGTAACGTTCATTGGGCCTAATAAATGCCAAAAAAGTTGACATAATTATCTTCTTTGTAAAAGATAATTTAATAGATCGTTTAAAATTCGTTTATTAAAAGATCATAACGGTAACGATCATTGGGCCTAATAAATGCTTAAAAGTTGACATAATTATCTTCTTTCTAAAAGATAATTTAATAGATCATTGAAAATATCTTTATAAAAGATCATAACGGTAACGATCAATGGGCCTAATAAATGCCCAAAAAGTTGACATATTTATCTTCTTTGTAAAAAATAATTAAATAGATCATTTAAAATTTCTTTATAAAAGATCATAACGGTAACGATCATTGGGCCTAATAAATGCCAAAAAAGTTGACATAATTATCTTTTTTGTAAAAGATAATTTAACAGATCATTTAAAATTTCTTTATAAAAGATCATAACGGTAACGATCATTGGGCCTAATAAATGCCAATAAAGTTGACATAATTATCTTCTTCGTAAAAGATAATTTAATGGATCATTTAAAATTTCTTTATAAAAGATCATAATGGTAACGATCATTGGGCCTAATAAATGCAAAAAAAGTTGACATAATAATCTTCTTTGTAAAAGATAATTTAACAGATCATTTAAAATTTCTTTATAAAAGATCAGAACGGTAACGATCATTGGGCCTAATAAATGCTTAAAAGTTGACATAATTATCTTCTTTCTAAACGATAATTTAATAGATCATTGGAAATTTCTTTGTGAAAGATCATAACGGTAACGATCATTGGGCCTAATAAATGCCAAAAAAGTTGACATAATTATCTTCTTTGTAAAAGATAATTTAATAGATCATTTAAAATTTCTTTACAAAAGATCATAACGGTCACGATCATTCGGCCTAATAAATGCTAAAAAAGTTGACATAATTATCTTCGTTGTAAAAGATAATTTAATGGATCATTTAAAATTTCTTTATGAAAGATCATAATGATAACGATCATTGGGCCTAATAAATGCCAAAAAAGTTGAGGTAAAAATATTCTTTGGAAAAGATAATTTAATAGATCATTTAAAATTTCTTCATTAAAAGATCATAACAGTAACGATCATTGGGCCTAATAAATGCTTAAAAGTTGACATAATTATCTTCTTTCTAAAAGATAACTTAATAAACCATTGAAAATTTCTTTATAAAAGATCATAACGGTAATGATCATTGGGCCTAATAAAAGCCAAAAAAGTTCACATAATTATCTTCTTTGTAAAAGATAATTTAATAGATCATTTAAAATTTCTTTATAGAAGATCATAATGGTAACGATCATTGTGCCAAATAAATGCCAAAATAGTTGACATAATAATCTTCTTTGTTAAAGATAATTTAAGATATCATTTAAAATTCCTTTATTAAAAGATCATAACGGTAACGATCATTTGGCCTAATAAATGCTGAAAAAGTTGACATAATTATCTTCTTTGTAAAAGAAAATTTAATAGATCATTTAAAATTTATTTATAGAAGATCATAATGGTAATGATCATTGGGCCTAATAAATGCCAAAAAAGTTGACATAATAATCTTCTTTGTAAAAGATAATTTAATAGATCATTTAAAATTCTTTATTAAAAGATCATAACGGTAACGATCATTGGGCCTAAAAAATGCTTAAAAGTTGACATAATTATCTTCTTTCTAAAAGATAATTTAATAGATCATTGAAAATTTCTTTATAAATGATCATAACGGTAACGATCAATGGGCCTAATAAATGCCAAAAAAGTTGACATAATTATCTTCTTTGTAAAAAATAATTTAATAGATCATTTAAAATTTCTTTATAAAAGATCATAACGGTAACGATCATTGGGCCTAATAAATGCCAAAAAAGTTGACATAATTATCTTCAGTGTAAAAGATAATTTACTAGATCATTTAAAATTTCTTTATAAAAGATCATAACAAAAGTTGACATAATTATCTTCTTTGTAAAAAATAATTAAATAGATCATTTAAAATTTCTTTATAAAAGATCATAACGGTAACGATCATTGGGCCTAATAAATGCCCAAAAAGTTGACATATTTATCTTCTTTGTAAAAAATAATTAAATAGATCATTTAAAATTTCTTTATAAAAGATCATAACGGTAACGATCATTGGGCCTAATAAATGCCAAAAAAGTTGACATAATTATCTTCTTTGTAAAAGATAATTTAATAGATCATTTAAAATTTCTTTATAAAAGATCATAACGGTAACGATCATTTGGCTTAATAAATGCTAAAAAAGTTGACATAATTATCTTCTTTGTAAAAGATAATTTAATGGATCATTTAAAATTTCTTTATCAAAGATCATAATGGTAACGATCATTGGGCCTAATAAATGCAAAAAAAGTTGACATACTAATCTTTGTAAAAGATAATTTAATAGATCATTAAAAATTTCTTTATTAAAAGATCATAACAGTAACGATCATTGACCCTAATAAATGCCAAAAAAGTTGACATAATTATCTTCTTTGTAAAAGATAATTTAATACATCATTTAAAATTTCTTTATAAAAGATCATAACGGTAACGATCATTTGGCTTAATAAATGCTAAAAAAGTTGACATAATTATCTTCTTTGTAAAAGATAATTTAGTAGATCATTTAAAATTTCTTTATAAAAAAGATCATAACGGTAAGGATCATTGGGCCTAATAAATGCCAAAAAAGTTCACATAATTATCTTCTTTGCAAAAGATAATTTAATTGATCATTTTAAATTTCTTTATAAAAGATCATAACGGTAACGATCATTGGGCCTAATAAATGCCAAAAAAGTTGACATAATAATCTTCTTTGTAAAAGATAATTTAATAGATCATTTAAAATTTCTTTATAAAAGATCATAACGGTAACGATCATTGGGCCTAATAAATGCTAAAAAAGTTGACATAATTATCTTCTTTGAAAAAGATAATTTAATAGATCATTTAAAATTCCTTTATTAAAAGATCATAACGGTAACGATCATTCGGCCTAATAAATGCTAAAAAAGTTGACATAATTATCTTCTTTGTAAAAGATAATTTAATAGATCATTTAAAATTTCTTTATAGAAAATCATAATGGTAACAATCATTGGGCCTAATAAATGCAAAAAAAGTTGACATAATAATCTTCTTTGTTAAAGATAACTTAATAAACCATTGAAAATTTCTTTATAAAAGATCATAACGGTAATGATCATTGGGCCTAATAAAAGCCGAAAAAGTTCACATAATTATCTTCTTTGTAAAAGATAATTTAATAGATCATTTAAAATTTCCTTATAGAAGATCATAATGGTAACGATCATTGGGCCAAATAATTGCCAAAATAGTTGATATAATAATCTTCTTTGTTAAAGATAATTTAATAGACCATTTAAAATTCCTTTATTAAAAGATCATAACGGTAACGATCATTCGGCCTAATAAATGCTAAAAAAGTTGACATAATTATCTTCTTTGTAAAAGATAATTTAATAGATCATTTAAAATTTCCTTATAGAAGATCATAATGGTAACGATCATTGGGCCTAATAAATGCAAAAAAAGTTGACATAATAATCTTCTTTGTAAAAGATAATTTAATAGATCATTTAAAATTTCTTTATAAAAGATCATAACGGTAACGATCATTGAGCCTAATAAATTCCAAAAAAGTTGACATAATTATCTTCTTTGTAAAAGATAATTTAATAAATCATTTAAAATTTCTTTATAAAAGATCATAACGGTAACGATCATTCGGCCTAATAAATGCTAAAAAAATTGACATAATTATCTTCTTTGTAAAAGATAATTTAATAGATCATTTAAAATTCCTTTATTAAAAGATCATAACGGTAACGATCATTGGGCCTAATAAATGTTGAAAAGTTGACATAATTATCTTCTTTCTAAAAGATAATTTAATAGATCATTGAAAATTTCTTTATAAAAGATCATAACGGTAACGATCAATGGGCCTAATAAATGCCCAAAAAGTTGACATATTTATCTTCTTTGTAAAAAATAATTAAATAGATCATTTAAAATTTCTTTATAAAAGATCATAAGGGTAACGATCATTGGGCCTAATAAATGCCAAAAAAGTTGACATAATTATCTTTTTTGTAAAAGATAATTTAATAGATCATTTAAAATTTCTTTATAAAAGATCATAACGGTAACGATCATTGGGCCTAATAAATGCCAATAAAGTTGACATAATTATCTTCTTCGTAAAAGATAATTTAATGGATCATTTAAAATTTCTTTATAAAAGATCATAATGGTAACGATCATTGGGCCTAATAAATGCAAAAAAAGTTGACATAATAATCTTCTTTGTAAAAGATAATTTAACAGATCATTTAAAATTTCTTTATAAAAGATCAGAACGGTAACGATCATTGGGCCTAATAAATGCTTAAAAGTTGACATAATTATCTTCTTTCTAAACGATAATTTAATAGATCATTGGAAATTTCTTTGTGAAAGATCATAACGGTAACGATCATTGGGCCTAATAAATGCCAAAAAAGTTGACATAATTATCTTCTTTGTAAAAGATAATTTAATAGATCATTTAAAATTTCTTTACAAAAGATCATAACAGTCACGATCATTCGGCCTAATAAATGCTAAAAAAGTTGACATAATTATCTTCGTTGTAAAAGATAATTTAATGGATCATTTAAAATTTCTTTATGAAAGATCATAATGATAACGATCATTGGGCCTAATAAATGCCAAAAAAGTTGACATAAAAATATTCTTTGGAAAAGATAATTTAATAGATCATTTAAAATTTCTTCATTAAAAGATCATAACAGTAACGATCATTGGGCCTAATAAATGCTTAAAAGTTGACATAATTATCTTCTTTCTAAAAGATAACTTAATAAACCATTGAAAATTTCTTTATAAAAGATCATAACGGTAATGATCATTGGGCCTAATAAAAGCCAAAAAAGTTCACATAATTATCTTCTTTGTAAAAGATAATTTAATAGATCATTTAAAATTTCTTTATAGAAGATCATAATGGTAACGATCATTGTGCCAAATAAATGCCAAAATAGTTGACATAATAATCTTCTTTGTTAAAGATAATTTAAGATATCATTTAAAATTCCTTTATTAAAAGATCATAACGGTAACGATCATTTGGCCTAATAAATGCTGAAAAAGTTGACATAATTATCTTCTTTGTAAAAGAAAATTTAATAGATCATTTAAAATTTCTTTATAGAAGATCATAATGGTAATGATCATTGGGCCTAATAAATGCCAAAAAAGTTGACATAATAATCTTCTTTGTAAAAGATAATTTAATAGATCATTTAAAATTCTTTATTAAAAGTTCATAACGGTAACGATCATTGGGCCTAAAAAATGCTTAAAAGTTGACATAATTATCTTCTTTCTAAAAGATAATTTAATAGATCATTGAAAATTTCTTTATAAATGATCATAACGGTAACGATCAATGGGCCTAATAAATGCCAAAAAAGTTGACATAATTATCTTCTTTGTAAAAAATAATTTAATAGATCATTTAAAATTTCTTTATAAAAGATCATAACGGTAACGATCATTGGGCCTAATAAATGCCAAAAAAGTTGACATAATTATCTTCAGTGTAAAAGATAATTTACTAGATCATTTAAAATTTCTTTATAAAAGATCATGACAAAAGTTG
This sequence comes from Psophocarpus tetragonolobus, assembly GCA_037954015.1. Lineage (NCBI taxonomy): Eukaryota > Viridiplantae > Streptophyta > Magnoliopsida > Fabales > Fabaceae > Psophocarpus > Psophocarpus tetragonolobus. The sequence continues at coordinate 43,446,628 of CM075688.1, read as the reverse complement.
ACATAATTATCTTCTTTGTAAAAAATAATTAAATAGATCATTTAAAATTTCTTTATAAAAGATCATAACGGTAACGATCATTGGGCCTAATAAATGCCCAAAAAGTTGACATATTTATCTTCTTTGTAAAAAATAATTAAATAGATCATTTAAAATTTCTTTATAAAAGATCATAACGGTAACGATCATTGGGCCTAATAAATGCCAAAAAAGTTGACATAATTATCTTCTTTGTAAAAGATAATTTAATAGATCATTTAAAATTTCTTTATAAAAGATCATAACGGTAACGATCATTTGGCTTAATAAATGCTAAAAAAGTTGACATAATTATCTTCTTTGTAAAAGATAATTTAATGAATCATTTAAAATTTCTTTATCAAAGATCATAATGGTAACGATCATTGGGCCTAATAAATGCAAAAAAAGTTGACATACTAATCTTTGTAAAAGATAATTTAATAGATCATTAAAAATTTCTTTATTAAAAGATCATAACAGTAACGATCATTGACCCTAATAAATGCCAAAAAAGTTGACATAATTATCTTCTTTGTAAAAGATAATTTAATACATCATTTAAAATTTCTTTATAAAAGATCATAACGGTAACGATCATTTGGCTTAATAAATGCTAAAAAAGTTGACATAATTATCTTCTTTGTAAAAGATAATTTAGTAGATCATTTAAAATTTCTTTATAAAAAAGATCATAACGGTAAGGATCATTGGGCCTAATAAATGCCAAAAAAGTTCACATAATTATCTTCTTTGCAAAAGATAATTTAATTGATCATTTTAAATTTCTTTATAAAAGATCATAACGGTAACGATCATTGGGCCTAATAAATGCCAAAAAAGTTGACATAATAATCTTCTTTGTAAAAGATAATTTAATAGATCATTTAAAATTTCTTTATAAAAGATCATAACGGTAACGATCATTGGGCCTAATAAATGCTAAAAAAGTTGACATAATTATCTTCTTTGAAAAAGATAATTTAATAGATCATTTAAAATTCCTTTATTAAAAGATCATAACGGTAACGATCACTGGGCCTAATAAATGCCAAAAGAGTTGACATAATTATCTTCTTTATAAAAGATAATTTAATAGATCATTTAAAATTTCTTTATAAAAGATCATAACGGTCACGATGATTCGGCTTAATAAATGCTAAAAAAGTTGACATAATTATCTTCGTTGTAAAAGATAATTTAATGGATCATTTAAAATTTCTTTATGAAAGATCAGAATAGTAACAATCATTGTGCCTAATAAATGCCAAAATAGTTGACATAATAATCTTGTTTGTTAAAGATAATTTAATAGATCATTTAAAATTCCTTTAGTAAAAGATCATAACGGTAACGATCATTCGGCCTAATAAATGCTAAAAAAGTTGACATAATTATCTTCTTTGTAAAAGATAATTTAATAGATCATTTAAAATTCCTTTATAGAGGATCATAATGGTAACGATAATTGGGCCAAATAAATGCCAAAATAGTTGACATAATAATCTTCTTTGTTAAAGATAATTTAATAGATAATTTAAAATTCTTTTATTAAAAAATCATAACGGTAATGATCATTCGGCCTAATAAATGCTAAAAAAGTTGACATAATTATCTTCTTTGTAAAAGATAATTTAATAGATCATTTAAAATTTCTTTATAGAAGATCATAATGGTAACGATCATTGGGCCTAATAAATGCAAAAAAAGTTGACATAATAATCTTCTTTGTTAAAGATAATTTAATACATCATTTAAAATACCTTTATTAAAAGATGATAACGGTAACGATCATTCGGCCTAATAAATGCTTAAAAGTTGACATAATTATCTTTTCTCTAAACGATAATTTAATAGATCATTGGAAATTTCTTTGTAAAAGATCATAACGGTAACGATCATTGGGCCTAATAAATGCCAAAAAAGTTGACATAATTATCTTCTTTGTAAAAGATAATTTAACAGATCATTTAAAATTTCTTTATAAAAGATCATAACGGTAACGATCATTGGGCCTAATAAATGCTTAAAAGTTGACATAATTATCTTTTTTCTAAATGATAATTTAATAGATCATTGGAAATTTCTTTGTAAAAGATCATAACGGTAACGATCATTGGGCCTAATAAATGCCAAAAAAGTTGACATAATTATCTTCTTTGTAAAAGATAATTTAATAGATCGTTTAAAATTCGTTTATTAAAAGATCATAACGGTAACGATCATTGGGCCTAATAAATGCTTAAAAGTTGACATAATTATCTTCTTTCTAAAAGATAATTTAATAGATCATTGAAAATATCTTTATAAAAGATCATAACGGTAACGATCAATGGGCCTAATAAATGCCCAAAAATTTGAGATATTTATCTTCTTTGTAAAAAATAATTAAATAGATCATTTAAAATTTCTTTATAAAAGATCATAACGGTAACGATCATTGGGCCTAATAAATGCCAAAAAAGTTGACATAATTATCTTTTTTGTAAAAGATAATTTAATAGATCATTTAAAATTTCTTTATAAAAGATCATAACGGTAACGATCATTGGGCCTAATAAATGCCAATAAAGTTGACATAATTATCTTCTTCGTAAAAGATAATTTAATGGATCATTTAAAATTTCTTTATAAAAGATCATAATGGTAACGATCATTGGGCCTAATAAATGCAAAAAAAGTTGACATAATAATGTTCTTTGTAAAAGATAATTTAACAGATCATTTAAAATTTCTTTATAAAAGATCAGAACGGTAACGATCATTGGGCCTAATAAATGCTTAAAAGTTGACATAATTATCTTTTCTCTAAACGATAATTTAATAGATCATTGGAAATTTCTTTGTAAAAGATCATAACGGTAACGATCATTGGGCCTAATAAATGCCAAAAAAGTTGACATAATTATCTTCTTTGTAAAAGATAATTTAACAGATCATTTAAAATTTCTTTATAAAAGATCATAACGGTAACGATCATTGGGCCTAATAAATGCTTAAAAGTTGACATAATTATCTTTTTTCTAAATGATAATTTAATAGATCATTGGAAATTTCTTTGTAAAAGATCATAACGGTAACGATCATTGGGCCTAATAAATGCCAAAAAAGTTGACATAATTATCTTCTTTGTAAAAGATAATTTAATAGATCATTTAAAATTTCTTTATAAAAGATCATAACGGTAACGATCATTGGGCCTAATAAATGCTAAAAAAGTTGACATAATTATCTTCTTTGAAAAAGATAATTTAATAGATCATTTAAATTTTCTTTATTAAAAGATCATAACGGTAACGATCACTGGGCCTAATAAATGCCAAAAGAGTTGACATAATTATCTTCTTTATAAAAGATAATTTAATAGATCATTTAAAATTTCTTTATAAAAGATCATAACGGTCACGATGATTCGGCTTAATAAATGCTAAAAAAGTTGACATAATTATCTTCGTTGTAAAAGATAATTTAATGGATCATTTAAAATTTCTTTATGAAAGATCAGAATAGTAACAATCATTGTGCCTAATAAATGCCAAAATAGTTGACATAATAATCTTGTTTGTTAAAGATAATTTAATAGATCATTTAAAATTCCTTTAGTAAAAGATCATAACGGTAACGATCATTCGGCCTAATAAATGCTAAAAAAGTTGACATAATTATCTTCTTTGTAAAAGATAATTTAATAGATCATTTAAAATTCCTTTATAGAGGATCATAATGGTAACGATAATTGGGCCAAATAAATGCCAAAATAGTTGACATAATAATCTTCTTTGTTAAAGATAATTTAATAGATAATTTAAAATTCCTTTATTAAAAGATCATAACGGTAACGATCATTCGGCCTAATAAATGCTAAAAAAGTTGACATAATTATCTTCTTTGTAAAAGATAATTTAATAGATCATTTAAAATTTCTTTATAGAAGATCATAATGGTAACGATCATTGGGCCTAATAAATGCAAAAAAAGTTGACATAATAATCTTCTTTGTTAAAGATAATTTAATACATCATTTAAAATTCCTTTATTAAAAGATGATAACGGTAACGATCATTCGGCCTAATAAATGCTTAAAAGTTGACATAATTATCTTTTTTCTAAACGATAATTTAATAGATCATTGGAAATTTCTTTGTAAAAGATCATAACGGTAACGATCATTGGGCCTAATAAATGCCAAAAAAGTTGACATAATAATCTTCTTTGTAAAAGATAATTTAACAGATCATTTAAAATTTCTTTATAAAAGATCATAATGGTAACGATCATTGGGCCTAATAAATGCAAAAAAAGTTGACATAATAATCTTCTTTGTAAAAGATAATTTAGTAGATCATTTAAAATTTCTTTATAAAAAAGATCATAACGGTAAGGATCATTGGGCCTAATAAATGCCAAAAAAGTTCACATAATTATCTTCTTTGCAAAAGATAATTTAATTGATCATTTTAAATTTCTTTATAAAAGTTCATAACGGTAACGATCATTGGGCCTAATAAATGCCAAAAAAGTTGACATAATAATCTTCTTTGTAAAAGATAATTTAATAGATCATTTAAAATTTCTTTATAAAAGATCATAACGGTAACGATCATTGGGCCTAATAAATGCTAAAAAAGTTGACATAATTATCTTCTTTGAAAAAGATAATTTAATAGATCATTTAAAATTCCTTTATTAAAAGATCATAACGGTAACGATCACTGGGCCTAATAAATGCCAAAAGAGTTGACATAATTATCTTCTTTGTAAAAGATAATTTAATAGATCATTTAAAATTTCTTTATAAAAGATCATAACGGTCACGATGATTCGGCTTAATAAATGCTAAAAAAGTTGACATAATTATCTTCGTTGTAAAAGATAATTTAATGGATCATTTAAAATTTCTTTATGAAAGATCAGAATAGTAACAATCATTGTGCCTAATAAATGCCAAAATAGTTAACATAATAATCTTGTTTGTTAAAGATAATTTAATAGATCATTTAAAATTCCTTTATTAAAAGATCATAACGGTAACGATCATTCGGCCTAATAAATGCTAAAAAAGTTGACATAATTATCTTCTTTGTAAAAGATAATTTAATAGATCATTTAAAATTTCTTTATAGAGGATCATAATGGTAACGATCATTGGGCCAAATAAATGCCAAAATAGTTGACATAATAATCTTCTTTGTTAAAGATAATTTAATAGATAATTTAAAATTCCTTTATTAAAAGATCATAACGGTAACGATCATTTGGCCTAATAAATGCTAAAAAAGTTGACATAATTATCTTCTTTGTAAAAGATAATTTAATAGATCATTTAAAATTTCTTTATAGAAGATCATAATGGTAACGATCATTGGGCCTAATAAATGCAAAAAAAGTTGACATAATAATCTTCTTTGTTAAAGATAATTTAATACATCATTTAAAATTCCTTTATTAAAAGATGATAACGGTAACGATCATTCGGCCTAATAAATGCTACAAAAGTTGACATAATTATCTTCTTTGTAAAAGATAATTTAATAGATCATTTAAAATTTCTTTATAGAAGATCGTAATGGTAACGATCATTCGGCCTAATAAATGCTAAAAAAGTTGACATAATTATCTTCTTTGTAAAAGAAAATTTAATAGATCATTTAAAATTTCTTTATAGAAGATCATAATGGTAACGATCATTGGGCCTAATAAATGCCAAAAAAGTTGACATAACAATCTTCTTTGTAAAAGATAATTTAATAGATCATTTAAAATTCTTTATTAAAAGATCATAACGGTAACGATCATTGGGCCTAATAAATGCTTAAAAGTTGACATAATTATCTTCTTTCTAAAAGATAATTTAATAGATCATTGAAAATTTCTTTATAAATGATCATAACGGTAACGATCAATGGGATTAATAAATGCCAAAAAAGTTGACATAATTATCTTCTTTGTAAAAAATAATTTAATAGATCATTTAAAATTTCTTTATAAAAGATCATAATGGTAACGATCATTGGGCCTAATAAATGCCAAAAAAGTTGACATAATAATCTTCTTTGTTAAAGATAATTTAATAGATTATTTAAAATTCCTTTATTAAAATATCATAACGGTAACGATCATTCGGCCTAATAAATGCTAAAAAAGTTGACATAATTATCTTCTTTGTAAAAGATAATTTAATAGATCATTTAAAATTTCTTTATAGAAGATCATAATGGTAACAATCATTGGGCCTAATAAATGCAAAAAAAGTTGACATAATAATCTTCTTTGTTAAAGATAACTTAATAAACCATTGAAAATTTCTTTATAAAAGATCATTACGATAATGATCATTGGGCCTAATAAAAGCCAAAAAAGTTCACATAATTATCTTCTTTGTAAAAGATAATTTAATAGATCATTTAAAATTTTCTTATAGAAGATCATAATGGTAACGATCATTGGGCCAAATAATTGCCAAAATAGTTGACATAATAATCTTCTTTGTTAAAGATAATTTAATAGACCATTTAAAATTCCTTTATTAAAAGATCATAACGGTAACGATCATTCGGCCTAATAAATGCTAAAAAAGTTGACATAATTATCTTCTTTGTAAAAGATAATTTAATAGATCATTTAAAATTTCCTTATAGAAGATCATAATGGTAACGATCATTGGGCCTAATAAAAGCAAAAAAAGTTGACATAATAATATTCTTTGTAAAAGATAATTTAATAAATCATTTAAAATTTCTTTATAAAATATCATAACGGTAACGATCATTGAGCCTAATAAATTCAAAAAAAGTTGACATAATTATCTTCTTTGTAAAAGATAATTTAATAAATCATTTAAAATTTCTTTATAAAAGATCATAACGGTAACGATCATTCGGCCTAATAAATGCTAAAAAAGTTGACATAATTATCTTCTTTGTAAAAGATAATTTAATAGATCATTTAAAATTCCTTTATTAAAAGATCATAACGGTAACGATCATTGGGCCTAATAAATGCTGAAAAGTTGACATAATTATCTTCTTTCTAAAAGATAATTTAATAGATCATTGAAAATTTCTTTATAAAATATCATAACGGTAACGATCAATGGGCCTAATAAATGCCCAAAAAGTTGACATATTTATCTTCTTTGTAAAAAATAATTAAATAGATCATTTAAAATTTCTTTATAAAAGATCATAACGGTAACGATCATTGGGCCTAAGAAATGCCAAAAAAGTTGACATAATTATCTTTTTTGTAAAAGATAATTTAATAGATCATTTAAAATTTCTTTATAAAAGATCATAACGGTAACGATCATTGGGCCTAATAAATGCCAAAAAAGTTGACATAATTATCTTCTTCGTAAAAGATAATTTAATGGATCATTTAAAATTTCTTTATAAAAGATCATAATGGTAACGATCATTGGGCCTAATAAATGCAAAAAAAGTTGACATAATAATCTTCTTTGTAAAAGATAATTTAACAGATCATTTAAAATTTCTTTATAAAAGATCATAACGGTAACAGTCATTGGGCCTAATAAATGCTTAAAAGTTGACATAATTATCTTTTTTCTAAACGATAATTTAATAGATCATTGGAAATTTCTTTGTAAAAGATCATAACGGTAACGATCATTGCGCCTAATAAATGCCAAAAAAGTTGACATAATTATCTTCTTTGTAAAAGATAATTTAATAGATCGTTTAAAATTCGTTTATTAAAAGATCATAACGGTAACGATCATTGGGCCTAATAAATGCTTAAAAGTTGACATAATTATCTTCTTTCTAAAAGATAATTTAATAGATCATTGAAAATATTTTTATAAAAGATCATAACGGTAACGATCAATGGGCCTAATAAATGCCCAAAAATTTGACATATTTATCTTCTTTGTAAAAAATAATTAAATAGATCATTTAAAATTTCTTTATAAAAGATCATAACGGTAACGATCATTGGGCGTAATAAATGCCAAAAAAGTTGACATAATTATCTTTTTTGTAAAAGATAATTTAATAGATCATTTAAAATTTCTTTATAAAAGATCATAACGGTAACGATCATTGGGCCTAATAAATGCCAATAAAGTTGACATAATTATCTTCTTCGTAAAAGATAATTTAATGGATCATTTAAAATTTCTTTATAAAAGATCATAATGGTAACGATCATTGGGCCTAATAAATGCAAAAAAAGTTGACATAATAATCTTCTTTGTAAAAGATAATTTAACAGATCATTTAAAATTTCTTTATAAAAGATCAGAACGGTAACGATCATTGGGCCTAATAAATGCTTAAAAGTTGACATAATTATCTTCTTTCTAAACGATAATTTAATAGATCATTGGAAATTTCTTTGTAAAAGATCATAACGGTAACGATTATTAGGCCTAATAAATGCCAAAAAAGTTGACATAATTATCTTCTTTGTAAAAGATAATTTAATAGATCATTTAAAATTTCTTTACAAAAGATCATAACGGTCACGATCATTCGGCCTAATAAATGCTAAAAAAGTTGACATAATTATCTTCGTTGTAAAAGATAATTTAATGGATCATTTAAAATTTCTTTATGAAAGCTCATAATGATAACGATCATTGGGCCTAATAAATGCCAAAAAAGTTGACATAAAAATATTCTTTGGAAAAGATAATTTAATAGATCATTTAAAATTTCTTCATTAAAAGATCATAACAGTAACGATCATTGGGCCTAATAAAAGCCAAAAAAGTTGACATAATTATCTTCTTTGTAAAAGATAATTTAATAGATCATTTAAAATTTCTTTATAGAAGATCATAATGGTAACGATCATTGGGCCAAATAAATGCCAAAATAGTTGACATAATAATCTTCTTTGTTAAAGATAATTTATGATATCATTTAAAATTCCTTTATTAAAAGATCATAACGGTAACGATCATTCGGCCTAATAAATGCTGAAAAAGTTGACATAATTATCTTCTTTGTAAAAGAAAATTTAATAGATCATTTAAAATTTCTTTATAGAAGATCATAATGGTAATGATCATTGGGCCTAATAAATGCCAAAAAAGTTGACATAATAATCTTCTTTGTAAAAGATAATTTAATAGATCATTTAAAATTCTTTATTAAAAGATCATAACGGTAACGATCATTGGGCCTAATAAATGCTTAAAAGTTGACATAATTATCTTCTTTCTAAAAGACAATTTAATAGATCATTGAAAATTTCTTTATAAATGATCATAACGGTAACGATCAATGGGCCTAATAAATGCCAAAAAAGTTGACATAATTATCTTCTTTGTAAAAGATAATTTACTAGATCATTTAAAATTTATTTATAAAAGATCATAACAAAAGTTGACATAATTATCTTCTTTGTAAAAAATAATTAAATAGATCATTTAAAATTTCTTTATAAAAGATCATAACGGTAACGATCATTGGGCCTAATAAATGCCAAAAAAGTTGACATAATTATCTTCTTTGTAAAAGATAATTTAATAGATCATTTAAAATTTCTTTATAAAAGATCATAACGGTAACGATCAGTCGGCCTAATAAATGCTAAAAAAGTTGACATAATTATCTTCTTTGTAAAAGATAATTTAATGGATCATTTAAAATTTCTTTATCAAAGATCATAATGGTAACGATCATTGGGCCTAATAAATGCAAAAAAAGTTGACATATTAATCTTTGTAAAAGATAATTTAATAGATCATTAAAAATTTCTTTATTAAAAGATCATAACAGTAACGATCATTGACCCTAATAAATGCCAAAAAAGTTGACATAATTATCTTCTTTGTAAAAGATAATTTAATACATCATTTAAAATTTCTTTATAAAAGATCATAACGGTAACGATCATTTGGCTTAATAAATGCTAAAAAAGTTGACATAATTATCTTCTTTGTAAAAGATAATTTAGTAGATCATTTAAAATTTCTTTATAAAAAAGATCATAACGGTAAGGATCATTGGGCCTAATAAATGAAAAAAAATTCACATAATTATCTTCTTTGCAAAAGATAATTTAATTGATCATTTTAAATTTCTTTATAGAAGATCATAATGGTAACGATCATTGGGCCAAATAAATGCCAAAAAAGTTGACATAATAATCTTGTTTGTTAAAGATAATTTAATAGATAATTTAAAATTTCTTTATTAAAAGATCCTAACGGTAACGATCATTCGACCTAATAAATGCTAAAAAAGTTGACATAATTATCTTCTTTGAAAAAGATAATTTAATATATCATTTAAAATTCCTTTATTAAAAGATCATAACGGTAACGATCATTCGGCCTAATAAATGCTAAAAAAGTTGACATAATTATCTTCTTTGTAAAAGATAATTTAATAGATCATTTAAAATTTCTTTATAGAAGATAATAATGGTAACAATCATTGGGCCTAATAAATGCAAAAAAAGTTGACATAATAATCTTCTTTGTAAAAGATAATTTAATAGATCATTTAAAATTCTTTATTAAAAGATCATAACGGTAACGATCATTGGGCCTAATAAATGCTTAAAAGTTGACATAATTATCTTCTTTCTAAAAGAGAATTTAATAGATCATTGAAAATTTCGTTATAAAAGATCATAACGGTAACGATCAATGGGCCTAATAAATGCCAAAAAAGTTGACATAATTATCTTCCTTGTAAAAAATAATTTAATAGATCATTTAAAATTTCTTTATAAAAGATCATAACGGTAAGGATCATCCAGCATAATAAATGCTAAAAAAGTTGACATAATTATCTTCTTTGTAAAAGATAATTTAATGGATCATTTAAAATTTCTTTATCAAAGATCATAATGGTAACGATCATTGGGCCTAATAAATGCAAAAAAAGTTGACATACTAATCTTTGTAAAAGATAATTTAATAGATCATTAAAAATTTCTTTATTAAAAGATCATAACAGTAACGATCATTGACCCTAATAAATGCCAAAAAAGTTGACATAATTATCTTCTTTGTAAAAGATAATTTAATACATCATTTAAAATTTCTTTATAAAAGATCATAACGGTAACGATCATTTGGCTTAATAAATGCTAAAAAAGTTGACATAATTATCTTCTTTGTAAAAGATAATTTAGTAGATCATTTAAAATTTCTTTATAAAAAAGATCATAACGGTAAGGATCATTGGGCCTAATAAATGAAAAAAAATTCACATAATTATCTTCTTTGCAAAAGATAATTTAATTGATCATTTTAAATTTCTTTACAGAAGATCATAATGGTAACGATCATTGGGCCAAATAAATGCCAAAAAAGTTGACATAATAATCTTGTTTGTTAAAGATAATTTAATAGATAATTTAAAATTTCTTTATTAAAAGATCCTAACGGTAACGATCATTCGACCTAATAAATGCTAAAAAAGTTGACATAATTATCTTCTTTGAAAAAGATAATTTAATATATCATTTAAAATTCCTTTATTAAAAGATCATAACGGTAACGATCATTCGGCCTAATAAATGCTAAAAAAGTTGACATAATTATCTTCTTTGTAAAAGATAATTTAATAGATCATTTAAAATTTCTTTATAGAAGATAATAATGGTAACAATCATTGGGCCTAATAAATGCAAAAAAAGTTGACATAATAATCTTCTTTGTAAAAGATAATTTAATAGATCATTTAAAATTCTTTATTAAAAGATCATAACGGTAACGATCATTGGGCCTAATAAATGCTTAAAAGTTGACATAATTATCTTCTTTCTAAAAGAGAATTTAATAGATCATTGAAAATTTCGTTATAAAAGATCATAACGGTAACGATCAATGGGCCTAATAAATGCCAAAAAAGTTGACATAATTATCTTCCTTGTAAAAAATAATTTAATAGATCATTTAAAATTTCTTTATAAAAGATCATAACGGTAAGGATCATCCAGCATAATAAATGCTAAAAAAGTTGACATAATTATCTTCTTTGTAAAAGATAATTTAATGGATCATTTAAAATTTCTTTATCAAAGATCATAATGGTAACGATCATTGGGCCTAATAAATGCAAAAAAAGTTGACATACTAATCTTTGTAAAAGATAATTTAATAGATCATTAAAAATTTCTTTATTAAAAGATCATAACAGTAACGATCATTGACCCTAATAAATGCCAAAAAAGTTGACATAATTATCTTCTTTGTAAAAGATAATTTAATACATCATTTAAAATTTCTTTATAAAAGATCATAACGGTAACGATCATTTGGCTTAATAAATGCTAAAAAAGTTGACATAATTATCTTCTTTGTAAAAGATAATTTAGTAGATCATTTAAAATTTCTTTATAAAAAAGATCATAACGGTAAGGATCATTGGGCCTAATAAATGAAAAAAAATTCACATAATTATCTTCTTTGCAAAAGATAATTTAATTGATCATTTTAAATTTCTTTACAGAAGATCATAATGGTAACGATCATTGGGCCAAATAAATGCCAAAAAAGTTGACATAATAATCTTGTTTGTTAAAGATAATTTAATAGATAATTTAAAATTTCTTTATTAAAAGATCCTAACGGTAACGATCATTCGACCTAATAAATGCTAAAAAAGTTGACATAATTATCTTCTTTGAAAAAGATAATTTAATATATCATTTAAAATTCCTTTATTAAAAGATCATAACGGTAACGATCATTCGGCCTAATAAATGCTAAAAAAGTTGACATAATTATCTTCTTTGTAAAAGATAATTTAATAGATCATTTAAAATTTCTTTATAGAAGATAATAATGGTAACAATCATTGGGCCTAATAAATGCAAAAAAAGTTGACATAATAATCTTCTTTGTAAAAGATAATTTAATAGATCATTTAAAATTCTTTATTAAAAGATCATAACGGTAACGATCATTGGGCCTAATAAATGCTTAAAAGTTGACATAATTATCTTCTTTCTAAAAGAGAATTTAATAGATCATTGAAAATTTCGTTATAAAAGATCATAACGGTAACGATCAATGGGCCTAATAAATGCCAAAAAAGTTGACATAATTATCTTCCTTGTAAAAAATAATTTAATAGATCATTTAAAATTTCTTTATAAAAGATCATAACGGTAAGGATCATCCAGCATAATAAATGCTAAAAAAGTTGACATAATTATCTTCTTTGTAAAAGATAATTTAATGGATCATTTAAAATTTCTTTATCAAAGATCATAATGGTAACGATCATTGGGCCTAATAAATGCAAAAAAAGTTGACATACTAATCTTTGTAAAAGATAATTTAATAGATCATTAAAAATTTCTTTATTAAAAGATCATAACAGTAACGATCATTGACCCTAATAAATGCCAAAAAAGTTGACATAATTATCTTCTTTGTAAAAGATAATTTAATACATCATTTAAAATTTCTTTATAAAAGATCATAACGGTAACGATCATTTGGCTTAATAAATGCTAAAAAAGTTGACATAATTATCTTCTTTGTAAAAGATAATTTAGTAGATCATTTAAAATTTCTTTATAAAAAAGATCATAACGGTAAGGATCATTGGGCCTAATAAATGAAAAAAAATTCACATAATTATCTTCTTTGCAAAAGATAATTTAATTGATCATTTTAAATTTCTTTACAGAAGATCATAATGGTAACGATCATTGGGCCAAATAAATGCCAAAAAAGTTGACATAATAATCTTGTTTGTTAAAGATAATTTAATAGATAATTTAAAATTTCTTTATTAAAAGATCCTAACGGTAACGATCATTCGACCTAATAAATGCTAAAAAAGTTGACATAATTATCTTCTTTGAAAAAGATAATTTAATATATCATTTAAAATTCCTTTATTAAAAGATCATAACGGTAACGATCATTCGGCCTAATAAATGCTAAAAAAGTTGACATAATTATCTTCTTTGTAAAAGATAATTTAATAGATCATTTAAAATTTCTTTATAGAAGATAATAATGGTAACAATCATTGGGCCTAATAAATGCAAAAAAGGTTGACATAATAATCTTCTTTGTAAAAGATAATTTAATAGATCATTTAAAATTCTTTATTAAAAGATCATAACGGTAACGATCATTGGGCCTAATAAATGCTTAAAAGTTGACATAATTATCTTCTTTCTAAAAGAGAATTTAATAGATCATTGAAAATTTCGTTATAAAAGATCATAACGGTAACGATCAATGGGCCTAATAAATGCCAAAAAAGTTGACATAATTATCTTCCTTGTAAAAAATAATTTAATAGATCATTTAAAATTTCTTTATAAAAGATCATAACGGTAAGGATCATCCAGCATAATAAATGCTAAAAAAGTTGACATAATTATCTTCTTTGTAAAAGATAATTTAATGGATCATTTAAAATTTCTTTATCAAAGATCATAATGGTAACGATCATTGGGCCTAATAAATGCAAAAAAAGTTGACATACTAATCTTTGTAAAATATAATTTAATAGATCATTAAAAATTTCTTTATTAAAAGATCATAACAGTAACGATCATTGACCCTAATAAATGCCAAAAAAGTTGACATAATTATCTTCTTTGTAAAAGATAATTTAATACATCATTTAAAATTTCTTTATAAAAGATCATAACGGTAACGATCATTTGGCTTAATAAATGCTAAAAAAGTTGACATAATTATCTTCTTTGTAAAAGATAATTTAGTAGATCATTTAAAATTTCTTTATAAAAAAGATCATAACGGTAAGGATCATTGGGCCTAATAAATGAAAAAAAATTCACATAATTATCTTCTTTGCAAAAGATAATTTAATTGATCATTTTAAATTTCTTTACAGAAGATCATAATGGTAACGATCATTGGGCCAAATAAATGCCAAAAAAGTTGACATAATAATCTTGTTTGTTAAAGATAATTTAATAGATAATTTAAAATTTCTTTATTAAAAGATCCTAACGGTAACGATCATTCGACCTAATAAATGCTAAAAAAGTTGACATAATTATCTTCTTTGAAAAAGATAATTTAATATATCATTTAAAATTCCTTTATTAAAAGATCATAACGGTAACGATCATTCGGCCTAATAAATGCTAAAAAAGTTGACATAATTATCTTCTTTGTAAAAGATAATTTAATAGATCATTTAAAATTTCTTTATAGAAGATAATAATGGTAACAATCATTGGGCCTAATAAATGCAAAAAAAGTTGACATAATAATCTTCTTTGTAAAAGATAATTTAATAGATCATTTAAAATTCTTTATTAAAAGATCATAACGGTAACGATCATTGGGCCTAATAAATGCTTAAAAGTTGACATAATTATCTTCTTTCTAAAAGAGAATTTAATAGATCATTGAAAATTTCGTTATAAAAGATCATAACGGTAACGATCAATGGGCCTAATAAATGCCAAAAAAGTTGACATAATTATCTTCCTTGTAAAAAATAATTTAATAGATCATTTAAAATTTCTTTATAAAAGATCATAACGGTAACGATCATTGGGCCTATTAAATGCCAAAAAAGTTGACATAATTACCTTCATTGTAAAAGATAATTTAATAGATCATTTGAAATTTCTTTATAAAAGATTATAACAGTAACGATCATTCGGCCTAATAAATGCTAAAACATCTAACATAATTATCTTCTTTGTAAAAGATAATTTAATACATCATTTAAAATTTCTTTATAGAAGATCATAATGGTAACGATCATTGGGCCTAATAAATGCCAAAAAAGTTGACATAATAATCTTCTTTGTAAAAGATAATTTAATAGATCATTTAAAATTTCTTTATTAAAAGATCATAACGGTAACGATCATTGGGCCTAATAAATGCTGAAAAGTTGACATAATTATATTCTTTCTAAAAGATAATTTAATAGATCATTGAAAATTTCTTTATAAAAGATGATAACGCTAACGATCAATGGGCCTAATAAATGCAAAAAAATTTGACATAATTATCTTCTTTGTAAAAGATAATTTAATGGATCATTTAAAATTTCTTTATAAAAGATCCTAACGGTAACAATCAATGGGCCTAATAAATGCCAAAAAACTTGACATAATTATCTTTTTTGTAAAAAATAATTTAATAGATCATTTAAAATTTCTTTATAAAAGATCATAACGGTAACGATCATTGGGCCTAATAAATGCAAAAAAAGTTGACATAATTATCTTCTTTGTAAAAGATAATTTAATAGATCATTCAAAATTTCTTTATAAAAGATCATAACGGTAACGATCGTTTGGCCTAATAAATGCTAAAAAAGTTGACATAATTATCTTCTTTGTAAAAGATAATTTAAGAAATCATTTAAAATTTCTTTATAAAAAGATCCTAACGGTAACGATCATTCGACCTAATAAATGCTAAAAAAGTTGACATAATTATCTTCTTTGAAAAAGATAATTTAATAGATCATTTAAAATTCCTTTATTAAAAGATCATAACGGTAACGATCATTCGGCCTAATAAATGCCAAAAAAGTTGACATAATTATCTTCTTTGTAAAAGATAATTTAATAGATCATTTAAAATTTCTTTATAAAAGATCATAACGGTAACGATCAGTCGGCCTAATAAATGCTAAAAAAGTTGAAATAATTATCTTCTTTGTAAAAGATAATTTAATGGATCATTTAAAATTTCTTTATAAAAGATCATAATGGTAACGATCATTGGGCCTAATAAATGCAAAAAAAGTTGACATACTAATCTTTGTAAAAGATAATTTAATAGATCATTAAAAATTTCTTTATTAAAAGATCATAACAGTAACGATCATTGACCCTAATAAATGCCAAAAAAGTTGACATAATTATCTTCTTTCTAAAAGATAATTTAATAGATCATTGAAAATTTATTTATAAAAGATCATAACGGTAACGATCAATGGGCCTAATAAATGCAAAAAAATTTGACATAATTATCTTCTTTGTAAAAGATAATTTAATGGATCATTTAAAATTTCTTTATAAAAGATCCTAACGGTAACAATCAATGGGCCTAATAAATGCCAAAAAACGTGACATAATTAACTTTTTTGTAAAAAATAATTTAATAGATCATTTAAAATTTCTTTATAAAAGATCATAACGGTAACGATCATTGGGCCTAATAAATGCAAAAAAAGTTGACATAATTATCTTCTTTGTAAAAGATAATTTAATAGATCATTTAAAATTTCTTTATAAAAGATCATAACGGTAACGATCGTTTGGCCTAATAAATGCTAAAAAAGTTGACATAATTATCTTCTTTGTAAAAGATAATTTAAGAAATCATTTGAGGTTTCTTTATGAAAGATCATAACGGTAACGATCATTTGGCCTAATAAATGCTAAAAAAGTTGACATAATTGTCTTCTTTCTAAAAGAGAATTTCGTACATCCTTTAAAATTTGTTTATAAAAGATCATAACGGTAACGATCATTGGGCCTAATAAATGTTAAAAAAGTTGACATAATTATCTTCTTTGTAAAAGATAATTTATTAGATCATTTAAAATTTCTTTATTAAAAGATCATAACGGTAACGAACATTGGGCCAAATAAATGCTAAAAAAGTGGCATAATTATCTTCTATGTAAAAGATAATTAAATAGATCATTTAAAATTTCTTTATAAAAGATCATAACGGTAACGATCATTTGCCTAATAAACGCTAAAAATGTTGACATAATTATCTTCTTTGTAAAAGATAATTTAATAGATCATTTAAAATTTCTTTATAAAAGATCAGAACGGTAACGATCATTCAGCCTAATAAATGCTAAAAAAGTTGACATAATTATCTTCTTTGTAAAAGATAATTTAATAGATCATTTAAAATTTCTTTATTAAAAGATCATAACAGTAACAATCATTGTGCCTAATAAATGCTAAAAAAGTTGACATAATTGTCTTCTTTCTAAAAGATAATTTCATACATCCTTTAAAATTTGTTTATAAAAGATCATAACGGTAACGATCATTGGGCCTAATGAATGCTAAAGGAGTTAACATAATAATCTTCTTTGTAACAGCTAATTTAATAGATCATTTAAAATTTCTTTATAGAAGATCATAACGGTAACGATCATTGGGCCTAATAAATGCCCAAAAAGTTGACATATTTATCTTCTTTCTAAAAAATAATTAAATAGATCATTTAAAATTTCTTTATAAAAGATCATAACGGTAACGATCATTGGGCCTAATAAATGCCAAAAAAGTTGACATAATTATCTTCTTTGTAAAAGATAATTTAATAGATCATTTAAAATTTCTTTATAAAAGATCATAACGGTAACGATCAGTCGGCCTAATAAATGCTAAAAAAGTTGACATAATTATCTTCTTTGTAAAAGATAATTTAATGGATCATTTAAAATTTCTTTATAAAAGATCATAATGGTAACGATCATTGGGCCTAATAAATGCAAAAAAAGTTGACATACTAATCTTTGTAAAAGATAATTTAATAGATCATTAAAAATTTCTTTATTAAAAGATCATAACAGTAACGATCATTGACCCTAATAAATGCCAAAAAAGTTGACATAATTATCTTCTTTCTAAAAGATAATTTAATAGATCATTGAAAATTTCTTTATAAAAGATCATAACGGTAAAGATCAATGGGCCTAATAAATGCACAAAAATTTGACATAATTATCTTCTTTGTAAAAGATAATTTAATGGATCATTTAAAATTTCTTTATAAAAGATCCTAACGGTAACAATCAATGGGCCTAATAAATGCCAAAAAACTTGACATAATTAACTTTTTTGTAAAAAATAATTTAATAGATCATTTAAAATTTCTTTATAAAAGATCATAACGGTAACGATCATTGGGCCTAATAAATGCAAAAAAAGTTGACATAATTATCTTCTTTGTAAAAGATAATTTAATAGATCATTTAAAATTTCTTTATAAAAGATCATAACGGTAACGATCAGTCGGCCTAATAAATGCTAAAAAAGTTGACATAATTATCTTCTTTGTAAAAGATAATTTAATGGATCATTTAAAATTTCTTTATAAAAGATCATAATGGTAACGATCATTGGGCCTAATAAATGCAAAAAAAGTTGACATACTAATCTTTGTAAAAGATAATTTAATAGATCATTAAAAATTTCTTTATTAAAAGATCATAACAGTAACGATCATTGACCCTAATAAATGCCAAAAAAGTTGACATAATTATCTTCTTTGTAAAAGATAATTTAATACATCATTTAAAATTTCTTTATAAAAGATCATAACGGTAACGATTATTTGGCTTAATAAATGCTAAAAAAGTTGACATAATTATCTTCTTTGTAAATGATAATTTAGTAGATCATTTAAAATTTCTTTATAAAAAAGATCATAACGGTAAGGATCATTGGGCCTAATAAATGCCAAAAAAGTTCACATAATTATCTTCTTTGCAAAAGATAATTTAATAGATCATTTTAAATTTCTTTATAGAAGATCATAATGGTAACGATCATTGGGCCAAATAAATGCCAAAAAAGTTGACATAATAATCTTGTTTGTTAAACATAATTTAATAGATCATTTAAAATTTCTTTATTAAAAGATCCTAACGGTAACGATCATTCGACCTAATAAATGCTAAAAAAGTTGACATAATTATCTTCTTTGAAAAAGATAATTTAATAGATCATTTAAAATTCCTTTATTAAAAGATCATAACGGTAACGATCATTCGGCCTAATAAATGCTAAAAAAGTTGACATAATTATCTTTTTGTAAAAGATAATTTAATAGATCATTTAAAATTTCTTTATAGAAGATAATAATGGTAACAATCATTGGGCCTAATAAATGCAAAAAAAGTTGACATAATAATCTTCTTTGTAAAAGATAATTTAATAGATCATTTAAAATTCTTTATTAAAAGATCATAACGGTAACGATCATTGGGCCTAATAAATGCTTAAAAGTTGACATAATTATCTTCTTTGTAAAAGATAATTTAAGAGATCATTTGAGGTTTCTTTATGAAAGATCATAACGGTAATGATCATTTGGCCTAATAAATGCTAAAAAAGTTGACATAATTGTCTTCTTTCTAAAAGAGAATTTCGTACATCCTTTAAAATTTGTTTATAAAAGATCATAACGGTAACGATCATTGGGCCTAATAAATGTTAAAAAAGTTGACATAATTATCTTCTTTGTAAAAGATAATTTATTAGATCATTTAAAATTTCTTTATTAAAAGATCATAACGGTAACGAACATTGGGCCAAATAAATGCTAAAAAAGTGGCATAATTATCTTCTATGTAAAAGATAATTAAATAGATCATTTAAAGTTTCTTAATAAAAGATCATAACGGTAACGATCATTTGGCCTAATAAACGCTAAAAATGTTGACATAATTATCTTCTTTCTAAAAGATGATTTAATAGATCATTTAAAATTTCTTTATTAAAAGATCATAAAGGTAACGATCATTGGGCGTAATAAATGGTAAAAAAGTTGACGTAATTATCTTCTTTTTAAAAGATAATTTAAGAGATCATTTATAGTTTCTTTATAAAATTTCATAACGGTAACGATCATTGGGCCTAATAAATGCTTAAAAGTTGACATAATTATCTTCTTAATAAAAGATAATTTAATAGATCATCGAAAATTTGTTTATAAAAGATCATAACGGTAACGATCAATGGGCCTAATAAATGCAAAAAAAGTTGACATAATTATCTTTTTTGTAAAAAATAATTTAATAGATTATTTAAAATTTCGTTATAAAAGATCATAACGGTAACGATCATTGGGCCTATTAAATGCCAAAAAAGTTGACATAATTACCTTCATTGTAAAAGATAATTTAATAGATCATTTGAAATTTCTTTATAAAAGATTATAACAGTAACGATCTTTCGGCCTAATAAATACTAAAACATCTAACATAATTATCTTCTTTGTAAAAGATAATTTAATACATCATTTAAAATTTCTTTATAGAAGATCATAATGGTAATGATCATTGGGCCTAATAAATGCCAAAAAAATTGACATAATAATCTTCTTTGTAAAAGATAATTTAATAGATCATTTAAAATTTCTTTATTAAAAGATCATAACGGTAACGATCATTGGGCCTAATAAATGCTGAAAAGTTGACATAATTATATTCTTTCTAAAAGATAATTTAATAGATCATTGAAAATTTCTTTATAAAAGATCCTAACGGTAACAATCAATGGGCCTAATAAATGCCAAAAAACTTGACATAATTATCTTTTTTGTAAAAAATAATTTAATAGATCATTTAAAATTTCTTTATAAAAGATCATAACGGTAACGATCATTGGGCCTAATAAATGCCAAAAAAGTTGACATAATTATCTTCTTTGTAAAAGATAATTTAATAGATCATTTAAAATGTCTTTATTAAAGATCATAACGGTAACGATCGTTTGGCCTAATAAATGCTAAAAAAGTTGACATAATTATCTTCTTTGTAAAAGATAATTTAAGAGATCATTTGAGGTTTCTTTATGAAAGATCATAACGGTAACGATCATTTGGCCTAATAAATGCTAAAAAAGTTGACATAATTGTCTTCTTTCTAAAAGAGAATTTCGTACATCCTTTAAAATTTGTTTATAAAAGATCATAACGGTAACGATCATTGGGCCTAATAAATGTTAAAAAAGTTGACATAATTATCTTCTTTGTAAAAGATAATTTATTAGATCATTTAAGATTTCTTTATTAAAAGATCATAACGGTAACGAACATTGGGCCAAATAAATGCTAAAAAAGTGGCATAATTATCTTCTATGTAAAAGATAATTAAATAGATCATTTAAAGTTTCTTAATAAAAGATCATAACGGTAACGATCATTTGGCCTAATAAACGCTAAAAATGTTGACATAATTATCTTCTTTCTAAAAGATGATTTAATGGATCATTTAAAATTTCTTTATTAAAAGATCATAAAGGTAACGATCATTGGGCGTAATAAATGGTAAAAAAGTTGACGTAATTATCTTCTTTTTAAAAGATAATTTAAGAGATCATTTATAGTTTCTTTATAAAATTTCATAACGGTAACGATCATTGGGCCTAATAAATGCTTAAAAGTTGACATAATTATCTTCTTAATAAAAGATAATTTAATAGATCATCGAAAATTTGTTTATAAAAGATCATAACGGTAACGATCAATGGGCCTAATAAATGCAAAAAAAGTTGACATAATTATCTTTTTTGTAAAAAATAATTTAATAGATTATTTAAAATTTCGTTATAAAAGATCATAACGGTAACGATCATTGGGCCTATTAAATGCCAAAAAAGTTGACATAATTACCTTCATTGTAAAAGATAATTTAATAGATCATTTGAAATTTCTTTATAAAAGATTATAACAGTAACGATCTTTCGGCCTAATAAATACTAAAACATCTAACATAATTATCTTCTTTGTAAAAGATAATTTAATACATCATTTAAAATTTCTTTATAGAAGATCATAATGGTAATGATCATTGGGCCTAATAAATGCAAAAAAAGTTGACATAATAATCTTCTTTGTAAAAGATAATTTAATAGATCATTTAAAATTTCTTTATTAAAAGATCATAACGGTAACGATCATTGGGCCTAATAAATGCTGAAAAGTTGACATAATTATATTCTTTCTAAAAGATAATTTAATAGATCATTGAAAATTTCTTTATAAAAGATCATAACGGTAACGATCAATGGGCCTAATAAATGCAAAAAAAGTTGACATAATTATCTTCTTTGTAAAAGATAATTTAAGGGATCATTTAAAATTTCTTTATAAAAGATCCTAACGGTAACAATCAATGGGCCTAATAAATGCCAAAAAACTTGACATAATTATCTTTTTTGTAAAAAATAATTTAATAGATCATTTAAAATTTCTTTATCAAAGATCATAACGGTAACGATCATTGGGCCTAATAAATGCCAAAAAAGTTGACATAATTATCTTCTTTGTAAAAGATAATTTAATAGATCATTTAAAATGTCTTTATTAAAGATCATAACGGTAACGATCGTTTGGCCTAATAAATGCTAAAAAAGTTGACATAATTATCTTCTTTGTAAAAGATAATTTAAGAGATCATTTGAGGTTTCTTTATGAAAGATCATAACGGTAACGATCATTTGGCCTAATAAATGCTAAAAAAGTTGACATAATTGTCTTCTTTCTAAAAGAGAATTTCGTACATCCTTTAAAATTTGTTTATAAAAGATCATAACGGTAACGATCATTGGGCCTAATAAATGTTAAAAAAGTTGACATAATTATCTTCTTTGTAAAAGATAATTTATTAGATCATTTAAAATTTCTTTATTAAAAGATCATAACGGTAACGAACATTGGGCCAAATAAATGCTAAAAAAGTGGCATAATTATCTTCTATGTAAAAGATAATTAAATAGATCATTTAAAGTTTCTTAATAAAAGATCATAACGGTAACGATCATTTGGCCTAATAAACGCTAAAAATGTTGACATAATTATCTTCTTTCTAAAAGATGATTTAATAGATCATTTAAAATTTCTTTATTAAAAGATCATAAAGGTAACGATCATTGGGCTTAATAAATGGTAAAAAAGTTGACGTAATTATCTTCTTTTTAAAAGATAATTTAAGAGATCATTTATAGTTTCTTTATAAAATTTCATAACGGTAACGATCATTGGGCCTAATAAATGCTTAAAAGTTGACATAATTATCTTCTTAATAAAAGATAATTTAATAGATCATCGAAAATTTGTTTATAAAAGATCATAACGGTAACGATCAATGGGCCTAATAAATGCAAAAAAAGTTGACATAATTATCTTTTTTGTAAAAAATAATTTAATAGATTATTTAAAATTTCTTTATAAAAGATCATAACGGTAACGATCATTGGCCTAATAAATGCCAAAAAAGTTGACATAATAATCTTCTTTTGTAAAAAATAATTTAATAGATCATTTAAAATTTTTTTATAAAAGATCATAACGGTAACGATCATTGGGCCTAATAAATGCTCAAAAAGTTGACATAATTGTCTTCTTTCAAAAAGACAATTTCGTACATCCTTTAAATTTTGTTTATAAAAGATCATAACGGTAACGATCATTGGGCCTAATAAATGCTAAAAAAGTTGACATAATTATCTTCTTTGTAAAAGATAATTTATTAGATCATTTAAAATTTCTTTATTAAAAGATCATAACGGTAACGAACATTGGGCCAAATAAATGCTAAAAAAGTGGCATAATTATCTTCTTTGTAAAAGATAATTAAATAGATCATTTAAAATTTCTTTATAAAAGATCATAACGGTAACGATCATTTGGCCTAATAAATGCTAAAAATGTTGACATAATTATATTCTTTCTAAAAGATGATTTAATAGATCATTCAAAATTTCTTTATAAAAGATCATAACGGTAACGATCAATGGGGTTAATAAATGCAAAAAAAGTTGACATAATTATCTTCTTTGTAAAAAGTAATTTAATAGATCATTTAAAATTTCTTTATAAAAGATCATAACGGTAAGGATCATTCGGCCTAATAAATGCTAAAAAAGTTGACATAATTATCTTCTTTGTAAAATATAATTTAATAGATCATTTAAAATTTCTTTATAAAAGATCATAACGGTAACGATCATTGGGCCTAATAAAAGCCAAAAAAGTTGACATAATTATCTTCTTTGTAAAAGATAATTTAATAGATCATTTAAGATTTCTTTATAAAAGATTATAACGGTAACGATCATTTGGCTTAATAAATGCTAAAAAAGTTGACACAATTATCTTCTTTGTAAAAGATAATTTAGTAGATCAGTTAAAATTTCTTTATAAAAGATCATAACGGTAACGATCATTGGGCCTAATAAATGCAAAAAAAGTTGACATAATAATCTTCTTTGTAAAAGATAATTTAATAGATCATTTAAATTTTCTTTCTAAATGATCATAACGATAAGAATCATTGAGCGTAATAAATGTTAAAAAAGTTGACATAATTATCTTCTTTGTAAAAGATAATTTAATAGATCATTTAAAATTTTTTTTATTAAAAGATTATAACAGTAATGATCGTTGATACTAATAAATAATAAGAAAATTGACATAATTATCTTCTTTGAAATAGATAATTTAATAGAGCATTTAAAAGTTCTTTATAAAAGATCATAATGGTAACGATCATTGGGCCTAATAAATGCAAAAAAAGTTGACATAATAGTCTTCTTTGTAAAAGATAATTTAATAGATCATTTAAAATTTCTTTATAAAAGATCAGAACGGTAACGATCATTCAGCCTAATAAATGCGAAAAAAGTTGACATAATTATCTTCTTTGTAAAAGATAATTTAATAGATCATTTAAAATTTCTTTATTAAAAGATCATAACAGTAACAATCATTGTGCCTAATAAATGCTAAAAAAGTTGACATAATTGTCTTCTTTCTAAAAGATAATTTCATACATCCTTTAAAATTTGTTTATAAAAGATCATAACGGTAACGATCAATGGGCCTAATAAATACTAAAAGAGTTAACATAATAATCTTCTTTGTAAAAGATAATTTAATAGATCATTTAAAATTTGTTATAAAAGATCATAACGGTAACGATCAATGGGCCTAATAAATACTAAAAGAGTTAACATAATAATCTTCTTTGTAAAAGATAATTTAATGGATCATTTAAAATTTCTTTATAAACGATCATAATGGTAACAATCATTGGGCGTAATAAATGCCAAAAAAGTTGACATAATTATCTTCTTTGTAAAACATAATTGAATAGATCATTTAAAATTTCTTTATAAAAAATCATAACTGTAACGATCAATGGGCCTAATAAATGCCAAAAAACTTCACATAATATGTTCTTTGTAAAAGATAACTTAATAGATCATTTAAAATTTCTTTATAAAAGATCATGACAGTAACGATCATTGGGCCTAATACATGCCAAAATAATTGACATAATTATCTTCTTTGTAAAAGATAATTTAATAGATCATTGAAAATTTCTTTATAAAAGATCATAACGGTAACGATCAATGGGCCTAATAAATGCCAAAAAAGTTGAAATAATTACCTTTTTTTATTATTTAAAATTTCTTTATAAAAGAGCATAACGGTAACGATCATTCGACCTAATAAATGCTAAAAAAGTTGACATAATTATCTTCTTTCTAAAACATAATTTAATAGATCATTTAAAATTCCTTTATTAAAATATCATAACCGTAACGATAATTTGGCCCAATAAATGCTTAAAAGTTGACATAATTGTGTTCTTTCTAAAAGATAATTTAATAGATTATTCAAAATTTCTTTATAAAAGATCATAACGGTAACGATCAATGGGTTTAATAAATGCAAAAAAAGTTGACATAATTATCTTCTTTGTAAAAAGTAATTTAATAGATCATTTAAAATTTCTTTATAAAAGATCATAACGGTGAGGATCATTCGGCCTAATAAATGCTAAAAAAGTTGACATAATTATCTTCTTTGTAAAAAATAATTTAATAGATCATTTAACATTTCTTTATAAAAGATCATAACGGTAACGATCATTGAGCGTAATAAATGCCAAAAAAGTTGACATAATTATCTTCTTTGTAAAAGATAATTTAATAGATCATTTAAAATTTTTTTTATTAAAAGATTATAACAGTAATGATCGTTGATACTAATAAATAATAAGAAAATTGACATAATTATCTTCTTTGAAATAGATAATTTAATAGAGCATTTAAAAGTTCTTTATAAAAGATCATAATGGTAACGATCATTGGGCGTAATAAATGCAAAAAAAGTTGACATAATAGTCTTCTTTGTAAAAGACAATTTAATAGATCATTTAAAATTTCTTTATAAAAGATCATAACAGTAATGATAATTAGGCCTAATAAATGCTTAAAAGTTGACATAGTTATCTTCTTTGTAAAAGATAATTTAATAGATCATTTAAAATTTGTTTATAAAAGATCATAACGGTAACGATCAATGGACTTAGTAAATGCCAAAAAAGTTGACATAGTTATCTTCTTTGTAAAAGATAATTTAATAGATCATTTAAAATTTCTTTATAAAAGATCAGAACGGTAACGATCATTCAGCCTAATAAATGCGAAAAAAGATGACATAATTATCTTCTTTGTAAAAGATAATTTAATAGATCATTTAAAATTTCTTTATTAAAAGATCATAACAGTAACAATCATTGTGCCTAATAAATGCTAAAAAAGTTGACATAATTGTCTTCTTTCTAAAAGATAATTTCATACATCCTTTAAAATTTGTTTATAAAAGATCATAACGGTAACGATCAATGGGCCTAATAAATACTAAAAGAGTTAACATAATAATCTTCTTTGTAAAAGATAATTTAATAGATCATTTAAAATTTGTTTATAAAAGATCATAACGGTAACGATCAATGGGCCTAATAAATACTAAAAGAGTTAACATAATAATCTTCTTTGTAAAAGATAATTTAATGGATCATTTAAAATTTCTTTATAAAAGATCATAATGGTAACAATCATTGGGCGTAATAAATGCCAAAAAAGTTGACATAATTATCTTCTTTGTAAAACATAATTGAATAGATCATTTAAAATCTCTTTATAAAAAATCATAACTGTAACGATCAATGGGCCTAATAAATGCCAAAAAACTTCACATAATATGTTCTTTGTAAAAGATAACTTAATAGATCATTTAAAATTTCTTTATAAAAGATCATGACAGTAACGATCATTGGGCCTAATACATGCCAAAATAATTGACATAATTATCTTCTTTGTAAAAGATAATTTAATAGATCATTGAAAATTTCTTTATAAAAGATCATAACGGTAACGATCAATGGGCCTAATAAATGCCAAAAAAGTTGAAGTAATTACCTTTTTTTATTATTTAAAATTTCTTTGTAAAAGAGCATAACGGTAACGATCATTCGACCTAATAAATGCTAAAAAAGTTGACATAATTATCTTCTTTGTAAAAGATAATTTAATAGATCATTGAAAATTTCTTTATAAAAGAGCATAACGGTAACGATCAATGGGCCTAATAAATACCAAAAAAGTTGACATAATTATCTTCTTTGTAAAAGATAATTTAATAGATCATTGAAAATTTCTTTATAAAAGATCATAACGGTAACGATCAATGGGCCTAATAAATGCCAAAAAAGTTGAAATAATTACCTTTTTTTATTATTTAAAATTTCTTTATAAAAGAGCATAACGGTAACGATCATTCGACCTAATAAATGCTAAAAAAGTTGACATAATTATCTTCTTTGTAAAAGATAATTTAATAGATCATTTAAGATTTCTTTATAAAAGATCATAACGGTAACGATCATTTGGCTTAATAAATGCTAAAAAAGTTGACATAATTATCTTCTTTTTAAAAGATAATTTAATAGATCATTTAAGATTTCTTTATAAAATATCATAACGATAACGATCATTGAGCGTAATAAATGCCAAAAAAGTTGACATAATGATCTTCTTTGTAAAAGATAATTTAATAGATCATTTAAAATTTCTTTATAAAAAATCATAACTGTAACGATCAATGGGCCGAATAAATGCCAAAAAACTTCACATAATATGTTCTTTGTAAAAGATAACTTAATAGATCATTTAAAATTTCTTTATAAAAGATCATGACAGTAACGATCATTGGGCCTAATACATGCCAAAATAATTGACATAATTATCTTCTTTGTAAAAGATAATTTAATAGATCATTGAAAATTTCTTTATAAAAGAGCATAACGGTAACGATCAATGGGCCTAATAAATACCAAAAAAGTTGACATAATTATCTTCTTTCTAAAAGATAATTTAATAGATCATTCAAAATTTCTTTATAAAAGATCATAACGGTAAAGATCAAGGGGTTTAATAAATGCAAAAAAAGTTGACATAATTATCTTCTTTGTAAAAAGTAATTTAATAGATCATTTAAAATTTCATTATAAAAGATCCTAACGGTGAGGATCATTCGGCCTAATAAATGCTAAAAAAGTTGACATAATTATCTTCTTTGTAAAAAATAATTTAATAGATCATTTAAAATTTCTTTATAAAAGATCATAACGGTAAGGATCATTGGGCCTAATAAATGCCAAAAAAGTTGACATAATTATCTTCTTTGTAAAACATAATTGAGTAGATCATTTAAAATTTCTTTATAAAAAATCATAACTGTAACGATCAATGGGCCTAATAAATGCAAAAAAACTTCACATAATATGTTGTTTGTAAAAGATAACTTAATAGATCATTTAAAATTTCTTTATAAAAGATCATGACAGTAACGATCATTGGGCCTAATACATGCCAAAATAATTGACATAATTATCTTCTTTGTAAAAGATAATTTAATAGATCATTGAAAATTTCTTTATAAAAGATCATAACGGTAACGATCAATGGGCCTAATAAATGCCAAAAAAGTTGAAATAATTACCTTTTTTTATTACTTAAAATTTCTTTATAAAAGAGCATAACGGTAACGATCATTCGACCTAATAAATGCTAAAAAAGTTGACATAATTATCTTCTTTGTAAAAGATAATTTAATAGATCATTTAAGATTTCTTTATAAAAGATCATAACGGTAACGATCATTTGGCTTAATAAATGCTAAAAAAGTTGACATAATTATCTTCTTTTTAAAAAATAATTTAATAGATCATTTAAAATTTCTTTATAAAAGCTCATAACGGTAACGATCATTGGGCCTAATAAATGCTAAAAAAGTTGACATAATTATCTTCTTTGTAAAAGATAATTTAATAGATCATTTAAGATTTCTTTATAAAAGATCATAACGGTAACGATCATTGAGCGTAATAAATGCCAAAAAAGTTGACATAATGATCTTCTTTGTAAAAGATAATTTAATAGATCATTTAAAATTTCTTTATAAAAAATCATAACTGTAACGATCAATGGGCCGAATAAATGCCAAAAAACTTCACATAATATGTTCTTTGTAAAAGATAACTTAATAGATCATTTAAAATTTCTTTATAAAAGATCATGACAGTAACGATCATTGGGCCTAATACATGCCAAAATAATTGACATAATTATCTTCTTTGTAAAAGATAATTTAATAGATCATTGAAAATTTCTTTATAAAAGAGCATAACGGTAACGATCAATGGGCCTAATAAATACCAAAAAAGTTGACATAATTATCTTCTTTCTAAAAGATAATTTAATAGATCATTCAAAATTTCTTTATAAAAGATCATAACGGTAACGATCAATGGGTTTAATAAATGCAAAAAAAGTTGACATAATTATCTTCTTTGTAAAAAGTAATTTAATAGATCATTGAAAATTTCTTTATAAAAGATCATAACGGTGAGGATCATTCGGCCTAATAAATGCCAAAAAAGTTGAAATAATTACCTTTTTTTATTATTTAAAATTTCTTTATAAAAGAGCATAACGGTAACGATCATTCGACCTAATAAATGCTAAAAAAGTTGACATAATTATCTTCTTTGTAAAAGATAATTTAATAGATCATTTAAGATTTCTTTATAAAAGATCATAACGGTAACGATCATTTGGCTTAATAAATGCTAAAAAAGTTGACATAATTATCTTCTTTTTAAAAAATAATTTAATAGATCATTTAAAATTTCTTTATAAAAGCTCATAACGGTAACGATCATTGGGCCTAATAAATGCTAAAAAAGTTGACATAATTATCTTCTTTGTAAAAGATAATTTAATAGATCATTTAAGATTTCTTTATAAAAGATCATAACGGTAACGATCATTGGGCGTAATAAATGCCAAAAAAGTTGACATAATGATCTTCTTTGTAAAAGATAATTTAATAGATCATTTAAAATTTCTTTATAAAAAATCATAACTGTAACGATCAATGGGCCTAATAAATGCCAAAAAACTTCACATAATATGTTCTTTGTAAAAGATAACTTAATAGATCATTTAAAATTTCTTTATAAAAGATCATGACAGTAACGATCAGTGGGCCTAATACATGCCAAAATAATTGACATAATTATCTTCTTTGTAAAAGATAATTTAATAGATCATTGAAAATTTCTTTATAAAAGAGCATAACGGTAACGATCAATGGGTTTAATAAATGCAAAAAAAGTTGACATAATTATCTTCTTTGTAAAAAGTAATTTAATAGATCATTTAAAATTTCATTATAAAAGATCATAACGGTGAGGATCATTCGGCCTAATAAATGCTAAAAAAGTTGACATAATTATTTTCTTTGTAAAAAATAATTTAATAGATCATTTAAAATTTCTTTATAAAAGATCATAACGGTAAGGATCATTGGGCCTAATAAATGCCAAAAAAGTTGACATAATTATCTTCTTTGTAAAACATAATTGAATAGATCATTTAAAATTTCTTTATAAAAAATCATAACTGTAACGATCAATGGGCCTAATAAATGCAAAAAAACTTCACATAATATGTTGTTTGTAAAAGATAACTTAATAGATCATTTAAAATTTCTTTATAAAAGATCATGACAGTAACGATCATTGGGCCTAATACATGCCAAAATAATTGACATAATTATCTTCTTTGTAAAAGATAATTTAATAGATCATTGAAAATTTCTTTATAAAAGATCATAACCATAACGATCAATGGGCCTAATAAATGCCAAAAAAGTTGAAATAATTACCTTTTTTTATTATTTAAAATTTCTTTATAAAAGAGCATAACGGTAACGATCATTCGACCTAATAAATGCTAAAAAAGTTGACATAATTATCTTCTTTGTAAAAGATAATTTAATAGATCATTTAAGATTTCTTTATAAAAGATCATAACGGTAACGATCATTTGGCTTAATAAATGCTAAAAAAGTTGACATAATTATCTTCTTTTTAAAAAATAATTTAATAGATCATTTAAAATTTCTTTATAAAAGCTCATAACGGTAACGATCATTGGGCCTAATAAATGCTAAAAAAGTTGACATAATTATCTTCTTTGTAAAAGATAATTTAATAGATCATTTAAGATTTCTTTATAAAAGATCATAACGGTAACGATCATTGGGCGTAATAAATGCCAAAAAAGTTGACATAATGATCTTCTTTGTAAAAGATAATTTAATAGATCATTTAAAATTTCTTTATAAAAAATCATAACTGTAACGATCAATGGGCCTAATAAATGCCAAAAAACTTCACATAATATGTTCTTTGTAAAAGATAACTTAATAGATCATTTAAAATTTCTTTATAAAAGATCATGACAGTAACGATCAGTGGGCCTAATACATGCCAAAATAATTGACATAATTATCTTCTTTGTAAAAGATAATTTAATAGATCATTGAAAATTTCTTTATAAAAGAGCATAACGGTAACGATCAATGGGCCTAATAAATGCCAAAAAAGTTGAAATAATTACCTTTTTTTATTATTTAAAATTTCTTTATAAAAGAGCATAACGGTAACGATCATTCGACCTAATAAATGCTAAAAAAGTTGACATAATTATCTTCTTTGTAAAAGATAATTTAATAGATCATTTAAAATTCCTTTATTAAAAGATCATAACCGTAACGATCATTTGGCCTAATAAATGCTTAAAAGTTGACATAATTATCTTCTTTCTAAAAGATAATTTAATAGATCATTCAAAATTTCTTTATAAAAGATCATAACGGTAACGATCAATGGGTTTAATAAATGCAAAAAAAGTTGACATAATTATCTTCTTTGTAAAAAGTAATTTAATAGATCATTTAAAATTTCATTACAAAAGATCATAACGGTGAGGATCATTCGGCCTAATAAATGCTAAAAAAGTTGACATAATTATTTTCTTTGTAAAAAATAATTTAATAGATCATTTAAAATTTCTTTATAAAAGATCATAACGGTAAGGATCATTGGGCCTAATAAATGCCAAAAAAGTTGACATAATTATCTTCTTTGTAAAACATAATTGAATAGATCATTTAAAATTTCTTTATAAAAAATCATAACTGTAACGATCAATGGGCCTAATAAATGCAAAAAAACTTCACATAATATGTTGTTTGTAAAAGATAACTTAATAGATCATTTAAAATTTCTTTATAAAAGATCATGACAGTAACGATCATTGGGCCTAATACATGCCAAAATAATTGACATAATTATCTTCTTTGTAAAAGATAATTTAATAGATCATTGAAAATTTCTTTATAAAAGATCATAACCATAACGATCAATGGGCCTAATAAATGCCAAAAAAGTTGAAATAATTACCTTTTTTTATTATTTAAAATTTCTTTATAAAAGAGCATAACGGTAACGATCATTCGACCTAATAAATGCTAAAAAAGTTGACATAATTATCTTCTTTGTAAAAGATAATTTAATAGATCATTTAAGATTTCTTTATAAAAGATCATAACGGTAACGATCATTTGGCTTAATAAATGCTAAAAAAGTTGACATAATTATCTTCTTTTTAAAAAATAATTTAATAGATCATTTAAAATGTCTTTATAAAAGCTCATAACGGTAACGATCATTGGGCCTAATAAATGCTAAAAAAGTTGACATAATTATCTTCTTTGTAAAAGATAATTTAATAGATCATTTAAGATTTCTTTATAAAAGATCATAACGGTAACGATCATTGGGCGTAATAAATGCCAAAAAAGTTGACATAATGATCTTCTTTGTAAAAGATAATTTAATAGATCATTTAAAATTTCTTTATAAAAAATCATAACTGTAACGATCAATGGGCCTAATAAATGCCAAAAAACTTCACATAATATGTTCTTTGTAAAAGATAACTTAATAGATCATTTAAAATTTCTTTATAAAAGATCATGACAGTAACGATCAGTGGGCCTAATACATGCCAAAATAATTGACATAATTATCTTCTTTGTAAAAGATAATTTAATAGATCATTGAAAATTTCTTTATAAAAGAGCATAACGGTAACGATCAATGGGTTTAATAAATGCAAAAAAAGTTGACATAATTATCTTCTTTGTAAAAAGTAATTTAATAGATCATTTAAAATTTCATTATAAAAGATCATAACGGTGAGGATCATTCGGCCTAATAAATGCTAAAAAAGTTGACATAATTATTTTCTTTGTAAAAAATAATTTAATAGATCATTTAAAATTTCTTTATAAAAGATCATAACGGTAAGGATCATTGGGCCTAATAAATGCCAAAAAAGTTGACATAATTATCTTCTTTGTAAAACATAATTGAATAGATCATTTAAAATTTCTTTATAAAAAATCATAACTGTAACGATCAATGGGCCTAATAAATGCAAAAAAACTTCACATAATATGTTGTTTGTAAAAGATAACTTAATAGATCATTTAAAATTTCTTTATAAAAGATCATGACAGTAACGATCATTGGGCCTAATACATGCCAAAATAATTGACATAATTATCTTCTTTGTAAAAGATAATTTAATAGATCATTGAAAATTTCTTTATAAAAGATCATAACCATAACGATCAATGGGCCTAATAAATGCCAAAAAAGTTGAAATAATTACCTTTTTTTATTATTTAAAATTTCTTTATAAAAGAGCATAACGGTAACGATCATTCGACCTAATAAATGCTAAAAAAGTTGACATAATTATCTTCTTTGTAAAAGATAATTTAATAGATCATTTAAGATTTCTTTATAAAAGATCATAACGGTAACGATCATTTGGCTTAATAAATGCTAAAAAAGTTGACATAATTATCTTCTTTTTAAAAAATAATTTAATAGATCATTTAAAATTTCTTTATAAAAGCTCATAACGGTAACGATCATTGGGCCTAATAAATGCTAAAAAAGTTGACATAATTATCTTCTTTGTAAAAGATAATTTAATAGATCATTTAAGATTTCTTTATAAAAGATCATAACGGTAACGATCATTGGGCGTAATAAATGCCAAAAAAGTTGACATAATGATCTTCTTTGTAAAAGATAATTTAATAGATCATTTAAAATTTCTTTATAAAAAATCATAACTGTAACGATCAATGGGCCTAATAAATGCCAAAAAACTTCACATAATATGTTCTTTGTAAAAGATAACTTAATAGATCATTTAAAATTTCTTTATAAAAGATCATGACAGTAACGATCAGTGGGCCTAATACATGCCAAAATAATTGACATAATTATCTTCTTTGTAAAAGATAATTTAATAGATCATTGAAAATTTCTTTATAAAAGAGCATAACGGTAACGATCAATGGGCCTAATAAATGCCAAAAAAGTTGAAATAATTACCTTTTTTTATTATTTAAAATTTCTTTATAAAAGAGCATAACGGTAACGATCATTCGACCTAATAAATGCTAAAAAAGTTGACATAATTATCTTCTTTGTAAAAGATAATTTAATAGATCATTTAAAATTCCTTTATTAAAAGATCATAACCGTAACGATCATTTGGCCTAATAAATGCTTAAAAGTTGACATAATTATCTTCTTTCTAAAAGATAATTTAATAGATCATTCAAAATTTCTTTATAAAAGATCATAACGGTAACGATCAACGGGTTTAATAAATGCAAAAAAAGTTGACATAATTATCTTCTTTGTAAAAAGTAATTTAATAGATCATTTAAAATTTCATTATAAAAGATCATAACGGTGAGGATCATTCGGCCTAATAAATGCTAAAAAAGTTGACATAATTATCTTCTTTGTAAAAAATAATTTAATAGATCATTTAAAATTTCTTTATAAAAGATCATAACGGTAAGGATCATTGGGCCTAATAAATGCCAAAAAAGTTGACATAATTATCTTCTTTGTAAAACATAATTGAATAGATCATTTAAAATTTCTTTATAAAAAATCATAACTGTAACGATCAATGGGCCTAATAAATGCAAAAAAACTTCACATAATATGTTGTTTGTAAAAGATAACTTAGTAGATCATTTAAAATTTCTTTATAAAAGATCATGACAGTAACGATCATTGAGCCTAATACATGCCAAAATAATTGACATAATTATCTTCTTTGTAAAAGGTAATTTAATAGATCATTGAAAATTTCTTTATAAAAGATCATAACGGTAACGATCAATGGGCCTAATAAATGCCAAAAAAGTTGAAATAATTACCTTTTTTTATTATTTAAAATTTCTTTATAAAAGAGCATAACGGTAACGATCATTCGACCTAATAAATGCTAAAAAAGTTGACATAATTATCTTCTTTGTAAAAGATAATTTAATAGATCATTTAAGATTTCTTTATAAAAGATCATAACAGTAACGATCATTTGGCTTAATAAATGCTAAAAAAGTTGACATAATTATCT
Organism: Psophocarpus tetragonolobus; assembly: GCA_037954015.1. Classification (NCBI taxonomy): domain Eukaryota; kingdom Viridiplantae; phylum Streptophyta; class Magnoliopsida; order Fabales; family Fabaceae; genus Psophocarpus; species Psophocarpus tetragonolobus. The sequence continues at coordinate 43,410,235 of CM075688.1, read as the reverse complement.
TCTTTTTAAAAAATAATTTAATAGATCATTTAAAATTTCTTTATAAAAGCTCATAACGGTAACGATCATTGGGCCTAATAAATGCTAAAAAAGTTGACATAATTATCTTCTTTGTAAAAGATAATTTAATAGATCATTTAAGATTTCTTTATAAAAGATCATAACGGTAACGATCATTGGGCGTAATAAATGCCAAAAAAGTTGACATAATGATCTTCTTTGTAAAAGATAATTTAATAGATCATTTAAAATTTCTTTATAAAAAATCATAACTGTAACGATCAATGGGCCTAATAAATGCCAAAAAACTTCACATAATATGTTCTTTGTAAAAGATAACTTAATAGATCATTTAAAATTTCTTTATAAAAGATCATGACAGTAACGATCAGTGGGCCTAATACATGCCAAAATAATTGACATAATTATCTTCTTTGTAAAAGATAATTTAATAGATCATTGAAAATTTCTTTATAAAAGAGCATAACGGTAACGATCAATGGGCCTAATAAATGCCAAAAAAGTTGAAATAATTACCTTTTTTTATTATTTAAAATTTCTTTATAAAAGAGCATAACGGTAACGATCATTCGACCTAATAAATGCTAAAAAAGTTGACATAATTATCTTCTTTGTAAAAGATAATTTAATAGATCATTTAAAATTCCTTTATTAAAAGATCATAACCGTAACGATCATTTGGCCTAATAAATGCTTAAAAGTTGACATAATTATCTTCTTTCTAAAAGATAATTTAATAGATCATTCAAAATTTCTTTATAAAAGATCATAACGGTAACGATCAATGGGTTTAATAAATGCAAAAAAAGTTGACATAATTATCTTCTTTGTAAAAAGTAATTTAATAGATCATTTAAAATTTCATTATAAAAGATCATAACGGTGAGGATCATTCGGCCTAATAAATTCTAAAAAAGTTGACATAATTATCTTCTTTGTAAAAAATAATTTAATAGATCATTTAAAATTTCTTTATAAAAGATCATAACGGTAAGGATCATTGGGCCTAATAAATGCCAAAAAAGTTGACATAATTATCTTCTTTGTAAAACATAATTGAATAGATCATTTAAAATTTCTTTATAAAAAATCATAACTGTAACGATCAATGGGCCTAATAAATGCAAAAAAACTTCACATAATATGTTGTTTGTAAAAGATAACTTAGTAGATCATTTAAAATTTCTTTATAAAAGATCATGACAGTAACGATCATTGAGCCTAATACATGCCAAAATAATTGACATAATTATCTTCTTTGTAAAAGGTAATTTAATAGATCATTGAAAATTTCTTTATAAAAGATCATAACGGTAACGATCAATGGGCCTAATAAATGCCAAAAAAGTTGAAATAATTACCTTTTTTTATTATTTAAAATTTCTTTATAAAAGAGCATAACGGTAACGATCATTCGACCTAATAAATGCTAAAAAAGTTGACATAATTATCTTCTTAGTAAAAGATAATTTAATAGATCATTTAAGATTTCTTTATAAAAGATCATAACGGTAACGATCATTTGGCTTAATAAATGCCAAAAAAGTTGACATAATTATCTTCTTTTTAAAAAATAATTTAATAGATCATTTAAAATTTCTTTATAAAAGCTCATAACGGTAACGATCATTGGGCCTAATAAATGCTAAAAAAGTTGACATAATTATCTTCTTTGTAAAAGATAATTTAATAGATCATTTAAGATTTCTTTATAAAAGATCATAACGGTAACGATCATTGGGCGTAATAAATGCCAAAAAAGTTGACATAATGATCTTCTTTGTAAAAGATAATTTAATAGATCATTTAAAATTTCTTTATAAAAAATCATAACTGTAACGATCAATGGGCCTAATAAATGCCAAAAAACTTCACATAATATGTTCTTTGTAAAAGATAACTTAATAGATCATTTAAAATTTCTTTATAAAAGATCATGACAGTAACGATCAGTGGGCCTAATACATGCCAAAATAATTGACATAATTATCTTCTTTGTAAAAGATAATTTAATAGATCATTGAAAATTTCTTTATAAAAGAGCATAACGGTAACGATCAATGGGCCTAATAAATGCCAAAAAAGTTGAAATAATTACCTTTTTTTATTATTTAAAATTTCTTTATAAAAGAGCATAACGGTAACGATCATTCGACCTAATAAATGCTAAAAAAGTTGACATAATTATCTTCTTTGTAAAAGATAATTTAATAGATCATTTAAAATTCCTTTATTAAAAGATCATAACCGTAACGATCATTTGGCCTAATAAATGCTTAAAAGTTGACATAATTATCTTCTTTCTAAAAGATAATTTAATAGATCATTCAAAATTTCTTTATAAAAGATCATAACGGTAACGATCAATGGGTTTAATAAATGGAAAAAAAGTTGACATAATTATCTTCTTTGTAAAAAGTAATTTAATAGATCATTTAAAATTTCATTATAAAAGATCATAACGGTGAGGATCATTCGGCCTAATAAATGCTAAAAAAGTTGACATAATTATCTTCTTTGTAAAAAATAATTTAATAGATAATTTAAAATTTCTTTATAAAAGATCATAACGGTAAGGATCATTGGGCCTAATAAATGCCAAAAAAAGTTGACATAATTATCTTCTTTGTAAAACATAATTGAATAGATCATTTAAAATTTCTTTATAAAAAATCATAACTGTAACGATCAATGGGCCTAATAAATGCAAAAAAACTTCACATAATATGTTGTTTGTAAAAGATAACTTAATAGATCATTTAAAATTTCTTTATAAAAGATCATGACAGTAACGATCATTGGGCCTAATACATGCCAAAATAATTGACATAATTATCTTCTTTGTAAAAGGTAATTTACTAGATCATTGAAAATTTCTTTATAAAAGATCATAACGGTAACGATCAATGGGCCTAATAAATGCCAAAAAAGTTGAAATAATTACCTTTTTTTATTATTTAAAATTTCTTTATAAAAGAGCATAACGGTAACGATCATTCGACCTAATAAATGCTAAAAAAGTTGACATAATTATCTTCTTAGTAAAAGATAATTTAATAGATCATTTAAGATTTCTTTATAAAAGATCATAACGGTAACGATCATTTGGCTTAATAAATGCCAAAAAAGTTGACATAATTATCTTCTTTTTAAAAAATAATTTAATAGATCATTTAAAATTTCTTTATAAAAGCTCATAACGGTAACGATCATTGGGCCTAATAAATGCTAAAAAAGTTGACATAATTATCTTCTTTGTAAAAGATAATTTAATAGATCATTTAAGATTTCTTTATAAAAGATCATAACGGTAACGATCATTGGGCGTAATAAATGCCAAAAAAGTTGACATAATGATCTTCTTTGTAAAAGATAATTTAATAGATCATTTAAAATTTCTTTATAAAAAATCATAACTGTAACGATCAATGGGCCTAATAAATGCCAAAAAACTTCACATAATATGTTCTTTGTAAAAGATAACTTAATAGATCATTTAAAATTTCTTTATAAAAGATCATGACAGTAACGATCATTGGGCCTAATACATGCCAAAATAATTGACATAATTATCTTCTTTGTAAAAGATAATTTAATAGATCATTGAAAATTTCTTTATAAAAGAGCATAACGGTAACGATCAATGGGCCTAATAAATGCCAAAAAAGTTGAAATAATTACCTTTTTTTATTATTTAAAATTTCTTTATAAAAGAGCATAACGGTAACGATCATTCGACCTAATAAATGCTAAAAAAGTTGACATAATTATCTTCTTTGTAAAAGATAATTTAATAGATCATTTAAAATTCCTTTATTAAAAGATCATAACCGTAACGATCATTTGGCCTAATAAATGCTTAAAAGTTGACATAATTATCTTCTTTCTAAAAGATAATTTAATAGATCATTCAAAATTTCTTTATAAAAGATCATAACGGTAACGATCAATGGGTTTAATAAATGCAAAAAAAGTTGACATAATTATCTTCTTTGTAAAAAGTAATTTAATAGATCATTTAAAATTTCATTATAAAAGATCATAACGGTGAGGATCATTCGGCCAAATAAATGCTAAAAAAGTTGACATAATTATTTTCTTTGTAAAAAATAATTTAATAGATCATTTAAAATTTCTTTATAAAAGATCATAACGGTAAGGATCATTGGGCCTAATAAATGCCAAAAAAGTTGACATAATTATCTTCTTTGTAAAACATAATTGAATAGATCATTTAAAATTTCTTTATAAAAAATCATAACTGTAACGATCAATGGGCCGAATAAATGCCAAAAAACTTCACATAATATGTTCTTTGTAAAAGATAACTTAATAGATCATTTAAAATTTCTTTATAAAAGATCATGACAGTAACGATCATTGGGCCTAATACATGCCAAAATAATTGACATAATTATCTTCTTTGTAAAAGATAATTTAATAGATCATTGAAAATTTCTTTATAAAAGAGCATAACGGTAACGATCAATGGGCCTAATAAATACCAAAAAAGTTGACATAATTATCTTCTTTCTAAAAGATAATTTAATAGATCATTCAAAATTTCTTTATAAAAGATCATAACGGTAACGATCAATGGGTTTAATAAATGCAAAAAAAGTTGACATAATTATCTTCTTTGTAAAAAGTAATTTAATAGATCATTTAAAATTTCATTATAAAAGATCATAACGGTGAGGATCATTCGGCCTAATAAATGCTAAAAAAGTTGACATAATTATTTTCTTTGTAAAAAATAATTTAATAGATCATTTAAAATTTCTTTATAAAAGATCATAACGGTAAGGATCATTGGGCCTAATAAATGCCAAAAAAGTTGACATAATTATCTTCTTTGTAAAACATAATTGAATAGATCATTTAAAATTTCTTTATAAAAAATCATAACTGTAACGATCAATGGGCCTAATAAATGCAAAAAAACTTCACATAATATGTTGTTTGTAAAAGATAACTTAATAGATCATTTAAAATTTCTTTATAAAAGATCATGACAGTAACGATCATTGGGCCTAATACATGCCAAAATAATTGACATAATTATCTTCTTTGTAAAAGATAATTTAATAGATCATTGAAAATTTCTTTATAAAAGATCATAACCATAACGATCAATGGGCCTAATAAATGCCAAAAAAGTTGAAATAATTACCTTTTTTTATTATTTAAAATGTCTTTATAAAAGAGCATAACGGTAACGATCATTCGACCTAATAAATGCTAAAAAAGTTGACATAATTATCTTCTTTGTAAAAGATAATTTAATAGATCATTTAAGATTTCTTTATAAAAGATCATAACGGTAACGATCATTTGGCTTAATAAATGCTAAAAAAGTTGACATAATTATCTTCTTTTTAAAAAATAATTTAATAGATCATTTAAAATTTCTTTATAAAAGCTCATAACGGTAACGATCATTGGGCCTAATAAATGCTAGAAAAGTTGACATAATTATCTTCTTTGTAAAAGATAATTTAATAGATCATTTAAGATTTCTTTATAAAAGATCATAACGGTAACGATCATTGGGCGTAATAAATGCCAAAAAAGTTGACATAATGATCTTCTTTGTAAAAGATAATTTAATAGATCATTTAAAATTTCTTTATAAAAAATCATAACTGTAACGATCAATGGGCCTAATAAATGCCAAAAAACTTCACATAATATGTTCTTTGTAAAAGATAACTTAATAGATCATTTAAAATTTCTTTATAAAAGATCATGACAGTAACGATCAGTGGGCCTAATACATGCCAAAATAATTGACATAATTATCTTTGTAAAAGATAATTTAATAGATCATTGAAAATTTCTTTATAAAAGAGCATAACGGTAACGATCAATGGGCCTAATAAATGCCAAAAAAGTTGAAATAATTACCTTTTTTTATTATTTAAAATTTCTTTATAAAAGAGCATAACGGTAACGATCATTCGACCTAATAAATGCTAAAAAAGTTGACATAATTATCTTCTTTGTAAAAGATAATTTAATAGATCATTTAAAATTCCTTTATTAAAAGATCATAACCGTAACGATCATTTGGCCTAATAAATGCTTAAAAGTTGACATAATTATCTTCTTTCTAAAAGATAATTTAATAGATCATTCAAAATTTCTTTATAAAAGATCATAACGGTAACGATCAATGGGTTTAATAAATGCAAAAAAAGTTGACATAATTATCTTCTTTGTAAAAAGTAATTTAATAGATCATTTAAAATTTCATTATAAAAGATCATAACGGTGAGGATCATTCGGCCTAATAAATGCTAAAAAAGTTGACATAATTATCTTCTTTGTAAAAAATAATTTAATAGATCATTTAAAATTTCTTTATAAAAGATCATAACGGTAAGGATCATTGGGCCTAATAAATGCCAAAAAAGTTGACATAATTATCTTCTTTGTAAAACATAATTGAATAGATCATTTAAAATTTCTTTATAAAAAATCATAACTGTAACGATCAATGGGCCTAATAAATGCAAAAAAACTTCACATAATATGTTGTTTGTAAAAGATAACTTAATAGATCATTTAAAATTTCTTTATAAAAGATCATGACAGTAACGATCATTGGGCCTAATACATGCCAAAATAATTGACATAATTATCTTCTTTGTAAAAGGTAATTTAATAGATCATTGAAAATTTCTTTATAAAAGATCATAACGGTAACGATCAATGGGCCTAATAAATGCCAAAAAAGTTGAAATAATTACCTTTTTTTATTATTTAAAATTTCTTTATAAAAGAGCATAACGGTAACGATCATTCGACCTAATAAATGCTAAAAAAGTTGACATAATTATCTTCTTTGTAAAAGATAATTTGATAGATCATTTAAAATTTCTTTATAAAAAATCATAACTGTAACGATCAATGGGCCTAATAAATGCCAAAAAACTTCACATAATATGTTCTTTGTAAAAGATAACTTAATAGATCATTTAAAATTTCTTTATAAAAGATCATGACAGTAACGATCAGTGGGCCTAATACATGCCAAAATAATTGACATAATTATCTTTGTAAAAGATAATTTAATAGATCATTGAAAATTTCTTTATAAAAGAGCATAACGGTAACGATCAATGGGCCTAATAAATGCCAAAAAAGTTGAAATAATTACCTTTTTTTATTATTTAAAATTTCTTTATAAAAGAGCATAACGGTAACGATCATTCGACCTAATAAATGCTAAAAAAGTTGACATAATTATCTTCTTTGTAAAAGATAATTTAATAGATCATTTAAAATTCCTTTATTAAAAGATCATAACCGTAACGATCATTTGGCCTAATAAATGCTTAAAAGTTGACATAATTATCTTCTTTCTAAAAGATAATTTAATAGATCATTCAAAATTTCTTTATAAAAGATCATAACGGTAACGATCAATGGGTTTAATAAATGCAAAAAAAGTTGACATAATTATCTTCTTTGTAAAAAGTAATTTAATAGATCATTTAAAATTTCATTATAAAAGATCATAACGGTGAGGATCATTCGGCCTAATAAATGCTAAAAAAGTTGACATAATTATCTTCTTTGTAAAAAATAATTTAATAGATCATTTAAAATTTCTTTATAAAAGATCATAACGGTAAGGATCATTGGGCCTAATAAATGCCAAAAAAGTTGACATAATTATCTTCTTTGTAAAACATAATTGAATAGATCATTTAAAATTTCTTTATAAAAAATCATAACTGTAACGATCAATGGGCCTAATAAATGCAAAAAAACTTCACATAATATGTTGTTTGTAAAAGATAACTTAATAGATCATTTAAAATTTCTTTATAAAAGATCATGACAGTAACGATCATTGGGCCTAATACATGCCAAAATAATTGACATAATTATCTTCTTTGTAAAAGGTAATTTAATAGATCATTGAAAATTTCTTTATAAAAGATCATAACGGTAACGATCAATGGGCCTAATAAATGCCAAAAAAGTTGAAATAATTACCTTTTTTTATTATTTAAAATTTCTTTATAAAAGAGCATAACGGTAACGATCATTCGACCTAATAAATGCTAAAAAAGTTGACATAATTATCTTCTTTGTAAAAGATAATTTGATAGATCATTTAAAATTTCTTTATAAAAAATCATAACTGTAACGATCAATGGGCCTAATAAATGCCAAAAAACTTCACATAATATGTTCTTTGTAAAAGATAACTTAATAGATCATTTAAAATTTCTTTATAAAAGATCATGACAGTAACGATCAGTGGGCCTAATACATGCCAAAATAATTGACATAATTATCTTCTTTGTAAAAGATAATTTAATAGATCATTGAAAATTTCTTTATAAAAGAGCATAACGGTAACGATCAATGGGCCTAATAAATGCCAAAAAAGTTGAAATAATTACCTTTTTTTATTATTTAAAATTTCTTTATAAAAGAGCATAACGGTAACGATCATTCGACCTAATAAATGCTAAAAAAGTTGACATAATTATCTTCTTTGTAAAAGATAATTTAATAGATCATTTAAAATTCCTTTATTAAAAGATCATAACCGTAACGATCATTTGGCCTAATCAATGCTTAAAAGTTGACATAATTATCTTCTTTCTAAAAGATAATTTAATAGATCATTCAAAATTTCTTTATAAAAGATCATAACGGTAACGATCAATGGGTTTAATAAATGCAAAAAAAGTTGACATAATTATCTTCTTTGTAAAAAGTAATTTAATAGATCATTTAAAATTTCATTATAAAAGATCATAACGGTGAGGATCATTCGGCCTAATAAATGCTAAAAAAGTTGACATAATTATTTTCTTTGTAAAAAATAATTTAATAGATCATTTAAAATTTCTTTATAAAAGATCATAACGGTAAGGATCATTGGGCCTAATAAATGCCAAAAAAGTTGACATAATTATCTTCTTTGTAAAACATAATTGAATAGATCATTTAAAATTTCTTTATAAAAAATCATAACTGTAACGATCAATGGGCCTAATAAATGAAAAAAAACTTCACATAATATGTTGTTTGTAAAAGATAACTTAATAGATCATTTAAAATTTCTTTATAAAAGATCATGACAGTAACGATCATTGGGCCTAATACATGCCAAAATAATTGACATAATTATCTTCTTTGTAAAAGATAATTTAATAGATCATTGAAAATTTCTTTATAAAAGATCATAACCATAACGATCAATGGGCCTAATAAATGCCAAAAAAGTTGAAATAATTACCTTTTTTTATTATTTAAAATTTCTTTATAAAAGAGCATAACGGTAACGATCATTCGACCTAATAAATGCTAAAAAAGTTGACATAATTATCTTCTTTGTAAAAGATAATTTAATAGATCATTTAAGATTTCTTTATAAAAGATCATAACGGTAACGATCATTTGGCTTAATAAATGCTAAAAAAGTTGACATAATTATCTTCTTTTTAAAAAATAATTTAATAGATCATTTAAAATTTCTTTATAAAAGCTCATAACGGTAACGATCATTGGGCCTAATAAATGCTAAAAAAGTTGACATAATTATCTTCTTTGTAAAAGATAATTTAATAGATCATTTAAGATTTCTTTATAAAAGATCATAACGGTAACGATCATTGGGCGTAATAAATGCCAAAAAAGTTGACATAATGATCTTCTTTGTAAAAGATAATTTAATAGATCATTTAAAATTTCTTTATAAAAAATCATAACTGTAACGATCAATGGGCCTAATAAATGCCAAAAAACTTCACATAATATGTTCTTTGTAAAAGATAACTTAATAGATCATTTAAAATTTCTTTATAAAAGATCATGACAGTAACGATCAGTGGGCCTAATACATGCCAAAATAATTGACATAATTATCTTCTTTGTAAAAGATAATTTAATAGATCATTGAAAATTTCTTTATAAAAGAGCATAACGGTAACGATCAATGGGCCTAATAAATGCCAAAAAAGTTGAAATAATTACCTTTTTTTATTATTTAAAATTTCTTTATAAAAGAGCATAACGGTAACGATCATTCGACCTAATAAATGCTAAAAAAGTTGACATAATTATCTTCTTTGTAAAAGATAATTTAATAGATCATTTAAAATTCCTTTATTAAAAGATCATAACCGTAACGATCATTTGGCCTAATAAATGCTTAAAAGTTGACATAATTATCTTCTTTCTAAAAGATAATTTAATAGATCATTCAAAATTTCTTTATAAAAGATCATAACGGTAACGATCAATGGGTTTAATAAATGCAAAAAAAGTTGACATAATTATCTTCTTTGTAAAAAGTAATTTAATAGATCATTTAAAATTTCATTATAAAAGATCATAACGGTGAGGATCATTCGGCCTAATAAATGCTAAAAAAGTTGACATAATTATCTTCTTTGTAAAAAATAATTTAATAGATCATTTAAAATTTCTTTATAAAAGATCATAACTGTAAGGATCATTGGGCCTAATAAATGCCAAAAAAGTTGACATAATTATCTTCTTTGTAAAACATAATTGAATAGATCATTTAAAATTTCTTTATAAAAAATCATAACTGTAACGATCAATGGGCCTAATAAATGCAAAAAAACTTCACATAATATGTTGTTTGTAAAAGATAACTTAATAGATCATTTAAAATTTCTTTATAAAAGATCATGACAGTAACGATCATTGGGCCTAATACATGCCAAAATAATTGACATAATTATCTTCTTTGTAAAAGGTAATTTAATAGATCATTGAAAATTTCTTTATAAAAGATCATAACGGTAACGATCAATGGGCCTAATAAATGCCAAAAAAGTTTAAATAATTACCTTTTTTTATTATTTAAAATTTCTTTATAAAAGAGCATAACGGTAACGATCATTCGACCTAATAAATGCTAAAAAAGTTGACATAATTATCTTCTTTGTAAAAGATAATTTAATAGATCATTTAAGATTTCTTTATAAAAGATCATAACGGTAACGATCATTTGGCTTAATAAATGCTAAAAAAGTTGACATAATTATCTTCTTTTTTAAAAATAATTTAATAGATCATTTAAAATTTCTTTATAAAAGCTCATAACGGTAACGATCATTGGGCCTAATAAATGCTAAAAAAGTTGACATAATTATCTTCTTTGTAAAAGATAATTTAATAGATCATTTAAGATTTCTTTATAAAAGATCATAACGGTAACGATCATTGGGCGTAATAAATGCCAAAAAAGTTGACATAATGATCTTCTTTGTAAAAGATAATTTAATAGATCATTTAAAATTTCTTTATAAAAAATCATAACTGTAACGATCAATGGGCCTAATAAATGCCAAAAAACTTCACATAATATGTTGTTTGTAAAAGATAACTTAATAGATCATTTAAAATTTCTTTATAAAAGATCATGACAGTAACGATCATTGGGCCTAATACATGCCAAAATAATTGACATAATTATCTTCTTTGTAAAAGATAATTTAATAGATCATTGAAAATTTCTTTATAAAAGAGCATAACGGTAACGATCAATGGGCCTAATAAATGCCAAAAAAGTTGAAATAATTACCTTTTTTTATTATTTAAAATTTCTTTATAAAAGAGCATAACGGTAACGATCATTCGACCTAATAAATGCTAAAAAAGTTGACATAATTATCTTCTTTGTAAAAGATAATTTAATAGATCATTTAAAATTCCTTTATTAAAAGATCATAACCGTAACGATCATTTGGCCTAATAAATGCTTAAAAGTTGACATAATTATCTTCTTTCTAAAAGATAATTTAATAGATCATTCAAAATTTCTTTATAAAAGATCATAACGGTAACGATCAATGGGTTTAATAAATGCAAAAAAAGTTGACATAATTATCTTCTTTGTAAAAAGTAATTTAATAGATCATTTAAAATTTCATTATAAAAGATCATAACGGTGAGGATCATTCGGCCTAATAAATGCTAAAAAAGTTGACATAATTATCTTCTTTGTAAAAAATAATTTAATAGATCATTTAAAATTTCTTTATAAAAGATCATAACGGTAAGGATCATTGGGCCTAATAAATGCCAAAAAAGTTGACATAATTATCTTCTTTGTAAAACATAATTGAATAGATCATTTAAAATTTCTTTATAAAAAATCATAACTGTAACGATCAATGGGCCTAATAAATGCAAAAAAACTTCACATAATATGTTGTTTGTAAAAGATAACTTAATAGATCATTTAAAATTTCTTTATAAAAGATCATGACAGTAACGATCATTGGGCCTAATACATGCCAAAATAATTGACATAATTATCTTCTTTGTAAAAGGTAATTTAATAGATCATTGAAAATTTCTTTATAAAAGATCATAACGGTAACGATCAATGGGCCTAATAAATGCCAAAAAAGTTTAAATAATTACCTTTTTTTATTATTTAAAATTTCTTTATAAAAGAGCATAACGGTAACGATCATTCGACCTAATAAATGCTAAAAAAGTTGACATAATTATCTTCTTTGTAAAAGATAATTTAATAGATCATTTAAGATTTCTTTATAAAAGATCATAACGGTAACGATCATTTGGCTTAATAAATGCTAAAAAAGTTGACATAATTATCTTCTTTTTTAAAAATAATTTAATAGATCATTTAAAATTTCTTTATAAAAGCTCATAACGGTAACGATCATTGGGCCTAATAAATGCTAAAAAAGTTGACATAATTATCTTCTTTGTAAAAGATAATTTAATAGATCATTTAAGATTTCTTTATAAAAGATCATAACGGTAACGATCATTGGGCGTAATAAATGCCAAAAAAGTTGACATAATGATCTTCTTTGTAAAAGATAATTTAATAGATCATTTAAAATTTCTTTATAAAAAATCATAACTGTAACGATCAATGGGCCTAATAAATGCCAAAAAACTTCACATAATATGTTGTTTGTAAAAGATAACTTAATAGATCATTTAAAATTTCTTTATAAAAGATCATGACAGTAACGATCATTGGGCCTAATACATGCCAAAATAATTGACATAATTATCTTCTTTGTAAAAGATAATTTAATAGATCATTGAAAATTTCTTTATAAAAGAGCATAACGGTAACGATCAATGGGCCTAATAAATGCCAAAAAAGTTGAAATAATTACCTTTTTTTATTATTTAAAATTTCTTTATAAAAGAGCATAACGGTAACGATCATTCGACCTAATAAATGCTAAAAAAGTTGACATAATTATCTTCTTTGTAAAAGATAATTTAATAGATCATTTAAAATTCCTTTATTAAAAGATCATAACCGTAACGATCATTTGGCCTAATAAATGCTTAAAAGTTGACATAATTATCTTCTTTCTAAAAGATAATTTAATAGATCATTCAAAATTTCTTTATAAAAGATCATAACGGTAACGATCAATGGGTTTAATAAATGCAAAAAAAGTTGACATAATTATCTTCTTTGTAAAAAGTAATTTAATAGATCATTTAAAATTTCATTATAAAAGATCATAACGGTGAGGATCATTCGGCCTAATAAATGCTAAAAAAGTTGACATAATTATCTTCTTTGTAAAAAATAATTTAATAGATCATTTAAAATTTCTTTATAAAAGATCATAACGGTAAGGATCATTGGGCCTAATAAATGCCAAAAAAGTTGACATAATTATCTTCTTTGTAAAACATAATTGAATAGATCATTTAAAATTTCTTTATAAAAAATCATAACTGTAACGATCAATGGGCCTAATAAATGCAAAAAAACTTCACATAATATGTTGTTTGTAAAAGATAACTTAATAGATCATTTAAAATTTCTTTATAAAAGATCATGACAGTAACGATCATTGGGCCTAATACATGCCAAAATAATTGACATAATTATCTTCTTTGTAAAAGGTAATTTAATAGATCATTGAAAATTTCTTTATAAAAGATCATAACGGTAACGATCAATGGGCCTAATAAATGCCAAAAAAGTTTAAATAATTACCTTTTTTTATTATTTAAAATTTCTTTATAAAAGAGCATAACGGTAACGATCATTCGACCTAATAAATGCTAAAAAAGTTGACATAATTATCTTCTTTGTAAAAGATAATTTAATAGATCATTTAAGATTTCTTTATAAAAGATCATAACGGTAACGATCATTTGGCTTAATAAATGCTAAAAAAGTTGACATAATTATCTTCTTTTTTAAAAATAATTTAATAGATCATTTAAAATTTCTTTATAAAAGCTCATAACGGTAACGATCATTGGGCCTAATAAATGCTAAAAAAGTTGACATAATTATCTTCTTTGTAAAAGATAATTTAATAGATCATTTAAGATTTCTTTATAAAAGATCATAACGGTAACGATCATTGGGCGTAATAAATGCCAAAAAAGTTGACATAATGATCTTCTTTGTAAAAGATAATTTAATAGATCATTTAAAATTTCTTTATAAAAAATCATAACTGTAACGATCAATGGGCCTAATAAATGCCAAAAAACTTCACATAATATGTTCTTTGTAAAAGATAACTTAATAGATCATTTAAAATTTCTTTATAAAAGATCATGACAGTAACGATCAGTGGGCCTAATACATGCCAAAATAATTGACATAATTATCTTCTTTGTAAAAGATAATTTAATAGATCATTGAAAATTTCTTTATAAAAGAGCATAACGGTAACGATCAATGGGCCTAATAAATGCCAAAAAAGTTGAAATAATTACCTTTTTTTATTATTTAAAATTTCTTTATAAAAGAGCATAACGGTAACGATCATTCGACCTAATAAATGCTAAAAAAGTTGACATAATTATCTTCTTTGTAAAAGATAATTTAATAGATCATTTAAAATTCCTTTATTAAAAGATCATAACCGTAACGATCATTTGGCCTAATAAATGCTTAAAAGTTGACATAATTATCTTCTTTCTAAAAGATAATTTAATAGATCATTCAAAATTTCTTTATAAAAGATCATAACGGTAACGATCAATGGGTTTAATAAATGCAAAAAAAGTTGACATAATTATCTTCTTTGTAAAAAGTAATTTAATAGATCATTTAAAATTTCATTATAAAAGATCATAACGGTGAGGATCATTCGGCCTAATAAATGCTAAAAAAGTTGACATAATTATCTTCTTTGTAAAAAATAATTTAATAGATCATTTAAAATTTCTTTATAAAAGATCATAACGGTAAGGATCATTGGGCCTAATAAATGCCAAAAAAGTTGACATAATTATCTTCTTTGTAAAACATAATTGAATAGATCATTTAAAATTTCTTTATAAAAAATCATAACTGTAACGATCAATGGGCCTAATAAATGCAAAAAAACTTCACATAATATGTTGTTTGTAAAAGATAACTTAATAGATCATTTAAAATTTCTTTATAAAAGATCATGACAGTAACGATCATTGGGCCTAATACATGCCAAAATAATTGACATAATTATCTTCTTTGTAAAAGGTAATTTAATAGATCATTGAAAATTTCTTTATAAAAGATCATAACGGTAACGATCAATGGGCCTAATAAATGCCAAAAAAGTTTAAATAATTACCTTTTTTTATTATTTAAAATTTCTTTATAAAAGAGCATAACGGTAACGATCATTCGACCTAATAAATGCTAAAAAAGTTGACATAATTATCTTCTTTGTAAAAGATAATTTAATAGATCATTTAAGATTTCTTTATAAAAGATCATAACGGTAACGATCATTTGGCTTAATAAATGCTAAAAAAGTTGACATAATTATCTTCTTTTTTAAAAATAATTTAATAGATCATTTAAAATTTCTTTATAAAAGCTCATAACGGTAACGATCATTGGGCCTAATAAATGCTAAAAAAGTTGACATAATTATCTTCTTTGTAAAAGATAATTTAATAGATCATTTAAGATTTCTTTATAAAAGATCATAACGGTAACGATCATTGGGCGTAATAAATGCCAAAAAAGTTGACATAATGATCTTCTTTGTAAAAGATAATTTAATAGATCATTTAAAATTTCTTTATAAAAAATCATAACTGTAACGATCAATGGGCCTAATAAATGCCAAAAAACTTCACATAATATGTTCTTTGTAAAAGATAACTTAATAGATCATTTAAAATTTCTTTATAAAAGATCATGACAGTAACGATCATTGGGCCTAATACATGCCAAAATAATTGACATAATTATCTTCTTTGTAAAAGATAATTTAATAGATCATTGAAAATTTCTTTATAAAAGAGCATAACGGTAACGATCAATGGGCCTAATAAATGCCAAAAAAGTTGAAATAATTACCTTTTTTTATTATTTAAAATTTCTTTATAAAAGAGCATAACGGTAACGATCATTCGACCTAATAAATGCTAAAAAAGTTGACATAATTATCTTCTTTGTAAAAGATAATTTAATAGATCATTTAAAATTCCTTTATTAAAAGATCATAACCGTAACGATCATTTGGCCTAATAAATGCTTAAAAGTTGACATAATTATCTTCTTTCTAAAAGATAATTTAATAGATCATTCAAAATTTCTTTATAAAAGATCATAACGTTAACGATCAATGGGTTTAATAAATGCAAAAAAAGTTGACATAATTATCTTCTTTGTAAAAAGTAATTTAATAGATCATTTAAAATTTCATTATAAAAGATCATAACGGTGAGGATCATTCGGCCTAATAAATGCTAAAAAAGTTGACATAATTATCTTCTTTGTAAAAAATAATTTAATAGATCATTTAAAATTTCTTTATAAAAGATCATAACGGTAAGGATCATTGGGCCTAATAAATGCCAAAAAAGTTGACATAATTATCTTCTTTGTAAAACATAATTGAATAGATCATTTAAAATTTCTTTATAAAAAATCATAACTGTAACGATCAATGGGCCTAATAAATGCAAAAAAACTTCACATAATATGTTGTTTGTAAAAGATAACTTAATAGATCATTTAAAATTTCTTTATAAAAGATCATGACAGTAACGATCATTGGGCCTAATACATGCCAAAATAATTGACATAATTATCTTCTTTGTAAAAGGTAATTTAATAGATCATTGAAAATTTCTTTATAAAAGATCATAACGGTAACGATCAATGGGCCTAATAAATGCCAAAAAAGTTTAAATAATTACCTTTTTTTATTATTTAAAATTTCTTTATAAAAGAGCATAACGGTAACGATCATTCGACCTAATAAATGCTAAAAAAGTTGACATAATTATCTTCTTTGTAAAAGATAATTTAATAGATCATTTAAGATTTCTTTATAAAAGATCATAACGGTAACGATCATTTGGCTTAATAAATGCTAAAAAAGTTGACATAATTATCTTCTTTTTTAAAAATAATTTAATAGATCATTTAAAATTTCTTTATAAAAGCTCATAACGGTAACGATCATTGGGCCTAATAAATGCTAAAAAAGTTGACATAATTATCTTCTTTGTAAAAGATAATTTAATAGATCATTTAAGATTTCTTTATAAAAGATCATAACGGTAACGATCATTGGGCGTAATAAATGCCAAAAAAGTTGACATAATGATCTTCTTTGTAAAAGATAATTTAATAGATCATTTAAAATTTCTTTATAAAAAATCATAACTGTAACGATCAATGGGCCTAATAAATGCCAAAAAACTTCACATAATATGTTCTTTGTAAAAGATAACTTAATAGATCATTTAAAATTTCTTTATAAAAGATCATGACAGTAACGATCATTGGGCCTAATACATGCCAAAATAATTGACATAATTATCTTCTTTGTAAAAGATAATTTAATAGATCATTGAAAATTTCTTTATAAAAGAGCATAACGGTAACGATCAATGGGCCTAATAAATGCCAAAAAAGTTGAAATAATTACCTTTTTTTATTATTTAAAATTTCTTTATAAAAGAGCATAACGGTAACGATCATTCGACCTAATAAATGCTAAAAAAGTTGACATAATTATCTTCTTTGTAAAAGATAATTTAATAGATCATTTAAAATTCCTTTATTAAAAGATCATAACCGTAACGATCATTTGGCCTAATAAATGCTTAAAAGTTGACATAATTATCTTCTTTCTAAAAGATAATTTAATAGATCATTCAAAATTTCTTTATAAAAGATCATAACGGTAACGATCAATGGGTTTAATAAATGCAAAAAAAGTTGACATAATTATCTTCTTTGTAAAAAGTAATTTAATAGATCATTTAAAATTTCATTATAAAAGATCATAACGGTGAGGATCATTCGGCCAAATAAATGCTAAAAAAGTTGACATAATTATTTTCTTTGTAAAAAATAATTTAATAGATCATTTAAAATTTCTTTATAAAAGATCATAACGGTAAGGATCATTGGGCCTAATAAATGCCAAAAAAGTTGACATAATTATCTTCTTTGTAAAACATAATTGAATAGATCATTTAAAATTTCTTTATAAAAAATCATAACTGTAACGATCAATGGGCCTAATAAATGAAAAAAAACTTCACATAATATGTTGTTTGTAAAAGATAACTTAATAGATCATTTAAAATTTCTTTATAAAAGATCATGACAGTAACGATCAGTGGGCCTAATACATGCCAAAATAATTGACATAATTATCTTCTTTGTAAAAGATAATTTAATAGATCATTGAAAATTTCTTTATAAAAGAGCATAACGGTAACGATCAATGGGCCTAATAAATGCCAAAAAAGTTGAAATAATTACCTTTTTTTATTATTTAAAATTTCTTTATAAAAGAGCATAACGGTAACGATCATTCGACCTAATAAATGCTAAAAAAGTTGACATAATTATCTTCTTTGTAAAAGATAATTTAATAGATCATTTAAAATTCCTTTATTAAAAGATCATAACCGTAACGATCATTTGGCCTAATAAATGCTTAAAAGTTGACATAATTATCTTCTTTCTAAAAGATAATTTAATAGATCATTCAAAATTTCTTTATAAAAGATCATAACGGTAACGATCAATGGGTTTAATAAATGCAAAAAAAGTTGACATAATTATCTTCTTTGTAAAAAGTAATTTAATAGATCATTTAAAATTTCATTATAAAAGATCATAACGGTGAGGATCATTCGGCCTAATAAATGCTAAAAAAGTTGACATAATTATCTTCTTTGTAAAAAATAATTTAATAGATCATTTAAAATTTCTTTATAAAAGATCATAACGGTAAGGATCATTGGGCCTAATAAATGCCAAAAAAGTTGACATAATTATCTTCTTTGTAAAACATAATTGAATAGATCATTTAAAATTTCTTTATAAAAAATCATAACTGTAACGATCAATGGGCCTAATAAATGCAAAAAAACTTCACATAATATGTTGTTTGTAAAAGATAACTTAATAGATCATTTAAAATTTCTTTATAAAAGATCATGACAGTAACGATCATTGGGCCTAATACATGCCAAAATAATTGACATAATTATCTTCTTTGTAAAAGGTAATTTAATAGATCATTGAAAATTTCTTTATAAAAGATCATAACGGTAACGATCAATGGGCCTAATAAATGCCAAAAAAGTTTAAATAATTACCTTTTTTTATTATTTAAAATTTCTTTATAAAAGAGCATAACGGTAACGATCATTCGACCTAATAAATGCTAAAAAAGTTGACATAATTATCTTCTTTGTAAAAGATAATTTAATAGATCATTTAAGATTTCTTTATAAAAGATCATAACGGTAACGATCATTTGGCTTAATAAATGCTAAAAAAGTTGACATAATTATCTTCTTTTTTAAAAATAATTTAATAGATCATTTAAAATTTCTTTATAAAAGCTCATAACGGTAACGATCATTGGGCCTAATAAATGCTAAAAAAGTTGACATAATTATCTTCTTTGTAAAAGATAATTTAATAGATCATTTAAGATTTCTTTATAAAAGATCATAACGGTAACGATCATTGGGCGTAATAAATGCCAAAAAAGTTGACATAATGATCTTCTTTGTAAAAGATAATTTAATAGATCATTTAAAATTTCTTTATAAAAAATCATAACTGTAACGATCAATGGGCCTAATAAATGCCAAAAAACTTCACATAATATGTTCTTTGTAAAAGATAACTTAATAGATCATTTAAAATTTCTTTATAAAAGATCATGACAGTAACGATCATTGGGCCTAATACATGCCAAAATAATTGACATAATTATCTTCTTTGTAAAAGATAATTTAATAGATCATTGAAAATTTCTTTATAAAAGAGCATAACGGTAACGATCAATGGGCCTAATAAATGCCAAAAAAGTTGAAATAATTACCTTTTTTTATTATTTAAAATTTCTTTATAAAAGAGCATAACGGTAACGATCATTCGACCTAATAAATGCTAAAAAAGTTGACATAATTATCTTCTTTGTAAAAGATAATTTAATAGATCATTTAAAATTCCTTTATTAAAAGATCATAACCGTAACGATCATTTGGCCTAATAAATGCTTAAAAGTTGACATAATTATCTTCTTTCTAAAAGATAATTTAATAGATCATTCAAAATTTCTTTATAAAAGATCATAACGGTAACGATCAATGGGTTTAATAAATGCAAAAAAAGTTGACATAATTATCTTCTTTGTAAAAAGTAATTTAATAGATCATTTAAAATTTCTTTATAAAAGATCATAACGGTGAGGATCAGTCAGCCTAATAAATGCTAAAAAAGTTGACCTAATTATCTTCTTTGTAAAAAATAATTTAATAGATCATTTAAAATTTCTTTATAAAAGATCATAACGGTAAGGATCATTGGGCCTAATAAATGCCAAAAAAGTTGACATAATTATCTTCTTTGTAAAAGATAATTTAATAGATCATTCAAAATTATCTTTTTTAAAAGATTATAACAGTAATGATCGTTGATCCTAATAAATACTAAGAAAGTTGACATAATTATCTTCTTTGAAATAGATAATATAATAGATCATTTAAAATTTCTTTATAAAAGATCATAATGGTAACGATCATTGGGCCTAATAAATGCAAAAAAAGTTGACATAATAATCTTCTTTGTAAGAGATAATTTAATAGATCATTTAAAATTTCTTTATAAAAGATCATAACGGTAATGATAATTAGGCCTAATAAATGCTTAAAAGTTGACATAGTTATCTTCTTTGTAAAAGATAATTTAATAGATCATTTAAAATTTGTTTATAAAAGATCATAACGGTAACGATCAATGGGCTTACTAAATGCCAAAAAAGTTGACATAATTATCTTCTTTGTAAAAGATAATTTAATAGATCATTTAAAATTTCTTTATAAAAGATCAGAACGGTAACGATCATTCAGCCTAATAAATGCTAAAAAAGTTGACATAATAATCTTCTTTGTAAAAGATAATTTAATAGATCATTTAAAATTTGTTTATAAAAGATCATAACGGTAACGATCAATGGGCTTACTAAATGCCAAAAAAGTTGACATAATTATCTTCTTTGTAAAAGATAATTTAATAGATCATTTAAAATTTCTTTATAAAAGATCAGAACGGTAAGGATCATTCAGCCTAATAAATGCTAAAAAAGTTGACATAATTATCTTCTTTGTAAAAGATAATTTAATAGATCATTTAAAATTTGTTTATTAAAAGATCATAACAGTAACAATCATTGTGCCTAATAAATGCTAAAAAAGTTGACATAATTGTCTTCTTTCTAAAAGATAATTTCATACATCCTTTAAAATTTGTTTATAAAATATCATAACGGTAACGATCATTGGGCCTAATAAATGCTAAAAGAGTTAACATAATAATCTTCTTTGTAAAAGATAATTTAATAGATCATTTAAAATTTCTTTATGAAAGATCATAACGGTAACGATCATTTGGCCTAATAAATGCTAAAAAAGTTGACATAATTATCTTATTTGTAAAAGATAATTTAGTAGATCATTTAAAATTTCTTTATAAAAGATCCTAACGGTAACGATCATTGGGCCTAATAAATGCCAAAAAAGTTGACATAATTATCTTCTTTGTAAAAGATAATTTAATACATCATTTAAAATTTCTTTATAAAAAATCATAACTGTAACGATCAATGGGCCTAATAAATGCGAAAAAACTTCACATAATATGTTCTTTGTAAAAGATAACTTAATAGATCATTTAAAATTTCTTTATAAAAGATCATGACAGTAACGTTCATTGGGCCTAATACATGCCAAAATAATTGACATAATTATCTTCTTTGTAAAAGATAATTTAATAGATCATTGAAAATTTCTTTATAAAAGATCATAACGGTAACGATCAATGGGCCTAATAAATGCCAAAAAATTTGAAATAATTACCTTTTTTTTATTTAAAATTTCATTATAAAAGAGCATAACGGTAACGATCATTCGACCTAATAAATGCTAAAAAAGTTGACATAATTATCTTCTTTGTAAAAGATAATTTAGTAGATCATTTAAAATTTCTTTATAAAAGATCATACCGGTAACGATCATTGGGCCTAATAAATGCCAAAAAAGTTGAAATAATTACGTTTTTTTATTATTTAAAATTTCTTTATAAAAGAGCATAACGGTAACGATCATTTGGCCTAATAAATGCTAAAAATGTTGACATAATTATCTTCTTTCTAAAAGATGATTTAATAGATCATTCAAAATTTCTTTATAAAAGATCATATCGGTAACGATCAATGGGTTTAATAAATGCAAAAAAAGTTGACATAATTATCTTCTTTGTAAAAAGTAATTTAATAGATAATTTAAAATTTCTTTATAAAAGATCATAACGGTAAGGATCATTGGGCCTAATAAATGCCAAAAAACTTCACATAATACGTTCTTTGGAAAAGATAACTTAATAGATCATTTAAAATTTCTTTATAAAAGATCATGACAGTAACGATCATTGGGCCTAATACATGCCAAAATAATTGAAATAATTACCTTTTTTTATTATTTAAAATTTCTTTATAAAAGAGCATCACGGTAACGATCATTCGACCTAATAAATGCTAAAAAAGTTGACATAATTATCTTCTTTGTAAAAGATAATTTAATAGATCATTTAAAATTCCTTTATTAAAAGATCATAACCGTAACAATCATTTGGCCTAATAAATGCTTAAAAGTTGACATAATTATCTTCTTTCTAAAAGATAATTTAATAGATCATTCAAAATTTCTTTATAAAAGATCATAACGGTAACGATCAATGGGTTTAATAAATGCAAAAAAAGTTGACATAATTATCTTCTTTGTAAAAAGTAATTTAATAGATAATTTTAAATTGCTTTATAAAAGATCATAACGGTAAGGATCATTCGGCCTAATAAATGCTAAAAACGTTGACATAATTATCTTCTTTCTAAAAGATAATTTAATAGATCATTCAATATTTCTTTATAAAAGATCATAACGGTAACGATCATTGGGCCTAATAAATGCCAAAAAAGTTGACATAATTATCTTCTTTGTAAAAAGTAATTTAATAGATCATTTAAAATTTCTTTATAAAAGATCATAACGGTGAGGATCATTCGGCCTAATAAATGCTAAAAAAGTTGACCTAATTATCTTCTTTGTAAAAAATAATTTAATAGATCATTTAAAATTTCTTTATAAAAGATCATAACGGTAAGGATCATTGGGCCTAATAAATGCCAAAAAAGTTGACATAATTATCTTCTTTGTAAAAGATAATTTAATAGATCATTTAAGATTTCTTTATAAAAGATCATAACGGTAACGATCATTTGGCTTAATAAATGCTAAAAAAGTTGACATAATTATCTTCTGTGTAAAAGATAATTTAGTAGATCATTTAAAATTTCTTTATAAAAGATCATAACGGTACCGATCATTGGGCCTAATAAATGCAAAAAAAGTTGACATAATAATCTTCTTTGTAAAAGATAATTTAATAGATCATTTAAATTTTCTTTCTAAATGATCATAACGATAAGAATCATTGAGCGTAATAAATGTTAAAAAAGTTGACATAATTATCTTCTTTGAAAAAGATAATTTAATAGATCATTTAAAATTTTTTTTATTAAAAGATTATAACAGTAATGATCGTTGATCCTAATAAATACTAAGAAAGTTGACATAATTATCTTCTTTGAAATAGATAATTTAATAGATCATTTAAAATTTCTTTATAAAAGATCATAATGGTAACGATCATTGGGCCTAATAAATGCAAAAAAAGTTGACATAATAATCTTCTTTGTAAAAGATAATTTGATAGATCATTTAAAATTTCTTTATAAAAGATCATAACGGTAATGATAATTAGGCCTAATAAATGCTTAAAAGTTGACATAGTTACCTTCTTTGTAAAAGATAATTTAATAGATCATTTAAAATTTGTTTATAAAAGATCATAAAGGTATAGATCAATGGGCTTACTAAATGCCAAAAAAGTTGACATAATTATCTTCTTTGTAAAAGATAATTTAGTAGATCATTTAAAATTTCTTTATAAAAGATCATAACGGTAACGATCATTGGGCCTAATAAATGCCAAAAAAGTTGACATAATTATCTTCTTTGTAAAAGATAATTTAATACATCATTTAAAATTTCTTTATAAAAAATCATAACTGTAACGATCAATGGGCCTAATAAATGCCAAAAAACTTCACGTAATATGTTCTTTGTAAAAGATAACTTAATAGATCATTTAAAATTTCTTTATAAAAGATCATGACAGTAACGATCATTGGGCCTAATACATGCCAAAATAATTGACATAATTATCTTCTTTGTAAAAGATAATTTAATAGCTCATTGAAAATTTCTTTATAAAAGATCATAACGGTAACGATCAATGGGCCTAATAAATGCCAAAAAAGTTGAAATAATTACCTTTTTTTATTATTTAAAATTTCTTTATAAAAGAGCATAACGGTAACGATCATTCAACCTAATAAATGCTAAAAAAGTTGACATAATTATCTTCTTTGTAAAAGATAATTTAATAGATCATTTAAAATTCCTTTATTAAAAGATCATAACCGTAACAATCATTTGGCCTAATAAATGCTTAAAAGTTGACATAATTATCTTCTTTCTAAAAGATAATTTAATAGATCATTCAAAATTTCTTTATAAAAGATCATAACGGTAACGATCAATGGGTTTAATAAATGCAAAAAAAGTTGACATAATTATCTTCTTTGTAAAAATTAATTTAATAGATAATTTTAAATTTCTTTATAAAAGATCATAACGGTAAGGATCATTCGGCCTAATAAATGCTAAAAAAGTTGACATAATTATCTTCTTTCTAAAACATAATTTAATAGATCATTCAAAATTTCTTTATAAAAGATCATAACGGTAACGATCATTGGGCCTAATAAATGCCAAAAAAGTTGACATAATTATCTTCTTTGTAAAAAGTAATTTAATAGATCATTTAAAATTTCTTTATAAAAGATCATAACGGTGAGGATCATTCGGCCTAATAAATGCTAAAAAAGTTGACCTAATTATCTTCTTTGTAAAAAATAATTTAATAGATCATTTAAAATTTCTTTATAAAAGATCATAACGGTAAGGATCATTGGGCCTAATAAATGCCAAAAAAGTTGACATAATTATCTTCTTTGTAAAAGATAATTTAATAGATCATTTAAGATTTCTTTATAAAAGATCATAACGGTAACGATCATTTGGCCTAATAAATGCTAAAAATGTTGACATAATTATCTTCTTTCTAAAAGATGATTTAATAGATCATTCAAAACTTCTTTATAAAAGATCATATCGGTAACGATCAATGGGTTTAATAAATGCAAAAAAAGTTGACATAATTATCTTCTTTGTAAAAAGTAATTTAATAGATCATTTAAAATTTCTTTATAAAAGATCATAACGGTAAGGATCATTGGGCCTAATAAATGCCAAAAAACTTCACATAATACGTTCTTTGTAAAAGATAACTTAATAGATCATTTAAAATTTCTTTATAAAAGATCATGACAGTAACGATCATTGGGCCTAATACATGCCAAAATAATTGACAAAATTATCTTCTTTGTAAAAGATAATTTAATAGATCATTTAAAATTTGTTTATAAAAGATCATAATGGTAACGATCAATGGGCTTACTAAATGCCAAAAAAGTTGACATAATTATCTTCTTTGTAAAAGATAATTTAATAGATCATTTAAAATTTCTTTATAAAAGATCAGAACGGTAACGATCATTCAGCCTAATAAATGCTAAAAAAGTTGACATAATTATCTTCTTTGTAAAAGATAATTTAATAGATCATTTAAAATTTCTTTATTGAAAGATCATAACAGTAACAATCATTGTGCCTAATAAATGCTAAAAAAGTTGACATAATTGTCTTCTTTCTAAAAGATAATTTCATACATCCTTTAAAATTTGTTTATAAAAGATCATAACGGTAACGATCATTGGGCCTAATAAATGCTAAAAGAGTTAACATAATAATCTTCTTTGTAAAAGATAATTTAATAGATCATTTAAAATTTCTTTATAAAAGATCATAACGGTAATGATAATTAGGCCAAATAAATGCTTAAAAGTTGACATAGTTATCTTCTTTGTAAAAGATAATTTAATAGATCATTTAAAATTTGTTTATAAAAGATCATAACGGTAACGATCAATGGGCTTACTAAATGCCAAAAAAGTTGACATAATTATCTTCTTTGTAAAAGATAATTTAATAGATCATTTAAAATTTCTTTATAAAAGATCAGAACGGTAACGATCATTCAGCCTAATAAATGCTAAAAAAGTTGACATAATTATCTTCTTTGTAAAAGATAATTTAATAGATCATTTAAAATTTCTTTATTAAAAGATCATAACAGTAACAATCATTGTGCCTAATAAATGCTAAAAAAGTTGACATAATTGTCTTCTTTCTAAAAGATAATTTCATACATCCTTTAAAATTTGTTTATAAAAGATCATAACGGTCACGATCATTGGGCCTAATAAATGCTAAAAGAGTTAACATAATAATCTTCTTTGTAAAAGATAATTTAATAGATCATTTAAAATTTCTTTATAAAAGATCATAACGGTAACGATCATTTGGCCTAATAAATGCTAAAAAAGTTGACATAATTATCTTCTTTGTAAAAGATAATTTAGTAGATCATTTAAAATTTCTTTATAAAAGATCCTAACGGTAACGATCATTGGGCCTAATAAATGCCAAAAAAGTTGACATAATTATCTTCTTTGTAAAAGATAATTTAATACATCATTTAAAATTTCTTTATAAAAAATCATAACTGTAACGATCAATGGGCCTAATAAATGCCAAAAAACTTCACATAATATGTTCTTTGTAAAAGATAACTTAATAGATCATTTAAAATTTCTTTATAAAAGATCATGACAGTAACGATCATTGGGCCTAATACATGCCAAAATAATTGACATAATTATCTTCTTTGTAAAAGATAATTTAATAGATCATTGAAAATTTCTTTATAAAAGATCATAACGGTAACGATCAATGGGCCTAATAAATGCCAAAAAATTTGAAATAATTACCTTTTTTTATTATTTAAAATTTCATTATAAAAGAGCATAACGGTAACGATCATTCGACCTAATAAATGCTAAAAAAGTTGACATAATTATCTTCTTTGTAAAAGATAATTTAGTAGATCATTTAAAATTTCTTTATAAAAGATCATAACGGTAACGATCATTGGGCCTAATAAATGCTAAAAAAGTTGACATAATTATCTTCTTTGTAAAAGATAATTTAATACATCATTTAAAATTTCTTTATAAAAAATCATAACTGTAACGATCAATGGGCCTAATAAATGCCAAAAAACTTCACATAATATGTTCTTTGTAAAAGATAACTTAATAGATCATTTAAAATTTCTTTATAAAAGATCATGACAGTAACGATCATTGGGCCTAATACATGCCAAAATAATTGACATAATTATCTTCTTTGTAAAAGATAATTTAAGAGCTCATTGAAAATTTCTTAATAAAAGATCATAACGGTAACGATCAATGGGCCTAATAAATGCCAAAAAAGTAGAAATAATTACCTTTTTTTATTATTTAAAATTTCTTTATAAAAGAGCATAACGGTAACGATCATTCGACCTAATAAATGCTAAAAAAGTTGACATAATTATCTTCTTTGTAAAAGATAATTTAATAGATCATTTAAAATTCCTTTATTAAAAGATCATAACCGTAACAATCATTTGGCCTAATAAATGCTTAAAAGTTGACATAATTATCTTCTTTCTAAAAGATAATTTAATAGATCATTCAAAATTTCTTTATAAAAGATCATAACGGTAACGATCAATGGGTTTAATAAATGCAAAAAAAGTTGACATAATTATCTTCTTTGTAAAAAGTAATTTAATAGATAATTTTAAATTTCTTTATAAAAGATCATAACAGTAAGGATCATTCGGCCTAATAAATGCTAAAAAAGTTGACATAATTATCTTCTTTGTAAAAAATAATTTAATAGATCATTTAAAATTTCTTTATAAAAGATCATAACGGTAACGATCATTGGGCCTAATAAATGCCAAAAAAGTTGACATAATTATCTTCTTTGTAAAAGATAATTTCATAGATCATTTAAGATTTCTTTATAAAAGATCATAACGGTAACGATCATTTGGCTTAATAAATGCTAAAAAGGTTGACATAATTATCTTCTTTGTAAAAGATAATTTAATGGATCATTTAAAATTTCTTTATAAAAGATCATAATGGTAACGATCATTGGGCCTAATAAATGCGAAAAAAGCTGACATAATAATCTTCTTTGTAAAAAATAATTTAATAGATCATTTAAAATTTCTTTATAAAAGATCATAACAGCAACGATCATTGGGTCTAATAAATGCAAAAAAAGTTGGCATAATTATCTTCTTTGTAAAAGATAATTTAATAGATTATTTAAAATTTCTTTATAAAAGATCATAACGGTAACGATCATTTGGCCTAATAAATGCTAAAAATATTGACATAATTATCTTCTTTCTAAAAGATGATTTAATAGATCATTCAAAATTTCTTTATAAAAGATCATATCGGTAACGATCAATGGGTTTAATAAATGCAAAAAAAGTTGACATAATTATCTTCTTTGTAAAAAGTAATTTAATAGATCATTTAAAATTTCTTTATAAAAGATCATAACGGTAAGGATCATTGGGCCTAATAAATGCCAAAAAACTTCACATAATACGTTCTTTGTAAAAGATAACTTAATAGATCATTTAAAATTTCTTTATAAAAGATCATGACAGTAACGATCATTGGGCCTAATACATGCCAAAATAATTGACATAATTATCTTCTTTGTAAAAGATAATTTAATAGATCATTGAAAATTTCTTTATAAAAGATCATAACGGTAACGATCAATGCGCCTAATAAATGCAAAAAAACTTGAAATAATTACCTTTTTTTATTATTTAAAATTTCTTTATAAAAGAGCATAACGGTAACGATCATTCGACCTAATAAATGCTAAAAAAGTTGACATAATTATCTTCTTTGTAAAAGATAATTTAATAGATCATTTAAAATTCCTTTATTAAAAGATCATAACCGTAACGATCATTTGGCCTAATAAATGCTTAAAAGTTGACATAATTATCTTTTTTCTAAAAGATAATTTAATAGATCATTCAAAATTTCTTTATAAAAGATCATAACGGTAACGATCAATGGGTTTAATAAATGCAAAAAAAGTTGACATAATTATCTTCTTTGTAAAAAGTAATTTAATAGATAATTTTAAATTTCTTTATAAAAGATCATAACGGTAAGGATCATTCGGCCTAATAAATGCTAAAAAGGTTGACATAATTATCTTCTTTGTAAAAAGTAATTTAATAGATAATTTTAAATTTCTTTATAAAAGATCATAACGGTAAGGATCATTCGGCCTAATAAATGCTAAAAAGGTTGACATAATTATCTTCTTTGTAAAAAATAATTTAATAGATCATTCAAAATTTCTTTATAAAAAATCATAACTGTAACGATCAATGGGCCTAATAAATGCCAAAAAACTTCACATAATATGTTCTTTGTAAAAGATAATTTAATAGATCATTGAAAATTTCTTTATAAAAGATCATAACGGTAACGATCAATGGGCCTAATAAATGCCAAAAAATTTGAAATAATTACCTTTTTTTATTATTTAAAATTTCATTATAAAAGAGCATAACGGTAACGATCATTCGACCTAATAAATGCTAAAAAAGTTGACATAATTATCCACTTTGTAAAAGATAATTTAGTAGATCATTTAAAATTCCTTTATTAAAAGATCATAACCGTAACAATCATTTGGCCTAATAAATGCTTAAAAGTTGACATAATTATCTTCTTTCTAAAAGATAATTTAATAGATCATTCAAAATTTCTTTATAAAAGATCATAACGGTAACGATCAATGGGTTTAATAAATGCAAAAAAAGTTGACATAATTATCTTCTTTGTAAAAAGTAATTTAATAGATAATTTTAAATTTCTTTATAAAAGATCATAACGGTAAGGATCATTCGGCCTAATAAATGCTAAAAAAGTTGACATAATTATCTTCTTTGTAAAAAATAATTTAATAGATCATTTAAAATTTCTTTATAAAAGATCATAACGGTAACGATCATTGGGCCTAATAAATGCCAAAAAAGTTGACATAATTATCTTCTTTGTAAAAGATAATTTCATAGATCATTTAAGATTTCTTTATAAAAGATCATAACGGTAACGATCATTTGGCTTAATAAATGCTAAAAAGGTTGACATAATTATCTTCTTTGTAAAAGATAATTTAATGGATCATTTAAAATTTCTTTATAAAAGATCATAATGGTAACGATCATTGGGCCTAATAAATGCGAAAAAAGCTGACATAATAATCTTCTTTGTAAAAAATAATTTAATAGATCATTTAAAATTTCTTTATAAAAGATCATAACAGCAACGATCATTGGGTCTAATAAATGCAAAAAAAGTTGGCATAATTATCTTCTTTGTAAAAGATAATTTAATAGATTATTTAAAATTTCTTTATAAAAGATCATAACGGTAACGATCATTTGGCCTAATAAATGCTAAAAATATTGACATAATTATCTTCTTTCTAAAAGATGATTTAATAGATCATTCAAAATTTCTTTATAAAAGATCATATCGGTAACGATCAATGGGTTTAATAAATGCAAAAAAAGTTGACATAATTATCTTCTTTGTAAAAAGTAATTTAATAGATCATTTAAAATTTCTTTATAAAAGATCATAACGGTAAGGATCATTGGGCCTAATAAATGCCAAAAAACTTCACATAATACGTTCTTTGTAAAAGATAACTTAATAGATCATTTAAAATTTCTTTATAAAAGATCATGACAGTAACGATCATTGGGCCTAATACATGCCAAAATAATTGACATAATTATCTTCTTTGTAAAAGATAATTTAATAGATCATTGAAAATTTCTTTATAAAAGATCATAACGGTAACGATCAATGCGCCTAATAAATGCAAAAAAACTTGAAATAATTACCTTTTTTTATTATTTAAAATTTCTTTATAAAAGAGCATAACGGTAACGATCATTCGACCTAATAAATGCTAAAAAAGTTGACATAATTATCTTCTTTGTAAAAGATAATTTAATAGATCATTTAAAATTCCTTTATTAAAAGATCATAACCGTAACGATCATTTGGCCTAATAAATGCTTAAAAGTTGACATAATTATCTTTTTTCTAAAAGATAATTTAATAGATCATTCAAAATTTCTTTATAAAAGATCATAACGGTAACGATCAATGGGTTTAATAAATGCAAAAAAAGTTGACATAATTATCTTCTTTGTAAAAAGTAATTTAATAGATAATTTTAAATTTCTTTATAAAAGATCATAACGGTAAGGATCATTCGGCCTAATAAATGCTAAAAAGGTTGACATAATTATCTTCTTTGTAAAAAGTAATTTAATAGATAATTTTAAATTTCTTTATAAAAGATCATAACGGTAAGGATTATTCGGCCTAATAAATGCTAAAAAGGTTGACATAATTATCTTCTTTGTAAAAAATAATTTAATAGATCATTCAAAATTTCTTTATAAAAAATCATAACTGTAACGATCAATGGGCCTAATAAATGCCAAAAAACTTCACATAATATGTTCTTTGTAAAAGATAATTTAATAGATCATTGAAAATTTCTTTATAAAAGATCATAACGGTAACGATCAATGGGCCTAATAAATGCCAAAAAATTTGAAATAATTACCTTTTTTTATTATTTAAAATTTCATTATAAAAGAGCATAACGGTAACGATCATTCGACCTAATAAATGCTAAAAAAGTTGACATAATTATCCTCTTTGTAAAAGATAATTTAGTAGATCATTTAAAATTTCTTTATAAAAGATCATAACGGTAACGATCATTGGGCCTAATAAATGCCAAAAAAGTTGACATAATTATCTTCTTTGTAAAAGATAATTTAATACATCATTTAAAATTTCTTTATAAAAAATCATAACTGTAACGATCAATGGGCCTAATAAATGCCAAAAAACTTCACATAATATGTTCTTTGTAAAAGATAACTTAATAGATCATTTAAAATTTCTTTATAAAAGATCATGACAGTAACGATCATTGGGCCTAATACATGCCAAAATAATTGACATAATTATCTTCTTTGTAAAAGATAATTTAAGAGCTCATTGAAAATTTCTTTATAAAAGATCATAACGGTAACGATCAATGGGCCTAATAAATGCCAAAAAATTTGAAATAATTACCTTTTTTTATTATTTAAAATTTCATTATAAAAGAGCATAACGGTAACGATCATTCGACCTAATAAATGCTAAAAAAGTTGACATAATTATCTTCTTTGTAAAAGATAATTTAGTAGATCATTTAAAATTTCTTTATAAAAGATCATAACGGTAACGATCATTGGGCCTAATAAATGCCAAAAAAGTTGACATAATTATCTTCTTTGTATAAGATAATTTAATACATCATTTAAAATTTCTTTATACAAAATCATAACTGTAACGATCAATGGGCCTAATAAATGCCAAAAAACTTCACATAATATGTTCTTTGTAAAAGATAACTTAATAGATCATTTAAAATTTCTTTATAAAAGATCATGACAGTAACGATCATTGGGCCTAATACATGCCAAAATAATTGACATAATTATTTTCTTTGTAAAAGATAATATAATAGATCATTGAAAATTTCTTTATAAAAGATCATAACGGTAACGATCATTGGGCCTGATAAATGCCAAAAAATTTGAAATAATTACCTTTTTTTATTATTTAAAATTTCATTATAAAAGAGCATAACGGTAACGATCATTTGACCTAATAAATGCTTAAAAAGTTGACATAATTATCTTCTTTGTAAAAGATAATTTAGTAGATTATTTAAAATTTCTTTATAAAAGATCGTAACGGTAACGATCATTGGGCCTAATAAATGCCAAAAAAGTTGACATAATTATCTTCTTTGTAAAAGATAATTTAATACATCATTTAAAATTTCTTTATAAAAAATCATAACTGTAACGATCAATGGGCCTAATAAATGCCAAAAAAATTGAAATAATTACCTTTTTTTATTATTTAAAATTTCATTATAAAAGAGCATAACGGTAACGATCATTCGACCTAATAAATGCTAAAAAAGTTGACATAATTATCTTCTTTGTAAAAGATAATTTAGTAGATCATTTAAAATTTCTTTATAAAAGATCATAACGGTAACGATCATTGGGCCTAATAAATGCTAAAAAAGTTGACATAATTATCTTCTTTGTAAAAGATAATTTAATACATCATTTAAAATTTCTTTATAAAAAATCATAACTGTAACGATCAATGGGCCTAATAAATGCCAAAAAACTTCACATAATATGTTCTTTGTAAAAGATAACTTAATAGATCATTTAAAATTTCTTTATAAAAGATCATGACAGTAACGATCATTGGGCCTAATACATGCCAAAATAATTGACATAATTATCTTCTTTGTAAAAGATAATTTAAGAGCTCATTGAAAATTTCTTAATAAAAGATCATAACGGTAACGATCAATGGGCCTAATAAATGCCAAAAAAGTTGAAATAATTACCTTTTTTTATTATTTAAAATTTCTTTATAAAAGAGCATAACGGTAACGATCATTCGACCTAATAAATGCTAAAAAAGTTGACATAATTATCTTCTTTGTAAAAGATAATTTAATAGATCATTTAAAATTCCTTTATTAAAAGATCATAACCGTAACAATCATTTGGCCTAATAAATGCTTAAAAGTTGATATAATTATCTTCTTTCTAAAAGATAATTTAATAGATCATTCAAAATTTCTTTATAAAAGATCATAACGGTAACGATCAATGGGTTTAATAAATGCAAAAAAAGTTGACATAATTATCTTCTTTGTAAAAAGTAATTTAATAGATAATTTTAAATTTCTTTATAAAAGATCATAACGGTAAGGATCATTCGGCCTAATAAATGCTAAAAAAGTTGACATAATTATCTTCTTTGTAAAAAATAATTTAATAGATCATTTAAAATTTCTTTATAAAAGATCATAACGGTAACGATCATTGGGCCTAATAAATGCCAAAAAAGTTGACATAATTATCTTTTTTGTAAAAGATAATTTAATAGATCATTTAAAATTTCTTTATAAAAGATCATAACGGTAACGATCATTGGGCGTAATAAATGCCAATAAAGTTGACATAATTATCTTCTTCGTAAAAGATAATTTAATGGATCATTTAAAATTTCTTTATAAAAGATCATAACGGTAACGATCATTTGGCTTAATAAATGCTAAAAAGGTTGACATAATTATCTTCTTTGTAAAAGATAATTTAATGGATCATTTAAAATTTCTTTATAAAAGATCATAATGGTAACGATCATTGGGCCTAATAAATGCGAAAAAAGCTGACATAATAATCTTCTTTGTAAAAAATAATTTAATAGATCATTTAAAATTTCTTTATAAAAGATCATAACAGCAACGATCATTGGGTCTAATAAATGCAAAAAAAGTTGGCATAATTATCTTCTTTGTAAAAGATAATTTAATAGATTATTTAAAATTTCTTTATAAAAGATCATAACGGTAACGATCATTTGGCCTAATAAATGCTAAAAATATTGACATAATTATCTTCTTTCTAAAAGATGATTTAATAGATCATTCAAAATTTCTTTATAAAAGATCATATCGGTAACGATCAATGGGTTTAATAAATGCAAAAAAAGTTGACATAATTATCTTCTTTGTAAAAAGTAATTTAATAGATCATTTAAAATTTCTTTATAAAAGATCATAACGGTAAGGATCATTGGGCCTAATAAATGCCAAAAAACTTCACATAATACGTTCTTTGTAAAAGATAACTTAATAGATCATTTAAAATTTCTTTATAAAAGATCATGACAGTAACGATCATTGGGCCTAATACATGCCAAAATAATTGACATAATTATCTTCTTTGTAAAAGATAATTTAATAGATCATTGAAAATTTCTTTATAAAAGATCATAACGGTAACGATCAATGCGCCTAATAAATGCAAAAAAACTTGAAATAATTACCTTTTTTTATTATTTAAAATTTCTTTATAAAAGAGCATAACGGTAACGATCATTCGACCTAATAAATGCTAAAAAAGTTGACATAATTATCTTCTTTGTAAAAGATAATTTAATAGATCATTTAAAATTCCTTTATTAAAAGATCATAACCGTAACGATCATTTGGCCTAATAAATGCTTAAAAGTTGACATAATTATCTTTTTTCTAAAAGATAATTTAATAGATCATTCAAAATTTCTTTATAAAAGATCATAACGGTAACGATCAATGGGTTTAATAAATGCAAAAAAAGTTGACATAATTATCTTCTTTGTAAAAAGTAATTTAATAGATAATTTTAAATTTCTTTATAAAAGATCATAACGGTAAGGATCATTCGGCCTAATAAATGCTAAAAAGGTTGACATAATTATCTTCTTTGTAAAAAGTAATTTAATAGATAATTTTAAATTTCTTTATAAAAGATCATAACGGTAAGGATCATTCGGCCTAATAAATGCTAAAAAGGTTGACATAATTATCTTCTTTGTAAAAAATAATTTAATAGATCATTCAAAATTTCTTTATAAAAAATCATAACTGTAACGATCAATGGGCCTAATAAATGCCAAAAAACTTCACATAATATGTTCTTTGTAAAAGATAATTTAATAGATCATTGAAAATTTCTTTATAAAAGATCATAACGGTAACGATCAATGGGCCTAATAAATGCCAAAAAATTTGAAATAATTACCTTTTTTTATTATTTAAAATTTCATTATAAAAGAGCATAACGGTAACGATCATTCGACCTAATAAATGCTAAAAAAGTTGACATAATTATCCTCTTTGTAAAAGATAATTTAGTAGATCATTTAAAATTTTTTTATAAAAGATCATAACGGTAACGATCATTGGGCCTAATAAATGCCAAAAAAGTTGACATAATTATCTTCTTTGTAAAAGATAATTTAATACATCATTTAAAATTTCTTTATAAAAAATCATAACTGTAACGATCAATGGGCCTAATAAATGCCAAAAAACTTCACATAATATGTTCTTTGTAAAAGATAACTTAATAGATCATTTAAAATTTCTTTATAAAAGATCATGACAGTAACGATCATTGGGCCTAATACATGCCAAAATAATTGACATAATTATCTTCTTTGTAAAAGATAATTTAAGAGCTCATTGAAAATTTCTTTATAAAAGATCATAACGGTAACGATCATTCGGCCTAATAAATGCTAAAAAAGTTGACATAATTATCTTCTTTGTAAAAAATAATTTAATAGATCATTTAAAATTTCTTTATAAAAGATCATAACGGTAACGATCATTGGGCCTAATAAATGCCAAAAAAGTTGGCATAATTGTCTTCTTTGTAAAAGATAATTTCATAGATCATTTAAGATTTCTTTATAAAAGATCATAACGGTAACGATCATTTGGCTTAATAAATGTTAAAAAGGTTGACATAATTATCTTCTTTGTAAAAGATAATTTAATGGATCATTTAA
The DNA here is from genome assembly GCA_037954015.1 of Psophocarpus tetragonolobus. NCBI lineage: Eukaryota > Viridiplantae > Streptophyta > Magnoliopsida > Fabales > Fabaceae > Psophocarpus > Psophocarpus tetragonolobus. Next base: position 43,372,988 of record CM075688.1, on the reverse strand, counting down.
AATTTCTTTATAAAAGATCATAACGGTAACGATCAATGGGCCTAATAAATGCAAAAAAACTTGAAATAATTACCTTTTTTTATTATTTAAAATTTCTTTATAAAAGAGCATAACGGTAACGATCATTCGACCTAATAAATGCTAAAAAAGTTGACATAATTATCTTCTTTGTAAAAGATAATTTAATAGATCATTTAAAATTCCTTTATTAAAAGATCATAACCGTAACGATCATTTGGCCTAATAAATGCAAAAAAAGTTGACATAATTATCTTCTTTGTAAAAGATAATTTAATACATCATTTAAAATTTCTTTATAAAAAATCATAACTGTAACGATCAATGGGCCTAATAAATGCCAAAAAATTTCACATAATATGTTCTTTGTAAAAGATAATTTAATAGATCATTGAAAATTTCTTTATAAAAGATCATAACGGTAACGATCAATGGGCCTAATAAATGCCAAAAAATTTGAAATAATTACCTTTTTTTATTATTTAAAATTTCATTATAAAAGAGCATAACGGTAACGATCATTCGACCTAATAAATGCTAAAAAAGTTGACATAATTATCTTCTTTGTAAAAGATAATTTAGTAGATCATTTAAGATTTCTTTATAAAAGATCATAACGGTAACGATCATGGGGCCTAATAAATGCCAAAAAAGTTGACATAATTATCTTCTTTGTAAAAGATAATTTAATACATCATTTAAAATTTCTTTATAAAAAATCATAACTGTAACGATCAATGGGCCTAATAAATGCCAAAAAACTTCACATAATATGTTCTTTGTAAAAGATAATTTAATAGATCATTGAAAATTTCTTTATAAAAGATCATAACGGTAACGATCAATGGGCCTAATAAATGCCAAAAAATTTGAAATAATTACCTTTTTTTATTATTTAAAATTTCATTATAAAAGAGCATAACGGTAACGATCATTCGACCTAATAAATGCTAAAAAAGTTGACATAATTATCTTCTTTGTAAAAGATAATTTAGTAGATCATTTAAAATTTCTTTATAAAAGATCATAACGGTAACGATCATTGGGCAAAATAAATGCCAAAAAAGTTGACATAATTATCTTCTTTGTAAAAGATAATTTAATACATCATTTAAAATTTCTTTATAAAAAATCATAACTGTAACGATCAATGGGCCTAATAAATGCCAAAAAACTTCACATAATATGTTCTTTGTAAAAGATAATTTAATAGATCATTGAAAATTTCTTTATAAAAGATCATAACGGTAACGATCAATGGGCCTAATAAATGCCAAAAAATTTGAAATAATTACCTTTTTTTATTATTTAAAATTTCATTATAAAAGAGCATAACGGTAACGATCATTCGACCTAATAAATGCTAAAAAAGTTGACATAATTATCTTCTTTGTAAAACATAATTTAGTAGATCATTTAAAATTTCTTTATAAAAGATCATAACGGTAACGATCATTGGGCCTAATAAATGCCAAAAAAGTTGACATAATTATCTTCTTTGTAAAAGATAATTTAATACATCATTTAAAATTTCTTTATAAAAAATCATAACTGTAACGATCAATGGGCCTAATAAATGCCAAAAAACTTCACATAATATGTTCTTTGTAAAAGATAACTTAATAGATCATTTAAAATTTCTTTATAAAAGATCATGACAGTAACGATCATTGGGCCTAATACATGACAAAATAATTGACATAATTATTTTCTTTGTAAAAGATAATTTAAGAGCTCATTGAAAATTTCTTTATAAAAGATCATAACGATAACGATCATTCGGCCTAATAAATGCTAAAAAAGTTGACATAATTATCTTCTTTGTAAAAAATAATTTAATAGATCATTTAAAATTTCTTTATAAAAGATCATAACGGTAACGATCATTGGGCCTAATAAATGCCAAAAAAGTTGACATAATTATCTTCTTTGTAAAAGATAATTTCATAGATCATTTAAGATTTCTTTATAAAAGATCATAACGGTAACGATCATTTGGCTTAATAAATGTTAAAAAGGTTGACATAATTATCTTCTTTGTAAAAGATAATTTAATGGATCATTTAAAATTTCTTTATAAAAGATCATAACGGTAACGATCAATGGGCCTAATAAATGCCAAAAAAGTTGAAATAATTACCTTTTTTTGTTATTTAAAATTTCTTTATAAAAGAGCATAACGGTAACGATCATTCGACCTAATAAATGCTAAAAAAGTTGACATAATTATCTTCTTTGTAAAAGATAATTTCATAGATCATTGAAAATTCCTTTATTAAAAGATCATAACCGTAACAATCATTTGGCCTAATAAATGCTTAAAAGTTGACATAATTATCTTCTTTCTAAAAGATAATTTAATAGATCATTGAAAATTTCTTTATAAAAGATCATAACGTAACGATCAATGGGCCTAATAAATGCCAAAAAGTTGACATAATTATCTTCTTTGTAAAAAATAATTTAATAGATCATTTAAAATTTCTTTATAAAAGATCATAACGGCAACGATCATTGGGTCTAATAAATGCAAAAAAAGTTGACATAATTATCTTCTTTGTAAAAGATAATTTAATAGATTATTTAAAATTTCTTTATAAAAGATCATAACGGTAACGATCATTTGGCCTAATAAATGCTAAAAATGTTGACATAATTATCTTCTTTCTAAAAGATGATTTAATAGATCATTCAAAATTTCTTTATAAAAGATCATATCGGTAACGATCAATGGGTTTAATAAATGCAAAAAAAGTTGACATAATTATCTTCTTTGTAAAAAGTAATTTAATAGATCATTTAAAATTTCTTTATAAAAGATCATAACGGTAAGGATCATTGGGCCTAATAAATGCCAAAAAATCTCACATAATACGTTCTTTGTAAAAGATAACTTAATAGATCATTTAAAATTTCTTTATAAAAGATCATGACAGTTACGATCATTGGGTTAATACATGCCAAAATAATTGACAAAATTATCTTCTTTGTAAAAGATAATTTAATAGATCATTGAAAATATCTTTATAAAAGATCATAACGGTAACGATCAATGGGCCTAATAAATGCCAAAATAGTTGAAATAATTACCTTTTTTTGTTATTTAAAATTTCTTTATAAAAGAGCATAACGGTAACGATCATTCGACCTAATAAATGCTAAAAAAGTTGACATAATTATCTTCTTTGTAAAAGATAATTTAATAGATCATTTAAAATTCCTTTATTAAAAGATCATAACCGTAACGATCATTTGGCCTAATAAATGCTTAAAAGTTGACATAATTATCTTCTTTCTAAAAGATAATTTAATAGATCATTCAAAATTTCTTTATAAAAGATCATAACGGTAACGATCAATGGGTTTAATAAATGCAAAAAAAGTTGACATAATTATCTTCTTTGTAAAAATTAATTTAATAGATAATTTTAAATTTCTTTATAAAAGATCATAACGGTAAGGATCATTCGGCCTAATAAATGCTAAAAAAGTTGACATAATTATCTTCTTTGTAAAAAATAATTTAATTGATCATTTAAAATTTCTTTATAAAAGATCATAAGGGTAACGATCATTGGGCCTAATAAATGCCAAAAAAGTTGACATAATTATCTTCTTTGTAAAAGATAATTTCATAGATCATTTAAGATTTCTTTATAAAAGATCATAACGGTAACGATCATTTGGCTTAATAAATGCTAAAAAGGTTGACATAATTATCTTCTTTGTAAAAGATAATTTAATGGATCATTTAAAATTTCTTTATAAAAGATCATAATGGTAACGATCATTGGGCCTAATAAATGCGAAAAAAGCTGACATAATAATCTTCTTTGTAAAAAATAATTTAATAGATCATTTAAAATTTCTTTATAAAAGATCATAACGGCAACGATCATTGGGTCTAATAAATGCAAAAAAAGTTGACATAATTATCTTCTTTGTAAAAGATAATTTAATAGATTATTTAAAATTTTTTTATAAAAGATCATAACGGTAACGATCATTTGGCCTAATAAATGCTAAAAATGTTGACATAATTATCTTCTTTCTAAAAGATGATTTAATAGATCATTCAAAATTTCTTTATAAAAGATCATATCGGTAACGATCAATGGGTTTAATAAATGCAAAAAAAGTTGACATAATTATCTTCTTTGTAAAAAGTAATTTAATAGATCATTTAAAATTTCTTTATAAAAGATCATAATGGTAACGATCATTGGGCCTAATAAATGCTTAAAAGTTGACATAATTATCTTCTTTCTAAAAGATAATTTAATAGATCATTGAAAATTTCTTTATAAAAGATCATAACGGTAACGATCAATGGGCCTAATAAATGCCAAAAAGTTGACATAATTATCTTCTTTGTGAAAAATAATTTAATAGATCATTTAAAATTTCTTTATAAAAGATCATAACGGTAAGGATCATTCGGCCTAATAAATGCTAAAAAAGTTGACATAATTATCTTCTTTGTAAAAAATAATTTAATAGATCATTTAAAATTTCTTTATAAAAGATCATAACGGTAACGATCATTGGGCCTAATAAATTCCAAAAAAGTTGACATAATTATCTTCTTTGTAAAAGATAATTTCATAGATCATTTAAGATTTCTTTATAAAAGATCATAACGGTAACGATCATTTGGCTTAATAAATGATAAAAAGGTTGACATAATTATCTTCTTTGTAAAAGATAATTTAATAGATTATTTAAAATTTCTTTATAAAAGATCATAACGGTAACGATCATTTGGCCTAATAAATGCTAAAAATGTTGACATAATTATCTTCTTTCTAAAAGATGATTTAATAGATCATTCAAAATTTCTTTATAAAAGATCATATCGGTAACGATCAATGGGTTTAATAAATGCAAAAAAAGTTGACATAATTATCTTCTTTGTAAAAAGTAATTTAAAAGATCATTTAAAATTTCTTTATAAAAGATCATAACGGTAAGGATCATTGGGCCTAATAAATGCCAAAAAATTTCACATAATACGTTCTTTGTAAAAGATAACTTAATAGATCATTTAAAATTTCTTTATAAAAGATCATGACAGTTACGATCATTGGGCCTAATACATGCCAAAATAATTGACAAAATTATCTTCTTTGTAAAAGATAATTTAATAGATCATTGAAAATATCTTTATAAAAGATCATAACGGTAACGATCAATGGGCCTAATAAATGCCAAAATAGTTGAAATAATTACCTTTTTTTGTTATTTAAAATTTCTTTATAAAAGAGCATAACAGTAACGATCATTCGACCTAATAAATGCTAAAAAAGTTGACATAATTATCTTCTTTGTAAAAGATAATTTAATAGATCATTTAAAATTCCTTTATTAAAAGATCATAACCGTAACGATCATTTGGCCTAATAAATGCTTAAAAGTTGACATAATTATCTTCTTTCTAAAAGATAATTTAATAGATCATTCAAAATTTCTCTATAAAAGATCATAACGGTAACGATCAATGGGTTTAATAAATGCAAAAAAAGTTGACATAATTATCTTCTTTGTAAAAATTAATTTAATAGATAATTTTAAATTTCTTTATAAAAGATCATAACGGTAAGGATCATTCGGCCTAATAAATGCTAAAAAAGTTGACATAATTATCTTCTTTGTAAAAAATAATTTAATAGATCATTTAAAATTTCTTTATAAAAGATCATAACGGTAACGATCATTGGGCCTAATAAATGCCAAAAAAGTTGACATAATTATCTTCTTTGTAAAAGATAATTTCATAGATCATTTAAGATTTCTTTATAAAAGATCATAACGGTAACGATCATTTGGCTTAATAAATGCTAAAAAGGTTGACATAATTATCTTCTTTGTAAAAGATAATTTAATGGATCATTTAAAATTTCTTTATAAAAGATCATAATGGTAACGATCATTGGGCCTAATAAATGCAAAAAAAGCTGACATAATAATCTTCTTTGTAAAAAATAATTTAATACATCATTTAAAATTTCTTTATAAAAGATCATAACGGCAACGATCATTGGGTCTAATAAATGCAAAAAAAGTTGACATAATTATCTTCTTTGTAAAAGATAATTTAATAGATTATTTAAAATTTCTTTATAAAAGATCATAACGGTAACGATCATTTGGCCTAATAAATGCTAAAAATGTTGACATAATTATCTTCTTTCTAAAAGATGATTTAATAGATCATTCAAAATTTCTTTATAAAAGATCATATCGGTAACGATCAATGGGTTTAATAAATGCAAAAAAAGTTGACATAATTATCTTCTTTGTAAAAAGTAATTTAATAGATCATTTAAAATTTCTTTATAAAAGATCATAACGGTAAGGATCATTGGGCCTAATAAATGCCAAAAAACTTCACATAATACGTTCTTTGTAAAAGATAACTTAATAGATCATTTAAAATTTCTTTATAAAAGATCATGACAGTTACGATCATTGGGCCTAATACATGCCAAAATAATTGACATAATTATCTTCTTTGTAAAAGATAATTTAATAGATCATTGAAAATTTCTTTATAAAAGAGCATAACGGTAACGATCAATGGGCCTAATAAATACCAAAAAAGTTGACATAATTATCTTCTTTGTAAAAGATAATTTAATAGATTATTTAAAATTTTTTTATAAAAGATCATAACGGTAACGATCATTTGGCCTAATAAATGCTAAAAATGTTGACATAATTATCTTCTTTCTAAAAGATGATTTAATAGATCATTCAAAATTTCTTTATAAAAGATCATATCGGTAACGATCAATGGGTTTAATAAATGCAAAAAAAGTTGACATAATTATCTTCTTTGTAAAAAGTAATTTAATAGATCATTTAAAATTTCTTTATAAAAGATCATAACGGTAACGATCATTGGGCCTAATAAATGCTTAAAAGTTGACATAATTATCTTCTTTCTAAAAGATAATTTAATAGATCATTGAAAATTTCTTTATAAAAGATCATAACGGTAACGATCAATGGGCCTAATAAATGCCAAAAAGTTGACATAATTATCTTCTTTGTGAAAAATAATTTAATAGATCATTTAAAATTTCTTTATAAAAGATCATAACGGTAAGGATCATTCGGCCTAATAAATGCTAAAAAAGTTGACATAATTATCTTCTTTGTAAAAAATAATTTAATAGATCATTTAAAATTTCTTTATAAAAGATCATAACGGTAACGATCATTGGGCCTAATAAATTCCAAAAAAGTTGACATAATTATCTTCTTTGTAAAAGATAATTTCATAGATCATTTAAGATTTCTTTATAAAAGATCATAACGGTAACGATCATTTGGCTTAATAAATGATAAAAAGGTTGACATAATTATCTTCTTTGTAAAAGATAATTTAATAGATTATTTAAAATTTCTTTATAAAAGATCATAACGGTAACGATCATTTGGCCTAATAAATGCTAAAAATGTTGACATAATTATCTTCTTTCTAAAAGATGATTTAATAGATCATTCAAAATTTCTTTATAAAAGATCATATCGGTAACGATCAATGGGTTTAATAAATGCAAAAAAAGTTGACATAATTATCTTCTTTGTAAAAAGTAATTTAAAAGATCATTTAAAATTTCTTTATAAAAGATCATAACGGTAAGGATCATTGGGCCTAATAAATGCCAAAAAATTTCACATAATACGTTCTTTGTAAAAGATAACTTAATAGATCATTTAAAATTTCTTTATAAAAGATCATGACAGTTACGATCATTGGGCCTAATACATGCCAAAATAATTGACAAAATTATCTTCTTTGTAAAAGATAATTTAATAGATCATTGAAAATATCTTTATAAAAGATCATAACGGTAACGATCAATGGGCCTAATAAATGCCAAAATAGTTGAAATAATTACCTTTTTTTGTTATTTAAAATTTCTTTATAAAAGAGCATAACAGTAACGATCATTCGACCTAATAAATGCTAAAAAAGTTGACATAATTATCTTCTTTGTAAAAGATAATTTAATAGATCATTTAAAATTCCTTTATTAAAAGATCATAACCGTAACGATCATTTGGCCTAATAAATGCTTAAAAGTTGACATAATTATCTTCTTTCTAAAAGATAATTTAATAGATCATTCAAAATTTCTCTATAAAAGATCATAACGGTAACGATCAATGGGTTTAATAAATGCAAAAAAAGTTGACATAATTATCTTCTTTGTAAAAATTAATTTAATAGATAATTTTAAATTTCTTTATAAAAGATCATAACGGTAAGGATCATTCGGCCTAATAAATGCTAAAAAAGTTGACATAATTATCTTCTTTGTAAAAAATAATTTAATAGATCATTTAAAATTTCTTTATAAAAGATCATAACGGTAACGATCATTGGGCCTAATAAATGCCAAAAAAGTTGACATAATTATCTTCTTTGTAAAAGATAATTTCATAGATCATTTAAGATTTCTTTATAAAAGATCATAACGGTAACGATCATTTGGCTTAATAAATGCTAAAAAGGTTGACATAATTATCTTCTTTGTAAAAGATAATTTAATGGATCATTTAAAATTTCTTTATAAAAGATCATAATGGTAACGATCATTGGGCCTAATAAATGCAAAAAAAGCTGACATAATAATCTTCTTTGTAAAAAATAATTTAATACATCATTTAAAATTTCTTTATAAAAGATCATAACGGCAACGATCATTGGGTCTAATAAATGCAAAAAAAGTTGACATAATTATCTTCTTTGTAAAAGATAATTTAATAGATTATTTAAAATTTCTTTATAAAAGATCATAACGGTAACGATCATTTGGCCTAATAAATGCTAAAAATGTTGACATAATTATCTTCTTTCTAAAAGATGATTTAATAGATCATTCAAAATTTCTTTATAAAAGATCATATCGGTAACGATCAATGGGTTTAATAAATGCAAAAAAAGTTGACATAATTATCTTCTTTGTAAAAAGTAATTTAATAGATCATTTAAAATTTCTTTATAAAAGATCATAACGGTAAGGATCATTGGGCCTAATAAATGCCAAAAAACTTCACATAATACGTTCTTTGTAAAAGATAACTTAATAGATCATTTAAAATTTCTTTATAAAAGATCATGACAGTTACGATCATTGGGCCTAATACATGCCAAAATAATTGACATAATTATCTTCTTTGTAAAAGATAATTTAATAGATCATTGAAAATTTCTTTATAAAAGAGCATAACGGTAACGATCAATGGGCCTAATAAATACCAAAAAAGTTGACATAATTATCTTCTTTGTAAAAGATAATTTAATAGATTATTTAAATTTTTTTTATAAAAGATCATAACGGTAACGATCATTTGGCCTAATAAATGCTAAAAATGTTGACATAATTATCTTCTTTCTAAAAGATGATTTAATAGATCATTCAAAATTTCTTTATAAAAGATCATATCGGTAACGATCAATGGGTTTAATAAATGCAAAAAAAGTTGACATAATTATCTTCTTTGTAAAAAGTAATTTAATAGATCATTTAAAATTTCTTTATAAAAGATCATAACGGTAACGATCATTGGGCCTAATAAATGCTTAAAAGTTGACATAATTATCTTCTTTCTAAAAGATAATTTAATAGATCATTGAAAATTTCTTTATAAAAGATCATAACGGTAACGATCAATGGGCCTAATAAATGCCAAAAAGTTGACATAATTATCTTCTTTGTGAAAAATAATTTAATAGATCATTTAAAATTTCTTTATAAAAGATCATAACGGTAAGGATCATTCGGCCTAATAAATGCTAAAAAAGTTGACATAATTATCTTCTTTGTAAAAAATAATTTAATAGATCATTTAAAATTTCTTTATAAAAGATCATAACGGTAACGATCATTGGGCCTAATAAATTCCAAAAAAGTTGACATAATTATCTTCTTTGTAAAAGATAATTTCATAGATCATTTAAGATTTCTTTATAAAAGATCATAACGGTAACGATCATTTGGCTTAATAAATGATAAAAAGGTTGACATAATTATCTTCTTTGTAAAAGATAATTTAATAGATTATTTAAAATTTCTTTATAAAAGATCATAACGGTAACGATCATTTGGCCTAATAAATGCTAAAAATGTTGACATAATTATCTTCTTTCTAAAAGATGATTTAATAGATCATTCAAAATTTCTTTATAAAAGATCATATCGGTAACGATCAATGGGTTTAATAAATGCAAAAAAAGTTGACATAATTATCTTCTTTGTAAAAAGTAATTTAATAGATCATTTAAAATTTCTTTATAAAAGATCATAACGGTAAGGATCATTGGGCCTAATAAATGCCAAAAAATTTCACATAATACGTTCTTTGTAAAAGATAACTTAATAGATCATTTAAAATTTCTTTATAAAAGATCATGACAGTTACGATCATTGGGCCTAATACATGCCAAAATAATTGACAAAATTATCTTCTTTGTAAAAGATAATTTAATAGATCATTGAAAATATCTTTATAAAAGATCATAACGGTAACGATCAATGGGCCTAATAAATGCCAAAATAGTTGAAATAATTACCTTTTTTTGTTATTTAAAATTTCTTTATAAAAGAGCATAACAGTAACGATCATTCGACCTAATAAATGCTAAAAAAATTGACATAATTATCTTCTTTGTAAAAGATAATTTAATAGATCATTTAAAATTCCTTTATTAAAAGATCATAACCGTAACGATCATTTGGCCTAATAAATGCTTAAAAGTTGACATAATTATCTTCTTTCTAAAAGATAATTTAATAGATCATTCAAAATTTCTTTATAAAAGATCATAACGGTAACGATCAATGGGTTTAATAAATGCAAAAAAAGTTGACATAATTATCTTCTTTGTAAAAATTAATTTAATAGATAATTTTAAATTTCTTTATAAAAGATCATAACGGTAAGGATCATTCGGCCTAATAAATGCTAAAAAAGTTGACATAATTATCTTCTTTGTAAAAAATAATTTAATAGATCATTTAAAATTTCTTTATAAAAGATCATAACGGTAACGATCATTGGGCCTAATAAATGCCAAAAAAGTTGACATAATTATCTTCTTTGTAAAAGATAATTTCATAGATCATTTAAGATTTCTTTATAAAAGATCATAACGGTAACGATCATTTGGCTTAATAAATGCTAAAAAGGTTGACATAATTATCTTCTTTGTAAAAGATAATTTAATGGATCATTTAAAATTTCTTTATAAAAGATCATAATGGTAACGATCATTGGGCCTAATAAATGCAAAAAAAGCTGACATAATAATCTTCTTTGTAAAAAATAATTTAATACATCATTTAAAATTTCTTTATAAAAGATCATAACGGTAAGGATCATTGGGCCTAATAAATGCCAAAAAACTTCACATAATACGTTCTTTGTAAAAGATAACTTAATAGATCATTTAAAATTTCTTTATAAAAGATCATGACAGTTACGATCATTGGGCCTAATACATGCCAAAATAATTGACATAATTATCTTCTTTGTAAAAGATAATTTAATAGATCATTCAAAATTTCTCTATAAAAGATCATAACGGTAACGATCAATGGGTTTAATAAATGCAAAAAAAGTTGACATAATTATCTTCTTTGTAAAAATTAATTTAATAGATAATTTTAAATTTCTTTATAAAAGATCATAACGGTAAGGATCATTCGGCCTAATAAATGCTAAAAAAGTTGACATAATTATCTTCTTTGTAAAAAATAATTTAATAGATCATTTAAAATTTCTTTATAAAAGATCATAACGGTAACGATCATTGGGCCTAATAAATGCCAAAAAAGTTGACATAATTATCTTCTTTGTAAAAGATAATTTCATAGATCATTTAAGATTTCTTTATAAAAGATCATAACGGTAACGATCATTTGGCTTAATAAATGCTAAAAAGGTTGACATAATTATCTTCTTTGTAAAAGATAATTTAATGGATCATTTAAAATTTCTTTATAAAAGATCATAATGGTAACGATCATTGGGCCTAATAAATGCAAAAAAAGCTGACATAATAATCTTCTTTGTAAAAAATAATTTAATACATCATTTAAAATTTCTTTATAAAAGATCATAACGGCACCGATCATTGGGTCTAATAAATGCAAAAAAAGTTGACATAATTATCTTCTTTGTAAAAGATAATTTAATAGATTATTTAAAATTTCTTTATAAAAGATCATAACGGTAACGATCATTTGGCCTAATAAATGCTAAAAATGTTGACATAATTATCTTCTTTCTAAAAGATGATTTAATAGATCATTCAAAATTTCTTTATAAAAGATCATATCGGTAACGATCAATGGGTTTAATAAATGCAAAAAAAGTTGACATAATTATCTTCTTTGTAAAAAGTAATTTAATAGATCATTTAAAATTTCTTTATAAAAGATCATAACGGTAAGGATCATTGGGCCTAATAAATGCCAAAAAACTTCACATAATACGTTCTTTGTAAAAGATAACTTAATAGATCATTTAAAATTTCTTTATAAAAGATCATGACAGTTACGATCATTGGGCCTAATACATGCCAAAATAATTGACATAATTATCTTCTTTGTAAAAGATAATTTAATAGATCATTGAAAATTTCTTTATAAAAGAGCATAACGGTAACGATCAATGGGCCTAATAAATACCAAAAAAGTTGACATAATTATCTTCTTTGTAAAAGATAATTTAATAGATTATTTAAAATTTTTTTATAAAAGATCATAACGGTAACGATCATTTGGCCTAATAAATGCTAAAAATGTTGACATAATTATCTTCTTTCTAAAAGATGATTTAATAGATCATTCAAAATTTCTTTATAAAAGATCATATCGGTAACGATCAATGGGTTTAATAAATGCAAAAAAAGTTGACATAATTATCTTCTTTGTAAAAAGTAATTTAATAGATCATTTAAAATTTCTTTATAAAAGATCATAACGGTAACGATCATTGGGCCTAATAAATGCTTAAAAGTTGACATAATTATCTTCTTTCTAAAAGATAATTTAATAGATCATTGAAAATTTCTTTATAAAAGATCATAACGGTAACGATCAATGGGCCTAATAAATGCCAAAAAGTTGACATAATTATCTTCTTTGTGAAAAATAATTTAATAGATCATTTAAAATTTCTTTATAAAAGATCATAACGGTAAGGATCATTCGGCCTAATAAATGCTAAAAAAGTTGACATAATTATCTTCTTTGTAAAAAATAATTTAATAGATCATTTAAAATTTCTTTATAAAAGATCATAACGGTAACGATCATTGGGCCTAATAAATTCCAAAAAAGTTGACATAATTATCTTCTTTGTAAAAGATAATTTCATAGATCATTTAAGATTTCTTTATAAAAGATCATAACGGTAACGATCATTTGGCTTAATAAATGATAAAAAGGTTGACATAATTATCTTCTTTGTAAAAGATAATTTAATAGATTATTTAAAATTTCTTTATAAAAGATCATAACGGTAACGATCATTTGGCCTAATAAATGCTAAAAATGTTGACATAATTATCTTCTTTCTAAAAGATGATTTAATAGATCATTCAAAATTTCTTTATAAAAGATCATATCGGTAACGATCAATGGGTTTAATAAATGCAAAAAAAGTTGACATAATTATCTTCTTTGTAAAAAGTAATTTAATAGATCATTTAAAATTTCTTTATAAAAGATCATAACGGTAAGGATCATTGGGCCTAATAAATGCCAAAAAATTTCACATAATACGTTCTTTGTAAAAGATAACTTAATAGATCATTTAAAATTTCTTTATAAAAGATCATGACAGTTACGATCATTGGGCCTAATACATGCCAAAATAATTGACAAAATTATCTTCTTTGTAAAAGATAATTTAATAGATCATTGAAAATATCTTTATAAAAGATCATAACGGTAACGATCAATGGGCCTAATAAATGCCAAAATAGTTGAAATAATTACCTTTTTTTGTTATTTAAAATTTCTTTATAAAAGAGCATAACAGTAACGATCATTCGACCTAATAAATGCTAAAAAAATTGACATAATTATCTTCTTTGTAAAAGATAATTTAATAGATCATTTAAAATTCCTTTATTAAAAGATCATAACCGTAACGATCATTTGGCCTAATAAATGCTTAAAAGTTGACATAATTATCTTCTTTCTAAAAGATAATTTAATAGATCATTCAAAATTTCTTTATAAAAGATCATAACGGTAACGATCAATGGGTTTAATAAATGCAAAAAAAGTTGACATAATTATCTTCTTTGTAAAAATTAATTTAATAGATAATTTTAAATTTCTTTATAAAAGATCATAACGGTAAGGATCATTCGGCCTAATAAATGCTAAAAAAGTTGACATAATTATCTTCTTTGTAAAAAATAATTTAATAGATCATTTAAAATTTCTTTATAAAAGATCATAACGGTAACGATCATTGGGCCTAATAAATGCCAAAAAAGTTGACATAATTATCTTCTTTGTAAAAGATAATTTCATAGATCATTTAAGATTTCTTTATAAAAGATCATAACGGTAACGATCATTTGGCTTAATAAATGCTAAAAAGGTTGACATAATTATCTTCTTTGTAAAAGATAATTTAATGGATCATTTAAAATTTCTTTATAAAAGATCATAATGGTAACGATCATTGGGCCTAATAAATGCAAAAAAAGCTGACATAATAATCTTCTTTGTAAAAAATAATTTAATACATCATTTAAAATTTCTTTATAAAAGATCATAACGGTAAGGATCATTGGGCCTAATAAATGCCAAAAAACTTCACATAATACGTTCTTTGTAAAAGATAACTTAATAGATCATTTAAAATTTCTTTATAAAAGATCATGACAGTTACGATCATTGGGCCTAATACATGCCAAAATAATTGACATAATTATCTTCTTTGTAAAAGATAATTTAATAGATCATTCAAAATTTCTCTATAAAAGATCATAACGGTAACGATCAATGGGTTTAATAAATGCAAAAAAAGTTGACATAATTATCTTCTTTGTAAAAATTAATTTAATAGATAATTTTAAATTTCTTTATAAAAGATCATAACGGTAAGGATCATTCGGCCTAATAAATGCTAAAAAAGTTGACATAATTATCTTCTTTGTAAAAAATAATTTAATAGATCATTTAAAATTTCTTTATAAAAGATCATAACGGTAACGATCATTGGGCCTAATAAATGCCAAAAAAGTTGACATAATTATCTTCTTTGTAAAAGATAATTTCATAGATCATTTAAGATTTCTTTATAAAAGATCATAACGGTAACGATCATTTGGCTTAATAAATGCTAAAAAGGTTGACATAATTATCTTCTTTGTAAAAGATAATTTAATGGATCATTTAAAATTTCTTTATAAAAGATCATAATGGTAACGATCATTGGGCCTAATAAATGCAAAAAAAGCTGACATAATAATCTTCTTTGTAAAAAATAATTTAATACATCATTTAAAATTTCTTTATAAAAGATCATAACGGCAACGATCATTGGGTCTAATAAATGCAAAAAAAGTTGACATAATTATCTTCTTTGTAAAAGATAATTTAATAGATTATTTAAAATTTCTTTATAAAAGATCATAACGGTAACGATCATTTGGCCTAATAAATGCTAAAAATGTTGACATAATTATCTTCTTTCTAAAAGATGATTTAATAGATCATTCAAAATTTCTTTATAAAAGATCATATCGGTAACGATCAATGGGTTTAATAAATGCAAAAAAAGTTGACATAATTATCTTCTTTGTAAAAAGTAATTTAATAGATCATTTAAAATTTCTTTATAAAAGATCATAACGGTAAGGATCATTGGGCCTAATAAATGCCAAAAAACTTCACATAATACGTTCTTTGTAAAAGATAACTTAATAGATCATTTAAAATTTCTTTATAAAAGATCATGACAGTTACGATCATTGGGCCTAATACATGCCAAAATAATTGACATAATTATCTTCTTTGTAAAAGATAATTTAATAGATCATTGAAAATTTCTTTATAAAAGAGCATAACGGTAACGATCAATGGGCCTAATAAATACCAAAAAAGTTGACATAATTATCTTCTTTGTAAAAGATAATTTAATAGATTATTTAAAATTTTTTTATAAAAGATCATAACGGTAACGATCATTTGGCCTAATAAATGCTAAAAATGTTGACATAATTATCTTCTTTCTAAAAGATGATTTAATAGATCATTCAAAATTTCTTTATAAAAGATCATATCGGTAACGATCAATGGGTTTAATAAATGCAAAAAAAGTTGACATAATTATCTTCTTTGTAAAAAGTAATTTAATAGATCATTTAAAATTTCTTTATAAAAGATCATAACGGTAACGATCATTGGGCCTAATAAATGCTTAAAAGTTGACATAATTATCTTCTTTCTAAAAGATAATTTAATAGATCATTGAAAATTTCTTTATAAAAGATCATAACGGTAACGATCAATGGGCCTAATAAATGCCAAAAAGTTGACATAATTATCTTCTTTGTGAAAAATAATTTAATAGATCATTTAAAATTTCTTTATAAAAGATCATAACGGTAAGGATCATTCGGCCTAATAAATGCTAAAAAAGTTGACATAATTATCTTCTTTGTAAAAAATAATTTAATAGATCATTTAAAATTTCTTTATAAAAGATCATAACGGTAACGATCATTGGGCCTAATAAATTCCAAAAAAGTTGACATAATTATCTTCTTTGTAAAAGATAATTTCATAGATCATTTAAGATTTCTTTATAAAAGATCATAACGGTAACGATCATTTGGCTTAATAAATGATAAAAAGGTTGACATAATTATCTTCTTTGTAAAAGATAATTTAATAGATTATTTAAAATTTCTTTATAAAAGATCATAACGGTAACGATCATTTGGCCTAATAAATGCTAAAAATGTTGACATAATTATCTTCTTTCTAAAAGATGATTTAATAGATCATTCAAAATTTCTTTATAAAAGATCATATCGGTAACGATCAATGGGTTTAATAAATGCAAAAAAAGTTGACATAATTATCTTCTTTGTAAAAAGTAATTTAATAGATCATTTAAAATTTCTTTATAAAAGATCATAACGGTAAGGATCATTGGGCCTAATAAATGCCAAAAAATTTCACATAATACGTTCTTTGTAAAAGATAACTTAATAGATCATTTAAAATTTCTTTATAAAAGATCATGACAGTTACGATCATTGGGCCTAATACATGCCAAAATAATTGACAAAATTATCTTCTTTGTAAAAGATAATTTAATAGATCATTGAAAATATCTTTATAAAAGATCATAACGGTAACGATCAATGGGCCTAATAAATGCCAAAATAGTTGAAATAATTACCTTTTTTTGTTATTTAAAATTTCTTTATAAAAGAGCATAACAGTAACGATCATTCGACCTAATAAATGCTAAAAAAATTGACATAATTATCTTCTTTGTAAAAGATAATTTAATAGATCATTTAAAATTCCTTTATTAAAAGATCATAACCGTAACGATCATTTGGCCTAATAAATGCTTAAAAGTTGACATAATTATCTTCTTTCTAAAAGATAATTTAATAGATCATTCAAAATTTCTTTATAAAAGATCATAACGGTAACGATCAATGGGTTTAATAAATGCAAAAAAAGTTGACATAATTATCTTCTTTGTAAAAATTAATTTAATAGATAATTTTAAATTTCTTTATAAAAGATCATAACGGTAAGGATCATTCGGCCTAATAAATGCTAAAAAAGTTGACATAATTATCTTCTTTGTAAAAAATAATTTAATAGATCATTTAAAATTTCTTTATAAAAGATCATAACGGTAACGATCATTGGGCCTAATAAATGCCAAAAAAGTTGACATAATTATCTTCTTTGTAAAAGATAATTTCATAGATCATTTAAGATTTCTTTATAAAAGATCATAACGGTAACGATCATTTGGCTTAATAAATGCTAAAAAGGTTGACATAATTATCTTCTTTGTAAAAGATAATTTAATGGATCATTTAAAATTTCTTTATAAAAGATCATAATGGTAACGATCATTGGGCCTAATAAATGCAAAAAAAGCTGACATAATAATCTTCTTTGTAAAAAATAATTTAATACATCATTTAAAATTTCTTTATAAAAGATCATAACGGTAAGGATCATTGGGCCTAATAAATGCCAAAAAACTTCACATAATACGTTCTTTGTAAAAGATAACTTAATAGATCATTTAAAATTTCTTTATAAAAGATCATGACAGTTACGATCATTGGGCCTAATACATGCCAAAATAATTGACATAATTATCTTCTTTGTAAAAGATAATTTAATAGATCATTCAAAATTTCTCTATAAAAGATCATAACGGTAACGATCAATGGGTTTAATAAATGCAAAAAAAGTTGACATAATTATCTTCTTTGTAAAAATTAATTTAATAGATAATTTTAAATTTCTTTATAAAAGATCATAACGGTAAGGATCATTCGGCCTAATAAATGCTAAAAAAGTTGACATAATTATCTTCTTTGTAAAAAATAATTTAATAGATCATTTAAAATTTCTTTATAAAAGATCATAACGGTAACGATCATTGGGTCTAATAAATGCAAAAAAAGTTGACATAATTATCTTCTTTGTAAAAGATAATTTAATAGATTATTTAAAATTTCTTTATAAAAGATCATAACGGTAACGATCATTTGGCCTAATAAATGCTAAAAATGTTGACATAATTATCTTCTTTCTAAAAGATGATTTAATAGATCATTCAAAATTTCTTTATAAAAGATCATATCGGTAACGATCAATGGGTTTAATAAATGCAAAAAAAGTTGACATAATTATCTTCTTTGTAAAAAGTAATTTAATAGATCATTTAAAATTTCTTTATAAAAGATCATAACGGTAAGGATCATTGGGCCTAATAAATGCCAAAAAACTTCACATAATACGTTCTTTGTAAAAGATAACTTAATAGATCATTTAAAATTTCTTTATAAAAGATCATGACAGTTACGATCATTGGGCCTAATACATGCCAAAATAATTGACATAATTATCTTCTTTGTAAAAGATAATTTAATAGATCATTGAAAATTTCTTTATAAAAGATCATAACGGTAACGATCAATGGGCCTAATAAATGCCAAAAAAGTTGAAATAATTACCTTTTTTTGTTATTTAAAATTTCTTTATAAAAGAACATAACGGTAACGATCATTCGACCTAATAAATTCTAAAAAAGTTGACATAATTATCTTCTTTGTAAAAGATAATTTAATGGATCATTTAAAATTTCTTTATAAAAGATCATAATGGTAACGATCATTGGGCCTAATAAATGCGAAAAAAGCTGACATAATAATCTTTTTTGTAAAAAATAATTTAATAGATCATTTAAAATTTCTTTATAAAAGATCATAACGGCAACGATCATTGGGCCTAATAAATGCCAAAAAAGTTCACATAATTATCTTCTTTGTAAAAGATAATTTCATAGATCATTTAAGATTTCTTTATAAAAGATCATAACGGTAACGATCATTTGGTTTAATAAATGCTAAAAAAGTTGACATAATTATCTTCTTTGTAAAAGATAATTTAATAGATTATTTAAAATTTCTTTATAAAAGATCATAACGGTAACGATCATTTGGCCTAATAAATGCTAAAAATGTTGACATAATTATCTTCTTTCTAAAAGATGATTCAATAAATCATTCAAAATTTCTTTATAAAAGATCATATCGGTAATGATCAATGGGTTTAATAAATGCAAAAAAAGTTGACATAATTATCTTCTTTGTAAAAAGTAATTTAATAGATCATTTAAAATTTCTTTATAACAGATCATAACGGTAAGGATCATTGGGCCTAATAAATGCCAAAAAACTTCACATAATACGTTCTTTGTAAAACATAACTTAATAGATCATTTAAAATTACTTTATAAAAAATCATGACAGTAACGATCATTGGGCCTAATACATGCCAAAATAATTGACATAATTATCTTCTTTGTAAAAGATAATTTAATAGATCATTGAAAATTTCTTTATAAAAGAGCATAACGGTAACGATCAATGGGCCAAATAAATGCCAAAAAAGTTGAAATAATTACCTTTTTTTATTATTTAAAATTTCTTTATAAAAGAGCATAACGGTAACGATCATTCGACCTAATAAATGCTAAAAAAGTTGACATAATTATCTTCTTTGTAAAAGATAATTTAATAGATCATTTAAAATTCCTTTATTAAAAGATCATAACCGTAACGATCATTTTGCCTAATAAATGCTTAAAAGTTGACATAATTATCTTCTTTCTAAAAGATAATTTAATAGATCATTCAAAATTTCTTTATAAAAGATCATAACGGTAACGATCAATGGGTTTAATAAATGCAAAAAAAGTTGACATAATTATCTTCTTTGTAAAAAGTAATTTAATAGATAATTTTAAATTTCTTTATAAAAGATCATAACGGTAAGGATCATTCGGCCTAATAAATGCTAAAAAAGTTGACATAATTATCTTCTTTGTAAAAAATAATTTAATAGATCATTTAAAATTTCTTTATAAAAGATCATAACGCTAACGATCATTGGGCCTAATAAATGCCAAAAAAGTTGACATAATTATCTTCTTTGTAAAAGATAATTTCATAGATCATTTAAGATTTCTTTATAAAAGATCATAACAGTAACGATCATTTGGCTTAATAAATGCTAAAAAGGTTGACATAATTATCTTCTTTGTAAAAGATAATTTAATGGATCATTTAAAATTTCTTTATAAAAGATCATAATGGTAACGATCATTGGGCCTAATAAATGCAAAAAAAGCTCACATAATAATCTTCTTTGTAAAAAATAATTTAATAGATCATTTAAAATTTCTTTATAAAAGATCATAACGGCAACGATCATTGGGTCTAATAAATGCAAAAAAAGTTGACATAATTATCTTCTTTGTAAAAGATAATTTAATAGATTATTTAAAATTTCTTTATAAAAGATCATAACGGTAACGATCATTTGGCCTAATAAATGCTAAAAATGTTGACATAATTATCTTCTTTCTAAAAGATGATTTAATAGATCATTCAAAATTTCTTTATAAAAGATCATATCGGTAACGATCAATGGGTTTAATAAATGCAAAAAAAGTTGACATAATTATCTTCTTTGTAAAAAGTAATTTCATAGATCATTTAAAATTTCTTTATAAAAGATCATAACGGTAAGGATCATCCAGCATAATAAATGCTAAAAAAGTTGACATAATTATCTTCTTTGTAAAAAATAATTTAATAGATCATTTAAAATTTCTTTATAAAAGATCATAACGGTAAGGATCATTGGGCCTAATACATGCCAAAATAATTGACATAATTATCTTCTTTGTAAAAGATAATTTAATAGATCATTGAAAATTTCTTTATAAAAGAGCATAACGGTAACGATCAATGGGCCTAATAAATGCCAAAAAAGTTGAAATAATTACCTTTTTTTATTATTTAAAATTTCTTTATAAAAGAGCATAATGGTAACGATCATTCGACCTAATAAATGCTAAAAAAGTTGACATAATTATCTTCTTTGTAAAAGATAATTTAATAGATCATTTAAAATTACTTTATTAAAAGATCATAACCGTAACGATCATTTGGCCTAATAAATGCTTAAAAGTTGACATAATTATCTTCTTTCTAAAAGATAATTTAATAGATCATTCAAAATTTCTTTATAAAAGATCATAACGGTAACGATCAATGGGTTTAATAAATGCAAAAAAAGTTGACATAATTATCTTCTTTGTAAAAAGTAATTTAATAGATAATTTTACATTTCTTTATAAAAGATCATAACGGTAAGGATCATTCAGCCTAATAAATGCTAAAAAAGTTGACATAATTATCTTCTTTGTAAAAAATAATTTAATAGATAATTTAAAATTTCTTTATAAAAGATCATAACGGTAACGATCATTGGGCCTAATAAATGCCAAAAAAGTTTACATAATTATCTTCTTTGTAAAAGATAATTTCATAGATCATTTAAGATTTCTTTATAAAAGATCATAACGGTAACGATCATTTGGCTTAATAAATGCTAAAAAGGTTGACATAATTATCTTCTTTGTAAAAGATAATTTAATGGATCATTTAAAATTTCTTTATAAAAGATCATAATGGTAACGATCATTGGGCCTAATAAATGCAAAAAAAAGCTGACATAATAATCTTCTTTGTAAAAAATAATTTAATAGATCATTTAAAATTTCTTTATAAAAGATCATAACGGCAACGATCATTGGGTCTAATAAATGCAAAAAAAGTTGACATAATTATCTTCTTTGTAAAAGATAATTTAATAGATTATTTAAAATTTCTTTATAAAAGATCATAACGGTAACGATCATTTGGCCTAATAAATGCTAAAAATGTTGACATAATTATCTTCTTTCTAAAAGATGATTTAATAGATCATTCAAAATTTCTTTATAAAAGATCATATCGGTAATGATCAATGGGTTTAATAAATGCAAAAAAAGTTGACATAATTATCTTCTTTGTAAAATGTAATTTAATAGATTATTTAAAATTTCTTTATAAAAGATCATAACGGTAAGGATCATTGGGCCTAATAAATGCCAAAAAACTTCACATAATAGGTTCTTTGTAAAAGATAACTTAATGGATCATTTAAAATTTCTTTATAAAAGATCATGACAGTAACGATCATTGGGCCTAATACATGCCAAAATAATTGACATAGTTATCTTCTTTGTAAAAGATAATTTAATAGATCATTGAAAATTTCTTTATAAAAGAGCATAACGGTAACGATCAATGGGCCTAATAAATGCCAAAAAAGTTGACATAATTATCTTCTTTGTAAAAGATAATTTCATAGATCATTTAAGATTTCTTTATAAAAGATCATAACGGTAACGATCATTTGGCTTAATAAATGCTAAAAAGGTTGACATAATTATCTTCTTTGTAAAAGATAATTTAATGGATCATTTAAAATTTCTTTATAAAAGATCATAATGGTAACGATCATTGGGCCTAATAAATGCGAAAAAAGCTGACATAATAATCTTCTTTGTAAAAAATAATTTAATAGATCATTTAAAATTTCTTTATAAAAGATCATCACGGCAACGATCATTGGGTCTAATAAATGCAAAAAAAGTTGACATAATTATCTTCTTTGTAAAAGATAATTTAATAGATTATTTAAAATTTCTTTATAAAAGATCATAACGGTAACGATCATTTGGCCTAATAAATGCTAAAAATGTTGACATAATTATCTTCTTTCTAAAAGATGATTTAATAGATCATTCAAAATTTCTTTATAAAAGATCATATCGGTAACGATCAATGGGTTTAATAAATGCAAAAAAAGTTGACATAATTATCTTCTTTGTAAAAAGTAATTTCATAGATCATTTAAAATTTCTTTATAAAAGATCATAACGGTAAGGATCATCCAGCATAATAAATGCTAAAAAAGTTGACATAATTATCTTCTTTGTAAAAAATAATTTAATAGATCATTTAAAATTTCTTTATAAAAGATCATAACGGTAAGGATCATTGGGCCTAATACATGCCAAAATAATTGACATAATTATCTTCTTTGTAAAAGATAATTTAATAGATCATTGAAAATTTCTTTATAAAAGAGCATAACGGTAACGATCAATGGGCCTAATAAATGCCAAAAAAGTTGAAATAATTACCTTTTTTTATTATTTAAAATTTCTTTATAAAAGAGCATAATGGTAACGATCATTCGACCTAATAAATGCTAAAAAAGTTGACATAATTATCTTCTTTGTAAAAGATAATTTAATAGATCATTTAAAATTACTTTATTAAAAGATCATAACCGTAACGATCATTTGGCCTAATAAATGCTTAAAAGTTGACATAATTATCTTCTTTCTAAAAGATAATTTAATAGATCATTCAAAATTTCTTTATAAAAGATCATAACGGTAACGATCAATGGGTTTAATAAATGCAAAAAAAGTTGACATAATTATCTTCTTTGTAAAAAGTAATTTAATAGATAATTTTACATTTCTTTATAAAAGATCATAACGGTAAGGATCATTCAGCCTAATAAATGCTAAAAAAGTTGACATAATTATCTTCTTTGTAAAAAATAATTTAATAGATAATTTAAAATTTCTTTATAAAAGATCATAACGGTAACGATCATTGGGCCTAATAAATGCCAAAAAAGTTGACATAATTATCTTCTTTGTAAAAGATAATTTCATAGATCCTTTAAGATTTCTTTATAAAAGATCATAACGGTAACGATCATTTGGCTTAATAAATGCTAAAAAGGTTGACATAATTATCTTCTTTGTAAAAGATAATTTAATGGATCATTTAAAATTTCTTTATAAAAGATCATAATGGTAACGATCATTGGGCCTAATAAATGCAAAAAAAGCTGACATAATAATCTTCTTTGTAAAAAATAATTTAATAGATCATTTAAAATTTCTTTATAAAAGATCATAACGGCAACGATCATTGGGTCTAATAAATGCAAAAAAAGTTGACATAATTATCTTCTTTGTAAAAGATAATTTAATAGATTATTTAAAATTTCTTTATAAAAGATCATAACGGTAACAATCATTTGGCCTAATAAATGCTAAAAATGTTGACATAATTATCTTCTTTCTAAAAGATGATTTAATAGATCATTCAAAATTTCTTTATAAAAGATCATATCGGTAATGATCAATGGGTTTAATAAATGCAAAAAAAGTTGACATAATTATCTTCTTTGTAAAATGTAATTTAATAGATCATTTAAAATTTCTTTATAAAAGATCATAACGGTAAGGATCATTGGGCCTAATAAATGCCAAAAAACTTCACATAATAGGTTCTTTGTAAAAGATAACTTAATGGATCATTTAAAATTTCTTTATAAAAGATCATGACAGTAACGATCATTGGGCCTAATACATGCCAAAATAATTGACATAGTTATCTTCTTTGTAAAAGATAATTTAATAGATCATTGAAAATTTCTTTATAAAAGAGCATAACGGTAACGATCAATGGGCCTAATAAATGCCAAAAAAGTTGACATAATTATCTTCTTTGTAAAAGATAATTTCATAGATCATTTAAGATTTCTTTATAAAAGATCATAACGGTAACGATCATTTGGCTTAATAAATGCTAAAAAGGTTGACATAATTATCTTCTTTGTAAAAGATAATTTAATGGATCATTTAAAATTTCTTTATAAAAGATCATAATGGTAACGATCATTGGGCCTAATAAATGCGAAAAAAGCTGACATAATAATCTTCTTTGTAAAAAATAATTTAATAGATCATTTAAAATTTCTTTATAAAAGATCATCACGGCAACGATCATTGGGTCTAATAAATGCAAAAAAAGTTGACATAATTATCTTCTTTGTAAAAGATAATTTAATAGATTATTTAAAATTTCTTTATAAAAGATCATAACGGTAACGATCATTTGGCCTAATAAATGCTAAAAATGTTGACATAATTATCTTCTTTCTAAAAGATGATTTAATAGATCATTCAAAATTTCTTTATAAAAGATCATATCGGTAATGATCAATGGGTTTAATAAATGCAAAAAAAGTTGACATAATTATCTTCTTTGTAAAAAGTTATTTAATAGATCATTTAAAATTTCTTTATAAAAGATCATAACGGTAAGGATCGTTGGGCCTAATAAATACCAAAAAACTTCACATAATAGGTTCTTTGTAAAAGATAACTTAATAGATCATTTAAAATTTCTTTATAAAAGATCATGACAGTAACGGTCATTGGGCCTAATACATGCCAAAATAATTGACATAGTTATCTTCTTTGTAAATGATAATTTAATAGATCATTGAAAATTTCTTTATAAAAGAGCATAACGGTAACGATCAATGGGCCTAATAAATGCCAAAAAAGTTGAAATAATTACCTTTTTTTATTATTTAAAATTTCTTTATAAAAGAGCATAACGGTAATGATCATTCGACCTAATAAATGCTAAAAAAGTTGACATAATTATCTTCTTTGTAAAAGATAATTTAATCGATCATTTAAAATTTCCTTATAAAAGATCATAATGGTAACGATCATTGGGCCTAATAAATTCGAAAAAAGCTGACATAATAATCTTCTTTCTAAAAGATAATTTAATAGATCATTCAAAATTTCTTTATAAAAGATCATAACGGTAACGATCAATGGGTTTAATAAATGCAAAAAAAGTTGACATAATTATCTTCTTTGTAAAAAGTAATTTAATAGATAATTTTAAATTTCTTTATAAAAGATCATAACGGTAAGGATCATTCGGCCTAATAAATGCTAAAAAAGTTGACATAATTATCTTCTTTGTAAAAAATAATTTAATAGATCATTTTAAATTTCTTTATAAAAGATGATAACGGTAACGATCATTGGGCCTAATAAATGCCAAAAAAGTTGACATAATTATCTTCTCTGTAAAAGATAACTTAATAGATCATTTAAAATTTCTTTATAAAAGATCATGACAGTAACGATCATTGGGCCTAATACATGCCAAAATAATTGACATAGTTATCTTCTTTGTAAATGATAATTTAATAGATCATTGAAAATTTCTTTATAAAAGAGCATAACGGTAACGATCAATGGGCCTAATAAATGCCAAAAAAGTTGAAATAATTACCTTTTTTTATTATTTAAAATTTCTTTATAAAAGAGTATAACGGTAATGATCATTCGACCTAATAAATGCTAAAAAAGTTGACATAATTATCTTCTTTGTAAAAGATAATTTAATCGATCATTTAAAATTTCCTTATAAAAGATCATAATGGTAACGATCATTGGGCCTAATAAATTCGAAAAAAGCTGACATAATAATATTCTTTGTAAAAAATAATTTAATAGATCATTTAAAATTTCTTTATAAAAGATCATAACGGAAACAACCATTGGGTCTAATAAATGCAAAAAAAGTTGACATAATTATCTTCTTTGTAAAAGATAATTTAGTAGATTATTTAAAATTTCTTTATAAAAGATCATAACGGTAACGATCATTTGGCCTAATAAATGCTAAAATTGTTGACATAATTATCTTCTTTCTAAAAGATAATTTAATAGATCATTCAAAATTTTTTTATAAAAGATCATATCGGTAACGATCAATGGGTTTAATAAATGCAAAAAAAGTTGACATAATTATCTTCTTTGTAAAAAGTAATTTAATAGATCATTTAAAATTTCTTTATAAAAGATCATAACGGTAAGGATAATTGGGCCTAATAAATGCCAAAAAACTTCACATAATACGTTCTTTGTAAAAGATAACTTAATAGATCATTTAAAATTTCTTTATAAAAGATCATGACAGTAACGATCATTGGGCCTAATACATACCAAAATAATTGACATAATTATCTTCTTTGTAAAAGATAATTTAATAGATCATTGAAAATTTCTGTATAAAAGATCATAACGGTAACGATCAATGGGCCTAATAAATGCCAAAAAAGTTGAAATAATTACCTTTTTTTATTATTTAAAATTTCTTTATAAAAGAGCATAACGGTAACGATCATTCGACCTAATAAATGCTAAAAAAGTTGACATAATTATCTTCTTTGTAAAAGATAATTTAATCGATCATTTAAAATTTCCTTATAAAAGATCATAATGGTAACGATCATTGGGCCTAATAAATTCGAAAAAAGCTGACATAATAATCTTCTTTGTAAAAAATAATTTAATAGATCATTTAAAATTTCTTTATAAAAGATCATCACGGCAACGATCATTGGGTCTAATAAATGCAAAAAAAGTTGACATAATTATCTTCTTTGTAAAAGATAATTTAATAGATTATTTAAAATTTCTTTATAAAAGATCATAACGGTAACGATCAATGGGTTTAATAAATGCAAAAAAAGTTGACATAATTATCTTCTTTGTAAAAAGTAATTTAATAGATAATTTTAAATTTCTTTATAAAAGATCATAACGGTAAGGATCATTCGGCCTAATAAATGCTAAAAAAGTTGACATAATTATCTTCTTTGTAAAAAATAATTTAATAGATCATTTTAAATTTCTTTATAAAAGATGATAACGGTAACGATCATTGGGCCTAATAAATGCCAAAAAAGTTGACATAATTATCTTCTCTGTAAAAGATAACTTAATAGATCATTTAAAATTTCTTTATAAAAGATCATGACAGTAACGATCATTGGGCCTAATACATGCCAAAATAATTGACATAATTATCTTCTTTGTAAAAGATAATTTAATAGATCATTGAAAATTTCTTTATAAAAGATCATAACGGTAACGATCAATGGGCCTAATAAATGCCAAAAAAGTTGAAATAATTACCTTTTTTTATTATTTAAAATTTCTTTATAAAAGAGCATAACGGTAACGATCATTCGACCTAATAAATGCTAAAAAAGTTGACATAATTATCTTCTTTGTAAAAGATAATTTAATAGATCATTTAAAATTCCTTTATTAAAAGATCATAACCGTAACGATCATTTGGCCTAATAAATGCTTAAAAGTTGACATAATTATCTTCTTTCTAAAAGATAATTTAATAGATCATTCAAAATTTCTTTATAAAAGATCATAACGGTAACGATCAATGGGTTTAATAAATGCAAAAAAAGTTGACATAATTATCTTCTTTGTAAAAAGTAATTTAATAGATAATTTTAAATTTCTTTATAAAAGATCATAACGGTAAGGATCATTCGGCCTAATAAATGCTAAAAAAGTTGACATAATTATCTTCTTTGTAAAAAATAATTTAATAGATCATTTAAGATTTCTTTATAAAAGATCATAACGGTAACGATCATTTGGCTTAATAAATGCTAAAAAGGTTGACATAATTATCTTCTTTGTAAAAGATAATTTAATGGATCATTTAAAATTTCTTTATTAAAGATCATATCGGTAACGATCAATGGGTTTAATAAATGCAAAAAAAGCTTACATAATAATCTTCTTTGTAAAAGATAACTTAATAGATCATTTAAAATTTCTTTATAAAAGATCATAACGGTAACGATCATTGGGCCTAATAAATGCTTAAAATTTGAGATAATTATCTTCTTTCTAAAATATAATTTAATATATCATTGAAAATTTCTTTATAAAAGATCATAACGGTAACGATCAATGGGCCTAATAAATGCCAAAAAGTTGACATAATTATCTTCTTTGTAAAAAATAATTTAATAGATCATTTAAAATTTCTTTATAAAAGATCATAACGGCAACGATCATTGGGTCTAATAAATGCAAAAAAAGTTGACATAATTATCTTCTTTGTAAAAGATAATTTAATAGATTATTTAAAATTTCTTTATAAAAGATCATAACGGTAACGATCATTTGGCCTAATAAATGCTAAAAATGTTGACATAATTATCTTCTTTCTAAAAGATGATTTAAGAGATCATTCAAAATTTCTTTATAAAAGATCATATCGGTAACGATCAATGGGTTTAATAAATGCAAAAAAAGTTGACATAATTATCTTCTTTGTAAAAAGTAATTTCATAGATCATTTAAAATTTCTTTATAAAAGATCATAACGGTAAGGATCATTCGGCATAATAAATGCTAAAAAAGTTGACATAATTATCTTCTTTGTAAAAAATAATTTAATAGATCATTTAAAATTTCTTTATAAAAGATCATAACGGTAAGGATCATTGGGCCTAATAAATGCCAAAAAAGTTGACATAATTATCTTCTTTATAAAAGATAATTTAATAGATCATTTAAGATTTCTTTATAAAAGATCATAACGGTAACGATCATTTGGCTTAATAAATGCTAAAAAAGTTGACATAATTATCTTCTTTGTAAAAATAATTTAGTAGATCATTTAAAATTTCTTTATAAAAGATCATAACGGTAATGATCATTGGGCCTAATAAATGCAAAAAAAGTTAACATAATAATCTTCTTTGTAAAAGATAATTTAATAGATCATTTAAATTTTCTTTCTAAATGATCATAACGATAAGAATCATTGAGCGTAATAAATGTTAAAAAAGTTGACATAATTATCTTCTTTGTAAAAGATAATTTAATAGATCATTTAAAATTTCTTTATAAAAGATCAGAACGGTAACGATCATTCAGCCTAATAAATGCTAAAAAAGTTGACATAATTATCTTCTTTGTAAAAGATAATTTAATAGATCATTTAAAATTTCTTTATTAAAAGATCATAACAGTAACAATCATTGTGCCTAATAAATGCTAAAAAAGTTGAGATAATTGTCTTCTTTCTAAAAGATAATTTCATACATCCTTTAAAATTTGTTTATAAAAGATCATAACGGTAACGATCATTGGGCCTAATAAATGCTAAAAGAGTTAACATAATAATCTTCTTTGTAAAAGATAATTTAATAGATCATTTAAAATTTCTTTATAAAAGATCATAACGGTAACGATCATTCGGCCTAATAAATGCTAAAAAAGTTGACATAATTATCTTCTTTGTAAAAGATAATTTAATGGATCATTTAAAATTTCTTTATAAAAGATCATAATGGTAACGATCATTGGGCGTAATAAATGCCAAAAAAGTTGACATAATGATCTTCTTTGTAAAAGATAATTTAATAGATCATTTAAAATTTCTTTATTAAAAGATCATAACAGTAACAATCATTGTGCCTAATAAATGCTAAAAAAGTTGACATAATTTTCTTCTTTCTTAAAGATAATTTCATACATCCTTTAAAATTTGTTTATAAAAGATCATAACGGTAACGATCATTTGGCCTAATAAATGCTAAAAGAGTTGACATAATAATCTTCTTTGTAAAAGATAATTTAATAGATCATTCAAAATTTCTTTATAAAAGATCATAACGGTAACGATCATTCGGCCTAATAAATGCTAAAAAAGTTGACATAATAATCTTCTTTGTAAAAGATAATTTAATAGTTCATTTAAAATTTCTTTATAAAAGATCATAATGGTAACGATCATTGGGCGTAATAAATGCCAAAAAAGTTGACATAATGATCTTCTTTGTAAAAGATAATTTAATAGATCATTTAAAATTTCTTTATTAAAAGATCATAACAGTAACAATCATTGTGCCTAATAAATGCTAAAAAAGTTGACATAATTTTCTTCTTTCTTAAAGATAATTTCATACATCCTTTAAAATTTGTTTATAAAAGATCATAACGGTAACGATCATTTGGCCTAATAAATGCTAAAAGAGTTGACATAATAATCTTCTTTGTAAAAGATAATTTAATAGATCATTCAAAATTTCTTTATAAAAGATCATAACGGTAACGATCAATGGGCCTAATAAATGCCAAAAAGTTGACATAATTATCTTCTTTGTAAAAAATAATTTAATAGATCATTTAAAATTTCTTTATAAAAGATCATAAAGGCAACGATCATTGGGTCTAATAAATGCAAAAAAAGTTGACATAATTATCTTCTTTGTAAAAGATAATTTAATAGATCATTTAAGATTTCTTTATAAAAGATCATAACGGTAACGATCATTTGGCTTAATAAATGCTAAAAAAGTTGACATAATTATCTTCTTTGTAAAAGATAATTTAATAGATCATTTAAAATTTCTTTATTAAAAGATCATAACAGTAACAATCATTGTGCCTAATACATGCTAAAAAAGTTGACATAATTTTCTTCTTTCTTAAAGATAATTTCGTACATCCTTTAAAATTTGTTTATAAAAGATCATAACGGTAACGATCATTTGGCCTAATAAATGCTAAAAATGTTGACATAATTATCTTCTTTCTAAAAGATGATTTAAGAGATCATTCAAAATTTCTTTATAAAAGATCATATCGGTAACGATCAATGGGTTTAATAAATGCAAAAAAAGTTGACATAATTATCTTCTTTGTAAAAAGTAATTTCATAGATCATTTAAAATTTCTTTATAAAAGATCATAACGGTAAGGATCATTCGGCATAATAAATGCTAAAAAAGTTGACATAATT
Source organism: Psophocarpus tetragonolobus (assembly GCA_037954015.1). Taxonomy (NCBI): domain Eukaryota; kingdom Viridiplantae; phylum Streptophyta; class Magnoliopsida; order Fabales; family Fabaceae; genus Psophocarpus; species Psophocarpus tetragonolobus. The sequence continues at coordinate 43,340,785 of CM075688.1, read as the reverse complement.
ATCTTCTTTGTAAAAAATAATTTAATAGATCATTTAAAATTTCTTTATAAAAGATCGTAACGGTAAGGATCATTGGGCCTAATAAATGCCAAAAAAGTTGACATAATTATCTTCTTTATAAAAGATAATTTAATAGATCATTTAAGATTTCTTTATAAAAGATCATAACGGTAACGATCATTTGGCTTAATAAATGCTAAAAAAGTTGACATAATTATCTTCTTTGTAAAAATAATTTAGTAGATCATTTAAAATTTCTTTATAAAAGATCATAACGGTAATGATCATTGGGCCTAATAAATGCAAAAAAAGTTGACATAATAATCTTCTTTGTAAAAGATAATTTAATAGATCATTTAAATTTTCTTTCTAAATGATCATAACGATAAGAATCATTGAGCGTAATAAATGTTAAAAAAGTTGACATAATTATCTTCTTTGTAAAAGATAATTTAATAGATCATTTAAAATTTCTTTATAAAAGATCAGAACGGTAACGATCATTCAGCCTAATAAATGCTAAAAAAGTTGACATAATTATCTTCTTTGTAAAAGATAATTTAATAGATCATTTAAAATTTCTTTATTAAAAGATCATAACAGTAACAATCATTGTGCCTAATAAATGCTAAAAAAGTTGAGATAATTGTCTTCTTTCTAAAAGATAATTTCATACATCCTTTAAAATTTGTTTATAAAAGATCATAACGGTAACGATCATTGGGCCTAATAAATGCTAAAAGAGTTAACATAATAATCTTCTTTGTAAAAGATAATTTAATAGATCATTTAAAATTTCTTTATAAAAGATCATAACGGTAACGATCATTCGGCCTAATAAATGCTAAAAAAGTTGACATAATTATCTTCTTTGTAAAAGATAATTTAATGGATCATTTAAAATTTCTTTATAAAAGATCATAATGGTAACGATCATTGGGCGTAATAAATGCCAAAAAAGTTGACATAATGATCTTCTTTGTAAAAGATAATTTAATAGATCATTTAAAATTTCTTTATTAAAAGATCATAACAGTAACAATCATTGTGCCTAATAAATGCTAAAAAAGTTGACATAATTTTCTTCTTTCTTAAAGATAATTTCGTACATCCTTTAAAATTTGTTTATAAAAGATCATAACGGTAACGATCATTTGGCCTAATAAATGCTTAAAAGAGTTAACATAATAATCTTCTTTGTAAAAGATAATTTAATAGATCATTTAAAATTTCTTTTTAAAAGATCATAACGGTAACGATCATTGGGCCTAATAAATGCTAAAAAAGTTGAGATAATTATCATCTTTGTAAAAGATAATTTAATGGATCATTTAAAATTTCTTTATAAAAGATCATAATGGTAACGATCATTGGGCGTAATAAATGCCAAAAAAGTTGACATAATGATCTTCTTTGTAAAAGATAATTTAATAGATCATTTAAAATTTCTTTATTAAAAGATCATAACAGTAACAATCATTGTGCCAAATAAATGCTAAAAAAGTTGACATAATTGTCTTCTGTCTAAAAGATAATTTCGTACATCCTTTAAAATTTGTTTATAAAAGATCATAACGGTAACGATCATTGGGCCTAATAAATGCTTAAAAGTTGACATAATTATCTTCTTTCTAAAAGATAATTTAATAGATCATTGAAAATTTCTTTATAAAAGATCATAACGGTAACGATCAATGGGCCTAATAAATGCCAAAAAGTTGACATAATTATCTTCTTTGTAAAAAATAATTTAATAGATCATTTAAAATTTCTTTATAAAAGATCATAACGGCAACGATCATTGGGCCTAATAAATGCAAAAAAAGTTGACATAATTATCTTCTTTGTAAAAGATAATTTAATACATTATTTAAAATTTCTTTATAAAAGATCATAACGGTAACGATCATTTGCCCTAATAAATGCTAAAAATGTTGACATAATTATCTTCTTTCTAAAAGATGATTTAACATATCATTCAAAATTTCTTTATAAAAGATCATATCGGTAACTATCAATGGGTTTAATAAATGCAAAAAAAGTTGACATAATTATCTTCTTTATAAAAGATAATTTAATAGATCATTTAAGATTTCTTTATAAAAGATCATAACGGTAACGATCATTTGGCTTAATAAATGCTAAAAAAGTTGACATAATTATCTTCTTTGTAAAAGATAATTTAGTAGATCATTTAAAATTTCTTTATAAAAGATCATAATGGTAACGATCATTGGGCGTAATAAATGCCAAAAAAGTTGACATAATGATCTTATTTGTAAAAGATAATTTAATAGATCATTTAAAATTTCTTTATTAAAAGATCATAACAGTAACAATCATTGTGCCAAATAAATGCTAAAAAAGTTGACATAATTGTCTTCTGTCTAAAAGATAATTTCGTACATCCTTTAAAATTTGTTTATAAAAGATCATAACGGTAACGATCATTGGGCCTAATAAATGCTTAAAAGTTGACATAATTATCTTCTTTCTAAAAGATAATTTAATAGATCATTGAAAATTTCTTTATAAAAGATCATAACGGTAACGATCAATGGGCCTAATAAATGCCAAAAAGTTGACATAATTATCTTCTTTGTAAAAAATAATTTAATAGATCATTTAAAATTTCTTTATAAAAGATCATAACGGCAACGATCATTGGGCCTAATAAATGCAAAAAAAGTTGACATAATTATCTTCTTTGTAAAAGATAATTTAATACATTATTTAAAATTTCTTTATAAAAGATCATAACGGTAACGATCATTTGGCCTAATAAATGCTAAAAATGTTGACATAATTATCTTCTTTCTAAAAGATGATTTAACAGATCATTCAAAATTTCTTTATAAAAGATCATATCGGTAACTATCAATGGGTTTAATAAATGCAAAAAAAGTTGACATAATTATCTTCTTTATAAAAGATAATTTAATAGATCATTTAAGATTTCTTTATAAAAGATCATAACGGTAACGATCATTTGGCTTAATAAATGCTAAAAAAGTTGACATAATTATCTTCTTTGTTAAAGATAATTTAGTAGATCATTTAAAATTTCTTTATAAAAGATCATAACGGTAACGATCATTGGGCCTAACAAATGCAAAAAAAGTTGACATAGCAATCTTCTTTGTAAAAGATAATTTAATAGATCATTTAAATTTTCTTTCTAAATGATCATAACGATAAGAATCATTGAGCGTAATAAATGTTAAAAAAGTTGACATAATTATCTTCTTTGTAAAAGATAATTTAATAGATCATTTAAGATTTCTTTATAAAAGATCATAACGGTAACGATCATTGGGCCTAATAAATGCTAAAAGAGTTAACATAATAATCTTCTTTGTAAAAGATAATTTAATAGATCATTTAAAATTTCTTTATAAAAGATCATAACGGTAACGATCATTCGGCCTAATAAATGCTAAAAAAGTTGACATAATTATCTTCTTTGTAAAAGATAATTTAATGGATCATTTAAAATTTCTTTATAAAAGATCATAATGGTAACGATCATTGGGCGTAATAAATGCCAAAAAAGTTGACATAAAGATCTTCTTTGTAAAAGATAATTTAATAGATCATTTAAAATTTCTTTATTAAAAGATGATGACAGTAACAATCATTGTGCCTAATAAATGCTAAAACAGTTGACATAATTATCTTCTTTGTAAAAAGTAATTTAATAGATCATTTAAAATTTCTTTATAAAAGATCATAACGGTAAGGATCATTCGGCCTAATAAATGCTAAAAAAGTTGACATAATTATCTTCTTTGTAAAAAATAATTTAATAGATCATTTAAAATTTCTTTATAAAAGCACATAACGGTAACGATCATTGGGCGTAATAAATGCCAAAAAAGTTGACATAAAGATCTTCTTTGTAAAAGATAATTTAATAGATCATTTAAAATTTCTTTATTAAAAGATCATAACAGTAAGGATCATTGTGCCTAATAAATGCTAAAACAGTTGACATAATTATCTTCTTTGTAAAAAGTAATTTAATAGATCATTTAAAATTTCTTTATAAAAGATCATAACGGTAAGGATCATTCGGCCTAATAAATGCTAAAAAAGTTGACATAATTATCTTCTTTGTAAAAAATAATTTAATAGATCATTTAAAATTTCTTTATAAAAGCACATAACGGTAACGATCATTGGGCCTAATAAATGCCAAAAAAGTTGACATAATTATCTTCTGTGTAAAAGATAATTTAATAGATCATTTAAGATTTCTTTATAAAAGAGCATAACGGTAAGGATCATTCGGCCTAATAAATGCTAAAAAAGTTGACATAATTATCTTCTTTGTAAAAAATAATTTAATAGATCATTTAAAATTTCTTTATAAAATATGATAACGGTAAGGATCATTGGGCCTAATAAATGCCAAAAAAGTTGACATAATTATCTTCTTTGTAAAAGATAATTTAGTAGATCATTTAAAATTTCTTTATAAAAGATCATAACGGTAACGATCATTGGGCCTAATAAATGCAAAAAAAATTGACATAGTAATCTTCTTTGTAAAAGATAATTTAATAGATCATTTAAATTTTCTTTCTAAATGATCATAACGATAAGAATCATTGAGCGTAATAAATGTTAAAAAAGTTGACATAATTATCTTCTTTGTAAAAGATAATTTAATAGATCATTTAAAATTTTTTTTATGAAAAGATTATAACAGTAATGATCGTTGATCCTAATAAATACTAAGAAAGTTGACATAATTATCTTCTTTGAAATAGATAATTTAATAGATCATTTAAAATTTGTTTATAAAAGATCATAATGGTAACGATCATTGGGCCTAATAAATGCAAAAAAAGTTGACATAATAATCTTCTTTGTAAAAGATAATTTAATAGATCATTTAAAATTTGTTTATAAAAGATCATAACGGTAACGATCAATGGGCTTACTAAATGCCAAAAAAGTTGACATAATTATCGTCTTTGTAAAAGATAATTTAATAGATCATTTAAAATTTCTTTATAAAAGATCAGAACGGTAACGATCATTCAGCCTAATAAATGCTAAAAAAGTTGACATAATTATTTTCTTTGTAAAAGATAATTTAATAGATCATTTATAATTTCTTTATTAAAAGATCATAACAGTAACAATCATTGTGCCTAATAAATGCTAAAAAAGTTTACATAATTGTCTTCTTTCTAAAAGATAATTTCATACATCCTTTAAAATTTGTTTATAAAAGATCATAACGGTAACGATCATTGGGCCTAATGAATGCTAAAAGAGTTAACATAATAATCTTCTTTGTAAAAGATAATTTAATAGATCATTTAAAATTTCCTTATAAAAGATCATAACGGTAACGATCATTTGGCCTAATAAATGCTAAAAAACTTGACATAATTATCTTCTTTGTAAAAGATAATTTAGTACATCATTTAAAATTTCTTTATAAAAAATCATAACTGTAACGATCAATGGGCCTAATAAATGCCAAAAAACTTCACATAATATGTTATTTCTAAAAGATAACTTAATAGATCATTTAAAATTTCTTTATAAAAGATCATGACAGTAACGGTCATTGGGCCTAATACATGCCAAAATAATTGACATAATTATCTTCTTTGTAAAAGATAATTTAATAGATCATTGAAAATTTCTTTATAAAAGATCATAACGGTAACGATCGATGGGCCTAATAAATGAAAAAAAAGTTGACATAATAATCTTCTTTGTAAAACATAATTTAATAGATCATTTAAGATTTCTTTATAAAAGATCATAACGGTAATGATAATTAGGCCTAATAAATGCTTAAAAGTTGACATAGTTATCTTCTTTGTAAAAGATAATTTAATAGATCATTTAAAATTTGTTTATAAAAGATCATAACGGTAACGATCAATGGGCTTATTAAACGCCAAAAAAGTTGACATAATTATCTTCTTTGTAAAAGATAATTTAATAGATCATTTAAAATTTCTTTATAAAAGATCAGAACGGTAACGATCATTCAGCCTAATAAATGCTAAAAAAGTTGACATAATTATCTTCTTTGTAAAAGATAATTTAATAGATCATTTAAAATTTCTTTATTAAAAGATCATAACAGTAACAATCATTGTGCCTAGTAAATGCTAAAAAAGTTGACATAATTGTCTTCTTTCTAAAAGATAATTTCATACATCCTTTAAAATTTCTTTATAAAAGATAATAAAGGTAACGATCATTGGGGCTAATAAATGCCAAAAAAGTTGACATAATTATCTTTTTTGTAAAAGATAATTTAATTCATCATTTAAAATTTCTTTATAAAAAATTATAACTGTAACGATCAATGGGCCTAATAAATGCCAAAAAACTTCACATAATATGTTCTTTGTAAAAGATAACTTAATAGATCATTTAAAATTTCTTTATAAAATATCATGACAGTAACGATCAGTGGGCCTAATAAATGCCAAAAAAGTTGACATAATTATCTTCTTTGTAAAAGATAATTTAATAGATCATTTAAGATTTCTTTATAAAAGATCATAACGGTAACGATCATTTGGCTTAACAAAATCCTAAAAAAGTTGACATAATTATCTTCTTTTTAAAAGATAATTTAGTAGATCATTTAAAATTTCTTTATAAAAGATCATAACGGTAACGATCGTTGGGCCTAATAAATGCAAAAAAAGTTGACATAATAATCTTCTTTGTAAAAGATAATTTAATAGATCATTTAAATTTTCTTTCTAAATGATCATAATGATAAGAATCATTGAGCGTAATAAATGTTAAAAAAGTTGACATAATTATCTTCTTTGTAAAAGATAATTTAATAGATCATTTAAGATTTCTTTATAAAAGATCATAACGGTAACGATCATTTGGCTTAATAAATGCTAAAAAAGTTGACATAATTATATTCTTTGTAAAAGTTAATTTAGTAGATCATTTAAAATTTCTTTATAAAAGATCATAACGGTAACGATCATTGGGCCTAACAAATGCAAAAAAAGTTGACATAGTAATCTTCTTTGTAAAAGATAATTTAATAGATCATTTAAATTTTCTTTCTAAATGATCATAACGATAAGAATCATTGAGCGTAATAAATGTTAAAAAAGTTGACATAATTATCTTCTTTGTAAAAGATAATTTAATAGATCATTTAAAATTTTTTTTATTAAAAGATTATAACAGTAATGATCGTTGATCCTAATAAATACTAAGAAAGTTGACATAATTATCTTCTTTGAAATAGATAATTTAATAGATCATTTAAAATTTGTTTATAAAAGATCATAATGGTAACGATCATTGGGCCTAATAAATGCAAAAAAAGTTGACATAATTATCTTCTTTGTAAAAGATAATTTAATGGATCATTTAAAATTTCTTTATAAAAGATCATAATGGTAACGATCATTGGGCGTAATAAATGCCAAAAAAGTTGACATAATCATCTTCTTTGTAAAAGATAATTTAATAGATCATTTAAAATTTCTTTATTAAAAGATCCTAACAGTAACAATCATTGTGCCTAATAAATGCTAAAAAAGTTGACATAATTGTCTTCCTTCTAAAAGATAATTTCGTATATCCTTTAAAATTTGTTTATAAAAGTTCATAACGGTAACGATCATTGGGCCTAATAAATGCGAAAAGAGTTAACATAATAATCTTCTTTGTAAAAGATAATTTAATAGATCATTTAAAATTTCTTTATAAAAGATCATAACGGTAACGATCATTCGGCCTAAGAAATGCTAAAAAAGTTGACATAATTATCTTCTTTGTAAAAGATAATTTAATAGATCATTTAAAATTCCTTTATTAAAAGATCATAACCATAACGATCATTTGGCCTAATAAATTCTTAAAAGTTGACATAATTATCTTCTTTCTAAAAGATAATTTAATAGATCATTGAAAATTTCTTTATAAAAGATCATAACAGTAACGATCAATGGGACTAATAAATGCCAAAAAGTTGACATAATTATCTTTTTTGTAAAAAATAATTTAATAGATTATTTAAAATTTCTTTATAAAAGATCATAACGGTAACGATCATTTGGCCTAATAAATGCTAAAAATGTTGACATAATTATCTTCTTTCTAAAAGATGATTTAATAGATCATTCAAAATTTCTTTATAAAAGATCATATCGGTAACGATCAATGGGTTTAATAAATGCAAAAAAAGTTGACATAATTATCTTCTTTGTAAAAAGTAATTTAATAGATCATTTAAAATTTCTTTATAAAAGATCATAACGGTAAGGATCACTCGGCCTAATAAATGCTAAAAAAGTTGACATAATTATCTTCTTTGTAAAAAATAATTTAATACATCATTTAAAATTTCTTTATAAAAGATCATAACGGTAAGGATCATTGGGCCTAATAAATGCCAAAAAAGTTGACATAATTATCTTCTTTATAAAAGATAATTTAATAGATCATTTAAGATTTCTCTATAAAAGATCATAAAGGTAACGATCATTTGGCTTAATAAATGGTAAAAAGGTTGACATAATTATCTTCTTTGTAAAAGATAATTTAGTAGATCATTTAAAATTTCTTTATAAAAGATCATAACGGTAACGATCATTGGGCCTAATAAATGCAAAAAAAGTTGACATAATAATCTTCTTTGTAAAAGATAATTTAATAGATCATTTAAATTTTCTTTCTAAATGATCATAACGATAAGAATCATTGAGCGTAATAAATTTTAAAAAGGTTGACATAATTATCTTCTTTGTAAAAGATAATTTAATAGATCATTTAATATTTTTTTTATTAAAAGATTATAACAGTAATGATCGTTGATTCTAATAAATAATAAGAAAGTTGACATAATTATCTTCTTTGAAATAGATAATTTAATAGATCATTTAAAATTTCTTTATAAAAGATCATAATGGTAACGATCATTGGGCCTAATAAATGCAAAAAAAGTTGACATAATAATCTTCTTTTTAAAAGATAATTTAATAGATCATTTAAAATTTCTTTATAAAAGATCATAACGGTAATGATAATTAGGCCTAATAAATGCTTAAAAGTTGACATAGTTATCTTCTTTGTAAAAGATAATTTAATAGATCATTTAAAATTTGTTTATAAAAGATCATAACGGTAACGATCAATGGGCTTACTAAATGCCAAAAAAGTTGACATAATTATCTTCTTTGTAAAAGATAATTTAATAGATCATTTAAAATTTCTTTATAAAAGATCAGAACGGTAACGATCATTCAGCCTAATAAATGCTAAAAAAGTTGACATAATTATCTTCTTTGTAAAAGATAATTTAATAGATCATTTAAAATTTCTTTATTAAAAGATCATAACAGTAACAATCATTGTGCCTAATAAATGCTAAAAAAGTTGACATAATTGTCTTCTTTCTAAAAGATAATTTCATACATCCTTTAAAATTTGTTTATAAAAGATCATAACGGTAACGATCATTGGGCCTAATAAATGCTAAAAGAGTTAACATAATAATCTTCTTTGTAAAAGATAATTTAATAGATCATTTAAAATTTCTTTATAAAAGATCATAACGGTAACGATCATTCGGCCTAATAAATGCTGAAAAACTTGACATAATTATCTTCTTTGTAAAAGATAATTTAATGGATCATTTAAAATTTCTTTATAAAAGATCATAATGGTAACGATCATTGGGCCTAACAAATGCGAAAAAAGCTGACATAATATTCTTCTTTGTAAAAGATAATTTAATAGATCATTTAAAATATCTTTATAAAAGATCATAACGGTAACGATCATTGGGCCTAATAAATGCTTAAAAGTTGACATAATTATCTTCTTTCTAAAAGATAATTTAATAGATCATTGAAAATTTCTTTATAAAAGATCATAACAGTAACGATCAATGGGCCTAATAAATGCCAAAAAGTTGACATAATTATCTTTTTTGTAAAAAATAATTTAATAGATCATTTAAGATTTCTCTATAAAAGATCATAACGGTAACGATCATTTGGCTTAATAAATGCTAAAAAAGTTGACATAATTATCTTCTTTGTAAAAGATAATTTAGTAGATCATTTAAAATTTCTTTATAAAAGATCATAACGGTAACGATCATTGGGCCTAATAAATGCTTAAAAGTTGACATAATTATCTTCTTTCTAAAAGATAATTTAATAGATCATTGAAAATTTCTTTATAAACGATCATAACGGTAAGGATCATTAGGCCTAATAAATGCCAAAAAAGTTGACATAATTATCTTCTGTGTAAAAGATAATTTAATAGATCATTTAAGATTTCTCTATAAAAGATCATAACGGTAACGATCATTTGGCTTAATAAATGCTAAAAAAGTTGACATAATTATCTTCTTTGTAAAAGATAATTTAGTAGATCATTTAAAATTTCTTTATAAAAGATCATAACGGTAATGATCATTGGGCCTAATAAATGCAAAAAAAGTTGACATAATAATCTTCTTTGTAAAAGATAATTTAATAGATCATTTAAATTTTCTTTCTAAATGATCATAACGATAAGAATCATTGAGCGTAATAAATGTTAAAAAAGTTGACATAATTATCTTCTTTGTAAAAGATAATTTAATAGATCATTTAACATTTTTTTTATTAAAAGATTATAACAGTAATGATCGTTGATTCTAATAAATAATAAGAAAGTTGACATAATTATCTTCTTTGAAATAGATAACTTAATAGATCATTTAAAATTTCTTTATAAAAGATCATAATGGTAACGATCATTGGGCCTAATAAATGCAAAAAAAGTTGACATAATAATCTTCTTTGTAAAAGATAATTTAATAGATCATTTAAAATTTCTTTATAAAAGATCATAACGGTAATGATAATTAGGCCTAATAAATGCTTAAAAGTTGACATAGTTATCTTCTTTGTAAAAGATAATTTAATAGATCATTTAAAATTTGTTTATAAAAGATCATAGCGGTAACGATCAATGGGCTTACTAAATGCCAAAAAAGTTGACATAATTATCTTCTTTGTAAAAGATAATTTAATAGATCATTTAAAATTTCTTTATAAAAGATCAGAACGGTAACGATCATTCAGCCTAATAAATGCTAAAAAAGTTGACATAATTATCTTCTTTGTAAAAGATAATTTAATAGATCATTTAAAATTTCTTTATTAAAAGATCATAACAGTAACAATCATTGTGCCTAATAAATGCTAAAAAAGTTGACATAATTGTCTTCTTTCTAAAAGATAATTTCATACATCCTTTAAAATTTGTTTATAAAAGATCATAATGGTAACGATCATTGGGCCTAATAAATGCTAAAAGAGTTAACATAATAATCTTCTTTGTAAAAGATAATTTAATAGATCATTTAAAATTTCTTTATAAAAGATCATAACGGTAACGATCATTCGGCCTAATAAATGCTAAAAAAGTTGACATAATTATCTTCTTTGTAAAAGATAATTTAATGGATCATTTAAAATTTCTTTATAAAAGATCATAATGGTAACGATCATTGGGCGTAATAAATGCCAAAAAAGTTGACATAATGATCTTCTTTGTAAAAGATAATTTAATAGATCATTTAAAATTTTTTTATTAAAAGATCATAACAGTAACAATCATTGTGCCTAATAAATGCTAAAAAAGTTGACATAATTGTATTCTTTCTAAAAGATAATTTCGTACATCCTTTAAAATTTGTTTATAAAAGATCATAACGGTAACGATTATTGGGCCTAATAAATGCTAAAAGAGTTAACATAATAATCTTCTTTGTAAAAGATAATTTAATAGATCATTTAAAATTTCTTTATAAAAGATCATAACGGTAACGATCATTCGGCCTAATAAATGCTAAAAAAGTTGACATAATAATCTTCTTTGTAAAAGATAATTTAATAGATCATTTAAAATTTCTTTATAAAAGATCATAACGGTAACGATCATTGGGCCTAATAAATGCTTAAAAGTTGACATAATTATCTTCTTTCTAAAAGATAATTTAATAGAACATTGAAAATTTCTTTATAAAAGATCATAACGGTAACGATCAATGGGCCTAATAAATGCCAAAAAGTTGGCATAATTATCTTCTTTGTAAAAGATAATTTAATAGATTATTTAAAGTTTCTTTATAAAAGATCATAACGGCAACGATCATTTGGCCTAATAAATGGTAAAAATGTTGACATAATTATCTTCTTTCTAAAAGATGATTTAATAGATCATTCAAAATTTCTTTATAAAAGATCATATCGGTAACAAGCAATGGGTTTAATAAATGCAAAAAAAGTTGACATAATTATCTTCTTTGTAAAAAGTAATTTAATAGATCATTTAAAATTTCTTTATAAAAGATCATAACGGTAACGATCATTGGGCCTAATAAATGCCGAAAAAGTTGACATAATTATCTTCTTTGTAAAAGATAATTTAATAGATCATTTAAAATTTCTTTATAAAAGATCATAACGGTAAGGATCATTCGGCCTAATAAATGCTGAAAAAGTTGACATAATTATCTTCTTTGTAAAAAATAATTTAATAGATCATTTAAAATTTCTTTATAAAAGATCATAACGGTAACGATCATTGGGCCTAATAAATGCCAAAAAAGTTGACATAATTATCTTCTTTGTAAAAGATAATTTAATAGATCATTTAAGATTTCTTTATAAAAGATCATAATGGTAACGATCATTTGGCTTAATAAATGCTAAAAGGGTTGACATAATTATCTTCTTTGTAAAAGATAATTTAATGGATCATTTAAAATTTCTTTATAAAAGATCATAATGGTAACGATCATTGGGCCTAACAAATGCGAAAAAAGCTGACATAATATTCTTCTTTGTAAAAGATAATTTAATAGATCATTTAAAATTTCTTTATAAAAGATCATAACGGTAACGATCATTGGGCCTAATAAATGCTTAAAAGTTGACATAATTATCTTCTTTCTAAAAGATAATTTAATAGATCATTGAAAATTTCTTTATAAAAGATCATAACAGTAACGATCAATGGGCCTAATAAATGCCAAAAAGTTGACATAATTATCTTTTTTGTAAAAAATAATTTAATAGATCATTTAAGATTTCTCTATAAAAGATCATAACGGTAACGATCATTTGGCTTAATAAATGCTAAAAAAGTTGACATAATTATCTTCTTTGTAAAAGATAATTTAGTAGATCATTTAAAATTTCTTTATAAAAGATCATAACGGTAACGATCATTGGGCCTAATAAATGCTTAAAAGTTGACATAATTATCTTCTTTCTAAAAGATAATTTAATAGATCATTGAAAATTTCTTTATAAACGATCATAACGGTAAGGATCATTAGGCCTAATAAATGCCAAAAAAGTTGACATAATTATCTTCTGTATAAAAGATAATTTAATAGATCATTTAAGATTTCTCTAAAAAAGATCATAACGGTAAGGATCATTTGGCTTAATAAATGCTAAAAAAGTTGACATAATTATCTTCTTTGTAAAAGATAATTTAGTAGATCATTTAAAATTTCTTTATAAAAGATCATAACGGTAATGATCATTGGGCCTAATAAATGCAAAAAAAGTTGACATAATAATCTTCTTTGTAAAAGATAATTTAATAGATCATTTAAATTTTCTTTCTAAATGATCATAACGATAAGAATCATTGAGCGTAATAAATGTTAAAAAAGTTGACATAATTATCTTCTTTGTAAAAGATAATTTAATAGATCATTTAACATTTTTTTTATTAAAAGATTATAACAGTAATGATCGTTGATTCTAATAAATAATAAGAAAGTTGACATAATTATCTTCTTTGAAATAGATAATTTAATAGATCATTTAAAATTTCTTTATAAAAGATCATAATGGTAACGATCATTGGGCCTAATAAATGCAAAAAAAGTTGACATAATAATCTTCTTTGTAAAAGATAATTTAATAGATCATTTAAAATTTCTTTATAAAAGATCATAACGGTAATGATAATTAGGCCTAATAAATGCTTAAAAGTTGACATAGTTATCTTCTTTGTAAAAGATAATTTAATAGATCATTTAAAATTTGTTTATAAAAGATCATAGCGGTAACGATCAATGGGCTTACTAAATGCCAAAAAAGTTGACATAATTATCTTCTTTGTAAAAGATAATTTAATAGATCATTTAAAATTTCTTTATAAAAGATCAGAACGGTAACGATCATTCAGCCTAATAAATGCTAAAAAAGTTGAAATAATTATCTTCTTTCTAAAAGATAATTTAATAGATCATTTAAAATTTCTTTATTAAAAGATCATAACAGTAACAATCATTGTGCCTAATAAATGCTAAAAAAGTTGACATAATTGTCTTCTTTCTAAAAGATAATTTCATACATCCTTTAAAATTTGTTTATAAAAGATCATAATGGTAACGATCATTGGGCCTAATAAATGCTAAAAGAGTTAACATAATAATCTTCTTTGTAAAAGATAATTTAATAGATCATTTAAAATTTCTTTATAAAAGATCATAACGGTAACGATCATTCGGCCTAATAAATGCTAAAAAAGTTGACATAATTATCTTCTTTGTAAAAGATAATTTAATGGATCATTTAAAATTTCTTTATAAAAGATCATAATGGTAACGATCATTGGGCGTAATAAATGCCAAAAAAATTGACATAATGATCTTCTTTGTAAAAGATAATTTAATAGATCATTTAAAATTTTTTTATTAAAAGATCATAACAGTAACAATCATTGTGCCTAATAAATGCTAAAAAAGTTGACATAATTGTATTCTTTCTAAAAGATAATTTCGTACATCCTTTAAAATTTGTTTATAAAAGATCATAACGGTAACGATTATTGGGGCTAATAAATGCTAAAAGAGTTAACATAATAATCTTCTTTGTAAAAGATAATTTAATAGATCATTTAAAATTTCTTTATAAAAGATCATAACGGTAATGATCATTGGGCCTAATAAATGCAAAAAAAGTTGACATAATAATCTTATTTGTAAAAGATAATTTAATAGATCATTTAAATTTTCTTTCTAAATGATCATAACGATAAGAATCATTGAGCGTAATAAATGTTAAAAAAGTTGACATAATTATCTTCTTTGTAAAAAATAATTTAATAGATCATTTAAAATTTGTTTATAAAAGATCATAACGGTAACGATCAATGGGCCTAATAAATGCCAAAAAGTTGACATAATTATCTTCTTTGTAAAAAATAATTTAATAGATCATTTAAAATTTCTTTATAAAAGATCATAACGGCAACGATCATTGGGTCTAATAAATGCAAAAAAAGTTGACATAATTATCTTCTTTGTAAAAGATAATTTAATAGATTATTTAAACTTTCTTTATAAAAGATCATAACGGTAACGATCATTTCGCCTAATAAATGGTAAAAATGTTGACATAATTATCTTCTTTCTAAAAGATGATTTAATAGATCATTCAAAATTTCCTTATAAAAGATCATATCGGTAACAATCAATGGGTTTAATAAATGCAAAAAAAGTTGACATAATTATCTTCTTTGTAAAAAGTAATTTAATAGATCATTTAAAATTTCTTTATAAAAGATCATAACGGTAAGGATCATTCGGCATAATAAATGCTAAAAAAGTTGACATAATTATCTTCTTTGTAAAAAATAATTTAATAGATCATTTAAAATTTCTTTATAAAAGATCATAACGGTAAGGATCATTGGGCCTAATAAATGCCAAAAAAGTTGACATAATTATCTTCTTTATAAAAGATAATTTAATAGATCATTTAAGATTTCTTTATAAAAGATCATAACGGTAACGATCATTTGGCTTAATAAATGCTAAAAAAGTTGACATAATTATCTTCTTTGTAAAAGATAATTTAGTAGATCATTTAAAATTTCTTTATAAAAGATCATAACGGTAATGATCATTGGGCCTAATAAATGCAAAAAAAGTTGACATAATAATCTTATTTGTAAAAGATAATTTAATAGATCATTTAAATTTTCTTTCTAAATGATCATAACGATAAGAATCATTGAGCGTAATAAATGTTAAAAAAGTTGACATAATTATCTTCTTTGTAAAAAATAATTTAATAGATCATTTAAAATTTCTTTATAAAAGATCATAACGGTAAAGATCATTGGGCCTAATAAATGGCAAAAAAGTTGACATAATTATCTTCTTTGTAAAAGATAATTTAATAGATCATTTAAGATTTCTTTATAAAAGATCATTACGGTAACGATCATTTGGCTTAATAAATGCTAAAAAAGTTGACATAATTATCTTCTTTGTAAAAGATAATTTAGTAGATCATTTAAAATTTCTTTATAAAAGATCATAACGGTAACGATCATAGGGCCTAATAAATGCAAAAAAAGTTTACATAATAATCTTCTTTGTAAAAGATAATTTAATAGATCATTTAAAATTTCTTTACTAAAAGATCATAACAGTAACAATCATTGTGCCTAATAAATGCTAAAAAAGTTGACATAATTGTCTTCTTTCTAAAAGATAATTTCATACATCCTTTAAAATTTGTTTATAAAAGATCATAAAGGTAACGATCATTGGGCCTAATAAATGCTAAAAGAGTTAGCATAATAATCTTCTTTGTAAAAGATAATTTAATAGATCATTTAAAATTTCTTTATAAAAGATCATAACGGTAACGATCATTCGGCCTAATAAATGCTAAAAAAGTTGACATAATTATCTTCTTTGTAAAAGATAATTTAATGGATCATTTAAAATTTCTTGATAAAAGATCATAATGGTAACGATCATTGGGCGTAATAAATGCCAAAAAAGTTGACATAATGATCTTCTTTGTAAAAGATAATTTAATAGATCATTTAAAATTTCTTTATAAAAGATCATAACGGTAATGATCATTGGGCCTAATAAATGCAAAAAAAGTTGACATAATAATCTTATTTGTAAAAGATAATTTAATAGATCATTTAAATTTTCTTTCTAAATGATCATAACGATAAGAATCATTGAGCGTAATAAATGTTAAAAAAGTTGACATAATTATCTTCTTTGTAAAAAATAATTTAATAGATCATTTAAAATTTCTTTATAAAAGATCATAACGGTAAGGATCATTGGGCCTAATAAATGCCAAAAAAGTTGACATAATTATCTTCTTTGTAAAAGATAATTTAATAGATCATTTAAGATTTCTTTATAAAAGATCATAACGGTAACGATCATTTGGCTTAATAAATGCTAAAAAAGTTGACATAATTATCTTCTTTGTAAAAGATAATTTAGTAGATCATTTAAAATTTCTTTATAAAAGATCATAACGGTAATGATCATTGGGCCTAATAAATGCAAAAAAAGTTGACACAATAATCTTCTTTGTAAAAGATAATTTAATAGATCATTTAAAATTTCTTTATTAAAAGATCATAACAGTAACAATCATTGTACCTAATAAATGCTAAAAAAGTTGACATAATTGTCTTCTTTCTAAAAGATAATTTCGTACATCCTTTAAAATTTGTTTATAAAAGATCATAACGGTAACGATCACTGGGCCTAATAAATGCTAAAAGAGTTAGCATAATAATCTTCTTTGTAAAAGATAATTTAATAGATCATTTAAAATTTCTTTATAAAAGATCATAACGGTAACGATCATTCGGCCTAATAAATGCTAAAAAAGTTGACATAATTATCATCTTTGTAAAAGATAATTTAATGGATCATTTAAAATTTCTTTATAAAAGATCATAATGGTAACGATCATTGGGCGTAATAAATGCTAAAAAAGTTGACATAATGATCTTCTTTTTAAAAGATAATTTAATAGATCATTTAAAATTTCTTTATTAAAAGATCATAACAGTAACAATCATTGTGCCTAATAAATGCTAAAAAAGTTGACATAATTGTCTTCTTTCTAAAAGATAATTTCGTACATCCTTTAAAATTTGTTTATAAAAGATCATAACGGTAACGATCATTGGGCCTAATAAATGCTTAAAAGTTGACATAATTATCTTCTTTCTAAAAGATGATTTAATAGATCATTGAAAAATTCTTTATAAAAGATCATAACGGTAACGATCAATGGGCCTAATAAATGCCAAAAAGTTGACATAATTATCTTCGTTGTAAAAAATAATTTAATAGATCATTTAAAATTTCTTTATAAAAGATCATATCGGTAACAATCAATGGGTTTAATAAATGCAAAAAAAGTTGACATAATTATCTTCTTTGTAAAAAGTAATTTAATAGATCATTTAAAATTTCTTTATAAAAGATCATAACGGTAAGGATCATTCGGCATAATAAATGCTAAAAAAGTTGACATAATTATCTTCTTTGTAAAAAATAATTTAATAGATCATTTAAAATTTCTTTATAAAAGATCATAACGGTAAGGATCATTGGGCCTAATAAATGCCAAAAAAGTTGACATAATTATCTTCTTTATAAAAGATAATTTAATAGATCATTTAAGATTTCTTTATAAAAGATCATAACGGTAACGATCATTTGGCTTAATAAATGCTAAAAAAGTTGACATAATTATCTTCTTTGTAAAAGATAATTTAGTAGATCATTTAAAATTTCTTTATAAAAGATCATAACGGTAATGATCATTAGGCCTAATAAATGCAAAAAAAGTTGACATAATAATCTTATTTGTAAAAGATAATTTAATAGATCATTTAAATTTTCTTTCTAAATGATCATAACGATAAGAATCATTGAGCGTAATAAATGTTAAAAAAGTTGACATAATTATCTTCTTTGTAAAAAATAATTTAGTAGATCATTTAAAATTTCTTTATAAAAGATCATAACGGTAAGGATCATTGGGCCTAATAAATGCCAAAAAAGTTGACATAATTATCTTCTTTGTAAAAGATAATTTAATAGATCATTTAAGATTTCTTTATAAAAGATGATAACGGTAACGATCATTTGGCTTAATAAATGCTAAAAAAGTTGACATAATTATCTTCTTTGTAAAAGATAATTTAGTAGATCATTTAAAATTTCTTTATAAAAGATCATAACGGTAATGATCATTGGGCCTAATAAATGCAAAAAAAGTTGACACAATAATCTTCTTTGTAAAAGATAATTTAATAGATCATTTAAAATTTCTTTATTAAAAGATCATAACAGTAACAATCATTGTGCCTAATAAATGCTAAAAAGGTTGACATAATTGTCTTCTTTCTAAAAGATAATTTCGTACATCCTTTAAAATTTGTTTATAAAAGATCATAACGGTAAAGATCACTGGGCCTAATAAATGCTAAAAGAGTTAGCATAATAATCTTCTTTGTAAAAGATAATTTAATAGATCATTTAAAATTTCTTTATAAAAGATCATAACGGTAACGATCATTCGGCCTAATAAATGCTAAAAAAGTTGACATAATTATCATCTTTGTAAAAGATAATTTAATGGATCATTTAAAATTTCTTTTTAAAAGATCATAATGGTAACGATCATTGGGCGTAATAAATGCCAAAAAAGTTGACATAATGATCTTCTTTTTAAAAGATAATTTAATAGATCATTTAAAATTTCTTTATTAAAAGATCATAACAGTAACAATCATTGTGCCTAATAAATGCTAAAAAAGTTGACATAATTGTCTTCTTTCTAAAAGATAATTTCGTACATCCTTTAAAATTTGTTTATAAAAGATCATAACGGTAACGATCATTGGGCCTAATAAATGCTTAAAAGTTGACATAATTATCTTCTTTCTAAAAGATGATTTAATAGATCATTGAAAAATTCTTTATAAAAGATCATAACGGTAACGATCAATGGGCCTAATAAATGCCAAAAAGTTGACATAATTATCTTCGTTGTAAAAAATAATTTAATAGATCATTTAAAATTTCTTTATAAAAGATCATATCGGTAACAATCAATGGGTTTAATAAATGCAAAAAAAGTTGACATAATTATCTTCTTTGTAAAAAGTAATTTAATAGATCATTTAAAATTTCTTTATAAAAGATCATAACGGTAAGGATCATTCGGCATAATAAATGCTAAAAAAGTTGACATAATTATCTTCTTTGTAAAAAATAATTTAATAGATCATTTAAAATTTCTTTATAAAAGATCATAACGGTAAGGATCATTGGGCCTAATAAATGCCAAAAAAGTTGACATAATTATCTTCTTTTTAAAAGATAATTTAATAGATCATTTAAGATTTCTTTATAAAAGATCATAACGGTAACGATCATTTGGCTTAATAAATGCTAAAAAAGTTGACATAATTATCTTCTTTGTAAAAGATAATTTAGTAGATCATTTAAAATTTCTTTATAAAAGATCATAAGGGTAACGAACGTTGGGCCTAATAAATGCTAAAAAACTTGACATAATTATCTTCTTTCTAAAAGATAATTTAATAGATCATTTAAAATTTCTTTATAAAAGATCATAATGGTAACAATCATTGGGCCTAATAAATGCTCAAAAAGTTGACATAATTATCTTCATTGTTAAAGATAATTTAATATATCATTTAAAATTTCTTTATAAAAGATCATAATGGTAACAATCATTTGGCCTAATAAATGCTAAAAAAGTTGACATGATTATCTTCTTAGTAAAACATAATTTAATAGATCATTTAAAATTTCTTTATAAAAGATCATAATGGTAACAATCATTGGGCCTAATAAATGCTAAAAAAGTTGACATAATTATCTTCTTTGTAAAAGATAATTTAATAGATCATTTAAAATTTCTTTATAAAAGATCATAACAGTAACAATCATTGGGCCTAATAAATGCTAAAAAGTTTAAATTAATTATCTTCTTTGTGAAAGATAATGTAGTAGATGATTTAAAATTTCTTTATAAAAGATTATAACGGTAACAATCGTTGGGCCTAATAAATGCTAAACAAGTTGACATAATTATGTTGTTTGTAGAAGAAAATTTAATAGATCATTTAAAATTTTTTTATAAAAGATCATAACGGTAACAATCATTGGGCCTAATAAATGCTAAAAAATTGAAATTAATTATCTTCTTTGTAAAAGATAATGTAATAGATCATTTAAAATTTCTTTATAAAAGATCATAAGGGTAACGAACGTTGGGCCTAATAAATGCTAAAAAACTTGACATAATTATCTTCTTTGTAAAAGATAATTTAATAGATCATTTAAAATTTCTTTATAAAAGATCATAATAGTAACAATCATTGGGCCTAATAAATGGTCAAAAAGTTGACATAATTATCTTCATTGTTAAAGATAATTGAATAGATCATTTAAAATATCTTTATAAAAGATCATAATGGTAACAATCATTTGGCCTAATAAATGCTAAAAAAGTTGACATGATTATCTTCTTAGTAAAACATAATTTAATAGATCATTTAAAATTTCTTTATAAAAGATCATAATGGTAACAATCATTGGGCCTAATAAATGCTAAAAAAGTTGACATAATTATCTTCTTTGTAAAAGATAATTTAATAGATCATTTAAAATTTCTTTATAAAAGATCATAACAGTAACAATTATTGGGCCTAATAAATGCTAAAAAGTTTAAATTAATTATCTTCTTTGTGAAAGATAATGTAGTAGATGATTTAAAATTTCTTTATAAAAGATTATAACGGTAACAATCGTTGGGCCTAATAAATGCTAAACAAGTTGACATAATTATGTTGTTTGTAGAAGAAAATTTAATAGATCATTTAAAATTTCTTTATAAAAGATCATAACGGTAACAATCATTGGGCCTAATAAATGCTAAAAAATTGAAATTAATTATCTTCTTTGTAAAAGATAATGTAATAGATCATTTAAAATTTCTTTATAAAAGATCATAAGGGTAACGAACGTTGGGCCTAATAAATGCTAAAAAACTTGACATAATTATCTTCTTTGTAAAAGATAATTTAATAGATCATTTAAAATTTCTTTATAAAAGATCATAATGGTAACAATCATTGGGCCTAATAAATGCTCAAAAAGTTGACATAATTATCTTCATTGTTAAAGATAATTTAATATATCATTTAAAATTTCTTTATAAAAGATCATAATGGTAACAATCATTTGGCCTAATAAATGCTAAAAAAGTTGACATGATTATCTTCTTAGTAAAACATAATTTAATAGATCATTTAAAATTTCTTTATAAAAGATCATAATGGTAACAATCATTGGGCCTAATAAATGCTAAAAAAGTTGACATAATTATCTTCTTTGTAAAAGACAATTTAATAGATCATTTAAAATTTCTTTATAAAAGATCATAACAGTAACAATCATTGGGCCTAATAAATGCTAAAAAGTTTAAATTAATTATCTTCTTTGTGAAAGATAATGTAGTAGATGATTTAAAATTTCTTTATAAAAGATCATAACGGTAATGATCATTGGGCCTAATAAATGCAAAAAAAGTTGACACAATAATCTTCTTTGTAAAAGATAATTTAATAGATCATTTAAAATTTCTTTATTAAAAGATCATAACAATAACAATCATTGTGCCTAATAAATGCTAAAAAGGTTGACATAATTGTCTTCTTTCTAAAAGATAATTTCGTACATCCTTTAAAATTTGTTTATAAAAGATCATAACGGTAAAGATCACTGGGCCTAATAAATGCTAAAAGAGTTAGCATAATAATCTTCTTTGTAAAAGATAATTTAATAGATCATTTAAAATTTCTTTATAAAAGATCATAACGGTAACGATCATTCGGCCTAATAAATGCTAAAAAAGTTGACATAATTATCATCTTTGTAAAAGATAATTTAATGGATCATTTAAAATTTCTTTATAAAAGATCATAATGGTAACGATCATTGGGCGTAATAAATGCCAAAAAAGTTGACATAATGATCTTCTTTTTAAAAGATAATTTAATAGATCATTTAAAATTTCTTTATTAAAAGATCATAACAGTAACAATCATTGTGCCTAATAAATGCTAAAAAAGTTGACATAATTGTCTTCTTTCTAAAAGATAATTTCGTACATCCTTTAAAATTTGTTTATAAAAGATCATAACGGTAACGATCATTGGACCTAATAAATGCTTAAAAGTTGACATAATTATCTTCTTTCTAAAAGATGATTTAATAGATCATTGAAAAATTCTTTATAAAAGATCATAACGGTAACGATCAATGGGCCTAATAAATGCCAAAAAGTTGACATAATTATCTTCGTTGTAAAAAATAATTTAATAGATCATTTAAAATTTCTTTATAAAAGATCATATCGGTAACAATCAATGGGTTTAATAAATGCAAAAAAAGTTGACATAATTATCTTCTTTGTAAAAAGTAATTTAATAGATCATTTAAAATTTCTTTATAAAAGATCATAACGGTAAGGATCATTCGGCATAATAAATGCTAAAAAAGTTGACATAATTATCTTCTTTGTAAAAAATAATTTAATAGATCATTTAAAATTTCTTTATAAAAGATCATAACGGTAAGGATCACTGGGCCTAATAAATGCCAAAAAAGTTGACATAATTATCTTCTTTATAAAAGATAATTTAATAGATCATTTAAGATTTCTTTATAAAAGATCATAACGGTAACGATCATTTGGCTTAATAAATGCTAAAAAAGTTGACATAATTATCTTCTTTGTAAAAGATAATTTAGTAGATCATTTAAAATTTCTTTATAAAAGATCATAAGGGTAACGAACGTTGGGCCTAATAAATGCTAAAAAACTTGACATAATTATCTTCTTTCTAAAAGATAATTTAATAGATCATTTAAAATTTCTTTATAAAAGATCATAATGGTAACAATCATTGGGCCTAATAAATGCTCAAAAAGTTGACATAATTATCTTCATTGTTAAAGATAATTTAATATATCATTTAA
Organism: Psophocarpus tetragonolobus; assembly: GCA_037954015.1. Lineage (NCBI taxonomy): Eukaryota > Viridiplantae > Streptophyta > Magnoliopsida > Fabales > Fabaceae > Psophocarpus > Psophocarpus tetragonolobus. The sequence continues at coordinate 43,316,874 of CM075688.1, read as the reverse complement.
AATTTCTTTATAAAAGATCATAATGGTAACAATCATTTGGCCTAATAAATGCTAAAAAAGTTGACATGATTATCTTCTTAGTAAAACATAATTTAATAGATCATTTAAAATTTCTTTATAAAAGATCATAATGGTAACAATCATTGGGCCTAATAAATGCTAAAAAAGTTGACATAATTATCTTCTTTGTAAAAGATAATTTAATAGATCATTTAAAATTTCTTTATAAAAGATCATAACAGTAACAATCATTGGGCCTAATAAATGCTAAAAAGTTTAAATTAATTATCTTCTTTGTGAAAGATAATGTAGTAGATGATTTAAAATTTCTTTATAAAAGATTATAACGGTAACAATCGTTGGGCCTAATAAATGCTAAACAAGTTGACATAATTATGTTGTTTGTAGAAGAAAATTTAATAGATCATTTAAAATTTTTTTATAAAAGATCATAACGGTAACAATCATTGGGCCTAATAAATGCTAAAAAATTGAAATTAATTATCTTCTTTGTAAAAGATAATGTAATAGATCATTTAAAATTTCTTTATAAAAGATCATAAGGGTAACGAACGTTGGGCCTAATAAATGCTAAAAAACTTGACATAATTATCTTCTTTGTAAAAGATAATTTAATAGATCATTTAAAATTTCTTTATAAAAGATCATAATAGTAACAATCATTGGGCCTAATAAATGGTCAAAAAGTTGACATAATTATCTTCATTGTTAAAGATAATTGAATAGATCATTTAAAATATCTTTATAAAAGATCATAATGGTAACAATCATTTGGCCTAATAAATGCTAAAAAAGTTGACATGATTATCTTCTTAGTAAAACATAATTTAATAGATCATTTAAAATTTCTTTATAAAAGATCATAATGGTAACAATCATTGGGCCTAATAAATGCTAAAAAAGTTGACATAATTATCTTCTTTGTAAAAGATAATTTAATAGATCATTTAAAATTTCTTTATAAAAGATCATAACAGTAACAATTATTGGGCCTAATAAATGCTAAAAAGTTTAAATTAATTATCTTCTTTGTGAAAGATAATGTAGTAGATGATTTAAAATTTCTTTATAAAAGATTATAACGGTAACAATCGTTGGGCCTAATAAATGCTAAACAAGTTGACATAATTATGTTGTTTGTAGAAGAAAATTTAATAGATCATTTAAAATTTCTTTATAAAAGATCATAACGGTAACAATCATTGGGCCTAATAAATGCTAAAAAATTGAAATTAATTATCTTCTTTGTAAAAGATAATGTAATAGATCATTTAAAATTTCTTTATAAAAGATCATAAGGGTAACGAACGTTGGGCCTAATAAATGCTAAAAAACTTGACATAATTATCTTCTTTGTAAAAGATAATTTAATAGATCATTTAAAATTTCTTTATAAAAGATCATAATGGTAACAATCATTGGGCCTAATAAATGCTCAAAAAGTTGACATAATTATCTTCATTGTTAAAGATAATTTAATATATCATTTAAAATTTCTTTATAAAAGATCATAATGGTAACAATCATTTGGCCTAATAAATGCTAAAAAAGTTGACATGATTATCTTCTTAGTAAAACATAATTTAATAGATCATTTAAAATTTCTTTATAAAAGATCATAATGGTAACAATCATTGGGCCTAATAAATGCTAAAAAAGTTGACATAATTATCTTCTTTGTAAAAGACAATTTAATAGATCATTTAAAATTTCTTTATAAAAGATCATAACAGTAACAATCATTGGGCCTAATAAATGCTAAAAAGTTTAAATTAATTATCTTCTTTGTGAAAGATAATGTAGTAGATGATTTAAAATTTCTTTATAAAAGATCATAACGGTAATGATCATTGGGCCTAATAAATGCAAAAAAAGTTGACACAATAATCTTCTTTGTAAAAGATAATTTAATAGATCATTTAAAATTTCTTTATTAAAAGATCATAACAATAACAATCATTGTGCCTAATAAATGCTAAAAAGGTTGACATAATTGTCTTCTTTCTAAAAGATAATTTCGTACATCCTTTAAAATTTGTTTATAAAAGATCATAACGGTAAAGATCACTGGGCCTAATAAATGCTAAAAGAGTTAGCATAATAATCTTCTTTGTAAAAGATAATTTAATAGATCATTTAAAATTTCTTTATAAAAGATCATAACGGTAACGATCATTCGGCCTAATAAATGCTAAAAAAGTTGACATAATTATCATCTTTGTAAAAGATAATTTAATGGATCATTTAAAATTTCTTTATAAAAGATCATAATGGTAACGATCATTGGGCGTAATAAATGCCAAAAAAGTTGACATAATGATCTTCTTTTTAAAAGATAATTTAATAGATCATTTAAAATTTCTTTATTAAAAGATCATAACAGTAACAATCATTGTGCCTAATAAATGCTAAAAAAGTTGACATAATTGTCTTCTTTCTAAAAGATAATTTCGTACATCCTTTAAAATTTGTTTATAAAAGATCATAACGGTAACGATCATTGGACCTAATAAATGCTTAAAAGTTGACATAATTATCTTCTTTCTAAAAGATGATTTAATAGATCATTGAAAAATTCTTTATAAAAGATCATAACGGTAACGATCAATGGGCCTAATAAATGCCAAAAAGTTGACATAATTATCTTCGTTGTAAAAAATAATTTAATAGATCATTTAAAATTTCTTTATAAAAGATCATATCGGTAACAATCAATGGGTTTAATAAATGCAAAAAAAGTTGACATAATTATCTTCTTTGTAAAAAGTAATTTAATAGATCATTTAAAATTTCTTTATAAAAGATCATAACGGTAAGGATCATTCGGCATAATAAATGCTAAAAAAGTTGATATAATTATCTTCTTTGTAAAAAATAATTTAATAGATCATTTAAAATTTCTTTATAAAAGATCATAACGGTAAGGATCATTGGGCCTAATAAATGCCAAAAAAGTTGACATAATTATCTTCTTTATAAAAGATAATTTAATAGATCATTTAAGATTTCTTTATAAAAGATCATAACGGTAACGATCATTTGGCTTAATAAATGCTAAAAAAGTTGACATAATTATCTTCTTTGTAAAAGATAATTTAGTAGATCATTTAAAATTTCTTTATAAAAGATCATAAGGGTAACGAACGTTGGGCCTAATAAATGCTAAAAAACTTGACATAATTATCTTCTTTGTAAAAGATAATTTAATAGATCATTTAAAATTTCTTTATAAAAGATCATAATGGTAACAATCATTGGGCCTAATAAATGCTCAAAAAGTTGACATAATTATCTTCATTGTTAAAGATAATTTAATATATCATTTAAAATTTCTTTATAAAAGATCATAATGGTAACAATCATTTGGCCTAATAAATGCTAAAAAAGTTGACATGATTATCTTCTTAGTAAAACATAATTTAATAGATCATTTAAAATTTCTTTATAAAAGATCATAATGGTAACAATCATTGGGCCTAATAAATGCTAAAAAAGTTGACATAATTATCTTCTTTGTAAAAGATAATTTAATAGATCATTTAAAATTTCTTTATAAAAGATCATAACAGTAACAATCATTGGGCCTAATAAATGCTAAAAAGTTTAAATTAATTATCTTCTTTGTGAAAGATAATGTAGTAGATGATTTAAAATTTCTTTATAAAAGATTATAACGGTAACAATCGTTGGGCCTAATAAATGCTAAACAAGTTGACATAATTATGTTGTTTGTAGAAGAAAATTTAATAGATCATTTAAAATTTTTTTATAAAAGATCATAACGGTAACAATCATTGGGCCTAATAAATGCTAAAAAATTGAAATTAATTATCTTCTTTGTAAAAGATAATGTAATAGATCATTTAAAATTTCTTTATAAGAGATCATAAGGGTAACGAACGTTGGGCCTAATAAATGCTAAAAAACTTGACATAATTATCTTCTTTGTAAAAGATAATTTAATAGATCATTTAAAATTTCTTTATAAAAGATCATAATGGTAACAATCATTGGGCCTAATAAATGCTAAAAAAGTTGACATAATTATCTTCTTTGTAAAAGACAATTTAATAGATCATTTAAAATTTCTTTATAAAAGATCATAATAGTAACAATCATTGGGCCTAATAAATGGTCAAAAAGTTGACATAATTATCTTCATTGTTAAAGATAATTGAATAGATCATTTAAAATATCTTTATAAAAGATCATAATGGTAACAATCATTTGGCCTAATAAATGCTAAAAAAGTTGACATGATTATCTTCTTAGTAAAACATAATTTAATAGATCATTTAAAATTTCTTTATAAAAGATCATAATGGTAACAATCATTGGGCCTAATAAATGCTAAAAAAGTTGACATAATTATCTTCTTTGTAAAAGATAATTTAATAGATCATTTAAAATTTCTTTATAAAAGATCATAACAGTAACAATTATTGGCCTAATAAATGCTAAAAAGTTTAAATTAATTATCTTCTTTGTGAAAGATAATGTAGTAGATGATTTAAAATTTCTTTATAAAAGATTATAACGGTAACAATCGTTGGGCCTAATAAATGCTAAACAAGTTGACATAATTATGTTGTTTGTAGAAGAAAATTTAATAGATCATTTAAAATTTCTTTATAAAAGATCATAACGGTAACAATCATTGGGCCTAATAAATGCTAAAAAATTGAAATTAATTATCTTCTTTGTAAAAGATAATGTAATAGATCATTTAAAATTTCTTTATAAAAGATCATAAGGGTAACGAACGTTGGGCCTAATAAATGCTAAAAAACTTGACATAATTATCTTCTTTGTAAAAGATAATTTAATAGATCATTTAAAATTTCTTTATAAAAGATCATAATGGTAACAATCATTGGGCCTAATAAATGCTCAAAAAGTTGACATAATTATCTTCATTGTTAAAGATAATTTAATATATCATTTAAAATTTCTTTATAAAAGATCATAATGATAACAATCATTTGGCCTAATAAATGCTAAAAAAGTTGACATGATTATCTTCTTAGTAAAACATAATTTAATAGATCATTTAAAATTTCTTTATAAAAGATCATAATGGTAACAATCATTGGGCCTAATAAATGCTAAAAAAGTTGACATAATTATCTTCTTTGTAAAAGACAATTTAATAGATCATTTAAAATTTCTTTATAAAAGATCATAACAGTAACAATCATTGGGCCTAATAAATGCTAAAAAGTTTAAATTAATTATCTTCTTTGTGAAAGATAATGTAGTAGATGATTTAAAATTTCTTTATAAAAGATCATAACGGTAATGATCATTGGGCCTAATAAATGCAAAAAAAGTTGACACAATAATCTTCTTTGTAAAAGATAATTTAATAGATCATTTAAAATTTCTTTATTAAAAGATCATAACAATAACAATCATTGTGCCTAATAAATGCTAAAAAGGTTGACATAATTGTCTTCTTTCTAAAAGATAATTTCGTACATCCTTTAAAATTTGTTTATAAAAGATCATAACGGTAAAGATCACTGGGCCTAATAAATGCTAAAAGAGTTAGCATAATAATCTTCTTTGTAAAAGATAATTTAATAGATCATTTAAAATTTCTTTATAAAAGATCATAACGGTAACGATCATTCGGCCTAATAAATGCTAAAAAAGTTGACATAATTATCATCTTTGTAAAAGATAATTTAATGGATCATTTAAAATTTCTTTATAAAAGATCATAATGGTAACGATCATTGGGCGTAATAAATGCCAAAAAAGTTGACATAATGATCTTCTTTTTAAAAGATAATTTAATAGATCATTTAAAATTTCTTTATTAAAAGATCATAACAGTAACAATCATTGTGCCTAATAAATGCTAAAAAAGTTGACATAATTGTCTTCTTTCTAAAAGATAATTTCGTACATCCTTTAAAATTTGTTTATAAAAGATCATAACGGTAACGATCATTGGGCCTAATAAATGCTTAAAAGTTGACATAATTATCTTCTTTCTAAAAGATGATTTAATAGATCATTGAAAATTTCTTTATAAAAGATCATAACGGTAACGATCAATGGGCCTAATAAATGCCAAAAAGTTGACATAATTATCTTCGTTGTAAAAAATAATTTAATAGATCATTTAAAATTTCTTTATAAAAGATCATATCGGTAACAATCAATGGGTTTAATAAATGCAAAAAAAGTTGACATAATTATCTTCTTTGTAAAAAGTAATTTAATAGATCATTTAAAATTTCTTTATAAAAGATCATAACGGTAAGGATCATTCGGCATAATAAATGCTAAAAAAGTTGACATAATTATCTTCTTTGTAAAAAATAATTTAATAGATCATTTAAAATTTCTTTATAAAAGATCATAACGGTAAGGATCATTGGGCCTAATAAATGCCAAAAAAGTTGACATAATTATCTTCTTTATAAAAGATAATTTAATAGATCATTTAAGATTTCTTTATAAAAGATCATAACGGTAACGATCATTTGGCTTAATAAATGCTAAAAAAGTTGACATAATTATCTTCTTTGTAAAAGATAATTTAGTAGATCATTTAAAATTTCTTTATAAAAGATCATAAGGGTAACGAACGTTGGGCCTAATAAATGCTAAAAAACTTGACATAATTATCTTCTTTGTAAAAGATAATTTAATAGATCATTTAAAATTTCTTTATAAAAGATCATAATGGTAACAATCATTGGGCCTAATAAATGCTCAAAAAGTTGACATAATTATCTTCATTTTTAAAGATAATTTAATATATCATTTAAAATTTCTTTATAAAAGATCATAATGGTAACAATCATTTGGCCTAATAAATGCTAAAAAAGTTGACATGATTATCTTCTTAGTAAAACATAATTTAATAGATCATTTAAAATTTATTTATAAAAGATCATAATGGTAACAATCATTGGGCCTAATAAATGCTAAAAAAGTTGACATAATTATCTTCTTTGTAAAAGATAATTTAATAGATCATTTAAAATTTCTTTATAAAAGATCATAACAGTAACAATCATTGGGCCTAATAAATGCTAAAAAGTTTAAATTAATTATCTTCTTTGTGAAAGATAATGTAGTAGATGATTTAAAATTTCTTTATAAAAGATTATAACGGTAACAATCGTTGGGCCTAATAAATGCTAAACAAGTTGACATAATTATGTTGTTTGTAGAAGAAAATTTAATAGATCATTTAAAATTTTTTTATAAAAGATCATAACGGTAACAATCATTGGGCCTAATAAATGCTAAAAAATTGAAATTAATTATCTTCTTTGTAAAAGATAATGTAATAGATCATTTAAAATTTCTTTATAAAAGATCATAAGGGTAACGAACGTTGGGCCTAATAAATGCTAAAAAACTTGACATAATTATCTTCTTTGTAAAAGATAATTTAATAGATCATTTAAAATTTCTTTATAAAAGATCATAATAGTAACAATCATTGGGCCTAATAAATGCTCAAAAAGTTGACATAATTATCTTCATTGTTAAAGATAATTGAATAGATCATTTAAAATATCTTTATAAAAGATCATAATGGTAACAATCATTTGGCCTAATAAATGCTAAAAAAGTTGACATGATTATCTTCTTAGTAAAACATAATTTAATAGATCATTTAAAATTTATTTATAAAAGATCATAATGGTAACAATCATTGGGCCTAATAAATGCTAAAAAAGTTGACATAATTATCTTCTTTGTAAAAGATAATTTAATAGATCATTTAAAATTTCTTTATAAAAGATCATAACAGTAACAATCATTGGGCCTAATAAATGCTAAAAAGTTTAAATTAATTATCTTCTTTGTGAAAGATAATGTAGTAGATGATTTAAAATTTCTTTATAAAAGATTATAACGGTAACAATCGTTGGGCCTAATAAATGCTAAACAAGTTGACATAATTACGTTGTTTGTAGAAGAAAATTTAATAGATCATTTAAAATTTCTTTATAAAAGATCATAACGGTAACAATCATTGGGCCTAATAAATGCTAAAAAATTGAAATTAATTATCTTCTTTGTAAAAGATAATGTAATAGATCATTTAAAATTTCTTTATAAAAGATCATAAGGGTAACGAACGTTGGGCCTAATAAATGCTAAAAAACTTGACATAATTATCTTCTTTGTAAAAGATAATTTAATAGATCATTTAAAATTTCTTTATAAAAGATCATAATGGTAACAATCATTGGGCCTAATAAATGCTCAAAAAGTTGACATAATTATCTTCATTGTTAAAGATAATTTAATATATCATTTAAAATTTCTTTATAAAAGATCATAATGGTAACAATCATTTGGCCTAATAAATGCTAAAAAAGTTGACATGATTATCTTCTTAGTAAAACATAATTTAATAGATCATTTAAAATTTCTTTATAACAGATCATAATGGTAACAATCATTGGGCCTAATAAATGCTAAAAAAGTTGACATAATTATCTTCTTTGTAAAAGATAATTTAATAGATCATTTAAAATTTCTTTATAAAAGATCATAACAGTAACAATCATTGGGCCTAATAAATGCTAAAAAGTTTAAATTAATTATCTTCTTTGTGAAAGATAATGTAGTAGATGATTTAAAATTTCTTTATAAAAGATTATAACGGTAACAATCGTTGGGCCTAATAAATGCTAAACAAGTTGACATAATTATGTTGTTTGTAGAAGAAAATTTAATAGATCATTTAAAATTTTTTTATAAAAGATCATAACGGTAACAATCATTGGGCCTAATAAATGCTAAAAAATTGAAATTAATTATCTTCTTTGTAAAAGATAATGTAATAGATCATTTAAAATTTCTTTATAAAAGATCATAAGGGTAACGAACGTTGGGCCTAATAAATGCTAAAAAACTTGACATAATTATCTTCTTTGTAAAAGATAATTTAATAGATCATTTAAAATTTCTTTATAAAAGATCATAATAGTAACAATCATTGGGCCTAATAAATGCTCAAAAAGTTGACATAATTATCTTCATTGTTAAAGATAATTGAATAGATCATTTAAAATATCTTTATAAAAGATCATAATGGTAACAATCATTTGGCCTAATAAATGCTAAAAAAGTTGACATGATTATCTTCTTAGTAAAACATAATTTAATAGATCATTTAAAATTTCTTTATAAAAGATCATAATAGTAACAATCATTGCGCCTAATAAATGCTCAAAAAGTTGACATAATTATCTTCATTGTTAAAGATAATTGAATAGATCATTTAAAATATCTTTATAAAAGATCATAATGGTAACAATCATTTGGCCTAATAAATGCTAAAAAAGTTGACATGATTATCTTCTTAGTAAAACATAATTTAATAGATCATTTAAAATTTCTTTATAAAAGATCATAATGGTAACAATCATTGGGCCTAATAAATGCTAAAAAAGTTGACATAATTATCTTCTTTGTAAAAGATAATTTAATAGATCATTTAAAATTTCTTTATAAAAGATCATAACAGTAACAATCATTGGGCCTAATAAATGCTAAAAAGTTTAAATTAATTATCTTCTTTGTGAAAGATAATGTAGTAGATGATTTAAAATTTCTTTATAAAAGATTATAACGGTAACAATCGTTGGGCCTAATAAATGCTAAACAAGTTGACATAATTATGTTGTTTGTAGAAGAAAATTTAATAGATCATTTAAAATTTCTTTATAAAAGATCATAACGGTAACAATCATTGGGCCTAATAAATGCTAAAAAATTGAAATTAATTATCTTCTTTGTAAAAGATAATGTAATAGATCATTTAAAATTTCTTTATAAAAGATCATAAGGGTAACGAACGTTGGGCCTAATAAATGCTAAAAAACTTGACATAATTATCTTCTTTGTAAAAGATAATTTAATAGATCATTTAAAATTTCTTTATAAAAGATCATAACAGTAACAATCATTGGGCCTAATAAATGCTAAAAAGTTTAAATTAATTATCTTCTTTGTGAAAGATAATGTAGTAGATGATTTAAAATTTCTTTATAAAAGATTATAACGGTAACAATCGTTGGGCCTAATAAATGCTAAACAAGTTGACATAATTATGTTGTTTGTAGAAGAAAATTTAATAGATCATTTAAAATTTTTTTATAAAAGATCATAACGGTAACAATCATTGGGCCTAATAAATGCTAAAAAATTGAAATTAATTATCTTCTTTGTAAAAGATAATGTAATAGATCATTTAAAATTTCTTTATAAAAGATCATAAGGGTAACGAACGTTGGGCCTAATAAATGCTAAAAACCTTGACATAATTATCTTCTTTGTAAAAGATAATTTAATAGATCATTTAAAATTTCTTTATAAAAGATCATAGTGGTAACAATAATTGGGCCTAATAAATGCTCAAAAAGTTGACATAATTATCTTAATTGTTAAAGATAATTTAATATATCATTTAAAATTTCTTTATAAAAGATCATAATGGTAACAATCATTCGGCCTAATAAATGCTAAAAAAGTTGACATAATTATCTTCTTAGTAAAACATAATTTAATAGATAATTTAAAATTTCTTTATAAAAGATCATAATGGTAACAATCATTGGGCCTAATAAATGCTAAAAAAGTTGACGTAATTATCTTCTTTGTAAAAGATAATTGAATAGATCATTAATTTCTTTATAAAAGATCATAATGGTAACATTCATTGGGCCCAATAAATGCTAAAAAAGTGGACATAATTATCTTCTTTATAAAAGATAATTTAATAGGTCATTCAAAATTTCTTTATAAAAGATGATAACGGTAAGAATAATTGGGCCTAATCAATGCTAAAAAGTTTAAATTAATTATCTTCTTTGTGAAAGATAATGTAGTAGATGACTTAAAATTTCTTTATCAAAAAGATTATAACGGTAACAATCATTGGGCCTAATAAATTCTAAACAAGTTGACATAATTATGTTCTTTGTAAAAGAAAATTTAATAGATCATTTAAAATTCTTTATCAAAGATCATAACGTTAACAATCATTGGGCCTAATAAATGGTAAAAAAGTTGACATAATTATCTTCTTTGTAAAACATAATTCAATAGATCATTTAAAATTTCTTTATAAAAGATCATAATGGTAACAATCATTGGGCCTAATAAATGCTAAAAAAGTTGACATAATTATCTTCTTTGTAAAAGATAATTTAATAGATCATTTAAAATTTCTTGATAAAAGATCATAACGGTAACAATCATTGGGCCTAGTAAATGCTAAAAAGTTTAAATTAATTATCTTCTTTGTGAAAGATAATGTAGTAAATGACTTAAAATTTCTTTATCAAAAAGATTATAACGGTAACAATCGTTGGGCCTAATAAATGCTAAACAAGTTCACATAATTATGTTCTTTGTAAAAGAAAATTTAATAGATCATTTAAAATTTCTTCATAAAAGATCATAACGGTAACAATCATTGGGCCTAATAAATGCTAAAAAATTGAAATTAATTATCTTCTTTGTAAAAGATAATGTAATAGATCATTTAAAATTTCTTTATAAAAGATCATAAGGGTAACGAACGTTGGGCCTAATAAATGCTAAAAACCTTGACATAATTATCTTCTTTGTAAAAGATAATTTAATAGATCATTTAAAATTTCTTTATAAAAGATCATAGTGGTAACAATAATTGGGCCTAATAAATGCTCAAAAGTTGACATAATTATCTTAATTGTTAAAGATAATTTAATATATCATTTAAAATTTCTTTATAAAAGATCATAATGGTAACAATCATTCGGCCTAATAAATGCTAAAAAAGTTGACATAATTATCTTCTTAGTAAAACATAATTTAATAGATAATTTAAAATTTCTTTATAAAAGATCATAATGGTAACAATCATTGGGCCTAATAAATGCTAAAAAAGTTGACGTAATTATCTTCTTTGTAAAAGATAATTGAATAGATCATTAATTTCTTTATAAAAGATCATAATGGTAACATTCATTGGGCCCAATAAATGCTAAAAAAGTGGACATAATTATCTTCTTTATAAAAGATAATTTAATAGGTCATTAAAAATTTCTTTATAAAAGATGATAACGGTAAGAATAATTGGGCCTAATCAATGCTAAAAAGTTTAAATTAATTATCTTCTTTGTGAAAGATAATGTAGTAGATGACTTAAAATTTCTTTATCAAAAAGATTATAACGGTAACAATCATTGGGCCTAATAAATTCTAAACAAGTTGACATAATTATGTTCTTTGTAAAAGAAAATTTAATAGATCATTTAAAATTCTTTATCAAAGATCATAACGTTAACAATCATTGGGCCTAATAAATGGTAAAAAAGTTGACATAATTATCTTCTTTGTAAAACATAATTCAATAGATCATTTAAAATTTCTTTATAAAAGATCATAATGGTAACAATCATTGGGCCTAATAAATGCTAAAAAAGTTGACATAATTATCTTCTTTGTAAAAGATAATTTAATAGATCATTTAAAATTTCTTGATAAAAGATCATAACGGTAACAATCATTGGGCCTAGTAAATGCTAAAAAGTTTAAATTAATTATCTTCTTTGTGAAAGATAATGTAGTAAATGACTTAAAATTTCTTTATCAAAAAGATTATAACGGTAACAATCGTTGGGCCTAATAAATGCTAAACAAGTTCACATAATTATGTTCTTTGTAAAAGAAAATTTAATAGATCATTTAAAATTTCTTCATAAAAGATCATAACGGTAACAATCATTGGGCCTAATAAATGCTAAAAAATTGAAATTAATTATCTTCTTTGTAAAAGATAATGTAATAGATCATTTAAAATTTCTTTATAAAAGATCATAAGGGTAACGAACGTTGGGCCTAATAAATGCTAAAAACCTTGACATAATTATCTTCTTTGTAAAAGATAATTTAATAGATCATTTAAAATTTCTTTATAAAAGATCATAGTGGTAACAATAATTGGGCCTAATAAATGCTCAAAAAGTTGACATAATTATCTTAATTGTTAAAGATAATTTAATATATCATTTAAAATTTCTTTATAAAAGATCATAATGGTAACAATCATTCGGCCTAATAAATGCTAAAAAAGTTGACATAATTATCTTCTTAGTAAAACATAATTTAATAGATAATTTAAAATTTCTTTATAAAAGATCATAATGGTAACAATCATTGGGCCTAATAAATGCTAAAAAAGTTGACGTAATTATCTTCTTTGTAAAAGATAATTGAATAGATCATTAATTTCTTTATAAAAGATCATGATGGTAACATTCATTGGGCCCAATAAATGCTAAAAAAGTGGACATAATTATCTTCTTTATAAAAGATAATTTAATAGGTCATTCAAAATTTCTTTATAAAAGATGATAACGGTAAGAATAATTGGGCCTAATCAATGCTAAAAAGTTTAAATTAATTATCTTCTTTGTGAAAGATAATGTAGTAGATGACTTAAAATTTCTTTATCAAAAAGATTATAACGGTAACAATCATTGGGCCTAATAAATTCTAAACAAGTTGACATAATTATGTTCTTTGTAAAAGAAAATTTAATAGATCATTTAAAATTCTTTATCAAAGATCATAACGTTAACAATCATTGGGCCTAATAAATGGTAAAAAATTTGACATAATTATCTTCTTTGTAAAACATAATTCAATAGATCATTTAAAATTTCTTTATAAAAGATCATAATGGTAACAATCATTGGGCCTAATAAATGCTAAAAAAGTTGACATAATTATCTTCTTTGTAAAAGATAATTTAATAGATCATTTAAAATTTCTTGATAAAAGATCATAACGGTAACAATCATTGGGCCTAGTAAATGCTAAAAAGTTTAAATTAATTATCTTCTTTGTGAAAGATAATGTAGTAAATGACTTAAAATTTCTTTATCAAAAAGATTATAACGGTAACAATCGTTGGGCCTAATAAATGCTAAACAAGTTCACATAATTATGTTCTTTGTAAAAGAAAATTTAATAGATCATTTAAAATTTCTTCATAAAAGATCATAACGGTAACAATCATTGGGCCTAATAAATGCTAAAAAATTGAAATTAATTATCTTCTTTCTAAAAGATAATGTAATAGATCATTTAAAATTTCTTTATAAAAGATCATAAGGGTAATGAACGTTGGGCCTAATAAATGTTAAAAAACTTGACATAATTATCTTCTTTGTAAAAGATAATTTAATAGATCATTTAAAATTTCTTTATAAAAGATCATAATGGTAACAATCATTGGGCCTAATAAATGCTCAAAAAGTTTAAATTAATTATCTTCTTTGTGAAAGATAATGTAGTAGATGATTTAAAATTGCTTTATAAAAGATTATAACGGTAAGCATCGTTGGGCCTAATAAATGCTAAACAAGTTGACATAATTATGTTCTTTCTAAAAGAAAATTTAATAAATTATTTAAAATTTATTTATAAAAGATCATAACGGTAACAATCATTGGGCCTAATAAATGCTAAAAAATTGAAATTAATTATCTTTTTTGTAAAAGATAATGTAATAGATCATTTAAAATTTATTTATAAAAGATCATAAGGGTAACGAACGTTGGGCATAATAAATGCTAAAAAACTTGACATAATTATCTTCTTTGTAAAAGATAATGTAATAGATCATTTAAAATTTCTTTATAAAAGATCATAATAGTAACAATCATTGGGCCTAATAAATGCTCAAAAAGTTGACATAATTATCTTCATTGTTAAAGATAATTTAATATATCATTTAAAATTTCTTTATAAAAGATCATAATGGTATCAATCATTTGGCCTAATAAATGCTAAAAAAGTTGACATGATTATCTTCTTAGTAAAAGATAATTTAATAGATCATTTAAAATTTCTTTATAAAAGATCATAACAGTAACAATCATTGGGCCTAATAAATGCTAAAAAGTTTAAATTAATTATCTTCTTTGTGAAAGATAATGTAGTAGATGATTTAAAATTTCTTTATAAAAGATTATAACGGTAACAATCGTTGGGCCTAATAAATGCTAAACAAGTTGACATAATTATGTTGTTTGTAGAAGAAAATTTAATAGATCATTTAAAATTTCTTTATAAAAGATCATAACGGTAACAATCATTGGGCCTAATAAATGCTAAAAAATTGAAATTAATTATCTTCTTTGTAAAAGATAATGTAATAGATCATTTAAAATTTCTTTATAAAAGATCATAAGGGTAACGAACGTTGGGCCTAATAAATGCTAAAAAACTTGACATAATTATCTTCTTTGTAAAAGATAATTTAATAGATCATTTAAAATTTCTTTATAAAAGATCATAGTGGTAACAATAATTGGGCCTAATAAATGCTAAAAAAGTTGACATAATTATCTTAATTGTTAAAGATAATTTAATATATCATTTAAAATTTCTTTATAAAAGATCATAATGGTAACAATCATTCGGCCTAATAAATGCTAAAAAAGTTGACATAATTATCTTCTTAGTAAAACATAATTTAATAGATAATTTAAAATTTCTTTATAAAAGATCATAATGGTAACAATCATTGGGCCTAATAAATGCTAAAAAAGTTGACGTAATTATCTTCTTTGTAAAAGATAATTGAATAGATCATTAATTTCTTTATAAAAGATCATAATGGTAACATTCATTGGGCCCAATAAATGCTAAAAAAGTGGACATAATTATCTTCTTTATAAAAGATAATTTAATAGGTCATTCAAAATTTCTTTATAAAAGATGATAACGGTAAGAATAATTGGGCCTAATCAATGCTAAAAAGTTTAAATTAATTATCTTCTTTGTGAAAGATAATGTAGTAGATGACTTAAAATTTCTTTATCAAAAAGATTATAACGGTAACAATCGTTGGGCCTAATAAATGCTAAACAAGTTCACATAATTATGTTCTTTGTAAAAGAAAATTTAATAGATCATTTAAAATTTCTTCATAAAAGATCATAACAGTAACAATCATTGGGCCTAATAAATGCTTAAAAATTGAAATTAATTATCTTCTTTGTAAAAGATAATGTAATAGATCATTTAAAATTTCTTTATAAAAGATCATAAGGGTAATGAACGTTGGGCCTAATAAATGCTAAAAAAGTTGACATAATTATCTTCTTTATAAAAGATAATTTAATAGATCATTTAAGATTTCTTTATAAAAGATCATAACGGTTACGATCATTTGGCTTAATAAATGCTAAAAAAGTTGACATAATTATCTTCTTTGTAAAAGATAATTTAGTAGATCATTTAAAATTTCTTTATAAAAGATCATAAGGGTAACGAACGTTGGGCCTAATAAATGCTAAAAAACTTGACATAATTATCTTCTTTGTAAAAGATAATTTAATAGATCATTTAAAATTTCTTTATAAAAGATCATAATGGTAACAATCATTGGGCCTAATAAATGCTCAAAAAGTTGACATAATTATCTTCATTGTTAAAGATAATTTAATATATCATTTAAAATTTCTTTATAAAAGATCATAATGGTAACAATCATTTGGCCTAATAAATGCTAAAAAAGTTGACATGATTATCTTCTTAGTAAAACATAATTTAATAGATCATTTAAAATTTATTTATAAAAGATCATAATGGTAACAATCATTGGGCCTAATAAATGCTAAAAAAGTTGACATAATTATCTTCTTTGTAAAAGATAATTTAATAGATCATTTAAAATTTCTTTATAAAAGATCATAACAGTAACAATCATTGGGCCTAATAAATGCTAAAAAGTTTAAATTAATTATCTTCTTTGTGAAAGATAATGTAGTATATGATTTAAAATTTCTTTATAAAAGATTATAACGGTAACAATCGTTGGGCCTAATAAATGCTAAACAAGTTGACATAATTATGTTGTTTGTAGAAGAAAATTTAATAGATCATTTAAAATTTTTTTATAAAAGATCATAACGGTAACAATCATTGGGCCTAATAAATGCTAAAAAATTGAAATTAATTATCTTCTTTGTAAAAGATAATGTAATAGATCATTTAAAATTTCTTTATAAAAGATCATAAGGGTAACGAACGTTGGGCCTAATAAATGCTAAAAAACTTGACATAATTATCTTCTTTGTAAAAGATAATTTAATAGATCATTTAAAATTTCTTTATAAAAGATCATAATAGTAACAATCATTGGGCCTAATAAATGCTCAAAAAGTTGACATAATTATCTTCATTGTTAAAGATAATTGAATAGATCATTTAAAATATCTTTATAAAAGATCATAATGGTAACAATCATTTGGCCTAATAAATGCTAAAAAAGTTGACATGATTATCTTCTTAGTAAAACATAATTTAATAGATCATTTAAAATTTCTTTATAAAAGATCATAATGGTAACAATCATTGGGCCTAATAAATGCTAAAAAAGTTGACATAATTATCTTCTTTGTAAAAGATAATTTAATAGATCATTTAAAATTTCTTTATAAAAGATCATAACAGTAACAATCATTGGGCCTAATAAATGCTAAAAAGTTTAAATTAATTATCTTCTTTGTGAAAGATAATGTAGTAGATGATTTAAAATTTCTTTATAAAAGATTATAACGGTAACAATCGTTGGGCCTAATAAATGCTAAACAAGTTGACATAATTATGTTGTTTGTAGAAGAAAATTTAATAGATCATTTAAAATTTTTTTATAAAAGATCATAACGGTAACAATCATTGGGCCTAATAAATGCTAAAAAATTGAAATTAATTATCTTCTTTGTAAAAGATAATGTAATAGATCATTTAAAATTTCTTTATAAAAGATCATAAGGGTAACGAACGTTGGGCCTAATAAATGCTAAAAAACTTGACATAATTATCTTCTTTGTAAAAGATAATTTAATAGATCATTTAAAATTTCTTTATAAAAGATCATAATGGTAACAATCATTGGGCCTAATAAATGCTCAAAAAGTTTAAATTAATTATCTTCTTTGTGAAAGATAATGTAGTAGATGATTTAAAATTTCTTTATAAAAGATTATAACGGTAACAATCGTTGGGCCTACTAAATGCTAAACAAGTTGACATAATTATGTTCTTTCTAAAAGAAAATTTAATAGATCATTTAAAATTTCTTTATAAAAGATCATAACGGTAAGAATAATTGGGCCTAATAAATGCTAAAAAATTTAAATTAATTATCTTTTTAGAAAATATAATTTATTACATCATTTAAAATTTCTTTATAGAAGATCATAACGGTAATAATCATTGGGCCTCATAAATGCTAAAAAAGTTGACATAATTATCTTCTTTGTAAAAGATAATTTAATAGATCATTTAAAATTTCTTTATAAAAGATCATAATGGTAACAATCATTGGGCCTAATAAATGCTCAAAAAGTTGAGATAATTATCTTCATTGTTAACGATAATTAATATATCATTTAAAATTTCTTTATAAAAGATCATAATGGTAACAATCATTCGGCCTAATAAATGCTAAAAAAGTTGACATAATTATCTTCTTAGTGAAACATAATTTAATAGATCATTTAAAATTTCTTTATAAAAGATCATAATGGTAACAATCATTGGGCCTAATAAATGCTAAAAAAGTTGACATAATTATCTTCTTTGTAAAAGATAATTTAATAGATCATTTAAAAATTCTTTATAAAAGATCATAACGGTAACAATCATTGGGCCTAATAAATGCTAAAAAGTTTAAATTAATTATCTTCTTTGTGAAAGATAATGTAGTAGATGATTTAAAATTTCTTTATAAAAGATCATAACCGTAACAATCGTTGGGCCTAATAAATGCTAAACAAGTTGACATAATTATGTTATTTGTAGAAGAAAATTTAATAGATCATTTAAAATTTCTTTATAAAAGATCATAACGGTAACAATCATTGGGCCTAATAAATGCTAAAAAATTGAAATTAATTATCTTCTTTGTAAAAGATAATGTAATAGATCATTTAAAATTTCTTTATAAAAGATCATAAGGGTAACGAACGTTGGGCCTAATAAATGCTAAAAAATTGAAATTAATTATCTTCTTTGTGAAAGATAATGTAGTAGATGATTTAAAATTTCTTTATAAAAGATTATAACGGTAACAATCGTTGGGCCTAATAAATGTTAAAAACCTTGACATAATTATCTTCTTTGTAAAAGATAATTTAATAGATCATTTAAAATTTCTTTATAAAAGATCATAATGGTAACAATCATTGGGCCTAATAAATGCTCAAAAAGTTGAGATAATTATCTTCATTGTTAACGATAATTAATATATCATTTAAAATTTCTTTATAAAAGATCATAATGGTAACAATCATTCGGCCTAATAAATGCTAAAAAAGTTGACATAATTATCTTCTTAGTGAAACATAATTTAATAGATCATTTAAAATTTCTTTATAAAAGATCATAATGGTAACAATCATTGGGCCTAATAAATGCTAAAAAAGTTGACATAATTATCTTCTTTGTAAAAGATAATTTAATAGATCATTTAAAAATTCTTTATAAAAGATCATAACGGTAACAATCATTGGGCCTAATAAATGCTAAAAAGTTTAAATTAATTATCTTCTTTGTGAAAGATAATGTAGTAGATGATTTAAAATTTCTTTATAAAAGATTATAACCGTAACAATCGTTGGGCCTAATAAATGCTAAACAAGTTGACATAATTATGTTGTTTGTAGAAGAAAATTTAATAGATCATTTAAAATTTCTTTATAAAAGATCATAACGGTAACAATCATTGGGCCTAATAAATGCTAAAAAATTGAAATTAATTATCTTCTTTGTAAAAGATAATGTAATAGATCATTTAAAATTTCTTTATAAAAGATCATAAGGGTAACGAACGTTGGGCCTAATAAATGCTAAAAAATTGAAATTAATTATCTTCTTTGTGAAAGATAATGTAGTAGATGATTTAAAATTTCTTTATAAAAGATTATAACGGTAACAATCGTTGGGCCTAATAAATGTTAAAAACCTTGACATAATTATCTTCTTTGTAAAAGATAATTTAATAGATCATTTAAAATTTCTTTATAAAAGATCATAGTGGTAACAATAATTGGGCCTAATAAATGCTGAAAAAGTTGACATAATTATCTTCATTGTTAAAGATAATTTAATATATCATTTAAAATTTCTTTATAAAAGATCATAATGGTAACAATCATTCGGCCTAATAAATGCTAAAAAAGTTGACATCATTATCTTCTTAGTAAAACATAATTTAATAGATCATTTAAAATTTCTTTATAAAAGATCATAATGGTAACAATCATTGGGCCTAATAAATGCTAAAAAAGTTGACATAATTATCTTCTTTGTAAAAGATAATTGAATAGATCATTTAAAATTTCTTTATAAAAGATCATAACGGTAACATTCATTGGGCCCAATAAATGCTAAAAAAGTGGACATAATTATCTTCTTTATAAAAGATAATTTAATAGGTCATTCAAAATTTCTTTATAAAAGATGATAACGGTAAGAATAATTGGGCCTAATCAATGCTAAAAAGTTTAAATTAATTATCTTCTTTGTGAAAGATAATGTAGTAGATGACTTAAAATTTCTTTATCAAAAAGATTATAACGGTAACAATCGTTGGGCCTAATAAATACTAAACAAGTTGACATAATTATCTTCTTTATAAAAGATAATTTAATAGATCATTTAAAATTTCTCTATAGAAGATCATAACGGTAAGAATAATTGGGTCTAATAAATGCTAAAAAATTTAAATTAATTATCTTTGTATAAAATATAATTTATTACATCATTTAAAATTTCTTTATAAAAGATCATAACGGTAAGAATAATTGGGCCTAATAAATGCTAAAATATTTAAATTAATTATCTTTTTATAAAATATAATTTATTACATCATTTAAAATTTCTTTATAAAAGATCATAACGGTAATAATCATTGGGCCTCATAAATGCTAAAAAAGTTGACATAATTATCTTCTTTGTAAAAGATAATTTAATAGGTCATTTAAAATTTCTTTATAAAAGATCATAATGGTAACAATCGTTGGGCCTAATAAATGCTCAAAAAGTTGACATAATTATCTTCTTTATAAAAGATAATTTAATATATCATTCAAAATTTCTTTATAAAAGATGATAACGGTAAGAATAATTGGGCCTAATCAATGCTAAAAAGTTTAAATTAATTATCTTCTTTGTGAAAGATAAAGTAGTAGATGACTTAAAATTTCTTTATCAAAAAGATTATAACGGTAACAATCGTTGGGCCTAATAAATACTAAACAAGTTGACATAATTATCTTCTTTATAAAAGATAATTTAATAGATCATTTAAAATTTCTCTATAAAAGATCATAACGGTAAGAATAATTGGGTCTAATAAATGCTAAAAAATTTAAATTAATTATCTTTGTATAAAATATAATTTATTACATCATTTAAAATTTCTTTATAAAAGATCATAACGGTAAGAATAATTGGGCCTAATAAATGCTAAAAAATTTAAATTAATTATCTTTGTATAAAATATAATTTATTACATCATTTAAAATTTCTTTATAAAAGATCATAACGGTAAGAATAATTGGGCCTAATAAATGCTAAAAAATTTAAATTAATTATCTTTTTATAAAATATAATTTATTACATCATTTAAAATTTCTTTATAAAAGATCATAATGGTAACAATCATTGGGCCTAATAAATGCTCAAAAATTTTACATAATTATCTTCATTGTTAAAGATAATTTAATATATCATTCAAAATTTCTTTATAAAAGATCATAATGGTAACAATCATTCGGCCTAATAAATGCTAAAAAAGTTGACATAATTATCTTCTTAGTAAAACATAATTTAATAGATCATTTAAAATTTCTTTATAAAAGATCATAATGGTAACAATCATTGGGCCTAATAAATGCTAAAAAAGTTGACATAATTATCTTCTTTGTAAAAGATAATTTAATAGATCATTTAAAAATTCTTTATAAAAGATCATAACGGTAACAATCATTGGGCGTAATAAATGCGAAAAAGTTTAAATTAATTATCTTCTTTGTGAAAGATAATGTAGTAGATGATTTAAAATTTCTTTATAAAAGATTATAACGGTAACAATCGTTGGGCCTAATAAATGCTAAACAAGTTGACATAATTATGTTCTTTGTAAAAGAAAATTTAATAGATCATTTAAAATTTCTTCATAAAAGATCATAACGGTAACAATCGTTGGGCCTAATAAATGCTAAAAAATTGAAATTAATTATCTTCTTTGTAAAAGATAATGTAATAGATCATTTAAAATTTCTTTATAAAAGATCATAAGGGTAACATTCATTCGGCCTAATAAATGCTAAAAAAGTTGACATAATTCTCTTCTTTGTCAAAGATAATTTAATAGATCATTTAAAATTTCTTTATAAAATATCATAACGGTAACATTCATTGGGCCTAATAAATGCTAAAAAAGTTGACATAATTATCTTCTTTATAAAAGATAATTTAATAGATCATTTAAAATTTCTCTATAAAAGATCGTAACGGTAACAATCGTTGGGCCTAATAAATGCTAAAAAAATGAAATTAATTATCTTCTTTGTAAAAGATAATGTAATAGATCATTTAAAATTTCTTTATAAAAGATCATAAGGGTAACGAACGTTGGGCCTAATAAATGCCAAAAAACTTGACATAATTATCTTCTTTGGCAAAGATAATTTAATAGATCATTTAGAATTTCTTTATAAAAGATCATAACGGTAACATTCATTGGGCCTAATAAATGTTAAAAAAGTTGACATAACTATCTTCTTTGTAAAAGATAATTTAATAGATCATTTAAAATTTCTTTATCAAAGATCATAATGGTAACAATCATTCGGCCTAATAAATGCTAAAAAAGTTGACATAATTATCTTCTTAGTAAAACATAATTTAATAGATAATTTAAAATTTCTTTATAAAAGATCATAATGGTAACAATCATTGGGCCTAATAAATGCTAAGAAAGTTGATATAATTATCTTCTTTGTAAAAGATAATTTAACAGATCATTTAAAAATTCTTTATAAAAGATCATAACGGTAACAATCATTGGGCCTAATAAATGCTAAAAAGTTTAAATTAATTATCTTCTTTGTGAAAGATAATGTAGTAGATGACTTAAAATTTCTTTATAAAAGATCATAAGGGTAACGAACGTTGGGCCTAATAAATGCTAAAAAACTTGACATAATTATCTTCTTAGGCAAAGATAATTTAATAGATCATTTAAAATTTCTTTATAAAAGATCATAACGGTAACATTCATTGGGCGTAATAAATGTTAAAAAAGTTGACATAATTATCTTCTTTGTAAAAGATAATTTAATAGATCATTTAAAATTTCTTTATAAAAGATCGTAATGGTAACAATCATTCGGCCTAATAAATGCTAAAAAAGTTGACATAATTATCTTCTTAGTAAAACATAATTTAATAGATAATTTAAAATTTCTTTATAAAAGATCATAATGGTAACAATCATTGGGCCTAATAAATGCTAAGAAAGTTGATATAATTATCTTCTTTGTAAAAGATAATTTAATAGATCATTTAAAAATTCTTTATAAAAGATCATAACGGTAACATTCATTGGGCCTAATAAATGCTAAAAAAGTTGACATAATTATCTTCTTTATCAAATATAATTTAATAGATCATTTAAAATTTCTCTATAAAAGATCATAACGGTAAGAATAATTGGGCCTAATAAATTCTAAAAAATTTAAATTAATTATCTTTTTATAAAATATAATTTATTACATCATTTTAAATTTCTTTATAAAAGATCATAACCGTAAGAATAATTGGGCCTAATAAATGCTAAAAAATTTAAATTAATTATCTTTTTATAAAAGATAATTTATTACATCATTTAAAATTTCTTTATAAAAGATCATAACGGTAATAATCATTGGGCCTCATAAATGCTAAAAAAGTTGACATAATTCTCTTCTTTGTAAAAGATAATTTAATAGGTCATTTAAAATTTCTTTATAAAAGATCATAACGGTAACAATCGTTGGGCCTAATAAATGCTAAAAAAATGAAATTAATTATCTTCTTTGTAAAAGATAATGTAATAGATCATTTAAAATTTCTTTATAAAATATCATAAGGATAACATTCATTGGGCCTAATAAATGCTAAAAAACTTGACATAATTCTCTTCTTTGTCAAAGATAATTTAATAGATCATTTAAAATTTCTTTATAAAAGATCATAACGGTAACATTCATTGGGCCTAATAAATGCTAAAAAGTTGACATAATTATCTTCTTTATAAAAGATAATTTAATAGATCATTTAAAATTTCTCTATAAAAGATCATAACGGTAAGAATAATTGGGCCTAATAAATGCTAAAAAATTTAAATTAATTATCTTTTTATAAAATATAATTTATTACATCATTTAAAATTTCTTTATAAAAGATCATAACCGTAAGAATAATTGGGCCTCATAAATGCTAAAAAAGTTGACATAATTATCTTCTTTGTAAAAGATAATTTAATAGGTCATTTAAAATTTCTTTATAAAAGATCATAACGGTAACAATCGTTGGGCCTAATAAATGCTAAAAAAATGAAATTAATTATCTTCTTTGTAAAAGATAATGTAATAGATCATTTAAAATTTCTTTATAAAAGATCATAAGGGTAACGAACGTTGGGCCTAATAAATGCTAAAAAACATGACATAATTATCTTCTTTGGCAAAGATAATTTAATAGATCATTTAAAATTTCTTTATAAAAGATCATAACGGTAACATTCATTGGGCCTAATAAATGTTAAAAAAGTTGACATAATTATCTTCTTTGTAAAAGATAATTTAATAGATCATTTAAAATTTCTTTATAAAAGATCATAATGGTAACAATCATTCGGCCTAATAAATGCTAAAAAAGTTGACATAATTATCTTCTTAGTAAAACATAATTTAATAGATAATTTAAAATTTCTTTATAAAAGATCATAATGGTAACAATCATTGGGCCTAATAAATGCTAAGAAAGTTGATATAATTATCTTCTTTGTAAAAGATAATTTAATAGATCATTTAAAAATTCTTTATAAAAGATCATAACGGTAACAATCATTGGGCCTAATAAATGCTAAAAGGTTTAAATTAATTATCTTCTTTGTGAAAGATAATGTAGTAGATGACTTAAAATTTCTTTATCAAAAACATTATAACGGTAACAATCGTTGGGCCTAATAAATGCTAAACAAGTTGACATAATTATGTTCTTTGTGAAAGAAAATATAATAGATCATTTAAAATTTCTTCATAAAAGATCATAACGGTAACAATCATTGGGCCTAATAAATGCTAAAAGATTGAAATTAATTATCTTCTTTGTAAAAGATAATGTAATAGATCATTTAAAATTACTTTATAAAAGATCATAAGGGTAACATTCATTGGGCCTAATAAATGATAAAAAAGTTGACATAATTATCTTCTTTATAAAAGATAATTTAATAGATCATTTCAAATTTCTCTATAAAAGATCATAACGGTAACAATCATTGGGCCTAATAAATGCTAAAAAATTGATATTAATTATCTTCTTTGTAAAAGATAATGTAATAGATCATTTAAAATTTCTTTATAAAATATCATAAGGATAACATTCATTGGGCCTAATAAATGCTAAAAAACTTGACATAATTCTCTTCTTTGTCAAAGATAATTTAATAGATCATTTAAAATTTCTTTATAAAAGATCATAACGGTAACATTCATTGGGCCTAATAAATGCTAAAAAAGTTGACATAATTATCTTCTTTATAAAAGATAATTTAATAGATCATTTAAAATTTCTCTATAAAAGATCATAACGGTAAGAATAATTGGGCCTAATAAATGCTAAAAAATTTAAATTAATTATCTTTTTATAAAATATAATTTATTACATCATTTAAAATTTCTTTATAAAAGATCATAACGGTAACAATAATTGGGCATAATAAATGCTAAAAAATTTAAATTAATTATCTTTTTATAAAATATAGTTTATTACATCATTGAAAATTTCTTTATAGAAGATCATAATGGTAATAATCATTGGGCCTCATAAATGCTAAAAAAATTGACATAATTATCTTCTTTGTAAAAGATAATTTAATAGATCATTTAAAATTTATTTATTAAAGATCATAACGGTAACAATCATTCGGCCTAATAAATGCTCAAAAAGTTGACATAATTCTCTTCATTGTTAAAGATAATTTAATATATCATTTAAAATTTCTTTATAAAAGATCATAATGGTAACAATCATTCGGCCTAATAAATGCTAAAAAAGTTGACATAATTATCTTCTTAGTAAAACATAATTTAATAGATAATTTAAAATTTCTTTATAAAAGATCATAATGGTAACAATCATTGGGCCTAATAAATGCTAAAAAAGTTGACATAATTATCATCTTTGTAAAAGATAATTTAATAGATCATTTAAAAATTCTTTATAAAAGATCATAACGGTAACAATTATTGGGCCTAATAAATGCTAAAAAGTTTAAATTAATTATCTTCTTCGTGAAAGATAATGTAGTAGATGATTTAAAATTTCTTTATAAAAGATTATAACGGTAACAATCGTTGGGCCTAATAAATGCTAAAAAGTTGACATAATTATGTTCTTTGTAAAAGAAAATTTAATAGATCATTTAAAATTTCTTTATAAAAGATCATAACGGTACCATTCATTGGGCCTAATAAATGCTAAAAAAGTTGACATAATTATCTTCTTTATAAAAGATAATTTAATAGATCATTTAAAATTTCTCTATAAAAGATCATAACGGTAAGAATAATTGGGCCTAATAAATGCTAAAAAATTTAAATTAATTATCTTTTTATAAAATATAATTTATTACATCATTTAAAATTTCTTTATAAAAGATCATAACGGTAAGAATAATTGGGCCTAATAAATGCTAAAAAATTTAAATTAATTATTTTTTTATAAAATATAGTTTATTACATCATTTAAAATTTCTTTATAGAAGATCATAACGGTAATAATCATTAAGCCTCATAAATGCTAAAAAAGTTGACATAATTATCTTCTTTGTAAAAGATAATTTAATAGATCATTTAAAATTTCTTTATAAAGATCATAATGGTAACAATCATTGGGCCTAATAAATGCTCAAAAAGTTGACATAATTATCTTCATTGTTAAAGATAATTTAATATATCATTTAAAATTTCTTTATAAAATATCATAATGGTAACAATCATTCGGCCTAATAAATGCTCAAAAATTTGACATAATTATCTTCTTAGTAAAACATAATTTAATAGATCATTTAAAATTTCTTTATAAAAGATCATAATGGTAACAATCATTGGGCCTAATAAATGTTAAACAAGTTGACATAATTATGTTCTTTGTAAAAGAAAATTTAATAGATCATTTTAAATTTCTATATAAAAGATCATAACGGTAACATTCGTTGGGCCTAATAAATGCTAAAAAAGTTGACATAATTATCTTCATTATAAAAGATAATTTAATAGATCATTTAAAATTTCTCTATAAAAGATCATAACGGTAAGAATAATTGGGCCTAATAAATGCTAAAAAATTTAAATTAATTATCTTTTTATAAAATATAATTTATTACATCATTTAAAATTTCTTTATAAAAGATGATAACGGTAAGAATAATTGGGCCTAATAAATGCTAAAAAATTTAAATTAATTATCTTTTTATAAAATATAGTTTATTACATCATTTAAAATTTCTTTATAGAAGATCATAATGGTAATAATCATTGGGCCTCATAAATGCTAAAAAAGTTGACATAATTATCTTCTTTGTAAAAGATAATTTAATAGATCATTTAAAATTTATTTATAAAAGATCATAACGGTAACAATCATTCGGCCTAATAAATGCTCAAAAAGTTGACATAATTATCTTCATTGTTAAAGATAATTTAATATATCATTTAAAATTTCTTTATAAAAGATCATAATGGTAACAATCATTGGGCCTAATAAATGCTAAAAAAGTTGACATAATTATCTTCTTTGTAAAAGATAATTTAATAGATCATTTAAAAATTCTTTATAAAAGATCATAACGGTAACAATCATTGGGCCTAATAAATGCGAAAAAGTTTAAATTAATTATCTTGTTTGTGAAAGATAATGTAGTAGATGATTTAAAATTTCTTTATAAAACATTATAACGGTAACAATCGTTGGGCCTAATAAATGCTAAACAAGTTGACATAATTATGTTCTTTGTAAAAGAAAATTTAATAGATCATTTAAAATTTCTATATAAAAGATCATAACGGTAACATTGATTGGGCCTAAAAAATGCTAAAAAAGTTGACAAAACTGTCTTCTTTGTAAAAGATAATTTAATAGATCATTCAAAATTTCTTTATAAAAGATCATAACGGTAACATTCATTGGGCCTAATAAATGCTGAAAAAATTAAATTAATTATCTTTTTGTAAAATATAATTTATTACATCGTCTAAAATTTCTATATAAAAGATCATAACGGTAACAATCATCGGGCCTGATAAATGCTAAAAAAGTTGACATAATTATCTTCTTTGTAAAAGATAATTTAATAGATAATTTAAAATTCTTTATCAAAGATCATAACGGTAACAATCATTAGGCCTAATAAATGCTAAAAAATTTAAATTAATTATCTTTTTTGTAAAAGACAATTTATTAAGATCATTTAAAATTTCTTCATCAAACATCATAACGGTAACAATCATTGGGACTCATAAATGCTAAAAAAGTTGACATAATTATCTTTTTCGTAGAAGCTAATTTAATAGATCATTTAAAATTTTTTTATAAAAGATCATAACGGTAACAATCATTGGGCCTAATAAATGCTAAAAAAGTTGACATAATTATCTTCTTTGTAAAAGATAATTTAATAGATCATTTAAAAATTATTTATAAAAGATCATAACAGTAACAATCATTGGGGCTAATAAATGCTAAAAAATTGAAATTAACTATCTTCTTTGTAAAAGATAATGTAATAGATCATAACGGTAACGAACGTTGGGCCTAATAAATGCTAAAAAAGTTGACAGAATTATCTTCTTTGTAAAAGATAATTTAATAGATCATTTAAAATTTCTTTATAAAAGATCATAACGGTAAGAATAATTGGGCCTAATAAATGCTAAAAAATTTAAATTAATTATCTTTTTATAAAATATAGTTTATTACATCATTTAAAATTTCTTTATAGAAGATCATAATGGTAATAATCATTGGGCCTCATAAATGCTAAAAAAGTTGACATAATTATCTTCTTTGTAAAAGATAATTTAATAGATCATTTAAAAATTATTTATAAAAGATCATAACAGTAACAATCATTGGGGCTAATAAATGCTAAAAAATTGAAATTAACTATCTTCTTTGTAAAAGATAATGTAATAGATCATAACGGTAACGAACGTTGGGCCTAATAAATGCTAAAAAAGTTGACAGAATTATCTTCTTTGTAAAAGATAATTTAATAGATCATTTAAAATTTCTTTATAAAAGATCATAGCTGTAACATTCATTGGGACCAATAAATGCTAAAAAAGTTGACATAATTATCTTCTTTATAAAAGATAATTTAATAGATCATTTAAAATTTCTCTATAAAAGATCATAACGGTAAGAATAATTGGGCCTAATAAATGCTAAAAAATTTAAATTAATTATCTTTTTATAAAATATAATTTATTACATCATTTAAAATTTCTTTATAAAAGATCATAACGGTAAGAATAATTGGGCCTAATAAATGCTAAAAAATTTAAATTAATTATTTTTTTATAAAATATAGTTTATTACATCATTTAAAATTTCTTTATAGAAGATCATAACGGTAATAATCATTAAGCCTCATAAATGCTAAAAAAGTTGACATAATTATCTTCTTTGTAAAAGATAATTTAATAGATCATTTAAAATTTCTTTATAAAGATCATAATGGTAACAATCATTGGGCCTAATAAATGCTCAAAAAGTTGACATAATTATCTTCATTGTTAAAGATAATTTAATATATCATTTAAAATTTCTTTATAAAATATCATAATGGTAACAATCATTCGGCCTAATAAATGCTCAAAAATTTGACATAATTATCTTCTTAGTAAAACATAATTTAATAGATCATTTAAAATTTCTTTATAAAAGATCATAATGGTAACAATCATTGGGCCTAATAAATGTTAAACAAGTTGACATAATTATGTTCTTTGTAAAAGAAAATTTAATAGATCATTTAAAATTTCTATATAAAAGATCATAACGGTAACATTCGTTGGGCCTAATAAATGCTAAAAAAGTTGACATAATTATCT
Organism: Psophocarpus tetragonolobus; assembly: GCA_037954015.1. Taxonomy (NCBI): domain Eukaryota; kingdom Viridiplantae; phylum Streptophyta; class Magnoliopsida; order Fabales; family Fabaceae; genus Psophocarpus; species Psophocarpus tetragonolobus. Next base: position 43,286,413 of record CM075688.1, on the reverse strand, counting down.
TCATTATAAAAGATAATTTAATAGATCATTTAAAATTTCTCTATAAAAGATCATAACGGTAAGAATAATTGGGCCTAATAAATGCTAAAAAATTTAAATTAATTATCTTTTTATAAAATATAATTTATTACATCATTTAAAATTTCTTTATAAAAGATGATAACGGTAAGAATAATTGGGCCTAATAAATGCTAAAAAATTTAAATTAATTATCTTTTTATAAAATATAGTTTATTACATCATTTAAAATTTCTTTATAGAAGATCATAATGGTAATAATCATTGGGCCTCATAAATGCTAAAAAAGTTGACATAATTATCTTCTTTGTAAAAGATAATTTAATAGATCATTTAAAATTTATTTATAAAAGATCATAACGGTAACAATCATTCGGCCTAATAAATGCTCAAAAAGTTGACATAATTATCTTCATTGTTAAAGATAATTTAATATATCATTTAAAATTTCTTTATAAAAGATCATAATGGTAACAATCATTGGGCCTAATAAATGCTAAAAAAGTTGACATAATTATCTTCTTTGTAAAAGATAATTTAATAGATCATTTAAAAATTCTTTATAAAAGATCATAACGGTAACAATCATTGGGCCTAATAAATGCGAAAAAGTTTAAATTAATTATCTTGTTTGTGAAAGATAATGTAGTAGATGATTTAAAATTTCTTTATAAAACATTATAACGGTAACAATCGTTGGGCCTAATAAATGCTAAACAAGTTGACATAATTATGTTCTTTGTAAAAGAAAATTTAATAGATCATTTAAAATTTCTATATAAAAGATCATAACGGTAACATTGATTGGGCCTAAAAAATGCTAAAAAAGTTGACAAAACTGTCTTCTTTGTAAAAGATAATTTAATAGATCATTCAAAATTTCTTTATAAAAGATCATAACGGTAACATTCATTGGGCCTAATAAATGCTGAAAAAATTAAATTAATTATCTTTTTGTAAAATATAATTTATTACATCGTCTAAAATTTCTATATAAAAGATCATAACGGTAACAATCATCGGGCCTGATAAATGCTAAAAAAGTTGACATAATTATCTTCTTTGTAAAAGATAATTTAATAGATAATTTAAAATTCTTTATCAAAGATCATAACGGTAACAATCATTAGGCCTAATAAATGCTAAAAAATTTAAATTAATTATCTTTTTTGTAAAAGACAATTTATTAAGATCATTTAAAATTTCTTCATCAAACATCATAACGGTAACAATCATTGGGACTCATAAATGCTAAAAAAGTTGACATAATTATCTTTTTCGTAGAAGCTAATTTAATAGATCATTTAAAATTTTTTTATAAAAGATCATAACGGTAACAATCATTGGGCCTAATAAATGCTAAAAAAGTTGACATAATTATCTTCTTTGTAAAAGATAATTTAATAGATCATTTAAAAATTATTTATAAAAGATCATAACAGTAACAATCATTGGGGCTAATAAATGCTAAAAAATTGAAATTAACTATCTTCTTTGTAAAAGATAATGTAATAGATCATAACGGTAACGAACGTTGGGCCTAATAAATGCTAAAAAAGTTGACAGAATTATCTTCTTTGTAAAAGATAATTTAATAGATCATTTAAAATTTCTTTATAAAAGATCATAACGGTAAGAATAATTGGGCCTAATAAATGCTAAAAAATTTAAATTAATTATCTTTTTATAAAATATAGTTTATTACATCATTTAAAATTTCTTTATAGAAGATCATAATGGTAATAATCATTGGGCCTCATAAATGCTAAAAAAGTTGACATAATTATCTTCTTTGTAAAAGATAATTTAATAGATCATTTAAAAATTATTTATAAAAGATCATAACAGTAACAATCATTGGGGCTAATAAATGCTAAAAAATTGAAATTAACTATCTTCTTTGTAAAAGATAATGTAATAGATCATAACGGTAACGAACGTTGGGCCTAATAAATGCTAAAAAAGTTGACAGAATTATCTTCTTTGTAAAAGATAATTTAATAGATCATTTAAAATTTCTTTATAAAAGATCATAGCTGTAACATTCATTGGGACCAATAAATGCTAAAAAAGTTGACATAATTATCTTCTTTATAAAAGATAATTTAATAGATCATTTAAAATTTCTCTATAAAAGATCATAACGGTAAGAATAATTGGGCCTAATAAATGCTAAAAAATTTAAATTAATTATCTTTTTATAAAATATAATTTATTACATCATTTAAAATTTCTTTATAAAAGATCATAACGGTAAGAATAATTGGGCCTAATAAATGCTAAAAAATTTAAATTAATTATTTTTTTATAAAATATAGTTTATTACATCATTTAAAATTTCTTTATAGAAGATCATAACGGTAATAATCATTAAGCCTCATAAATGCTAAAAAAGTTGACATAATTATCTTCTTTGTAAAAGATAATTTAATAGATCATTTAAAATTTCTTTATAAAGATCATAATGGTAACAATCATTGGGCCTAATAAATGCTCAAAAAGTTGACATAATTATCTTCATTGTTAAAGATAATTTAATATATCATTTAAAATTTCTTTATAAAATATCATAATGGTAACAATCATTCGGCCTAATAAATGCTCAAAAATTTGACATAATTATCTTCTTAGTAAAACATAATTTAATAGATCATTTAAAATTTCTTTATAAAAGATCATAATGGTAACAATCATTGGGCCTAATAAATGTTAAACAAGTTGACATAATTATGTTCTTTGTAAAAGAAAATTTAATAGATCATTTAAAATTTCTATATAAAAGATCATAACGGTAACATTCGTTGGGCCTAATAAATGCTAAAAAAGTTGACATAATTATCTTCATTATAAAAGATAATTTAATAGATCATTTAAAATTTCTCTATAAAAGATCATAACGGTAAGAATAATTGGGCCTAATAAATGCTAAAAAATTTAAATTAATTATCTTTTTATAAAATATAATTTATTACATCATTTAAAATTTCTTTATAAAAGATGATAACGGTAAGAATAATTGGGCCTAATAAATGCTAAAAAATTTAAATTAATTATCTTTTTATAAAATATAGTTTATTACATCATTTAAAATTTCTTTATAGAAGATCATAATGGTAATAATCATTGGGCCTCATAAATGCTAAAAAAGTTGACATAATTATCTTCTTTGTAAAAGATAATTTAATAGATCATTTAAAATTTATTTATAAAAGATCATAACGGTAACAATCATTCGGCCTAATAAATGCTCAAAAAGTTGACATAATTATCTTCATTGTTAAAGATAATTTAATATATCATTTAAAATTTCTTTATAAAAGATCATAATGGTAACAATCATTGGGCCTAATAAATGCTAAAAAAGTTGACATAATTATCTTCTTTGTAAAAGATAATTTAATAGATCATTTAAAAATTCTTTATAAAAGATCATAACGGTAACAATCATTGGGCCTAATAAATGCGAAAAAGTTTAAATTAATTATCTTGTTTGTGAAAGATAATGTAGTAGATGATTTAAAATTTCTTTATAAAACATTATAACGGTAACAATCGTTGGGCCTAATAAATGCTAAACAAGTTGACATAATTATGTTCTTTGTAAAAGAAAATTTAATAGATCATTTAAAATTTCTATATAAAAGATCATAACGGTAACATTGATTGGGCCTAAAAAATGCTAAAAAAGTTGACAAAACTGTCTTCTTTGTAAAAGATAATTTAATAGATCATTCAAAATTTCTTTATAAAAGATCATAACGGTAACATTCATTGGGCCTAATAAATGCTGAAAAAATTAAATTAATTATCTTTTTGTAAAATATAATTTATTACATCGTCTAAAATTTCTATATAAAAGATCATAACGGTAACAATCATCGGGCCTGATAAATGCTAAAAAAGTTGACATAATTATCTTCTTTGTAAAAGATAATTTAATAGATAATTTAAAATTCTTTATCAAAGATCATAACGGTAACAATCATTAGGCCTAATAAATGCTAAAAAATTTAAATTAATTATCTTTTTTGTAAAAGACAATTTATTAAGATCATTTAAAATTTCTTCATCAAACATCATAACGGTAACAATCATTGGGACTCATAAATGCTAAAAAAGTTGACATAATTATCTTTTTCGTAGAAGCTAATTTAATAGATCATTTAAAATTTTTTTATAAAAGATCATAACGGTAACAATCATTGGGCCTAATAAATGCTAAAAAAGTTGACATAATTATCTTCTTTGTAAAAGATAATTTAATAGATCATTTAAAAATTATTTATAAAAGATCATAACAGTAACAATCATTGGGGCTAATAAATGCTAAAAAATTGAAATTAACTATCTTCTTTGTAAAAGATAATGTAATAGATCATAACGGTAACGAACGTTGGGCCTAATAAATGCTAAAAAAGTTGACAGAATTATCTTCTTTGTAAAAGATAATTTAATAGATCATTTAAAATTTCTTTATAAAAGATCATAACGGTAAGAATAATTGGGCCTAATAAATGCTAAAAAATTTAAATTAATTATCTTTTTATAAAATATAGTTTATTACATCATTTAAAATTTCTTTATAGAAGATCATAATGGTAATAATCATTGGGCCTCATAAATGCTAAAAAAGTTGACATAATTATCTTCTTTGTAAAAGATAATTTAATAGATCATTTAAAAATTATTTATAAAAGATCATAACAGTAACAATCATTGGGGCTAATAAATGCTAAAAAATTGAAATTAACTATCTTCTTTGTAAAAGATAATGTAATAGATCATAACGGTAACGAACGTTGGGCCTAATAAATGCTAAAAAAGTTGACAGAATTATCTTCTTTGTAAAAGATAATTTAATAGATCATTTAAAATTTCTTTATAAAAGATCATAGCTGTAACATTCATTGGGACCAATAAATGCTAAAAAAGTTGACATAATTATCTTCTTTATAAAAGATAATTTAATAGATCATTTAAAATTTCTCTATAAAAGATCATAACGGTAAGAATAATTGGGCCTAATAAATGCTAAAAAATTTAAATTAATTATCTTTTTATAAAATATAATTTATTACATCATTTAACATTTCTTTATAAAAGATCATAACGGTAAGAATAATTGGGCCTAATAAATGCTAAAAAATTTAAATTAATTATCTTTTTATAAAATATAGTTTATTACATCATTTAAAATTTCTTTATAGAAGATCATAATGGTAATAATCATTGGGCCTCATAAATGCTAAAAAAGTTGACATAATTATCTTCTTTGTAAAAGATAATTTAATAGATCATTTAAAATTTATTTATAAAAGATCATAACGGTGACAATCATTCAGCCTAATAAATGCTCAAAAAGTTGACATAATTATCTTCATTGTTAAAGATAATTTAATATATCATTTAAAATTTCTTTATAAAAGATCATAATGGTGAGAATCATTCGGCCTAATAAATGCTAAAAAAGTTGACATAATTATCTTCTTAGTAAAACATAATTTAATAGATCATTTAAAATTTCTTTATAAAAGATCAGAATGGTAACAATCATTGGGCCTAATAAATGCTAAAATAGTTGATATAATTATCTTCTTTGTAAAAGATAATTTAATAGATCATTTAAAAATTCTTTATAAAAGATCATAATGGTAACAATCATTGGGCCTAATAAATGCTAAAAAGTTTAAATTAATTATCTTCTTTGTGAAAGATAATGTAGTAGATGATTTAAAATTTCTTTATAAAAGATTATAACGGTAACAATCGTTGGGCCTAATAAATGCTAAACAAGTTGACATAATTATGTTCTTTGTAAAAGAAAATTTAGTAGATCATTTAAGATTTCTTTATAAAAGATCATAATGGTAAAAATCGTTGGGCCTAATAAATGCTAAAAAATTGAAATTAATTATCTTCTTTGTAAAAGATAATGTAATAGATCATTTAAAATTTCTTTATAAAAGATCATAAGGGTAACGAACGTTGGGCCTAATAAATGCTAAAAAACTTGACATAATTATCTTCTTTGGCAAAGATAATTTAATAGATCATTTAAAATTTCTTTATAAAAGATCATAACGGTAACATTCATTGGGCCTAATAGATGTTAAAAAAGTTTACATAATTATCTTCTTTATACAAGATAATTTAATAGATCATTTAAAATTTCTTTATCAAAGATCATAACGTTAACAATCATTGGGCCTAATAAATGGTAAAAAATTTAAATTAATTATCTTTTTTTGTAAAAGACAATTTATTAAATCATATAAAATTTCATCATCAAAAATCATAACGGTAACAATCATTGGGACTCGTAAATGCTAAAAAAGTTGACATAATTATCTTCTTTGTAAAAGATAATTTAATAGGTCATTTAAAATTTATTTATCAAAGATCATAATGGTAACAATCATTGGGACTCATAAATGCTAAAAAAGTTGACATAATTATCTTTTTTGTAAAAGATAATTCAATAGATAATTTAAAATTTCTTTATAAAAGATCATAACGGTAACATTCATTGGGCCTAATAAATGCTCAAAAAGTTGACAAAATTATCTTCTTTGTAAAAGGTAGCTAAATAGATCATTTAAAATTTTTTTATGAAAGATCATAACAGTAACAATCATTGGGCCTAATAAATGCTAAAAAAGTTGACAAAATTATCTTCTTTGTAAAAGATAATTTAATAGATCATTTAAAATTTCTTTATAAAAGATCATAACGGTAACATTCATTGGGCCTAAGAAATGCTAAAGAAGTTGACATAATTATCTTCTTTGTAAAAGATAATTTAAGAGATCATTTAAGGTTTCTTTATAAAAGATCATAACGGTAACGATCATTTGGCCTAATAAATGCTAAAAATGTCGACATTATTACTTCTTTATAAAAGATAATTTAATAGATCATATAAAATTTCCTTATAAAAGATCATAACGGTAACAATCATTGGGCCTGATAAATGCTAAAAAAGTTGGCATAATTATCTTCTTTGTAAAAGATAATTTAGTAGATCATTTAAAAATTCTTTATAAAAGATCATAACAGTAACGAACGTTGGGCTTAATAACTCCTAAAAAAGTTGACATAATTATCTTCTTTGTAAAAGATAATATAATAGATCATTTAAAATTCCTTTATAAAAGATCATAACGGTAACAATCATTGGGCCTAATAATCGTAAAAAATTTAAATTAATTATCTTTTTTGTAAAAGACAATTTATTAAATCATATAAAATTTCTTCATAAAAAATCATAATGGTAACAATCATTGGGACTCGTAAATGCTAAAAAAGTTGACATAATTATCTTTTTTGTAAAAGATAATTCAATAGATCATTTAAAATTTCTTTATAAAAGATCATAACGATAACATTCATTAGGCCTAATAAATGCTTAAAAAGTTGACAAAATTATCTTCTTTGTAAAAGGTAACTAAATAGATCATTTAAAATTTTTTTATGAGAGATCATAACAGTAACAATCATTGGGCCTAATAGATGCTAAAAAAGTTGACAAAATTATCTTCTTTGTAAAAGATAATTTAATAGATCATTTAAAATTTCTTTATAAAAGATCATAACGGTAACATTCATTGGGCCTAACAAATGCTAAAGAAGTTGACATAATTATCTTCTTTGTAAAAGATAATTTAATAGATCATTTAAAATTTCTTTATAAAAGATCATAACGGTAACATTCATTGGGCCTAACAAATGCTAAAGAAGTTGACATAATTATCTTCTTTGTAAAAGATAATTTAATAGATCATTTAAAATTTCTTTATAAAAGATCATAACGGTAACATTCATTGGGCCCAATAAATGCTAAAAAAGTGGACATAATTATCTTCTTTATAAAAGATAATTTAATAGGTCATTTAAAATTTCTTTATAAAAGATGATAACGGTAAGAATAATTGAGCCTAATCAATGCTAAAAAATTTAAATTAATTATATTTTTGTAAAAGAGAATTTATTAAATCATTTAACATTTCTTCATCAAAGATCGTAACGGTAACAATCATTGGGACTCATAAATGCTAAAAAAGTTGACAGAATTATCTTCTTTGTAAAAGATAATTTAATAGGTCATTTAAAATTTCTTTATAAAAGATCATAACGGTAAGAATAATTGGGCCTAATCAATGCTAAAAAAATTAAATTAATTATCTGTTTTGTAAAAGATAATTTATTAAATCATATAAAATTTCTTCATAAAAAATCATAATGGTAACAATCATTGGGACTCGTAAATGCTAAAAAAGTTGACATAATTATTTTTTTTGTAAAAGATAATTCAATAGATCATTTAAAATTTCCTTATAAAAGATCATAACGGTAACAATCATTGGGCCTAATAAATGCTCAAAAAGTTGACAAAATTATCTTCTTTGTAAAAGATAATTTAATAGATCATTTAAAATTTCTTTATAAAAGATCATAACGGTAACATTCATTGGGCCTAATAAATGCTAAAAAAGTTGACATAATTATCTTCTTTGTAAAAGATAATTTAATAGATCATTTAAAATTTCTTTATAAAAGATCATAACGGTAACGAACGTTGGGCCTAATAAATGCTAAAAAAGTTGACATAATTATCTTCTTTGTAAAGATAATTTAATAGATCATTTAAAATTTCTTTATAAAAGTTCATAACATTGGGCCCAATAAATGCTAAAAAAGTGGACATAATTATCTTCTTTATAAAAGATAATTTAATAGGTCATTCAAAATTTCTTTATAAAAGATGATAACGGTAAGAATAATTGGGCCTAATCAATGCTAAAAAATTTAAATTAATTATCTTTTTTGTAAAAGAGAATTTATTAAATCATTTAACATTTCTTCATCAAAGATCATAACGGTAACAATCATTGGGACTCATAAATGCTAAAAAAGTTGACATAATTATCTTCTTTGTAAAAGATAATTTAATAGATCATTTAAAATTTTTTTATCAAAGATCATAACAGTAACAATCATTGAGACTCATAAATGCTAGAAAAGTTGACAGAATTATCTTCTTTGTAAAATATAATTTAATAGATCATTTATAATTTCTTTATCAAAGATCATAACAGTAACAATCATTGAGACTCATAAATGCTAAAAAAGTTGACATAATTATCTTCTTTGTAAAAGATAATTTAATAGATCATTTAAAATTTTTTTGTAAAAGATGATAACGGTAAGAATAATTGGGCCTAATCAATGCTTAAAAATTTAAATTAATTATCTTTTTTGTAAAAGAGAATTTATTAAATCATTTAACATTTCTTCATCAAAGATCATAACGGTAACAGTCATTGGGCCTAATAAATGCTAAAAAAGTTGACATAATTATCTTCTTTGTGAAAGATAATTTAATAGATCATTTAAAATTTATTTATAAAAGATCATAACAGTAACAATCATTGGGTCTAATAAAAGCTAAAAAATTGAAATTAGTTATCTTCTTCGTAAAAGATAATTTAATAGATCATTTAAAAATTATTTATAGAAGATCATAACAGTAACAATCATTGGGACTAATAAATGCTAAAAAATTGAAATTAATTATCTTCTTTGTAAAAGATAATGTAATAGATCATTTAAAATTTCTTTATAAAAGATCATAACGGTAACAAATGTTGGGCCTAATAAATGCTAAAAAATTTCACATACTTATATTCTTTGTAAAAGATAATTTAATAGATCATTTAAAATTTCTTTACAAAACATCATAACGGTAACAATCATTGGGCCAAATAAATGCTAAAAAAGTTGACAAAATTATCTTCTTTGTAAAAGGTAACTAAATAGATCATTTAAAATTTTTTTATGAGAGATCATAACAGTAACAATCATTGGGCCTAATAGATGCTAAAAAAGTTGACAAAATTATCTTCTTTGTAAAAGATAATTTAATAGATCATTTAAAATTTCTTTATAAAAGATCATAACGGTAACATTCATTGGGCCTAACAAATGCTAAAGAAGTTGACATAATTATCTTCTTTGTAAAAGATAATTTAATAGATCATTTTAAATTTCTTTATAAAAGATCATAACGGTAACATTCATTGGGCCTAACAAATGCTAAAGAAGTTGACATAATTATCTTCTTTGTAAAAGATAATTTAATAGATAATTTAAAATTCCTTTATAAAAGATCATAACGGTAACAATCATTGCGCCTAATAATCGTAAAAAAATTAAATTAATTATCTGTTTTGTAAAAGATAATTTATTAAATCATATAAAATTTCTTCATAAAAAATCATAATGGTAACAATCATTGGCACTCGTAAATGCTAAAAAAGTTGACATAATTATTTTTTTTGTAAAAGATAATTGAATAGATCATTTAAAATTTCCTTATAAAAGATCATAACGGTAACAATCATTGGGCCTAATAAATGCTCAAAAAGTTGACAAAATTATCTTCTTTGTAAAAGATAATTTAATAGATCATTTAAAATTTCTTTATAAAAGATCATAACGGTAACATTCATTGGGCCTAATAAATGCTAAAAAAGTTGACATAATTATCTTCTTTGTAAAAGATAATTTAATAGATCATTTAAAATTTCTTTATAAAAGATCATAACGGTAACGAACGTTGGGCCTAATAAATGCTAAAAAAGTTGACATAATTATCTTCTTTGTAAAGATAATTTAATAGATCATTTAAAATTTCTTTATAAAAGTTCATAACATTGGGCCCAATAAATGCTAAAAAAGTGGACATAATTATCTTCTTTATAAAAGATAATTTAATAGGTCATTCAAAATTTCTTTATAAAAGATGATAACGGTAAGAATAATTGGGCCTAATCAATGCTAAAAAATTTAAATTAATTATCTTTTTTGTAAAAGAGAATTTATTAAATCATTTAACATTTCTTCATCAAAGATCATAACGGTAACAATCATTGGGACTCATAAATGCTAAAAAAGTTGACAGAATTATCTTTTTTGTAAAAGATAATTTAATAGATCATTTAAAATTTTTTTATCAAAGATCATAACAGTAACAATCATTGAGACTCATAAATGCTAGAAAAGTTGACAGAATTATCTTCTTTGTAAAATATAATTTAATAGATCATTTAAAATTTCTTTATCAAAGATCATAACAGTAACAATCATTGAGACTCATAAATGCTAAAAAAGTTGACATAATTATCTTCTTTGTAAAAGATAATTTAATAGATCATTTAAAATTTTTTTGTAAAAGATGATAACGGTAAGAATAATTGGGCCTAATCAATGCTTAAAAATTTAAATTAATTATCTTTTTTGTAAAAGACAATTTATTAAATCATATAAAATTTCTTCATAAAAAATCATAATGGTAACAATCATTGGGACTCGTAAATGCTAAAAAAGTTGACATAATTATCTTTTTTGTAAAAGATAATTCAATAGATCATTTAAAATTTCTTTATAAAAGATCATAACGATAACATTCATTAGGCCTAATAAATGCTTAAAAAGTTGACAAAATTATCTTCTTTGTAAAAGGTAACTAAATAGATCATTTAAAATTTTTTTATGAGAGATCATAACAGTAACAATCATTGGGCCTAATAGATGCTAAAAAAGTTGACATAATTATCTTCTTTGTAAAAGATAATTTAATAGATCATTTAAAATTTTTTTGTAAAAGATGATAACGGTAAGAATAATTGGGCCTAATCAATGCTTAAAAATTTAAATTAATTATCTTTTTTGTAAAAGAGAATTTATTAAATCATTTAACATTTCTTCATCAAAGATCATAACGGTAACAGTCATTGGGCCTAATAAATGCTAAAAAAGTTGACATAATTATCTTCTTTGTGAAAGATAATTTAATAGATCATTTAAAATTTATTTATAAAAGATCATAACAGTAACAATCATTGGGTCTAATAAAAGCTAAAAAATTGAAATTAGTTATCTTCTTCGTAAAAGATAATTTAATAGATCATTTAAAAATTATTTATAGAAGATCATAACAGTAACAATCATTGGGACTAATAAATGCTAAAAAATTGAAATTAATTATCTTCTTTGTAAAAGATAATGTAATAGATCATTTAAAATTTCTTTATAAAAGATCATAACGGTAACAAATGTTGGGCCTAATAAATGCTAAAAAATTTCACATACTTATATTCTTTGTAAAAGATAATTTAATAGATCATTTAAAATTTCTTTACAAAACATCATAACGGTAACAATCATTGGGCCAAATAAATGCTAAAAAAGTTGACAAAATTATCTTCTTTGTAAAAGGTAACTAAATAGATCATTTAAAATTTTTTTATGAGAGATCATAACAGTAACAATCATTGGGCCTAATAGATGCTAAAAAAGTTGACAAAATTATCTTCTTTGTAAAAGATAATTTAATAGATCATTTAAAATTTCTTTATAAAAGATCATAACGGTAACATTCATTGGGCCTAACAAATGCTAAAGAAGTTGACATAATTATCTTCTTTGTAAAAGATAATTTAATAGATCATTTTAAATTTCTTTATAAAAGATCATAACGGTAACATTCATTGGGCCTAACAAATGCTAAAGAAGTTGACATAATTATCTTCTTTGTAAAAGATAATTTAATAGATAATTTAAAATTCCTTTATAAAAGATCATAACGGTAACAATCATTGCGCCTAATAATCGTAAAAAAATTAAATTAATTATCTGTTTTGTAAAAGATAATTTATTAAATCATATAAAATTTCTTCATAAAAAATCATAATGGTAACAATCATTGGCACTCGTAAATGCTAAAAAAGTTGACATAATTATTTTTTTTGTAAAAGATAATTGAATAGATCATTTAAAATTTCCTTATAAAAGATCATAACGGTAACAATCATTGGGCCTAATAAATGCTCAAAAAGTTGACAAAATTATCTTCTTTGTAAAAGATAATTTAATAGATCATTTAAAATTTCTTTATAAAAGATCATAACGGTAACATTCATTGGGCCTAATAAATGCTAAAAAAGTTGACATAATTATCTTCTTTGTAAAAGATAATTTAATAGATCATTTAAAATTTCTTTATAAAAGATCATAACGGTAACGAACGTTGGGCCTAATAAATGCTAAAAAAGTTGACATAATTATCTTCTTTGTAAAGATAATTTAATAGATCATTTAAAATTTCTTTATAAAAGTTCATAACATTGGGCCCAATAAATGCTAAAAAAGTGGACATAATTATCTTCTTTATAAAAGATAATTTAATAGGTCATTCAAAATTTCTTTATAAAAGATGATAACGGTAAGAATAATTGGGCCTAATCAATGCTAAAAAATTTAAATTAATTATCTTTTTTGTAAAAGAGAATTTATTAAATCATTTAACATTTCTTCATCAAAGATCATAACGGTAACAATCATTGGGACTCATAAATGCTAAAAAAGTTGACAGAATTATCTTTTTTGTAAAAGATAATTTAATAGATCATTTAAAATTTTTTTATCAAAGATCATAACAGTAACAATCATTGAGACTCATAAATGCTAGAAAAGTTGACAGAATTATCTTCTTTGTAAAATATAATTTAATAGATCATTTAAAATTTCTTTATCAAAGATCATAACAGTAACAATCATTGAGACTCATAAATGCTAAAAAAGTTGACATAATTATCTTCTTTGTAAAAGATAATTTAATAGATCATTTAAAATTTTTTTGTAAAAGATGATAACGGTAAGAATAATTGGGCCTAATCAATGCTTAAAAATTTAAATTAATTATCTTTTTTGTAAAAGACAATTTATTAAATCATATAAAATTTCTTCATAAAAAATCATAATGGTAACAATCATTGGGACTCGTAAATGCTAAAAAAGTTGACATAATTATCTTTTTTGTAAAAGATAATTCAATAGATCATTTAAAATTTCTTTATAAAAGATCATAACGATAACATTCATTAGGCCTAATAAATGCTTAAAAAGTTGACAAAATTATCTTCTTTGTAAAAGGTAACTAAATAGATCATTTAAAATTTTTTTATGAGAGATCATAACAGTAACAATCATTGGGCCTAATAGATGCTAAAAAAGTTGACAAAATTATCTTCTTTGTAAAAGATAATTTAATAGATCATTTAAAATTTCTTTATAAAAGATCATAACGGTAACATTCATTGGGCCTAACAAATGCTAAAGAAGTTGACATAATTATCTTCTTTGTAAAAGATAATTTAATAGATCATTTAAAATTTCTTTATAAAAGATCATAACGGTAACATTCATTGGGCCTAACAAATGCTAAAGAAGTTGACATAATTATCTTCTTTGTAAAAGATAATTTAATAGATCATTTAAAATTTCTTTATAAAAGATCATAACGGTAACATTCATTGGGCCCAATAAATGCTAAAAAAGTGGACATAATTATCTTCTTTATAAAAGATAATTTAATAGGTCATTTAAAATTTCTTTATAAAAGATGATAACGGTAAGAATAATTGAGCCTAATCAATGCTAAAAAATTTAAATTAATTATATTTTTGTAAAAGAGAATTTATTAAATCATTTAACATTTCTTCATCAAAGATCGTAACGGTAACAATCATTGGGACTCATAAATGCTAAAAAAGTTGACAGAATTATCTTCTTTGTAAAAGATAATTTAATAGGTCATTTAAAATTTCTTTATAAAAGATCATAACGGTAAGAATAATTGGGCCTAATCAATGCTAAAAAAATTAAATTAATTATCTGTTTTGTAAAAGATAATTTATTAAATCATATAAAATTTCTTCATAAAAAATCATAATGGTAACAATCATTGGGACTCGTAAATGCTAAAAAAGTTGACATAATTATTTTTTTTGTAAAAGATAATTCAATAGATCATTTAAAATTTCCTTATAAAAGATCATAACGGTAACAATCATTGGGCCTAATAAATGCTCAAAAAGTTGACAAAATTATCTTCTTTGTAAAAGATAATTTAATAGATCATTTAAAATTTCTTTATAAAAGATTATAACGGTAACATTCATTGGGCCTAATAAATGCTAAAAAAGTTGACATAATTATCTTCTTTGTAAAAGATAATTTAATAGATCATTTAAAATTTCTTTATAAAAGATCATAACGGTAACGAACGTTGGGCCTAATAAATGCTAAAAAAGTTGACATAATTATCTTCTTTGTAAAGATAATTTAATAGATCATTTAAAATTTCTTTATAAAAGTTCATAACATTGGGCCCAATAAATGCTAAAAAAGTGGACATAATTATCTTCTTTATAAAAGATAATTTAATAGGTCATTCAAAATTTCTTTATAAAAGATGATAACGGTAAGAATAATTGGGCCTAATCAATGCTAAAAAATTTAAATTAATTATCTTTTTTGTAAAAGAGAATTTATTAAATCATTTAACATTTCTTCATCAAAGATCATAACGGTAACAATCATTGGGACTCATAAATGCTAAAAAAGTTGACATAATTATCTTCTTTGTAAAAGATAATTTAATAGATCATTTAAAATTTTTTTATCAAAGATCATAACAGTAACAATCATTGAGACTCATAAATGCTAGAAAAGTTGACAGAATTATCTTCTTTGTAAAATATAATTTAATAGATCATTTATAATTTCTTTATCAAAGATCATAACAGTAACAATCATTGAGACTCATAAATGCTAAAAAAGTTGACATAATTATCTTCTTTGTAAAAGATAATTTAATAGATCATTTAAAATTTTTTTGTAAAAGATGATAACGGTAAGAATAATTGGGCCTAATCAATGCTTAAAAATTTAAATTAATTATCTTTTTTGTAAAAGAGAATTTATTAAATCATTTAACATTTCTTCATCAAAGATCATAACGGTAACAGTCATTGGGCCTAATAAATGCTAAAAAAGTTGACATAATTATCTTCTTTGTGAAAGATAATTTAATAGATCATTTAAAATTTATTTATAAAAGATCATAACAGTAACAATCATTGGGTCTAATAAAAGCTAAAAAATTGAAATTAGTTATCTTCTTCGTAAAAGATAATTTAATAGATCATTTAAAAATTATTTATAGAAGATCATAACAGTAACAATCATTGGGACTAATAAATGCTAAAAAATTGAAATTAATTATCTTCTTTGTAAAAGATAATGTAATAGATCATTTAAAATTTCTTTATAAAAGATCATAACGGTAACAAATGTTGGGCCTAATAAATGCTAAAAAATTTCACATACTTATATTCTTTGTAAAAGATAATTTAATAGATCATTTAAAATTTCTTTACAAAACATCATAACGGTAACAATCATTGGGCCAAATAAATGCTAAAAAAGTTGACAAAATTATCTTCTTTGTAAAAGGTAACTAAATAGATCATTTAAAATTTTTTTATGAGAGATCATAACAGTAACAATCATTGGGCCTAATAGATGCTAAAAAAGTTGACAAAATTATCTTCTTTGTAAAAGATAATTTAATAGATCATTTAAAATTTCTTTATAAAAGATCATAACGGTAACATTCATTGGGCCTAACAAATGCTAAAGAAGTTGACATAATTATCTTCTTTGTAAAAGATAATTTAATAGATCATTTTAAATTTCTTTATAAAAGATCATAACGGTAACATTCATTGGGCCTAACAAATGCTAAAGAAGTTGACATAATTATCTTCTTTGTAAAAGATAATTTAATAGATAATTTAAAATTCCTTTATAAAAGATCATAACGGTAACAATCATTGCGCCTAATAATCGTAAAAAAATTAAATTAATTATCTGTTTTGTAAAAGATAATTTATTAAATCATATAAAATTTCTTCATAAAAAATCATAATGGTAACAATCATTGGGACTCGTAAATGCTAAAAAAGTTGACATAATTATTTTTTTTGTAAAAGATAATTCAATAGATCATTTAAAATTTCCTTATAAAAGATCATAACGGTAACAATCATTGGGCCTAATAAATGCTCAAAAAGTTGACAAAATTATCTTCTTTGTAAAAGATAATTTAATAGATCATTTAAAATTTCTTTATAAAAGATCATAACGGTAACATTCATTGGGCCTAATAAATGCTAAAAAAGTTGACATAATTATCTTCTTTGTAAAAGATAATTTAATAGATCATTTAAAATTTCTTTATAAAAGATCATAACGGTAACGAACGTTGGGCCTAATAAATGCTAAAAAAGTTGACATAATTATCTTCTTTGTAAAGATAATTTAATAGATCATTTAAAATTTCTTTATAAAAGTTCATAACATTGGGCCCAATAAATGCTAAAAAAGTGGACATAATTATCTTCTTTATAAAAGATAATTTAATAGGTCATTCAAAATTTCTTTATAAAAGATGATAACGGTAAGAATAATTGGGCCTAATCAATGCTAAAAAATTTAAATTAATTATCTTTTTTGTAAAAGAGAATTTATTAAATCATTTAACATTTCTTCATCAAAGATCATAACGGTAACAATCATTGGGACTCATAAATGCTAAAAAAGTTGACAGAATTATCTTTTTTGTAAAAGATAATTTAATAGATCATTTAAAATTTTTTTATCAAAGATCATAACAGTAACAATCATTGAGACTCATAAATGCTAGAAAAGTTGACAGAATTATCTTCTTTGTAAAATATAATTTAATAGATCATTTAAAATTTCTTTATCAAAGATCATAACAGTAACAATCATTGAGACTCATAAATGCTAAAAAAGTTGACATAATTATCTTCTTTGTAAAAGATAATTTAATAGATCATTTAAAATTTTTTTGTAAAAGATGATAACGGTAAGAATAATTGGGCCTAATCAATGCTTAAAAATTTAAATTAATTATCTTTTTTGTAAAAGAGAATTTATTAAATCATTTAACATTTCTTCATCAAAGATCATAACGGTAACAGTCATTGGGCCTAATAAATGCTAAAAAAGTTGACATAATTATCTTCTTTGTGAAAGATAATTTAATACATCATTTAAAATTTATTTATAAAAGATCATAACAGTAACAATCATTGGGTCTAATAAAAGCTAAAAAATTGAAATTAGTTATCTTCTTCGTAAAAGATAATTTAATAGATCATTTAAAAATTATTTATAGAAGATCATAACAGTAACAATCATTGGGACTAATAAATGCTAAAAAATTGAAATTAATTATCTTCTTTGTAAAAGATAATGTAATAGATCATTTAAAATTTCTTTATAAAAGATCATAACGGTAACAAATGTTGGGCCTAATAAATGCTAAAAAATTTCACATACTTATATTCTTTGTAAAAGATAATTTAATAGATCATTTAAAATTTCTTTACAAAACATCATAACGGTAACAATCATTGGGCCAAATAAATGCTAAAAAAGTTGACAAAATTATCTTCTTTGTAAAAGGTAACTAAATAGATCATTTAAAATTTTTTTATGAGAGATCATAACAGTAACAATCATTGGGCCTAATAGATGCTAAAAAAGTTGACAAAATTATCTTCTTTGTAAAAGATAATTTAATAGATCATTTAAAATTTCTTTATAAAAGATCATAACGGTAACATTCATTGGGCCTAACAAATGCTAAAGAAGTTGACATAATTATCTTCTTTGTAAAAGATAATTTAATAGATCATTTTAAATTTCTTTATAAAAGATCATAACGGTAACATTCATTGGGCCTAACAAATGCTAAAGAAGTTGACATAATTATCTTCTTTGTAAAAGATAATTTAATAGATCATTTAAAATTTCTTTATAAAAGATCATAACGGTAACATTCATTGGGCCCAATAAATGCTAAAAAAGTGGACATAATTATCTTCTTTATAAAAGATAATTTAATAGGTCATTTAAAATTTCTTTGTAAAAGATGATAACGGTAAGAATAATTGAGCCTAATCAATGCTAAAAAATTTAAATTAATTATATTTTTGTAAAAGAGAATTTATTAAATCATTTAACATTTCTTCATCAAAGATCGTAACGGTAACAATCATTGGTACTCATAAATGCTAAAAAAGTTGACAGAATTATCTTCTTTGTAAAAGATAATTTAATAGGTCATTTAAAATTTCTTTATAAAAGATCATAACGGTAAGAATAATTGGGCCTAATCGATGCTAAAAAATTTAAATTAATTATCTTTTTTGTAAAAGGCAATTTATTAAATCATATAAAATTTCTTCATCAAAAATGATAATGGTAACAATCATTGGGACTCGTAAATGCTAAAAAAGTTAACATAATTATCTTCTTTGTAAAAGATAATTTAAGAGATCATTTAAGGTTTCTTTATAAAAGATCATAACGGTAACATTCATTGGGCCTAACAAATGCTAAAGAAGTTGACATAATTATCTTCTTTGTAAAAGATAATTTAATAGATAATTTAAAATTCCTTTATAAAAGATCATAACGGTAACAATCATTGCGCCTAATAATCGTAAAAAAATTAAATTAATTATCTGTTTTGTAAAAGACAATTTATTAAATCATATAAAATTTCTTCATAAAAAATCATAATGGTAACAATCATTGGGACTCGTAAATGCTAAAAAAGTTGACATAATTATTTTTTTTGTAAAAGATAATTCAATAGATCATTTAAAATTTCCTTATAAAAGATCATAACGGTAACAATCATTGGGCCTAATAAATGCTCAAAAAGTTGACAAAATTATCTTCTTTGTAAAAGATAATTTAATAGATCATTTAAAATTTCTTTATAAAAGATCATAACGGTAACATTCATTGGGCCTAATAAATGCTAAAAAAGTTGACATAATTATCTTCTTTGTAAAATATAATTTAATAGATCATTTAAAATTTCTTTATAAAAGATCATAACGGTAACGAACGTTGGGCCTAATAAATGCTAAAAAAGTTGACATAATTATCTTCTTTGTAAAGATAATTTAATAGATCATTTAAAATTTCTTTATAAAAGATCATAACATTGGGCCCAATAAATGCTAAAAAAGTGGACATAATTATCTTCTTTATAAAAGATAATTTAATAGGTCATTCAAAATTTCTTTATAAAAGATGATAACGGTAAGAATAATTGGGCCTAATCAATGCTAAAAAATTTAAATTAATTATCTTTTTTGTAAAAGAGAATTTATTAAATCATTTAACATTTCTTCATCAAAGATCATAACGGTAACAATCATTGGGACTCATAAATGCTAAAAAAGTTGACAGAATTATCTTCTTTGTAAAAGATAATTTAATAGATCATTTAAAATTTTTTTATCAAAGATCATAACAGTAACAATCATTGAGACTCATAAATGCTAGAAAAGTTGACAGAATTATCTTCTTTGTAAAATATAATTTAATAGATCATTTAAAATTTTTTTATCAAAGATCATAACAGTAACAATCATTGAGACTCATAAATGCTAGAAAAGTTGACAGAATTATCTTCTTTGTAAAATATAATTTAATAGATCATTTATAATTTCTTTATCAAAGATCATAACAGTAACAATCATTGAGACTCATAAATGCTAAAAAAGTTGACATAATTATCTTCTTTGTAAAAGATAATTTAATAGATCATTTAATATTTTTTTGTAAAAGATGATAACGGTAAGAATAATTGGGCCTAATCAATGCTTAAAAATTTAAATTAATTATCTTTTTTGTAAAAGAGAATTTATTAAATCATTTAACATTTCTTCATCAAAGATCATAACGGTAACAGTCATTGGGCCTAATAAATGCTAAAAAAGTTGACATAATTATCTTCTTTGTGAAAGATAATTTAATAGATCATTTAAAATTTATTTATAAAAGATCATAACAGTAACAATCATTGGGTCTAATAAAAGCTAAAAAATTGAAATTAGTTATCTTCTTCGTAAAAGATAATTTAATAGATCATTTAAAAATTATTTATAGAAGATCATAACAGTAACAATCATTGGGACTAATAAATGCTAAAAAATTGAAATTAATTATCTTCTTTGTAAAAGATAATGTAATAGATCATTTAAAATTTCTTTATAAAAGATCATAACGGTGACAAATGTTGGGCCTAATAAATGCTAAAAAATTTCACATACTTATATTCTTTGTAAAAGATAATTTAATAGATCATTTAAAATTTCTTTACAAAACATCATAACGGTAACAATCATTGGGCCAAATAAATGCTAAAAAAGTTGACAAAATTATCTTCTTTGTAAAAGGTAACTAAATAGATCATTTAAAATTTTTTTATGAGAGATCATAACAGTAACAATCATTGGGCCTAATAGATGCTAAAAAAGTTGACAAAATTATCTTCTTTGTAAAAGATAATTTAATAGATCATTTAAAATTTCTTTATAAAAGATCATAACGGTAACATTCATTAGGCCTAACAAATGCTAAAGAAGTTGACATAATTATCTTCTTTGTAAAAGATAATTTAATAGATCATTTAAAATTTCTTTATAAAAGATCATAACGGTAACATTCATTGGGCCTAACAAATGCTAAAAAAGTTGACATAATTATCTTCTTTGTAAAAGATAATTTAATAGATCATTTAAAATTTCTTTATAAAAGATCATAACGGTAACATTCATTGGGCCCAATAAATGCTAAAAAAGTGGACATAATTATCTTCTTTATAAAAGATAATTTAATAGGTCATTTAAAATTTCTTTATAAAAGATGATAACGGTAAGAATAATTGAGCCTAATCAATGCTAAAAAATTTAAATTAATTATATTTTTGTAAAAGAGAATTTATTAAATCATTTAACATTTCTTCATCAAATGCTAAAAAAGTTGACATAATTATCTTCTTTGTGAAAGATAATTTAATAGATCATTTAAAATTTATTTATAAAAGATCATAACAGTAACAATCATTGGGTCTAATAAAAGCTAAAATATTGAAATTAGTTATCTTCTTCGTAAAAGATAATTTAATAGATCATTTAAAAATTATTTATAGAAGATCATAACAGTAACAATCATTGGGACTAATAAATGCTAAAAAATTGAAATTAATTATCTTCTTTGTAAAAGATAATGTAATAGATCATTTAAAATTTCTTTATAAAAGATCATAACGGTAACAAATGTTGGGCCTAATAAATGCTAAAAAATTTCACATACTTATATTCTTTGTAAAAGATAATTTAATAGATCATTTAAAATTTCTTTACAAAACATCATAACGGTAACAATCATTGGGCCAAATAAATGCTAAAAAAGTTGACAAAATTATCTTCTTTGTAAAAGGTAACTAAATAGATCATTTAAAATTTTTTTATGAGAGATCATAACAGTAACAATCATTGGGCCTAATAGATGCTAAAAAAGTTGACAAAATTATCTTCTTTGTAAAAGATAATTTAATAGATCATTTAAAATTTCTTTATAAAAGATCATAACGGTAACATTCATTGGGCCTAACAAATGCTAAAGAAGTTGACATAATTATCTTCTTTGTAAAAGATAATTTAATAGATCATTTAAAATTTCTTTATAAAAGATCATAACAGTAACATTCATTGGGCCTAACAAATGCTAAAAAAGTTGACATAATTATCTTCTTTGTAAAAGATAATTTAATAGATCATTTAAAATTTCTTTATAAAAGATCATAACGGTAACATTCATTGGGCCCAATAAATGCTAAAAAAGTGGACATAATTATCTTCTTTATAAAAGATAATTTAATAGGTCATTTAAAATTTCTTTATAAAAGATGATAACGGTAAGAATAATTGAGCCTAATCAATGCTAAAAAATTTAAATTAATTATATTTTTGTAAAAGAGAATTTATTAAATCATTTAACATTTCTTCATCAAAGATCGTAACGGTAACAATCATTGGGACTCATAAATGCTAAAAAAGTTGACAGAATTATCTTCTTTGTAAAAGATAATTTAATAGGTCATTTAAAATTTCTTTATAAAAGATCATAACGGTAAGAATAATTGGGCCTAATCAATGCTAAAAAATTTAAATTAATTATCTTTTTTGTAAAAGGCAATTTATTAAATCATATAAAATTTCTTCATAAAAAATGATAATGGTAACAATCATTGGGACTCGTAAATGCTAAAAAAGTTAACATAATTATCTTCTTTGTAAAAGATAATTTAAGAGATCATTTAAGGTTTCTTTATAAAAGATCATAACGGTAACATTCATTGGGCCTAACAAATGCTAAAGAAGTTGACATAATTATCTTCTTTGTAAAAGATAATTTAATAGATAATTTAAAATTCCTTTATAAAAGATCATAACGGTAACAATCATTGCGCCTAATAATCGTAAAAAAATTAAATTAATTATCTGTTTTGTAAAAGACAATTTATTAAATCATATAAAATTTCTTCATAAAAAATCATAATGGTAACAATCATTGGGACTCGTAAATGCTAAAAAAGTTGACATAATTATTTTTTTTGTAAAAGATAATTCAATAGATCATTTAAAATTTCCTTATAAAAGATCATAACGGTAACAATCATTGGGCCTAATAAATGCTCAAAAAGTTGACAAAATTATCTTCTTTGTAAAAGATAATTTAATAGATCATTTAAAATTTCTTTATAAAAGATCATAACGGTAACATTCATTGGGCCTAATAAATGCTAAAAAAGTTGACATAATTATCTTCTTTGTAAAAGATAATTTAATAGATCATTTAAAATTTCTTTATAAAAGATCATAACGGTAACGAACGTTGGGCCTAATAAATGCTAAAAAAGTTGACATAATTATCTTCTTTGTAAAGATAATTTAATAGATCATTTAAAATTTCTTTATAAAAGATCATAACATTGGGCCCAATAAATGCTAAAAAAGTGGACATAATTATCTTCTTTATAAAAGATAATTTAATAGGTCATTCAAAATTTCTTTATAAAAGATGATAACGGTAAGAATAATTGGGCCTAATCAATGCTAAAAAATTTAAATTAATTATCTTTTTTGTAAAAGAGAATTTATTAAATCATTTAACATTTCTTCATCAAAGATCATAACGGTAACAATCATTGGGACTCATAAATGCTAAAAAAGTTGACAGAATTATCTTCTTTGTAAAAGATAATTTAATAGATCATTTAAAATTTTTTTATCAAAGATCATAACAGTAACAATCATTGAGACTCATAAATGCTAGAAAAGTTGACAGAATTATCTTCTTTGTAAAATATAATTTAATAGATCATTTAAAATTTCTTTATCAAAGATCATAACAGTAACAATCATTGAGACTCATAAATGCTAAAAAAGTTGACATAATTATCTTCTTTGTAAAAGATAATTTAATAGATCATTTAAAATTTTTTTGTAAAAGATGATAACGGTAAGAATAATTGGGCCTAATCAATGCTTAAAAATTTAAATTAATTATCTTTTTTGTAAAAGAGAATTTATTAAATCATTTAACATTGCTTCATCAAAGATCATAACGGTAACAGTCATTGGGCCTAATAAATGCTAAAAAAGTTGACATAATTATCTTCTTTGTGAAAGATAATTTAATAGATCATTTAAAATTTATTTATAAAAGATCATAACAGTAACAATCATTGGGTCTAATAAAAGCTAAAAAATTGAAATTAGTTATCTTCTTCGTAAAAGATAATTTAATAGATCATTTAAAAATTATTTATAGAAGATCATAACAGTAACAATCATTGGGACTAATAAATGCTAAAAAATTGAAATTAATTATCTTCTTTGTAAAAGATAATGTAATAGATCATTTAAAATTTCTTTATAAAAGATCATAACGGTGACAAATGTTGGGCCTAATAAATGCTAAAAAATTTCACATACTTATATTCTTTGTAAAAGATAATTTAATAGATCATTTAAAATTTCTTTACAAAACATCATAACGGTAACAATCATTGGGCCAAATAAATGCTAAAAAAGTTGACAAAATTATCTTCTTTGTAAAAGGTAACTAAATAGATCATTTAAAATTTTTTTATGAGAGATCATAACAGTAACAATCATTGGGCCTAATAGATGCTAAAAAAGTTGACAAAATTATCTTCTTTGTAAAAGATAATTTAATAGATCATTTAAAATTTCTTTATAAAAGATCATAACGGTAACATTCATTAGGCCTAACAAATGCTAAAGAAGTTGACATAATTATCTTCTTTGTAAAAGATAATTTAATAGATCATTTAAAATTTCTTTATAAAAGATCATAACGGTAACATTCATTGGGCCTAACAAATGCTAAAAAAGTTGACATAATTATCTTCTTTGTAAAAGATAATTTAATAGATCATTTAAAATTTCTTTATAAAAGATCATAACGGTAACATTCATTGGGCCCAATAAATGCTAAAAAAGTGGACATAATTATCTTCTTTATAAAAGATAATTTAATAGGTCATTTAAAATTTCTTTATAAAAGATGATAACGGTAAGAATAATTGAGCCTAATCAATGCTAAAAAATTTAAATTAATTATATTTTTGTAAAAGAGAATTTATTAAATCATTTAACATTTCTTCATCAAATGCTAAAAAAGTTGACATAATTATCTTCTTTGTGAAAGATAATTTAATAGATCATTTAAAATTTATTTATAAAAGATCATAACAGTAACAATCATTGGGTCTAATAAAAGCTAAAATATTGAAATTAGTTATCTTCTTCGTAAAAGATAATTTAATAGATCATTTAAAAATTATTTATAGAAGATCATAACAGTAACAATCATTGGGACTAATAAATGCTAAAAAATTGAAATTAATTATCTTCTTTGTAAAAGATAATGTAATAGATCATTTAAAATTTCTTTATAAAAGATCATAACGGTAACAAATGTTGGGCCTAATAAATGCTAAAAAATTTCACATACTTATATTCTTTGTAAAAGATAATTTAATAGATCATTTAAAATTTCTTTACAAAACATCATAACGGTAACAATCATTGGGCCAAATAAATGCTAAAAAAGTTGACAAAATTATCTTCTTTGTAAAAGGTAACTAAATAGATCATTTAAAATTTTTTTATGAGAGATCATAACAGTAACAATCATTGGGCCTAATAGATGCTAAAAAAGTTGACAAAATTATCTTCTTTGTAAAAGATAATTTAATAGATCATTTAAAATTTCTTTATAAAAGATCATAACGGTAACATTCATTGGGCCTAACAAATGCTAAAGAAGTTGACATAATTATCTTCTTTGTAAAAGATAATTTAATAGATCATTTAAAATTTCTTTATAAAAGATCATAACAGTAACATTCATTGGGCCTAACAAATGCTAAAAAAGTTGACATAATTATCTTCTTTGTAAAAGATAATTTAATAGATCATTTAAAATTTCTTTATAAAAGATCATAACGGTAACATTCATTGGGCCCAATAAATGCTAAAAAAGTGGACATAATTATCTTCTTTATAAAAGATAATTTAATAGGTCATTTAAAATTTCTTTATAAAAGATGATAACGGTAAGAATAATTGAGCCTAATCAATGCTAAAAAATTTAAATTAATTATATTTTTGTAAAAGAGAATTTATTAAATCATTTAACATTTCTTCATCAAAGATCGTAACGGTAACAATCATTGGGACTCATAAATGCTAAAAAAGTTGACAGAATTATCTTCTTTGTAAAAGATAATTTAATAGGTCATTTAAAATTTCTTTATAAAAGATCATAACGGTAAGAATAATTGGGCCTAATCAATGCTAAAAAATTTAAATTAATTATCTTTTTTGTAAAAGGCAATTTATTAAATCATATAAAATTTCTTCATAAAAAATGATAATGGTAACAATCATTGGGACTCGTAAATGCTAAAAAAGTTAACATAATTATCTTCTTTGTAAAAGATAATTTAAGAGATCATTTAAGGTTTCTTTATAAAAGATCATAACGGTAACATTCATTGGGCCTAACAAATGCTAAAGAAGTTGACATAATTATCTTCTTTGTAAAAGATAATTTAATAGATCATTTTAAATTTCTTTATAAAAGATCATAACGGTAACATTCATTGGGCCTAACAAATGCTAAAGAAGTTGACATAATTATCTTCTTTGTAAAAGATAATTTAATAGATCATTTAAAATTTCTTTATAAAAGATCATAACGGTAACATTCATTGGGCCTAACAAATGCTAAAAAAGTTGACATAATTATCTTCTTTGTAAAAGATAATTTAATAGATCATTCAAAATTTCTTTATAAAAGATCATCACGGTAACATTCATTGGGCCTAATAAATGCTAAAAAATTTAAATTAATTATCTTTTTGTAAAATATAATTTATTACATCATTTAAAAATTCTTTATAAAAGATCATTACGGTAACAATCATTGGGCCTGATAAATGCTAAAAAAGTTGACATAATTATCTTCTTTGTAAAAGATAATTTAATAGATCATTTAAAATTGTTTATCAAAGATCATAACGGTAACAATCAATGGGCCTAATAAATGCTAAAAAATTTAAATTAATTATCTTTTTTGTAAAAGACAATTTATTAGATCATTTAAAATTTCTTCATCAAACATCATAACGGTAACAATCATTGGGACTCATAAATGCTAAAAAAGTTGACATAATTATCTTTTTCGTAGAAGCTAATTTAATATATCATTTAAAATTTTTTTATAAAAGATCATAACGGTAACAATCATTGGGCCTGATAAATGCCACAAAAGTTGACATAATTATCTTCTTTGTAAAAGATAATTTATTAGATCATTTAAAATTTCTTTATAAAAGATCATAACGGTAACAATCATTGGGCCTAATAAATGCTAAAAAAGTTGACATAATTATCTTCTTTGTAAAAGATAATTTAATAGATCATTTAAAAATTATTTATAAAAGATCATAACAGTAACAATCATTGGGGCTAGTAAATGCTAAAAAAATTAAAATTAACTATCTTCTTTGTAAAAGATAATGTAATAGATCATTTAAAATTTCTTTATAAAAGATCATAACGGTAACGAACGTTGGGCTTAATAAATGCTAAAAAAGTTGACATAATTATCTTCTTTGTAAAAGATAATTTAATAGATCATTTAAAATTCTTTATCAAAGATCATAACGGTAACAATCATTGGGCCTAATAATGGTAAAAAATTTAAATTAATTATCTTTTTTGTAAAAGACAATTTATTAAATCATATAACATTTCTTCATCAAAGATCATAACGGTAACAGTCATTGGGCCTAATAAATGCTAAAAAAGTTGACATAATTATCTTCTTTGTGAAAGATAATTTAATAGATCATTTAAAATTTATTTATAAAAGATCATAACAGTAACAATCATTGGGTCTAATAAAAGCTAAAAAATTGAAATTAGTTATGTTCTTCGTAAAAGATAATTTATTAGATCATTTAAAAAGTTATTTATAGAAGATCATAACAGTAACAATCATTGGGACTAATAAATGCTAAAAAATTGAAATTAATTATCTTCTTTGTAAAAGATAATGTAATAGATCATTTAAAATTTCTTTATAAAAGATCATAACGGTAACAAATGTTGGGCCTAATAAATGCTAAAAAATTTCACATACTTATATTCTTTGTAAAAGATAATTTAATAGATCATTTAAAATTTCTTTACAAAACATCATAACGGTAACAATCATTGGGCCAAATAAATGCTAAAAAAGTTGACAAAATTATCTTCTTTGTAAAAGATAACTAAATAGATCATTCAAAATTTTTTTATAAAAGATCATAACAGTAACAATCATTGGGCCTAATAAATGCTAAAAAAGTTGACAAAATTATCTTCTTTGTAAAAGATAATTTAATAGATCATTCAAAATTTCTTTATAAAAGATCATCACGGTAACATTCATTGGGCCTAATAAATGCTAAAAAATTTAAATTAATTATCTTTTTGTAAAATATAATTTATTACATCATTTAAAAATTCTTTATAAAAGATCATAAAGGTAACAATCATTGGGCCTGATAAATGCTAAAAAAGTTGACATAATTATCTTCTTTGTAAAAGATAATTTAATAGATCATTCAAAATTTCTTTATAAAAGATCATCACGGTAACATTCATTGGGCCTAATAAATGCTAAAAAATTTAAATTAATTATTTTTTTGTAAAATATAATTTATTACATCATTTAAAAATTCTTTATAAAAGATCATAACGGTAACAATCATTGGGCCTGATAAATGCTAAAAAAGTTGACATAATTATCTTCTTTGTAAAAGATAATTTAATAGATCATTTAAAATTGTTTATCAAAGATCATAACGGTAACAATCATTGGGCCTAATAAATGCTAAAAAATTTAAATTAATTATCTTTTTTGTAAAAGACAATTTATTAGATCATTTAAAATTTCTTCATCAAACATCATAACGGTAACAATCATTGGGACTCATAAATGCTAAAAAAGTTGACATAATTATCTTTTTCGTAGAAGCTAATTTAATATATCATTTAAAATTTTTTTATAAAAGATCATAACGGTAACAATCATTGGGCCTGATAAATGCCACAAAAGTTGACATAATTATCTTCTTTGTAAAAGATAATTTATTAGATCATTTAAAATTTCTTTATAAACGATCATAACGGTAACAATCATTGGGCCTAATAAATGCTAAAAAAGTTGACATAATTATCTTCTTTGTAAAAGATAATTTAATAGATCATTTAAAAATTATTTATAAAAGATCATAACAGTAACAATCATTGGGGCTGGTAAATGCTAAAAAATTAAAATTAACTATCTTCTTTGTAAAAGATAATGTAATAGATCATTTAAAATTTCTTTATAAAAGATCATAACGGTAACGAACGTTGGGCTTAATAAATGCTAAAAAAGTTGACATAATTATCTTCTTTGTAAAAGATAATTTAATAGATCATTTAAAATTCTTTATCAAAGATCATAACGGTAACAATCATTGGGCCTAATAATGGTAAAAAATTTAAATTAATTATCTTTTTTGTAAAAGACAATTTATTAAATCATATAACATTTCTTCATCAAAGATCATAACGGTAACAATCATTGGGACTCATAAATGCTAAAAAAGTTGACAGAATTATCTTCTTTGTAAAAGATAATTTAATAGATCATTTAAAATTTTTTATCAAAGATCATAACAGTAACAATCATTGGGACTCATAAATGCTAAAAAAGTTGACAAAATTATCTTCTTTGTAAAAGATAACTAAATAAATCATTTAAAATTTTTTTATAAAAGATCATAACGGTAACAATCATTGGGCCTAATAAATGCTAAAAAAGTTGACATAATTATCTTCTTTGTAAAAGATAATTTAATAGATCATTCAAAAAGTATTTATAAAAGATGATAACAGTAACAATCATTGGGGCTAATAAATGCTAAAAAATTGAAATTAATTATCTTCTTTGTAAAAGATAATGTAATAGATCATTTAAAATTTCTTTATAAAAGATCATAACGGTAACGAACGTTGGGCCTAATAAATGCTAAAAAAGTTGACATAATTATCTTCTTTGTAAAAGATAATTTAACAGATCATTTGAAATTTCTTTATAAAACATCATAACGGTAACATTCATTGTGCCCAATAAATGCTAAAAAAGTTGACATAATTATCTTCTTTATAAAAGATAATTTAATAGATCATTTAAAATTTCTTTATCAAAGATCATAACGGTAACAATCATTGGGACTCATAAATGCTAAAAAAGTTGACATAATTATCTTTTTCGTAGAAGCTAATTTAATAGATCATTTAAATTTTTTTTATAAAACATCATAACGGTAACAATCATTGGGCCTGATAAATGCCAAAAAAGTTGACATAATTATCTTCTTTGTATAATATAATTTATTAGATCATTTAAAATTTCTTTATAAAAGATCATAACGGTAACAGTCATTGGGCCTAATAAATGCTAAAAAAGTTGACATAATTATCTTCTTTGTGAAAGATAATTTAATAGATCATTTAAAATTTATTTATAAAAGATCATAACAGTAACAATCATTGGGTCTAATAAAAGCTAAAAAATTGAAATTAGTTATCTTCTTTGTAAAAGATAATTTAATAGATCATTTAAAAATTATTTATAAAAGATCATAACAGTAACAATCATTGGGACTAATAAATGCTAAAAAATTGAAATTAATTATCTTCTTTGTAAAAGATAACGTAATAGATCATTTAAAATTTCTTTATAAAAGATCATAACGGTAACAAATGTTGGGCCTAATAAATGCTAAAAAATTTCACATACTTATATTCTTTGTAAAAGATAATTTAATAGATCATTTAAAATTTCTTTACAAAACATCATAACGGTAACAATCATTGGGCCAAATAAATGCTAAAAAAGTTGACAAAATTATCTTCTTTGTAAAAGATAACTAAATAGATCATTCAAAATGTTTTTATAAAAGATCATAACAGTAACAATCATTGGGCCTAATAAATGCTAAAAAAGTTGACAAAATTATCTTCTTTGTAAAAGATAATTTAATAGATCATTCAAAATTTCTTTATAAAAGATCATCACGGTAACATTCATTGGGCCTAATAAATGCTAAAAAATTTAAATTAATTATCTTGTTGTAAAATATAATTTATTACATCATTTAAAAATTCTTTATAAAAGATCATAACGGTAACAATCATTGGGCCTGATAAATGCTAAAAAAGTTGACATAATTATCTTCTTTGTAAATGATAATTTAATAGATCATTCAAAATTTCTTTATAAAGATCATCACGGAAACATTCATTGGGCCTAATAAATGCTAAAAAATTTAAATTAATTATCTTTTTGTAAAATATAATTTATTACATCATTTAAAAAGTCTTTATAAAAGATCATAACGGTAACAATCATTGGGCCTGATAAATGCTAAAAAAGTTGACATAATTATCTTCTTTGTAAAAGATAATTTAATAGATCATTTAAAATTTCTTCATCAAACATCATAACGGTAACAATCATTGGGACTCATAAATGCTAAAAAAGTTGACCTAATTATCTTTTTCGTAGAAGCTAATTTAATATATCAATTAAAATTTTTTTATAAAAGATCATAACGGTGACAATCGTTGGGCCTGATAAATGCCAAAAAAGTTGACATAATTATCTTCTTTGTAAAAGATAATTTATTAGATCATTTAAAATTTCTATATAAAAGATCATAACGGTAACAATCATTGGGCCTAATAAATGCTAAAAAAGTTGACATAATTATCTTCTTTGTAAAAGATAATTTAATAGATCATTCAAAAATTATTTATAAAAGATGATAACAGTAACAATCATTGGGGATAATAAATGCTAAAAAATTGAAATTAATTATCTTCTTTGTAAAAGATAATGTAATAGATCATTTAAAATTTCTTTATAAAAGATCATAACGGTAACGAACGTTGGGCCTAATAAATGCTAAAAAAGTTGACATAATTATCTTCTTTGTAAAAGATAATTTAACTGATCATTTGAAATTTCTTTATAAAACATCATAACGGTAACATTCATTGGGCCCAATAAATGCTAAAAAAGTTGACATAATTATCTTCTTTATAAAAGATAATTTAATAGATCATTTAAAATTTCTTTGTAAAAGATGATAACGGTAAGAATAATTGGGCCTAATCAATGCTAAAAAATTTAAATTAATTATCTTCTTTGTAAAAGATAATTTAATAGATCATTTAAAATTTTTTTATCAAAGATCATAACAGTAACAATCATTGGGACTCATAAATGCTAAAAAAGTTGACAGAATTATCTTCTTTGTAAAAGATAATTTAATAGATCATTTAAAATTTCTTTTTCAAAGATCATAACAATAACAATCATTGAGACTCATAAATGCTAAAAAAATTGACATAATTATCTTCTTTGTAAAAGATAATTTAATAGATCATTTAAAATTTTTTTATAAAAGATGATAACGGTAAGAATAATTGGGCCTAATCAATGCGAAAAAATTTAAATTAATTATCTTTTTTGTAAAAGAGAATTTATTAAATCATTTAACATTTCTTCATCAAAGATCATAACGGTAACAATCATTGGGACTCATAAATGCTAAAAAAGTTGACAGAATTATCTTGTTTGTAAAAGATAATTTAATAGATCATTTAAAATTTATTTATAAAAGATCATAACAGTAACAATCATTGGGCCTAATAAAACCCAAAAAATTGAAATTAATTATCTTCTTTATAAAAGATAATTTAATAGATCATTTAAAAATTATTTATAAAAGATCATAACAGTAACAATCATTGGGACTAATAAATGCTCAAAAATTGAAATTAATTATCTTCTTTGTAAAAGATAATGTAATAGATCATTTAAAATTTCTTTATAAAAGATCATAACGGTAACAAACGTTGGGCCTAATAAATGCTAAAAAAGTTGACATAATTATATTCTTTGTAAAAGATAATTTGATAGATCATTTAAAATTTTTTTACAAAACATCATAACGGAAACAGTCATTGGGCCAAATAAATGCTAAAAAAGTTGACAAAATTATCTTCTTTGTAAAAGATAACTAAATAGGTCATTGAAAATTTTTTTATAAAAGATCATAACAGTAACAATCATTGGGCCTAATAAATGTTAAAAAAGTTGACAAAATTATCTTCTTTGTAAAAGATAATTTAATAGATGATTCAAAATTTCTTTATAAAAGATCGTAACGTTAACATTCATTGGGCCTAATAAATGCTAAAAATTTAATTTAATTATCTTTTTGTAAAATATAATTTATTACATCATTTAAAAATTCTTTATAAAAGATCATAACGGTAACAATCATTGTGCCTGATAAATGCTAAAAAAGTTGACATAATTATCTTCTTTGTAAAAGATGATTTAATAGATCATTTAAAATGGTTTATCAAAGATCATAATGGTAACAATCATTGGGCCTAATAAATGCTAAAAAATTTAAATTAATTATTTTTTTTGTAAAAGACAATTTATTAGATCATTTAAAATTTCTTCATCAAACATCATAACGGTAACAATCATTGGGACTCATAAATGCTAAAAAAGTTGACATAATTATCTTTTTCGTAGAAGCTAATTTAATAGATCATTTAAATTTTTTTTATAAAAGATCATAACGGTAACAATCATTGGTCCTGATAAATGCCAAAAAAGTTGACATAATTATCTTCTTTGTAAAAGATAATTTATTAGATCGTTTAAAATTTCTTTATAAAAGATCATAACGGTAACAATCATTGGGCCTAATAAATGCTAAAAAAGTTGACATAATTATCTTCTTTGTAAAACATAATTTAATAGATCATTTAAAATTTCTTTATAAAAGATCATAACGGTAACATTCATTGGGCCTAATAAATGCCCAAAAAGTGGACATAATTATCTTCTTTAAAAAAGATAATTTAATAGGTCGTTTAAAATATCTTTATAAAACATGATAACGGTAAGATTAATTGGGCCTAATCAATGCTAAAAAATTTAAATTAATTATCTTTTTTGTAAAAGAGAATTTATTAAATCATTTAACATTTCTTCATCAAGGATCGTAACGGTAACAATTATTGGGACTCATAAATGCTAAAAATGTTGACAGAATTATCTTCTTTGTAAAAGATAATTTAATAGATCATTTAAAATTTCTTTATCAAAGATCATAACAGTAACAATCATTGGGACTCATAAATGCTAAAAAAGTGGACATAATTATCTTCTTTGTAAAAGATAATTTAATAGATCATTTAAATTTTTTTTAGAAAAGATGATAACGGTAAGAATAATTGGGCCTAATCAATACTAAAAAATTTAAGTTAATTATCTTTCTTGTAAAAGAGAATTTATTAAATCATTTAACATTTCTTCATCAAAGATCATAACGGTAACAATCATTGGGACTCATAAATGCTAAAAAAGTTGACAGAATTATCTTCTTTGTAAAAGATAATTTAATAGATCATTTAAAATTTCTTTATCAAAGATCATAACAGTAACAATCATTGGGACTCATAAATGCTAGAAAAGTTGACAGAATTATCTTCTTTGTAAAAGATAACTAAATAGATCATTTAAATTTTTTTTATAAAAGATCATAACAGTAACAATCATTGGGCCTAATAAATGCTAAAAAATTGAAATTAATTATCTTCTTTGTAAAAGATAATGTAATAGATCATTTAAAATTTCTTTATAAAAGATCATAACGGTAACGAACGTTGGGCCTAATAAATGCTAAAAAAGTTGACATAATTATCTTCTTTGTAAAAGATAATTTAACAGATCATTTGAAATTTCTTTATAAAACATCATAACGGTAACATTCATTGGGCCCAATAAATGCTAAAAAAGTTGACATAATTATCTTCTTTATAAAAGATAATTTAATAAATCATTTAAAATTTCTTTATAAAAGATGATAACGGTAAGAATAATTGGGCCTAATCAATGCTAAAAAATTTAAATTAATTATCTTTTTTGTAAAAAAGAATTTATTAAATCATTTAACATTTCTTCATCAAAGATCATAACGGTAACAATCATTGGGACTCATAAATGCTAAAAAAGTTGACAGAATTATCTTCTTTGTAAAAGAGAATTTAATAGATCATTTAAATTTTTTTTATCAAAGATCATAACAGTAACAATCATTGAGACTCATAAATGCTAGAAAAGTTGACAGAATTATCTTCTTTGTAAAATATAATTTAATAGATCATTTAAATTTCTTTATCAAAGATCATAACAGTAACAATCATTGAGACTCATAAATGCTAAAAAAGTTGACATAATTATCTTCTTTGTAAAAGATAATTTAATAGATCATTTAAAATTTTTTTATAAAAGATGATAACGGTAAGAATAATTGGGCCTAATCAATGCTTAAAAATTTAAATTAATTATCTTTTTTGTAAAAGAGAATTTATTAAATCATTTAACATTTCTTCATCAAAGATCATAACGGTAACAATCATTGGGACTCATAAATGCTAAAAAAGTTGACAGAATTATCTTGTTTGTAAAAGATAATTTAATAGATCATTTAAAATTTATTTATAAAAGATCATAACAGTAATAATCAGTGGGCCTTATAAAACCTAAAAAATTGAAATTAATTATCTTCTTTATAAAAGATAATTTAATAGATCATTTAAAAATTATTTATAAAAGATCATAACAGTAACAATCATTGGGACTAATAAATGCTAAAAATTGAAATTAATTATCTTCTTTGTAAAAGATAATGTAATAGATCATTTAGAATTTCTTTATAAAAGATCATAACGGTAACAATCATTGGGCCTAATAAATGCTAAAAAAGTTGACAAAATTATCTTCTTTGTAAAAGATAATTTAATAGATCATTCAAAATTTCTTTATAAAAGATCTTAACGTTAACATTCATTGGGCCTAATAAATGCTAAAAAATTTAAATTAGGTATCTTTTTTGTAAAAGACAATTTATTAGATCATTTAAAATTTCTTCATCAAACATCATAACGGTAACAATAATTGGGACTCATAAATGCTAAAAAAGTTGACATAATTATCTTTTTTGCAGAAGCTAATTTAATAGATCATTTAAATTTTTTTTATAAAAGATCATAACGGTAACAATCATTGGGCCTGATAAATGGCAAAAAAGTTGACATAATTATCTTCTTTGTAAAAGATAATTTATTAGATCATTTAAAATTTCTTTATAAAAGATCATAACGGTAACAATCATTGGGCCTAATAAATGCTAAAAAAGTTGACATAATTATCTTCTTTGTAAAAGATAATTTAATAGATCATTTAAAATTTATTTATAAAAGATCATAACGGTAACAATCATTGGGACTAATAAATGCTAAAAATTGAAATTAATTATCTTCTTTGTAAAAGATAATGTAGTAGATCATTTGAAATTTCTTTATAAAATATCATAACAGTAACAAAAGTTGGGCCTAATAAATGCTAAAAAAGTTGACATAATTATATTCTTTGTAAAAGATAATTTGATAGATCATTTAAAATTTCTTTACAAAACATCATAACGGAAACAATCATTGGGCCAAATAAATGCTAAAAAAGTTGACAAAATTATCTTCTTTGTAAAAGATAACTAAATAGATCATTGAAATTTTTTTTATAAAAGATCATAACAGTAACAATCATTGGGCCTAATAAATGCTAAAAAAGTTGACAAAATTATCTTCTTTGTAAAAGATAATTTAATAGATCATTCAAAATTTCTTTATAAAAGATCTTAACGTTAACATTCATTGGGCCTAATAAATGCTAAAAAATTTAAATTAATTATCTTTTTGTAAAATATAATTTATTACATCATTTAAAAATTCTTTATAAAAGATCATAACGGTAACAATCATTGGGCCTGATAAATGCTAAAAAAGTTGACATAATTATCTTCTTTGTAAAAGATAATTTAATAGATCATTTAAAATTGTTTATCAAAGATCATAACGGTAACAATCATTGGGCCTAATAAATGCTAAAAAATTTAAATTAATTATCTTTTTTGTAAAAGACAATTTATTAGATCATTTAAAATTTCTTCATCAAACATCATAACGGTAACAATCATTGGGACTCATAAATGCTAAAAAAGTTGACATAATTATCTTTTTCGTAGAAGCTAATTTAATATATCATTTAAATTTTTTTTATAAAAGATCATAACGGTAACAATCATTGGGCCTGATAAATGCCAAAAAAGTTGACATAATTATCTTCTTTGTAAAAGATAATTTATTAGATCATTTAAAATTTCTTTATAAAAGATCATAACGGTAACAATCATTGGGCCTAATAAATGCTAAAAAAGTTGACATAATTATCTTCTTTGTAAAAGATAATTTAACAGATCATTTGAAATTTCTTTATAAAACATCATAACGGTAACATTCATTGGGCCCAATAAATGCTAAAAACGTTGACATAATTATCTTCTTTATAAAAGATAATTTAATAGATCATTTAAAATTTCTTTATAAAAGATGATAACGGTAAGAATAATTGGGCCTAATCAATGCTAAAAAATTTAAATTAATTATCTTTTTTGTAAAAGAGAATTTATTAAATCATTTAACATTTCTTCATCAAAGATCATAACGGTAACAATCATTGGGACTCATAAATGCTAAAAAAGTTGACAGAATTATCTTCTTTGTAAAAGATAATTTAATAGATCATTTAAAATTTTTTTATCAAAGATCATAACAGTAACAATCATTGAGACTCATAAATGCTAGAAAAGTTGACAGAATTATCTTCTTTGTAAAATATAATTTAATAGATCATTTAAAATTTCTTTATCAAAGATCATAACAGTAACAATCATTGAGACTCATAAATGCTAAAAAAGTTGACATAATTATCTTTTTTGTAAAAGATAATTTAATAGATCATTTAAAATTTTTTTATAAAAGATGATAACGGTAAGAATAATTGGGCCTAATCAATGCTTAAAAATTTAAATTAGTTATCTTTTTTGTAAAAGAGAATTTATTAAATCATTTAACATTTCTTCATCAAAGATCATAACGGTAACAATCATTGGGACTCATAAATGCTAAAAAAGGTGACATAATTATCTTCTTTGTAAAAGATAATTTAATAGATCATTTAAAATTTTTTTATAAAAGATGATAACGGTAAGAATAATTGGGCCTAATCAATGCTTAAAAATTTAAATTAATTATCTTTTTTGTAAAGGAGAATTTATTAAATCATTTAACATTTCTTCATCAAAGATCATAACGGTAACAATCATTGGGACTCATAAATGCTAAAAAAGTTGACAGAATTATCTTGTTTGTAAAAGATAATTTAATAGATCATTTAAAATTTATTTATAAAAGATCATAACAGTAATAATCAGTGGGCCTTATAAAACCTAAAAAATTGAAATTAATTATCTTCTTTATAAAAGATAATTTAATAGATCATTTAAAAATTATTTATAAAAGATCATAACAGTAACAATCATTGGGACTAATAAATGCTAAAAATTGAAATTAATTATCTTCTTTGTAAAAGATAATGTAATAGATCATTTAAAATTTCTTTATAAAATATCATAACGGTAACAAAAGTTGGGCCTAATAAATGCTAAGAAAGTTGACATAATTATATTCTTTGTAAAAGATAATTTGATAGATCATTTAAAATTTCTTTACAAAACCTCATAACGGAAACAATCATTGGGCCAAATAAATGCTAAAAAAGTTGACAAAATTATCTTCTTTGTAAAAGATAACTAAATAGATCATTGAAATTTTTTTTATAAAAGATCATAACAGTAACAATCATTGGGCCTAATAAATGCTAAAAAAGTTGACAAAATTATCTTCTTTGTAAAAGATAATTTAATAGATCATTCAAAATTCCTTTATAAAAGATCTTAACGTTAACATTCATTGGGCCTAATAAATGCTAAAAAATTTAAATTAGGTATCTTTTTTGTAAAAGACAATTTATTAGATCATTTAAAATTTCTTCATCAAACATCATAACGGTAACAATCATTGGGACTCATAAATGCTAAAAAAGTTGACATAATTATCTTTTTTGCAGAAGCTAATTTAATAGATCATTTAAATTTTTTTTATAAAAGATCATAACGGTAACAACCATTGGGCCTGATAAATGCCAAAAAAGTTGACATAATTATCTTCTTTGTAAAAGATAATTTATTAGATCATTTAAAATTTCTGTTTAAAAGATCATAACGGTAACAATCATTGGGCCTAATAAATGCTAAAAAAGTTGACATAATTATCTTCTTTGTAAAAGATAATTTAATAGATCATTTAAAATTTATTTATAAAAGATCATAACGGTAACAATCATTGGGACTAATAAATGCTAAAAATTGAAATTAATTATCTTCTTTGTAAAAGATAATGTAATAGATCATTTGAAATTTCTTTATAAAATATCATAACGGTAACAAAAGCTGGGCCTAATAAATGCTAAAAAAGTTGACATAATTATATTCTTTGTAAAAGATAATTTGATAGATCATTTAAAATTTCTTTACAAAACATCATAACGGAAAAAATCATTGGGCCAAATAAATGCTAAAAAAGTTGACAAAATTATCTTCTTTGTAAAAGATAACTAAATAGATCATTGAAATTTTTTTTATAAAAGATCATAACATTAACAATCATTGGGCCTAATAAATGCTAAAAAAGTTGACAAAATTATCTTCTTTGTAAAAGATAATTTAATAGATCATTCAAAATTTCTTTATAAAAGATCTTAACGTTAACATTCATTGGGCCTAATAAATGCTAAAAAATTTAAATTAATTATCTTTTTGTAAAATATAATTTATTACATCATTTAAAAATTCTTTATAAAAGATCATAACGGTAACAATCATTGGGCCTGATAAATGCTAAAAAAGTTGACATAATTATCTTCTTTGTAAAAGATAATTTAATAGATCATTTAAAATTTATTTTTCAAAGATCATAACGGTAACAATCATTGGGACTAATAAATGCTAAAAAATTTAAATTAATTATCTTTTTTGTAAAAGACAATTTATTAGATCATTTAAAATTTCTTCATCAAACATCATAACGGTAACAATCATTGGGACTCATAAATGCTAAAAAAGTTGACATAATTATCTTCTTTGTAAAAGATAATTTAATAGATCATTTAAAATTGTTTATCAAAGATCATAACGGTAACAATCATTGGGCCTAATAAATGCTAAAAAATTTAAATTAATTATCTTTTTTGTAAAAGACAATTTATTAGATCATTTAAAATTTCTTCATCAAACATCATAACGGTAACAATCATTGGGACTCATAAATGCTAAAAAAGTTGACATGATTATCTTTTTCGTAGAAGCTAATTTAATATATCATTTAAATTTTTTTTATAAAAGATCATAACGGTAACAATCATTGGGCCTGATAAATGCCAAAAAAGTTGACATAATTATCTTCTTTGTAAAAGATAATTTATTAGATCATTTAAAATTTCTTTATAAAAGATCATAACGGTAACAATCATTGGGCCTAATAAATGCTAAAAAAGTTGACATAATTATCTTCTTTGTAAAAGATAATTTAACAGATCATTTGAAATTTCTTTATAAAACATCATAACGGTAACATTCATTGGGCCCAATAAATGCTAAAAAAGTTGACATAATTATCTTCTTTATAAAAGATAATTTAATAGATCATTTAAAATTTCTTTATAAAAGATGATAACGGTAAGAATAATTGGGCCTAATCAATGCTAAAAAATTTAAATTAATTATCTTTTTTGTAAAAGAGAATTTATTAAATCATTTAACATTTCTTCATCAAAGATCATAACGGTAACAATCATTGGGACTCATAAATGCTAAAAAAGTTGACAGAATTATCTTCTTTGTAAAAGATAATTTAATAGATCATTTAAATTTTTTTTATCAAAGATCATAACAGTAACAATCATTGAGACTCATAAATGCTAGAAAAGTTGACAGAATTATCTTCTTTGTAAAATATAATTTAATAGATCATTTAAAATTTCTTTAACAAAGATCATAACAGTAACAATCATTGAGACTCATAAATGCTAAAAAAGTTGACATAATTATCTTCTTTGTAAAAGATAATTTAATAGATCATTTAAAATTTTTTTATAAAAGATGATAACGGTAAGAATAATTGGGCCTAATCAATGCTTAAAAATTTAAATTAATTATCTTTTTTGTAAAAGAGAATTTATTAAATCAGTTAACATTTCTTCATCAAAGATCATAACGGTAACAATCATTGGGACTCATAAATGCTAAAAAAGTTGACAGAATTATCTTGTTTGTAAAAGATAATTTAATAGATCATTTAAAATTTATTTATAAAAGATCATAACAGTAATAATCAGTGGGCCTTATAAAACCTAAAAAATTTAAATTAATTATCTTCTTTATAAAAGATAATTTAATAGATCATTTAAAAATTATTTATAAAAGATCATAACAGTAACAATCATTGGGACTAATAAATGCTAAAAATTGAAATTAATTATCTTCTTTGTAAAAGATAATGTAATAGATCATTTAAAATTTCTTTATAATATATCATAACGGTAACAAAAGTTGGGCCTAATAAATGCTAAGAAAGTTGACATAATTATATTCTTTGTAAAAGATAATTTGATAGATCATTTAAAATTTCTTTACAAAACGTCATAACGGAAACAATCATTGGGCCAAATAAATGCTAAAAAAGTTGACAAAATTATCTTCTTTGTAAAAGATAACTAAATAGATCATTGAATTTTTTTTTTTAAAAGATCATAACAGTAACAATCATTGGGCCAAATAAATGCTAAAAAAGTTGACAAAATTATCTTCTTTGTAAAAGATAATTTAATAGATCATTCAAAATTTCTTTATAAAAGATCTTAACGTTAACATTCATTGGGCCTAATAAATGCTAAAAAATTTAAATTAGGTATCTTTTTTGTAAAAGACAATTTATTAGATCATTTAAAATTTCTTCATCAAACATCATAACGGTAACAATCATTGGGACTCATAAATGCTAAAAAAGTTGACATAATTATCTTTTTTGCAGAAGCTAATTTAATAGATCATTTA
The DNA here is from genome assembly GCA_037954015.1 of Psophocarpus tetragonolobus. Lineage (NCBI taxonomy): Eukaryota > Viridiplantae > Streptophyta > Magnoliopsida > Fabales > Fabaceae > Psophocarpus > Psophocarpus tetragonolobus. Next base: position 43,243,800 of record CM075688.1, on the reverse strand, counting down.
AAATTTTTTTATAAAAGATCATAACGGTAACAATCATTGGGCCTGATAAATGCCAAAAAAGTTGACATAATTATCTTCTTTGTAAAAGATAATTTATTAGATCATTTAAAATTTCTTTATAAAAGATCATAACGGTAACAATCATTGGGCCTAATAAATGCTAAAAAAGTTGACATAATTATCTTCTTTGTAAAAGATAATTTAATAGATCATTTAAAATTTATTTTTCAAAGATCATAACGGTAACAATCATTGGGACTAATAAATGCTAAAAATTGAAATTAATTATCTTCTTTGTAAAAGATAATGTAATAGATCATTTGAAATTTCTTTATAAAATATCATAACGGTAACAAAAGCTGGGCCTAATAAATGCTAAAAAAGTTGACATAATTATATTCTTTGTAAAAGATAATTTGATAGATCATTTAAAATTTCTTTACAAAACATCATAACGGAAAAAATCATTGGGCCAAATAAATGCTAAAAAAGTTGACAAAATTATCTTCTTTGTAAAAGATAACTAAATAGATCATTGAAATTTTTTTTATAAAAGATCATAACATTAACAATCATTGGGCCTAATAAATGCTAAAAAAGTTGACAAAATTATCTTCTTTGTAAAAGATAATTTAATAGATCATTCAAAATTTCTTTATAAAAGATCTTAACGTTAACATTCATTGGGCCTAATAAATGCTAAAAAATTTAAATTATTATCTTTTTGTAAAATATAATTTATTACATCATTTAAAAATTCTTTATAAAAGATCATAACGGTAACAATCATTGGGCCTGATAAATGCTAAAAAAGTTGACATAATTATCTTCTTTGTAAAAGATAATTTAATAGATCATTTAAAATTTATTTTTCAAAGATCATAACGGTAACAATCATTGGGACTAATAAATGCTAAAAAATTTAAATTAATTATCTTTTTTGGAAAAGACAATTTATTAGATCATTTAAAATTTCTTCATCAAACATCATAACGGTAACAATCATTGGGACTCATAAATGCTAAAAAAGTTGACATAATTATCTTCTTTGTAAAAGATAATTTAATAGATCATTTAAAATTGTTTATCAAAGATCATAACGGTAACAATCATTGGGCCTAATAAATGCTAAAAAATTTAAATTAATTATCTTTTTTGTAAAAGACAATTTATTAGATCATTTAAAATTTCTTCATCAAACATCATAACGGTAACAATCATTGGGACTCATAAATGCTAAAAAAGTTGACATAATTATCTTTTTCGTAGAAGCTAATTTAATATATCATTTAAATTTTTTTTATAAAAGATCATAACGGTAACAATCATTGGGCCTGATAAATGCCAAAAAAGTTGACATAATTATCTTCTTTGTAAAAGATAATTTATTAGATCATTTAAAATTTCTTTATAAAAGATCATAACGGTAACAATCATTGGGCCTAATAAATGCTAAAAAAGTTGACATAATTATCTTCTTTGTAAAAGATAATTTAACAGATCATTTGAAATTTCTTTATAAAACATCATAACGGTAACATTCATTGGGCCCAATAAATGCTAAAAAAGTTGACATAATTATCTTCTTTATAAAAGATAATTTAATAGATCATTTAAAATTTCTTTATAAAAGATGATAACGGTAAGAATAATTGGGCCTAATCAATGCTAAAAAATTTAAATTAATTATCTTTTTTGTAAAAGAGAATTTATTAAATCATTTAACATTTCTTCATCAAAGATCATAACGGTAACAATCATTGGGACTCATAAATGCTAAAAAAGTTGACAGAATTATCTTCTTTGTAAAAGATAATTTAATAGATCATTTAAATTTTTTTTATCAAAGATCATAACAGTAACAATCATTGAGACTCATAAATGCTAGAAAAGTTGACAGAATTATCTTCTTTGTAAAATATAATTTAATAGATCATTTAAAATTTCTTTAACAAAGATCATAACAGTAACAATCATTGAGACTCATAAATGCTAAAAAAGTTGACATAATTATCTTCTTTGTAAAAGATAATTTAATAGATCATTTAAAATTTTTTTATAAAAGATGATAACGGTAAGAATAATTGGGCCTAATCAATGCTTAAAAATTTAAATTAATTATCTTTTTTGTAAAAGAGAATTTATTAAATCAGTTAACATTTCTTCATCAAAGATCATAACGGTAACAATCATTGGGACTCATAAATGCTAAAAAAGTTGACAGAATTATCTTGTTTGTAAAAGATAATTTAATAGATCATTTAAAATTTATTTATAAAAGATCATAACAGTAATAATCAGTGGGCCTTATAAAACCTAAAAAATTTAAATTAATTATCTTCTTTATAAAAGATAATTTAATAGATCATTTAAAAATTATTTATAAAAGATCATAACAGTAACAATCATTGGGACTAATAAATGCTAAAAATTGAAATTAATTATCTTCTTTGTAAAAGATAATGTAATAGATCATTTAAAATTTCTTTATAATATATCATAACGGTAACAAAAGTTGGGCCTAATAAATGCTAAGAAAGTTGACATAATTATATTCTTTGTAAAAGATAATTTGATAGATCATTTAAAATTTCTTTACAAAACGTCATAACGGAAACAATCATTGGGCCAAATAAATGCTAAAAAAGTTGACAAAATTATCTTCTTTGTAAAAGATAACTAAATAGATCATTGAATTTTTTTTTTTAAAAGATCATAACAGTAACAATCATTGGGCCTAATAAATGCTAAAAAAGTTGACAAAATTATCTTCTTTGTAAAAGATAATTTAATAGATCATTCAAAATTTCTTTATAAAAGATCTTAACGTTAACATTCATTGGGCCTAATAAATGCTAAAAAATTTAAATTAGGTATCTTTTTTGTAAAAGACAATTTATTAGATCATTTAAAATTTCTTCATCAAACATCATAACGGTAACAATCATTGGGACTCATAAATGCTAAAAAAGTTGACATAATTATCTTTTTTGCAGAAGCTAATTTAATAGATCATTTAAAATTTTTTTATAAAAGATCATAACGGTAACAATCATTGGGCCTGATAAATGCCAAAAAAGTTGACATAATTATCTTCTTTGTAAAAGATAATTTATTAGATCATTTAAAATTTCTTTATAAAAGATCATAACGGTAACAATCATTGGGCCTAATAAATGCTAAAAAAGTTGACATAATTATCTTCTTTGTAAAAGATAATTTAATAGATCATTTAAAATTTATTTTTCAAAGATCATAACGGTAACAATCATTGGGACTAATAAATGCTAAAAAATTTAAATTAATTATCTTTTTTGTAAAAGACAATTTATTAGATCATTTAAAATTTCTTCATCAAACATCATAACGGTAACAATCATTGGGACTCATAAATGCTAAAAAAGTTGACATAATTATCTTCTTTGTAAAAGATAATTTAATAGATCATTTAAAATTGTTTATCAAAGATCATAACGGTAACAATCATTGGGCCTAATAAATGCTAAAAAATTTAAATTAATTATCTTTTTTGTAAAAGACAATTTATTAGATCATTTAAAATTTCTTCATCAAACATCATAACGGTAACAATCATTGGGACTCATAAATGCTAAAAAAGTTGACATAATTATCTTTTTTGCAGAAGCTAATTTAATAGATCATTTAAATTTTTTTTATAAAAGATCATAACGGTAACAATCATTGGGCCTGATAAATGCTAAAAAAGTTGACATAATTATCTTCTTTGTAAAAGATAATTTATTAGATCATTTAAAATTTCTTTATAAAAGATCATAACGGTAACAATCATTGGGCCTAATAAATGCTAAAAAAGTTGACATAATTATCTTCTTTGTAAAAGATAATTTAACAGATCATTTGAAATTTCTTTATAAAACATCATAACGGTAACATTCATTGGGCCCAATAAATGCTAAAAAAGTTGACATAATTATCTTCTTTATAAAAGATAATTTAATAGATCATTTAAAATTTCTTTATAAAAGATGATAACGGTAAGAATAATTGGGCCTAATCAATGCTAAAAAATTTAAATTAATTATCTTTTTTGTAAAAAAGAATTTATTAAATCATTTAACATGTCTTCATCAAAGATCATAACGGTAACAATCATTGGGACTCATAAATGCTAAAAAAGTTGACAGAATTATCTTCTTTGTAAAAGAGAATTTAATAGATCATTTAAAATTTTTTTATCAAAGATCATAACAGTAACAATCATTGAGACTCATAAATGCTAGAAAAGTTGACAGAATTATCTTCTTTGTAAAATATAATTTAATAGATCATTTAAAATTTCTTTATCAAAGATCATAACAGTAACAATCATTGAGACTCATAAATGCTAAAAAAGTTGACATAATTATCTTCTTTATAAAAGATAATTTAATAGATCATTTAAAATTTCTTTATAAAAGATGATAACGGTAAGAATAATTGGGCCTAATCAATGCTAAAAAATTTAAATTAATTATCTTTTTTGTAAAAGAGAATTTATTAAATCATTTAACATTTCTTCATCAAAGATCATAACGGTAACAATCATTGGGACTCATAAATGCTAAAAAAGTTGACAGAATTATCTTCTTTGTAAAAGATAATTTAATAGATCATTTAAAATTTTTTTATCAAAGATCATAACAGTAACAATCATTGAGACTCATAAATGCTAGAAAAGTTGACAGAATTATCTTCTTTATAAATATAATTTAATAGATCATTTAAAATTTCTTTATCAAAGATCATAACAGTAACAATCATTGAGACTCATAAATGCTAAAAAAGTTGACATAATTATCTTTTTTGTAAAAGATAATTTAATAGATCATTTAAAATTTTTTTATAAAAGATGATAACGGTAAGAATAATTGGGCCTAATCAATGCTTAAAAATTTAAATTAATTATCTTTTTTGTAAAAGAGAATTTATTAAATCATTTAACATTTCTTCATCAAAGATCATAACGGTAACAATCATTGGGACTCATAAATGCTAAAAAAGTTGACATAATTATCTTCTTTGTAAAAGATAATTTAATAGATCATTTAAAATTTTTTTATAAAAGATGATAACGGTAAGAATAATTGGGCCTAATCAATGCTTAAAAATTTAAATTAATTATCTTTTTTGTAAAAGAGAATTTATTAAATCATTTAACATTTCTTCATCAAAGATCATAACGGTAACAACCATTGGGACTCATAAATGCTAAAAAAGTTGACAGAATTATCTTGTTTTAAAAGATAATTTAATAGATCATTTAAAATTTATTTATAAAAGATCATAACAGTAATAATCAGTGGGCCTTATAAAACCTAAAAAATTGAAATTAATTATCTTCTTTATAAAAGATAATTTAATAGATCATTTAAAAATTATTTATAAAAGATCATAACAGTAACAATCATTGGGACTAATAAATGCTAAAAATTGAAATTAATTATCTTCTTTGTAAAAGATAATGTAATAGATCATTTAAAATTTCTTTATAAAATATCATAACGGTAACAAAAGTTGGGCCTAATAAATGCTAAAAAAGTTGACATAATTATATTCTTTGTAAAAGATAATTTGATAGATCATTTAAAATTTCTTTACAAAACCTCATAACGGAAACAATCATTGGGCCAAATAAATGCTAAAAAAGTTGACAAAATTATCTTCTTTGTAAAAGATAACTAAATAGATCATTGAAATTTTTTTTATAAAAGATCATAACAGTAACAATCATTGGGCCTAATAAATGCTAAAAAAGTTGACAAAATTATCTTCTTTGTAAAAGATAATTTAATAGATCATTCAAAATTTCTTTATAAAAGATCTTAACGTTAACATTCATTGGGCCTAATAAATGCTAAAAAATTTAAATTAGGTATCTTTTTTGTAAAAGACAATTTATTAGATCATTTAAAATTTCTTCATCAAACATCATAACGGTAACAATCATTGGGACTCATAAATGCTAAAAAAGTTGACATAATTATCTTTTTTGCAGAAGCTAATTTAATAGATCATTTAAATTTTTTTTATAAAAGATCATAACGGTAACAATCATTGGGCCTGATAAATGCCAAAAAAGTTGACATAATTATCTTCTTTGTAAAAGATAATTTATTAGATCATTTAAAATTTCTGTTTAAAAGATCATAACGGTAACAATCATTGGGCCTAATAAATGCTAAAAAAGTTGACATAATTATCTTCTTTGTAAAAGATAATTTAATAGATCATTTAAAATTTATTTATAAAAGATCATAACGGTAACAATCATTGGGACTAATAAATGCTAAAAATTGAAATTAATTATCTTCTTTGTAAAAGATAATGTAATAGATCATTTGAAATTTCTTTATAAAATATCATAACGGTAACAAAAGTTGGGCCTAATAAATGCTAAAAAAGTTGACATAATTATATTCTTTGTAAAAGATAATTTGATAGATCATTTAAAATTTCTTTACAAAACATCATAACGGAAACAATCATTGGGCCAAATAAATGCTAAAAAAGTTGACAAAATTATCTTCTTTGTAAAAGATAACTAAATAGATCATTGAAATTTTTTTTATAAAAGATCATAACATTAACAATCATTGGGCCTAATAAATGCTAAAAAAGTTGACAAAATTATCTTCTTTGTAAAAGATAATTTAATAGATCATTCAAAATTTCTTTATAAAAGATCTTAACGTTAACATTCATTGGGCCTAATAAATGCTAAAAAATTTAAATTAATTATCTTTTTGTAAAATATAATTTATTACATCATTTAAAAATTCTTTATAAAAGATCATAACGGTAACAATCATTGGGCCTGATAAATGCTAAAAAAGTTGACATAATTATCTTCTTTGTAAAAGATAATTTAATAGATCATTTAAAATTGTTTATCAAAGATCATAACGGTAACAATCATTGGGCCTAATAAATGCTAAAAAATTTAAATTAATTATCTTTTTTGTAAAAGACAATTTATTAGATCATTTAAAATTTCTTCATCAAACATCATAACGGTAACAATCATTGGGACTCATAAATGCTAAAAAAGTTGACATAATTATCTTTTTCGTAGAAGCTAATTTAATATATCATTTAAATTTTTTTTATAAAAGATCATAACGGTAACAATCATTGGGCCTGATAAATGCCAAAAAAGTTGACATAATTATCTTCTTTGTAAAAGATAATTTATTAGATCATTTAAAATTTCTTTATAAAAGATCATAACGGTAACAATCATTGGGCCTAATAAATGCTAAAAAAGTTGACATAATTATCTTCTTTGTAAAAGATAATTTAACAGATCATTTGAAATTTCTTTATAAAACATCATAACGGTAACATTCATTGGGCCCAATAAATGCTAAAAAAGTTGACATAATTATCTTCTTTATAAAAGATAATTTAATAGATCATTTAAAATTTCTTTATAAAAGATGATAACGGTAAGAATAATTGGGCCTAATCAATGCTAAAAAATTTAAATTAATTATCTTTTTTGTAAAAGAGAATTTATTAAATCATTTAACATTTCTTCATCAAAGATCATAACGGTAACAATCATTGGGACTCATAAATGCTAAAAAAGTTGACAGAATTATCTTCTTTGTAAAAGATAATTTAATAGATCATTTAAAATTTTTTTATCAAAGATCATAACAGTAACAATCATTGAGACTCATAAATGCTAGAAAAGTTGACAGAATTATCTTCTTTGTAAAATATAATTTAATAGATCATTTAAAATTTCTTTATCAAAGATCATAACAGTAACAATCATTGAGACTCATAAATGCTAAAAAAGTTGACATAATTATCTTTTTTGTAAAAGATAATTTAATAGATCATTTAAAATTTTTTTATAAAAGATGATAACGGTAAGAATAATTGGGCCTAATCAATGCTTAAAAATTTAAATTAATTATCTTTTTTGTAAAAGAGAATTTATTAAATCATTTAACATTTCTTCATCAAAAATCATAACGGTAACAATCATTGGGACTCATAAATGCTAAAAAAGGTGACATAATTATCTTCTTTGTAAAAGATAATTTAATAGATCATTTAAAATTTTTTTATAAAAGATGATAACGGTAAGAATAATTGGGCCTAATCAATGCTTAAAAATTTAAATTAATTATCTTTTTTGTAAAAGAGAATTTATTAAATCCTTTAACATTTCTTCATCAAAGATCATAACGGTAACAATCATTGGGACTCATAAATGCTAAAAAAGTTGACAGAATTATCTTGTTTTAAAAGATAATTTAATAGATCATTTAAAATTTATTTATAAAAGATCATAACAGTAATAATCAGTGGGCCTTATAAAACCTAAAAAATTGAAATTAATTATCTTCTTTATAAAAGATAATTTAATAGATCAAGTAAAAATTATTTATAAAAGATCATAACAGTAACAATCATTGGGACTAATAAATGCTAAAAATTGAAATTAATTATCTTCTTTGTAAAAGATAATGTAATAGATCATTTAAAATTTCTTTATAAAATATCATAACGGTAACAAAAGTTGGGCCTAATAAATGCTAAAAAAGTTGACATAATTATATTCTTTGTAAAAGATAATTTGATAGATCATTTAAAATTTCTTTACAAAACCTCATAACGGAAACAATCATTGGGCCAAATAAATGCTAAAAAAGTTGACAAAATTATCTTCTTTGTAAAAGATAACTAAATAGATCATTGAAATTTTTTTTATAAAAGATCATAACAGTAACAATCATTGGGCCTAATAAATGCTAAAAAAGTTGACAAAATTATCTTCTTTGTAAAAGATAATTTAATAGATCATTCAAAATTTCTTTATAAAAGATCTTAACGTTAACATTCATTGGGCCTAATAAATGCTAAAAAATTAAATTAGGTATCTTTTTTTTAAAAGACAATTTATTAGATCATTTAAAATTTCTTCATCAAACATCATAACGGTAACAATCATTGGGCCTCATAAATGCTAAAAAAGTTGACATAATTATCTTTTTTGCAGAAGCTAATTTAATAGATCATTTAAATTTTTTTTATAAAAGATCATAACGGTAACAATCATTGGGCCTGATAAATGCCAAAAAAGTTGACATAATTATCTTCTTTGTAAAAGATAATTTATTAGATCATTTAAAATTTCTGTTTAAAAGATCATAACGGTAACAATCATTGGGCCTAATAAATGCTAAAAAAGTTGACATAATTATCTTCTTTGTAAAAGATAATTTAATAGATCATTTAAAATTTATTTATAAAAGATCATAACGGTAACAATCATTGGGACTAATAAATGCTAAAAATTGAAATTAATTATCTTCTTTGTAAAAGATAATGTAATAGATCATTTGAAATTTCTTTATAAAATATCATAACGGTAACAAAAGTTGGGCCTAATAAATGCTAAAAAAGTTGACATAATTATATTCTTTGTAAAAGATAATTTGATAGATCATTTAAAATTTCTTTACAAAACATCATAACGGAAACAATCATTGGGCCAAATAAATGCTAAAAAAGTTGACAAAATTATCTTCTTTGTAAAAGATAACTAAATAGATCATTGAAATTTTTTTTATAAAAGATCATAACATTAACAATCATTGGGCCTAATAAATGCTAAAAAAGTTGACAAAATTATCTTCTTTGTAAAAGATAATTTAATAGATCATTCAAAATTTCTTTATAAAAGATCTTAACGTTAACATTCATTGGGCCTAATAAATGCTAAAAAATTTAAATTAATTATCTTTTTGTAAAATATAATTTATTACATCATTTAAAAATTCTTTATAAAAGATCATAACGGTAACAATCATTGGGCCTGATAAATGCTAAAAAAGTTGACATAATTATCTTCTTTGTAAAAGATAATTTAATAGATCATTTAAAATTGTTTATCAAAGATCATAACGGTAACAATCATTGGGCCTAATAAATGCTAAAAAATTTAAATTAATTATCTTTTTTGTAAAAGACAATTTATTAGATCATTTAAAATTTCTTCATCAAACATCATAACGGTAACAATCATTGGGACTCATAAATGCTAAAAAAGTTGACATAATTATCTTTTTCGTAGAAGCTAATTTAATATATCATTTAAATTTTTTTTATAAAAGATCATAACGGTAACAATCATTGGGCCTGATAAATGCCAAAAAAGTTGACATAATTATCTTCTTTGTAAAAGATAATTTATTAGATCATTTAAAATTTCTTTATAAAAGATCATAACGGTAACAATCATTGGGCCTAATAAATGCTAAAAAAGTTGACATAATTATCTTCTTTGTAAAAGATAATTTAACAGATCATTTGAAATTTCTTTATAAAACATCATAACGGTAACATTCATTGGGCCCAATAAATGCTAAAAAAGTTGACATAATTATCTTCTTTATAAAAGATAATTTAATAGATCATTTAAAATTTCTTTATAAAAGATGATAACGGTAAGAATAATTGGGCCTAATCAATGCTAAAAAATTTAAATTAATTATCTTTTTTGTAAAAGAGAATTTATTAAATCATTTAACATTTCTTCATCAAAGATCATAACGGTAACAATCATTGGGACTCATAAATGCTAAAAAAGTTGACAGAATTATCTTCTTTGTAAAAGATAATTTAATAGATCATTTAAAATTTTTTTATCAAAGATCATAACAGTAACAATCATTGAGACTCATAAATGCTAGAAAAGTTGACAGAATTATCTTCTTTGTAAAATATAATTTAATAGATCATTTAAAATTTCTTTATCAAAGATCATAACAGTAACAATCATTGAGACTCATAAATGCTAAAAAAGTTGACATAATTATCTTTTTTGTAAAAGATAATTTAATAGATCATTTAAAATTTTTTTATAAAAGATGATAACGGTAAGAATAATTGGGCCTAATCAATGCTTAAAAATTTAAATTAATTATCTTTTTTGTAAAAGAGAATTTATTAAATCATTTAACATTTCTTCATCAAAAATCATAACGGTAACAATCATTGGGACTCATAAATGCTAAAAAAGGTGACATAATTATCTTCTTTGTAAAAGATAATTTAATAGATCATTTAAAATTTTTTTATAAAAGATGATAACGGTAAGAATAATTGGGCCTAATCAATGCTTAAAAATTTAAATTAATTATCTTTTTTGTAAAAGAGAATTTATTAAATCCTTTAACATTTCTTCATCAAAGATCATAACGGTAACAATCATTGGGACTCATAAATGCTAAAAAAGTTGACAGAATTATCTTGTTTTAAAAGATAATTTAATAGATCATTTAAAATTTATTTATAAAAGATCATAACAGTAATAATCAGTGGGCCTTATAAAACCTAAAAAATTGAAATTAATTATCTTCTTTATAAAAGATAATTTAATAGATCAAGTAAAAATTATTTATAAAAGATCATAACAGTAACAATCATTGGGACTAATAAATGCTAAAAATTGAAATTAATTATCTTCTTTGTAAAAGATAATGTAATAGATCATTTAAAATTTCTTTATAAAATATCATAACGGTAACAAAAGTTGGGCCTAATAAATGCTAAAAAAGTTGACATAATTATATTCTTTGTAAAAGATAATTTGATAGATCATTTAAAATTTCTTTACAAAACCTCATAACGGAAACAATCATTGGGCCAAATAAATGCTAAAAAAGTTGACAAAATTATCTTCTTTGTAAAAGATAACTAAATAGATCATTGAAATTTTTTTTATAAAAGATCATAACAGTAACAATCATTGGGCCTAATAAATGCTAAAAAAGTTGACAAAATTATCTTCTTTGTAAAAGATAATTTAATAGATCATTCAAAATTTCTTTATAAAAGATCTTAACGTTAACATTCATTGGGCCTAATAAATGCTAAAAAATTAAATTAGGTATCTTTTTTTTAAAAGACAATTTATTAGATCATTTAAAATTTCTTCATCAAACATCATAACGGTAACAATCATTGGGCCTCATAAATGCTAAAAAAGTTGACATAATTATCTTTTTTGCAGAAGCTAATTTAATAGATCATTTAAATTTTTTTTATAAAAGATCATAACGGTAACAATCATTGGGCCTGATAAATGCCAAAAAAGTTGACATAATTATCTTCTTTGTAAAAGATAATTTATTAGATCATTTAAAATTTCTGTTTAAAAGATCATAACGGTAACAATCATTGGGCCTAATAAATGCTAAAAAAGTTGACATAATTATCTTCTTTGTAAAAGATAATTTAATAGATCATTTAAAATTTATTTATAAAAGATCATAACGGTAACAATCATTGGGACTAATAAATGCTAAAAATTGAAATTAATTATCTTCTTTGTAAAAGATAATGTAATAGATCATTTGAAATTTCTTTATAAAATATCATAACGGTAACAAAAGTTGGGCCTAATAAATGCTAAAAAAGTTGACATAATTATATTCTTTGTAAAAGATAATTTGATAGATCATTTAAAATTTCTTTACAAAACATCATAACGGAAACAATCATTGGGCCAAATAAATGCTAAAAAAGTTGACAAAATTATCTTCTTTGTAAAAGATAACTAAATAGATCATTGAAATTTTTTTTATAAAAGATCATAACATTAACAATCATTGGGCCTAATAAATGCTAAAAAAGTTGACAAAATTATCTTCTTTGTAAAAGATAATTTAATAGATCATTCAAAATTTCTTTATAAAAGATCTTAACGTTAACATTCATTGGGCCTAATAAATGCTAAAAAATTTAAATTAATTATCTTTTTGTAAAATATAATTTATTACATCATTTAAAAATTCTTTATAAAAGATCATAACGGTAACAATCATTGGGCCTGATAAATGCTAAAAAAGTTGACATAATTATCTTCTTTGTAAAAGATAATTTAATAGATCATTTAAAATTGTTTATCAAAGATCATAACGGTAACAATCATTGGGCCTAATAAATGCTAAAAAATTTAAATTAATTATCTTTTTTGTAAAAGACAATTTATTAGATCATTTAAAATTTCTTCATCAAACATCATAACGGTAACAATCATTGGGACTCATAAATGCTAAAAAAGTTGACATAATTATCTTTTTCGTAGAAGCTAATTTAATATATCATTTAAATTTTTTTTATAAAAGATCATAACGGTAACAATCATTGGGCCTGATAAATGCCAAAAAAGTTGACATAATTATCTTCTTTGTAAAAGATAATTTATTAGATCATTTAAAATTTCTTTATAAAAGATCATAACGGTAACAATCATTGGGCCTAATAAATGCTAAAAAAGTTGACATAATTATCTTCTTTGTAAAAGATAATTTAACAGATCATTTGAAATTTCTTTATAAAACATCATAACGGTAACATTCATTGGGCCCAATAAATGCTAAAAAAGTTGACATAATTATCTTCTTTATAAAAGATAATTTAATAGATCATTTAAAATTTCTTTATAAAAGATGATAACGGTAAGAATAATTGGGCCTAATCAATGCTAAAAAATTTAAATTAATTATCTTTTTTGTAAAAGAGAATTTATTAAATCATTTAACATTTCTTCATCAAAGATCATAACGGTAACAATCATTGGGACTCATAAATGCTAAAAAAGTTGACAGAATTATCTTCTTTGTAAAAGATAATTTAATAGATCATTTAAAATTTTTTTATCAAAGATCATAACAGTAACAATCATTGAGACTCATAAATGCTAGAAAAGTTGACAGAATTATCTTCTTTGTAAAATATAATTTAATAGATCATTTAAAATTTCTTTATCAAAGATCATAACAGTAACAATCATTGAGACTCATAAATGCTAAAAAAGTTGACATAATTATCTTTTTTGTAAAAGATAATTTAATAGATCATTTAAAATTTTTTTATAAAAGATGATAACGGTAAGAATAATTGGGCCTAATCAATGCTTAAAAATTTAAATTAATTATCTTTTTTGTAAAAGAGAATTTATTAAATCATTTAACATTTCTTCATCAAAAATCATAACGGTAACAATCATTGGGACTCATAAATGCTAAAAAAGGTGACATAATTATCTTCTTTGTAAAAGATAATTTAATAGATCATTTAAAATTTTTTTATAAAAGATGATAACGGTAAGAATAATTGGGCCTAATCAATGCTTAAAAATTTAAATTAATTATCTTTTTTGTAAAAGAGAATTTATTAAATCCTTTAACATTTCTTCATCAAAGATCATAACGGTAACAATCATTGGGACTCATAAATGCTAAAAAAGTTGACAGAATTATCTTGTTTTAAAAGATAATTTAATAGATCATTTAAAATTTATTTATAAAAGATCATAACAGTAATAATCAGTGGGCCTTATAAAACCTAAAAAATTGAAATTAATTATCTTCTTTATAAAAGATAATTTAATAGATCAAGTAAAAATTATTTATAAAAGATCATAACAGTAACAATCATTGGGACTAATAAATGCTAAAAATTGAAATTAATTATCTTCTTTGTAAAAGATAATGTAATAGATCATTTAAAATTTCTTTATAAAATATCATAACGGTAACAAAAGTTGGGCCTAATAAATGCTAAAAAAGTTGACATAATTATATTCTTTGTAAAAGATAATTTGATAGATCATTTAAAATTTCTTTACAAAACCTCATAACGGAAACAATCATTGGGCCAAATAAATGCTAAAAAAGTTGACAAAATTATCTTCTTTGTAAAAGATAACTAAATAGATCATTGAAATTTTTTTTATAAAAGATCATAACAGTAACAATCATTGGGCCTAATAAATGCTAAAAAAGTTGACAAAATTATCTTCTTTGTAAAAGATAATTTAATAGATCATTCAAAATTTCTTTATAAAAGATCTTAACGTTAACATTCATTGGGCCTAATAAATGCTAAAAAATTAAATTAGGTATCTTTTTTTTAAAAGACAATTTATTAGATCATTTAAAATTTCTTCATCAAACATCATAACGGTAACAATCATTGGGCCTCATAAATGCTAAAAAAGTTGACATAATTATCTTTTTTGCAGAAGCTAATTTAATAGATCATTTAAATTTTTTTTATAAAAGATCATAACGGTAACAATCATTGGGCCTGATAAATGCCAAAAAAGTTGACATAATTATCTTCTTTGTAAAAGATAATTTATTAGATCATTTAAAATTTCTGTTTAAAAGATCATAACGGTAACAATCATTGGGCCTAATAAATGCTAAAAAAGTTGACATAATTATCTTCTTTGTAAAAGATAATTTAATAGATCATTTAAAATTTATTTATAAAAGATCATAACGGTAACAATCATTGGGACTAATAAATGCTAAAAATTGAAATTAATTATCTTCTTTGTAAAAGATAATGTAATAGATCATTTGAAATTTCTTTATAAAATATCATAACGGTAACAAAAGTTGGGCCTAATAAATGCTAAAAAAGTTGACATAATTATATTCTTTGTAAAAGATAATTTGATAGATCATTTAAAATTTCTTTACAAAACATCATAACGGAAACAATCATTGGGCCAAATAAATGCTAAAAAAGTTGACAAAATTATCTTCTTTGTAAAAGATAACTAAATAGATCATTGAAATTTTTTTTATAAAAGATCATAACATTAACAATCATTGGGCCTAATAAATGCTAAAAAAGTTGACAAAATTATCTTCTTTGTAAAAGATAATTTAATAGATCATTCAAAATTTCTTTATAAAAGATCTTAACGTTAACATTCATTGGGCCTAATAAATGCTAAAAAATTTAAATTAATTATCTTTTTGTAAAATATAATTTATTACATCATTTAAAAATTCTTTATAAAAGATCATAACGGTAACAATCATTGGGCCTGATAAATGCTAAAAAAGTTGACATAATTATCTTCTTTGTAAAAGATAATTTAATAGATCATTTAAAATTGTTTATCAAAGATCATAACGGTAACAATCATTGGGCCTAATAAATGCTAAAAAATTTAAATTAATTATCTTTTTTGTAAAAGACAATTTATTAGATCATTTAAAATTTCTTCATCAAACATCATAACGGTAACAATCATTGGGACTCATAAATGCTAAAAAAGTTGACATAATTATCTTTTTCGTAGAAGCTAATTTAATATATCATTTAAATTTTTTTTATAAAAGATCATAACGGTAACAATCATTGGGCCTGATAAATGCCAAAAAAGTTGACATAATTATCTTCTTTGTAAAAGATAATTTATTAGATCATTTAAAATTTCTTTATAAAAGATCATAACGGTAACAATCATTGGGCCTAATAAATGCTAAAAAAGTTGACATAATTATCTTCTTTGTAAAAGATAATTTAACAGATCATTTGAAATTTCTTTATAAAACATCATAACGGTAACATTCATTGGGCCCAATAAATGCTAAAAAAGTTGACATAATTATCTTCTTTATAAAAGATAATTTAATAGATCATTTAAAATTTCTTTATAAAAGATGATAACGGTAAGAATAATTGGGCCTAATCAATGCTAAAAAATTTAAATTAATTATCTTTTTTGTAAAAGAGAATTTATTAAATCATTTAACATTTCTTCATCAAAGATCATAACGGTAACAATCATTGGGACTCATAAATGCTAAAAAAGTTGACAGAATTATCTTCTTTGTAAAAGATAATTTAATAGATCATTTAAAATTTTTTTATCAAAGATCATAACAGTAACAATCATTGAGACTCATAAATGCTAGAAAAGTTGACAGAATTATCTTCTTTGTAAAATATAATTTAATAGATCATTTAAAATTTCTTTATCAAAGATCATAACAGTAACAATCATTGAGACTCATAAATGCTAAAAAAGTTGACATAATTATCTTTTTTGTAAAAGATAATTTAATAGATCATTTAAAATTTTTTTATAAAAGATGATAACGGTAAGAATAATTGGGCCTAATCAATGCTTAAAAATTTAAATTAATTATCTTTTTTGTAAAAGAGAATTTATTAAATCATTTAACATTTCTTCATCAAAAATCATAACGGTAACAATCATTGGGACTCATAAATGCTAAAAAAGGTGACATAATTATCTTCTTTGTAAAAGATAATTTAATAGATCATTTAAAATTTTTTTATAAAAGATGATAACGGTAAGAATAATTGGGCCTAATCAATGCTTAAAAATTTAAATTAATTATCTTTTTTGTAAAAGAGAATTTATTAAATCCTTTAACATTTCTTCATCAAAGATCATAACGGTAACAATCATTGGGACTCATAAATGCTAAAAAAGTTGACAGAATTATCTTGTTTTAAAAGATAATTTAATAGATCATTTAAAATTTATTTATAAAAGATCATAACAGTAATAATCAGTGGGCCTTATAAAACCTAAAAAATTGAAATTAATTATCTTCTTTATAAAAGATAATTTAATAGATCAAGTAAAAATTATTTATAAAAGATCATAACAGTAACAATCATTGGGACTAATAAATGCTAAAAATTGAAATTAATTATCTTCTTTGTAAAAGATAATGTAATAGATCATTTAAAATTTCTTTATAAAATATCATAACGGTAACAAAAGTTGGGCCTAATAAATGCTAAAAAAGTTGACATAATTATATTCTTTGTAAAAGATAATTTGATAGATCATTTAAAATTTCTTTACAAAACCTCATAACGGAAACAATCATTGGGCCAAATAAATGCTAAAAAAGTTGACAAAATTATCTTCTTTGTAAAAGATAACTAAATAGATCATTGAAATTTTTTTTATAAAAGATCATAACAGTAACAATCATTGGGCCTAATAAATGCTAAAAAAGTTGACAAAATTATCTTCTTTGTAAAAGATAATTTAATAGATCATTCAAAATTTCTTTATAAAAGATCTTAACGTTAACATTCATTGGGCCTAATAAATGCTAAAAAATTAAATTAGGTATCTTTTTTTTAAAAGACAATTTATTAGATCATTTAAAATTTCTTCATCAAACATCATAACGGTAACAATCATTGGGCCTCATAAATGCTAAAAAAGTTGACATAATTATCTTTTTTGCAGAAGCTAATTTAATAGATCATTTAAATTTTTTTTATAAAAGATCATAACGGTAACAATCATTGGGCCTGATAAATGCCAAAAAAGTTGACATAATTATCTTCTTTGTAAAAGATAATTTATTAGATCATTTAAAATTTCTGTTTAAAAGATCATAACGGTAACAATCATTGGGCCTAATAAATGCTAAAAAAGTTGACATAATTATCTTCTTTGTAAAAGATAATTTAATAGATCATTTAAAATTTATTTATAAAAGATCATAACGGTAACAATCATTGGGACTAATAAATGCTAAAAATTGAAATTAATTATCTTCTTTGTAAAAGATAATGTAGTAGATCATTTGAAATTTCTTTATAAAATATCATAACGGTAACAAAAGCTGGGCCTAATAAATGCTAAAAAAGTTGACATAATTATATTCTTTGTAAAAGATAATTTGATAGATCATTTAAAATTTCTTTACAAAACATCATAACGGAAACAATCATTGGGCCAAATAAATGCTAAAAAAGTTGACAAAATTATCTTCTTTGTAAAAGATAACTAAATAGATCATTGAAATTTTTTTTATAAAAGATCATAACATTAACAATCATTGGGCCTAATAAATGCTAAAAAAGTTGACAAAATTATCTTCTTTGTAAAAGATAATTTAATAGATCATTCAAAATTTCTTTATAAAAGATCTTAACGTTAACATTCATTGGGCCTAATAAATGCTAAAAAATTTAAATTAATTATCTTTTTGTAAAATATAATTTATTACATCATTTAAAAATTCTTTATAAAAGATCATAACGGTAACAATCATTGGGCCTGATAAATGCTAAAAAAGTTGACATAATTATCTTCTTTGTAAAAGATAATTTAATAGATCATTTAAAATTGTTTATCAAAGATCATAACGGTAACAATCATTGGGCCTAATAAATGCTAAAAAATTTAAATTAATTATCTTTTTTGTAAAAGACAATTTATTAGATCATTTAAAATTTCTTCATCAAACATCATAACGGTAACAATCATTGGGACTCATAAATGCTAAAAAAGTTGACATAATTATCTTTTTCGTAGAAGCTAATTTAATATATCATTTAAATTTTTTTTATAAAAGATCATAACGGTAACAATCATTGGGCCTGATAAATGCCAAAAAAGTTGACATAATTATCTTCTTTGTAAAAGATAATTTATTAGATCATTTAAAATTTCTTTATAAAAGATCATAACGGTAACAATCATTGGGCCTAATAAATGCTAAAAAAGTTGACATAATTATCTTCTTTGTAAAAGATAATTTAACAGATCATTTGAAATTTCTTTATAAAACATCATAACGGTAACATTCATTGGGCCCAATAAATGCTAAAAAAGTTGACATAATTATCTTCTTTATAAAAGATAATTTAATAGATCATTTAAAATTTCTTTATAAAAGATGATAACGGTAAGAATAATTGGGCCTAATCAATGCTAAAAAATTTAAATTAATTATCTTTTTTGTAAAAGAGAATTTATTAAATCATTTAACATTTCTTCATCAAAGATCATAACGGTAACAATCATTGGGACTCATAAATGCTAAAAAAGTTGACAGAATTATCTTCTTTGTAAAAGATAATTTAATAGATCATTTAAATTTTTTTTATCAAAGATCATAACAGTAACAATCATTGAGACTCATAAATGCTAGAAAAGTTGACAGAATTATCTTCTTTGTAAAATATAATTTAATGGATCATTTAAAATTTCTTTAACAAAGATCATAACAGTAACAATCATTGAGACTCATAAATGCTAAAAAAGTTGACATAATTATCTTCTTTGTAAAAGATAATTTAATAGATCATTTAAAATTTTTTTATAAAAGATGATAACGGTAAGAATAATTGGGCCTAATCAATGCTTAAAAATTTAAATTAATTATCTTTTTTGTAAAAGAGAATTTATTAAATCATTTAACATTTCTTCATCAAAGATCATAACGGTAACAATCATTGGGACTCATAAATGCTAAAAAAGTTGACAGAATTATCTTGTTTGTAAAAGATAATTTAATAGATCATTTAAAATTTATTTATAAAAGATCATAACAGTAATAATCAGTGGGCCTTATAAAACCTAAAAAATTGAAATTAATTATCTTCTTTATAAAAGATAATTTAATAGATCATTTAAAAATTATTTATAAAAGATCATAACAGTAACAATCATTGGGACTAATAAATGCTAAAAATTGAAATTAATTATCTTCTTTGTAAAAGATAATGTAATAGATCATTTAAAATTTCTTTATAATATATCATAACGGTAACAAAAGTTGGGCCTAATAAATGCTAAGAAAGTTGACATAATTATATTCTTTGTAAAAGATAATTTGATAGATCATTTAAAATTTCTTTACAAAACTTCATAACGGAAACAATCATTGGGCCAAATAAATGCTAAAAAAGTTGACAAAATTATCTTCTTTGTAAAAGATAACTAAATAGATCATTGAAATTTTTTTTTTAAAAGATCATAACAGTAACAATCATTGGGCCTAATAAATGCTAAAAAAGTTGACAAAATTATCTTCTTTGTAAAAGATAATTTAATAGATCATTCAAAATTTCTTTATAAAAGATTTTAACGTTAACATTCATTGGGCCTAATAAATGCTAAAAAATTTAAATTAGGTATCTTTTTTGTAAAAGACAATTTATTAGATCATTTAAAATTTCTTCATCAAACATCATAACGGTAACAATCATTGGGACTCATAAATGCTAAAAAAGTTGACATAATTATCTTTTTTGCAGAAGCTAATTTAATAGATCATTTAAAATTTTTTTATAAAAGATCATAACGGTAACAATCATTGGGCCTGATAAATGCCAAAAAAGTTGACATAATTATCTTCTTTGTAAAAGATAATTTATTAGATCATTTAAAATTTCTTTATAAAAGATCATAACGGTAACAATCATTGGGCCTAATAAATGCTAAAAAAGTTGACATAATTATCTTCTTTGTAAAAGATAATTTAATAGATCATTTAAAATTTATTTTTCAAAGATCATAACGGTAACAATCATTGGGCCTAATAAATGCTAAAAAATTTAAATTAATTATCTTTTTTGTAAAAGACAATTTATTAGATCATTTAAAATTTCTTCATCAAACATCATAACGGTAACAATCATTGGGACTCATAAATGCTAAAAAAGTTGACATAATTATCTTCTTTGTAAAAGATAATTTAATAGATCATTTAAAATTGTTTATCAAAGATCATAACGGTAACAATCATTGGGCCTAATAAATGCTAAAAAATTTAAATTAATTATCTTTTTTGTAAAAGACAATTTATTAGATCATTTAAAATTTCTTCATCAAACATCATAACGGTAACAATCATTGGGACTCATAAATGCTAAAAAAGTTGACATAATTATCTTTTTTGCAGAAGCTAATTTAATAGATCATTTAATTTTTTTTTATAAAAGATCATAACGGTAACAATCATTGGGCCTGATAAATGCCAAAAAAGTTGACATAATTATATTCTTTGTAAAAGATAATTGATTAGATCATTTAAAATTTCTTTATAAAAGATCATAACGGTAACAATCATTGGGCCTAATAAATGCTAAAAAAGTTGACATAATTATCTTCTTTGTAAAAGATAATTTAATAGATCATTTAAAATTTATTTATAAAAGATCATAACGGTAACGATCATTGAACCTAATAAAAGCTAAAAAATGGAAATTAATTATCTTCTTTGTAAAAGATAATGTAATAGATCATTTAAAATTTCTTTACAAAAGATCATAACGGTAACCAATGTTGGGCTTAATAAATGCTCAAAAAGTTGACATAATTATCTTTTTTGTAAAAGATAATTTAATAGATCATTTAACATTTCTTTATAAAAGATCATAACGGTAACGATCATTGAGCCCAATAAATGCTAAAAAATTTAAAGTAATTATCTTTTTTTTAAAACATAATGTAATAGATAATTTAAAATCTCTTTATAAAAGATCATAACGGTAAGAATCCTTAGGCCTAATAAATGCAAAAAAATTTAAATTAATTATCTTTTTTGTAAAAGATAATTTAATAGATCATTTAAAATTTCTTGATAAAAGATCATAACAGTAATGATCATTCGGCCTAATAAATGCTAAAAATTTGACATAATTATCTTCTTTGTAAAATATAATTTAATTGATAATTTAAAATTTCTTTATAAAAGATCATAACAGTAACGATCATTGGGCATAATAAATGATAAAAAGGTTGACATAATTATCTTCTTTGTAAAAGATAATCTAAAAGATCATTTGAAATTTCTTTATAAAAGATGATAACGGTAAGAATAATTGGGCCTAATCAATGCTAAAAAATTTAAATTAATCATCTTTTTTGTAAAAGAGAATTTATTAAATCATTTAACATTTCTACATCAAAGATCATAACGGTAACAATCATTGGGACTCATAAATGCTAAAAAAGTTGACAGAATTATCTTCTTTGTAAAAGATAATTTAATAGATCATTTAAAATTTTTTTATCAAATATCATAACAGTAACAATCATTGGGACTCATAAATGCTAAAAAATTGAAATTAATTATCTTCTTTGTAAAAGATAATGTAATAGATCATTTAAAATTTCTTTATAAAAGATCATAACGGTAACAAACGTTGGGCCTAATAAATGCTAAAAAAGTTGACATGATTATATTCTTTGTAAAAGATAATTTGATAGATCATTTAAAATTTCTTTATCAAAGATCATAACAGTAACAATCATTGAGACTCATAAATGCTAAAAAAGTTGACAGAATTATCTTCTTTGTAAAATATAATTTAATAGATCATTTAAAATTTTTTTATCAAAGATCATAACAGTAACAATCATTGAGACTCATAAATGCTAGAAAAGTTGACAGAATTATCTTCTTTGTAAAATATAATTTAATAGATCATTTAAAATTTCTTTATCAAAGATCATAACAGTAATAATCATTGAGACTCATAAATGCTAAAAAAGTTGACATAATTATCTTCTTTGTAAAAGATAATTTAATAGATCATTTAAAATTTTTTTATAAAAGATGATAACGGTAAGAATAATTGGGCCTAATCAATGCTTAAAAATTTAAATTAATTATCTTTTTTGTAAAAGAGAATTTATTAAATCATTTAACATTTCTTCATCAAAGATCATAACGGTAACAATCATTGGGACTCCTAAATGCTAAAAAAGTTGACAGAATTATCTTCTTTGTAAAATATAATTTAATAGATCATTTAAAATTTCTTTATCAAAGATCATAACAGTAACAATCATTGGAACTCATAAATGCTAAAAAAGTTGACAAAATTATCTTCTTTGTAAAAGATAACTAAATAGATCATTTAAATTTTTTTTATAAAAGATCATAACAGTAACAATCATTGGGCCTAATAAATGCTAAAAAATTGAAATTAATTATCTTCTTTGTAAAAGATAATGTAATAGATCATTTAAAATTTCTTTATAAAAGATCATAACGGTAACGAACGTTGGGCCTAATAAATGCTAAAAAAGTTGACATAATTATCTTCTTTGTAAAAGATAATTTAACAGATCATTTGAAATTTCTTTATAAAATATCATAACGGTAACATTCATTGGGCCCAATAAATTCTAAAAAAGTTGACATAATTATCTTCTTTATAAAAGATAATTTAATAGATCATTTAAAATTTCTTTATAAAAGATGATAACGGTAAGAATAATTGGGTCTAATCAATGCTAAAAAATTTAAATTAATTATCTTTTTTGTAAAAGAGAATTTATTAAATCATTTAACATTTCTTCATCAAAGATCATAACGGTAACAATCATTGGGACTCATAAATGCTAAAAAAGTTGACAGAATTATCTTCTTTGTAAAAGATAATTTAATAGATCATTTAAAATTTTTTTATCAAAGATCATAACAGTAACAATCATTGAGACTCATAAATGCTAGAAAAGTTGACAGAATTATCTTCTTTGTAAAATATAATTTAATAGATCATTTAAAATTTCTTTATCAAAGATCATAACAGTAACAATCATTGAGACTCATAAATGCTAAAAAAGTTGACATAATTAACTTCTTTGTAAAAGATAATTTAATAGATCATTTTAAATTTTTTTATAAAAGATGATAACGGTAAGAATAATTGGGCCTAATCAATGCTTAAAAATTTAAATTAATTATCTTTTTTGTAAAAGAGAATTTATGAAATCATTTAACATTACTTCATCAAAGATCATAACGGTAACAATCATTGGGACTCATAAATGCTAAAAAAGTTGACAGAATTATCTTCTTTGTAAGAGATAATTTAATAGATCATTTAAAATTTTTTTATCAAATATCATAACAGTAACAATCATTGGGACTCATAAATGCTAAAAAATTGAAATTAATTATCTTCTTTGTAAAAGATAATGTAATAGATCATTTAAAATTTCTTTATAAAAGATCATAACGGTAACAAACGTTGGGCCAAATAAACGCTAAAAAAGTTGACATAATTATATTCTTTGTAAAAGATAATTTGATAGATCATTTAAAATTTCTTTACAAAACATCATAACAGAAACAATCATTGGGCCAAATAAATGCTAAAAAAGTTGACAAAATTATCTTCTTTGTAAAAGATAACTAAATAGATCATTGAAAATTTTTTTATAAAAGATCATAACAGTAACAATCATTGGGCCTAATAAATGCTAAAAAAGTTGACAAAATTATCTTCTTTGTAAAAGATAATTTAATAGATTGTTTAAAATTTATTTATAAAAGATCATAACAGTAACAATCATTGGGGCTAATAAATGCTAAAAAATTTAAATTAATTATCTTTTTGTAAAATATAATTTATTACATCATTTAAAAATTCTTTATAAAAGATCATAACGGTAACAATCATTGGGCCTGATAAATGCTAAAAAAGTTGACATAATTATCTTCTTTGTAAAACATAATTTAATAGATCATTTAAAATTATTTATCAAAGATCATAACGGTAACAATCATTGGGCCTAATAAACGCTAAAAAATTTAAATTAATTATCTTTTTTGTAAAAGACAATTTATTAGATCATTTAAAATTTCTTCATCAAACATCATAACGGTAACAATCATTGGGACTCATAAATGCTAAAAAAGTTGACATAATTATCTTTTTCGTAGAAGCTAATTTAATAGATCATTTAAAATTTTTTTATAAAAGATCATACGGTAACAATCATTGGGCCTAATAAATGCTAAAAAAGTTGACATAATTATCTTCTTTGTAAAAGATAATTTAATAGATCATTTAAAAATTATTTATAAAAGATCATAACAGTAACAATCATTGGGGCTAATAAATGCTAAAAAATTGAAATTAATTATCTTCTTTGTAAAAGATAATGTTATAGATCATTTAAAATTTCTTTATAAAAGATCATAACGGTAACGAACGTTGAGCCTAATAAATGCCAAAAAAGTTGACATAATTATCTTCTTCGTAAAAGATAATTTATTAGATCATTTAAAATTTCTTTATAAAAGATCATAACGGTAACAATCATTGGGCCTAATAAATGCTAAAAAAGTTGACATAATTATCTTCTTTGTAAAAGATAATTTAATAGATCATTTAAAATTTATTTTTCAAAGATCATAACGGTAACAATCATTGGGCCTAATAAATGCTAAAAAATTTAAATTAATTATCTTTTTTGTAAAAGACAATTTATTAGATCATTTAAAATTTCTTCATCAAACATCATAACGGTAACAATCATTGGGACTCATAAATGCTAAAAAAGTTGACATAATTATCTTCTTTGTAAAAGATAATTTAATAGATCATTTAAAATTGTTTATCAAAGATCATAACGGTAACAATCATTGGGCCTAATAAATGCTAAAAAATTTAAATTAATTATCTTTTTTTTAAAAGACAATTTATTAGATCATTTAAAATTTCTTCATCAAACATCATAACGGTAACAATCATTGGGACTCATAAATGCTAAAAAAGTTGACATAATTATCTTTTTTGCAGAAGCTAATTTAATAGATCATTTAAATTTTTTTTATAAAAGATCATAACGGTAACAATCATTGGGCCTGATAAATGCCAAAAAAGTTGACATAATTATCTTCTTTGTAAAAGATAATTTATTAGATCATTTAAAATTTCTTTATAAAAGATCATAACGGTAACAACCATTGGGCCTAATAAATGCTAAAAAAGTTGACATAATTATCTTCTTTGTAAAAGATAATTTAATAGATCATTTAAAATTTATTTATAAAAGATCATAACGGTAACGATCATTGAGCCTAATAAAAGCTAAAAAATGGAAATTAATTATATTCTTTGTAAAAGATAATGTAATAGATCATTTAAAATTTCTTTACAAAAGATCATAACGGTAACCAATGTTGGGCCTAATAAATGCTAAAAAAGTTGACATAATTATCTTTTTTGTAAAAGATAATTTAATAGATCATTTAACATTTCTTTATAAAAGATCATAACGGTAACGATCATTGAGCCCAATAAATGCTAAAAAATTTAAAGTAATTATCTTTTTTTTAAAACATAATGTAATAGATAATTTAAAATCTCTTTATAAAAGATCATAACGGTAAGAATCCTTAGGCCTAATAAATGCAAAAAAATTTAAATTAATTATCTTTTTTGAAAAGATAATTTAATAGATCATTTAAAATTTCTTGATAAAAGATCATAACAGTAATGATCATTCGGCCTAATAAATGCTAAAAATTTGACATAATTATCTTCTTTGTAAAATATAATTTAATTGATAATTTAAAATTTCTTTATAAAAGATCATAACAGTAACGATCATTGGGCATAATAAATGATAAAAAGGTTGACATAATTATCTTCTTTGTAAAAGATAATCTAAAAGATCATTTGAAATTTCTTTATAAAAGATGATAACGGTAAGAATAATTGGGCCTAATCAATGCTAAAAAATTTAAATTAATCATCTTTTTTGTAAAAGAGAATTTATTAAATCATTTAACATTTCTACATCAAAGATCATAACGGTAACAATCATTGGGACTCATAAATGCTAAAAAAGTTGACAGAATTATCTTCTTTGTAAAAGATAATTTAATAGATCATTTAAAATTTTTTTATCAAATATCATAACAGTAACAATCATTGGGACTCATAAATGCTAAAAAATTGAAATTAATTATCTTCTTTGTAAAAGATAATGTAATAGATCATTTAAAATTTCTTTATAAAAGATCATAACGGTAACAAACGTTGGGCCTAATAAATGCTAAAAAAGTTGACATAATTATATTCTTTGTAAAAGATAATTTGATAGATCATTTAAAATTTCTTTATCAAAGATCATAACAGTAACAATCATTGAGACTCATAAATGCTAAAAAAGTTGACAGAATTATCTTCTTTGTAAAATATAATTTAATAGATCATTTAAAATTTTTTTATCAAAGATCATAACAGTAACAATCATTGAGACTCATAAATGCTAGAAAAGTTGACAGAATTATCTTCTTTGTAAAATATAATTTAATAGATCATTTAAAATTTCTTTATCAAAGATCATAACAGTAACAATCATTGAGACTCATAAATGCTAAAAAAGTTGACATAATTATCTTCTTTGTAAAAGATAATTTAATAGATCATTTAAAATTTTTTTATAAAAGATGATAACGGTAAGAATAATTGGGCCTAATCAATGCTTAAAAATTTAAATTAATTATCTTTTTTGTAAAAGAGAATTTATTAAATCATTTAACATTTCTTCATCAAAGATCATAACGGTAACAATCATTGGGACTCCTAAATGCTAAAAAACTTGACAGAATTATCTTCTTTGTAAAATATAATTTAATAGATCATTTAAAATTTCTTTATCAAAGATCATAACAGTAACAATCATTGGAACTCATAAATGCTAAAAAAGTTGACAAAATTATCTTCTTTGTAAAAGATAACTAAATAGATCATTTAAATTTTTTTTATAAAAGATCATAACAGTAACAATCATTGGGCCTAATAAATGCTAAAAAATTGAAATTAATTATCTTCTTTGTAAAAGATAATGTAATAGATCATTTAAAATTTCTTTATAAAAGATCATAACGGTAACGAACGTTGGGCCTAATAAATGCTAAAAAAGTTGACATAATTATCTTCTTTGTAAAAGATAATTTAACAGATCATTTGAAATTTCTTTATAAAACATCATAACGGTAACATTCATTGGGCCCAATAAATGCTAAAAAAGTTGACATAATTATCTTCTTTATAAAAGATAATTTAATAGATCATTTAAAATTTCTTTATAAAAGATGATAACGGTAAGAATAATTGGGCCTAATCAATGCTAAAAAATTTAAATTAATTATCTTTTTTGTAAAAGAGAATTTATTAAATCATTTAACATTTCTTCATCAAAGATCATAACGGTAACAATCATTGGGACTCATAAATGCTAAAAAAGTTGACAGAATTATCTTCTTTGTAAAAGATAATTTAATAGATCATTTAAAATTTTTTTATCAAAGATCATAACAGTAACAATCATTGAGACTCATAAATGCTAGAAAAGTTGACAGAATTATCTTCTTTGTAAAATATAATTTAATAGATCATTTAAAATTTCTTTATCAAAGATCATAACAGTAACAATCATTGAGACTCATAAATGCTAAAAAAGTTGACATAATTATCTTCTTTGTAAAAGATAATTTAATAGATCATTTTAAATTTTTTTATAAAAGATGATAACGGTAAGAATAATTGGGCCTAATCAATGCTTAAAAATTTAAATTAATTATCTTTTTTGTAAAAGAGAATTTATTAAATCATTTAACATTTCTTCATCAAAGATCATAACGGTAACAATCATTGGGACTCATAAATGCTAAAAAAGTTGACAGAATTATCTTCTTTGTAAGAGATAATTTAATAGATCATTTAAAATTTTTTTATCAAATATCATAACAGTAACAATCATTGGGACTCATAAATGCTAAAAAATTGAAATTAATTATCTTCTTTGTAAAAGATAATGTAATAGATCATTTAAAATTTCTTTATAAAAGATCATAACGGTAACAAACGTTGGGCCTAATAAACGCTAAAAAAGTTGACATAATTATATTCTTTGTAAAAGATAATTTGATAGATCATTTAAAATTTCTTTACAAAACATCATAACAGAAACAATCATTGGGCCAAATAAATGCTAAAAAAGTTGACAAAATTATCTTCTTTGTAAAAGATAACTAAATAGATCATTGAAAATTTTTTTATAAAAGATCATAACAGTAACAATCATTGGGCCTAATAAATGCTAAAAAAGTTGACAAAATTATCTTCTTTGTAAAAGATAATTTAATAGATTGTTTAAAATTTATTTATAAAAGATCATAACAGTAACAATCATTGGGGCTAATAAATGCTAAAAAATTTAAATTAATTATCTTTTTGTAAAATATAATTTATTACATCATTTAAAAATTCTTTATAAAAGATCATAACGGTAACAATCATTGGGCCTGATAAATGCTAAAAAAGTTGACATAATTATCTTCTTTGTAAAACATAATTTAATAGATCATTTAAAATTATTTATCAAAGATCATAACGGTAACAATCATTGGGCCTAATAAACGCTAAAAAATTTAAATTAATTATCTTTTTTGTAAAAGACAATTTATTAGATCATTTAAAATTTCTTCATCAAACATCATAACGGTAACAATCATTGGGACTCATAAATGCTAAAAAAGTTGACATAATTATCTTTTTCGTAGAAGCTAATTTAATAGATCATTTAAAATTTTTTTATAAAAGATCATACGGTAACAATCATTGGGCCTAATAAATGCTAAAAAAGTTGACATAATTATCTTCTTTGTAAAAGATAATTTAATAGATCATTTAAAAATTATTTATAAAAGATCATAACAGTAACAATCATTGGGGCTAATAAATGCTAAAAAATTGAAATTAATTATCTTCTTTGTAAAAGATAATGTTATAGATCATTTAAAATTTCTTTATAAAAGATCATAACGGTAACGAACGTTGGGCCTAATAAATGCCAAAAAAGTTGACATAATTATCTTCTTTGTAAAAGATAATTTATTAGATCATTTAAAATTTCTTTATAAAAGATCATAACGGTAACAATCATTGGGCCTAATAAATGCTAAAAAAGTTGACATAATTATCTTCTTTGTAAAAGATAATTTAATAGATCATTTAAAATTTATTTTTCAAAGATCATAACGGTAACAATCATTGGGCCTAATAAATGCTAAAAAATTTAAATTAATTATCTTTTTTGTAAAAGACAATTTATTAGATCATTTAAAATTTCTTCATCAAACATCATAACGGTAACAATCATTGGGACTCATAAATGCTAAAAAAGTTGACATAATTATCTTCTTTGTAAAAGATAATTTAATAGATCATTTAAAATTGTTTATCAAAGATCATAACGGTAACAATCATTGGGCCTAATAAATGCTAAAAAATTTAAATTAATTATCTTTTTTTTAAAAGACAATTTATTAGATCATTTAAAATTTCTTCATCAAACATCATAACGGTAACAATCATTGGGACTCATAAATGCTAAAAAAGTTGACATAATTATCTTTTTTGCAGAAGCTAATTTAATAGATCATTTAAAATTTTTTTATAAAAGATCATAACGGTAACAATCATTGGGCCTGATAAATGCCAAAAAAGTTGACATAATTATCTTCTTTGTAAAAGATAATTTATTAGATCATTTAAAATTTCTTTATAAAAGATCATAACGGTAACAACCATTGGGCCTAACAAATGCTAAAAAAGTTGACATAATTATCTTCTTTGTAAAAGATAATTTAATAGATCATTTAAAATTTATTTATAAAAGATCATAACGGTAACGATCATTGAGCCTAATAAAAGCTAAAAAATGGAAATTAATTATATTCTTTGTAAAAGATAATGTAATAGATCATTTAAAATTTCTTTACAAAAGATCATAACGGTAACCAATGTTGGGCCTAATAAATGCTAAAAAAGTTGACATAATTATCTTTTTTGTAAAAGATAATTTAATTGATCATTTAACATTTCTTTATAAAAGATCATAACGGTAACGATCATTGAGCCCAATAAATGCTAAAAAATTTAAAGTAATTATCTTTTTTTTAAAACATAATGTAATAGATAATTTAAAATCTCTTTATAAAAGATCATAACGGTAAGAATCCTTAGGCCTAATAAATGCAAAAAAATTTAAATTAATTATCTTTTTTGAAAAGATAATTTAATAGATCATTTAAAATTTCTTGATAAAAGATCATAACAGTAATGATCATTCGGCCTAATAAATGCTAAAAATTTGACATAATTATCTTCTTTGTAAAATATAATTTAATTGATAATTTAAAATTTCTTTATAAAAGATCATAACAGTAACGATCATTGGGCATAATAAATGATAAAAAGGTTAACATAATTATCTTCTTTGTAAAAGATAATCTAAAAGATCATTTGAAATTTCTTTATAAAAGATGATAACGGTAAGAATAATTGGGCCTAATCAATGCTAAAAAATTTAAATTAATCATCTTTTTTGTAAAAGAGAATTTATTAAATCATTTAACATTTCTACATCAAAGATCATAACGGTAACAATCATTGGGACTCATAAATGCTAAAAAAGTTGACAGAATTATCTTCTTTGTAAAAGATAATTTAATAGATCATTTAAAATTTTTTTATCAAATATCATAACAGTAACAATCATTGGGACTCATAAATGCTAAAAAATTGAAATTAATTATCTTCTTTGTAAAAGATAATGTAATAGATCATTTAAAATTTCTTTATAAAAGATCATAACAGTAACAATCATTGGGACTCATAAATGCTAAAAAAGTTGACAAAATTATCTTCTTTGTAAAAGATAACTAAATAGATCATTTAAATTTTTTTTATAAAAGATCATAACAGTAACAATCATTGGGCCTAATAAATGCTAAAAAATTGAAATTAATTATCTTCTTTGTAAAAGATAATGTAATAGATCATTTAAAATTTCTTTATAAAAGATCATAACGGTAACGAACGTTGGGCCTAATAAATGCTAAAAAAGTTGACATAATTATCTTCTTTGTAAAAGATAATTTAACAGATCATTTGAAATTTCTTTATAAAACATCATAACGGTAACATTCATTGGGCCCAATAAATGCTAAAAAAGTTGACATAATTATCTTCTTTATAAAAGATAATTTAATAGATCATTTAAAATTTCTTTATAAAAGATGATAACGGTAAGAATAATTGGGCCTAATCAATGCTAAAAAATTTAAATTAATTATCTTTTTTGTAAAAGAGAATTTATTAAATCATTTAACATTTCTTCATCAAAGATCATAACGGTAACAATCATTGGGACTCATAAATGCTAAAAAAGTTGACATAATTATCTTCTTTGTAAAAGATAATTTAATAGATCATTTAAAATTTTTTTATCAAAGATCATAACAGTAACAATCATTGAGACTCATAAATGCTAGAAAAGTTGACAGAATTATCTTCTTTGTAAAATATAATTTAATAGATCATTTAAAATTTCTTTATCAAAGATCATAACAGTAACAATCATTGAGACTCATAAATGCTAAAAAAGTTGACATAATTATCTTCTTTGAAAAAGATAATTTAATAGATCATTTAAAATTTTTTTATAAAAGATGATAACGGTAAGAATAATGGGCCTAATCAATGCTTAAAAATTTAAATTAATTATCTTTTTTGTAAAAGAGAATTTATTAAATCATTTAACATTTCTTCATCAAAGATCATAACGGTAACAATCATTGGGACTCATAAATGCTAAAAAAGTTGACAGAATTATCTTCTTTGTAAGAGATAATTTAATAGATCATTTAAAATTTTTTTATCAAATATCATAACAGTAACAATCATTGGGACTCATAAATGCTAAAAAATTGAAATTAATTATCTTCTTTGTAAAAGATAATGTAATAGATCATTTAAAATTTCTTTATAAAAGATCATAACGGTAACAAACGTTGGGCCTAATAAATGCTAAAAAAGTTGACATAATTATATTCTTTGTAAAAGATAATTTGATAGATCATTTAAAATTTCTTTACAAAACATCATAACAGAAACAATCATTGGGCCAAATAAATGCTAAAAAAGTTGACAAAATTATCTTCTTTGTAAAAGATAACTAAATAGATCATTTAAAAATTATTTATAAAAGATCATAACAGTAACAATCATTGGGGCTAATAAATGCTAAAAAATTGAAATTAATTATCTTCTTTGTAAAAGATAATGTTATAGATCATTTAAAATTTCTTTATAAAAGATCATAATGGTAACGAACGTTGGGCCTAATAAATGCTAAAAAAGTTGACATAATTATCTTCTTTGTAAAAGATAATTTAATAGATCATTTAACATTTCTTTATAAAAGATCATAACGGTAACGATCATTGAGCCCAATAAATGCTAAAAAATTTAAAGTAATTATCTTTTTTTTAAAAGATAATGTAATAGATAATTTAAAATATCTTTATAAAAGATAATAACGGTAAGAATCCTTAGGCCTAATAAATGCAAAAAAATTTAAATTAATTATCTTTTTTGTAAAAGAGAATTTATTAAATCATTTAACATTTCTTCATCAAAGATCATAACGGTAACAATCATTGGGACTCATAAATGCTAAAAAAGTTGACAGAATTATCTTCTTTGTAAAAGATAATTTAATAGATCATTTAAAATTTCTTTATCAAAGATCATAACAGTAACAATCATTGGGACTCATAAATGCTAAAAAAGGTGACATAATTATCTTCTTTGTAAAAGATAATTTAATAGATCATTTAAATTTTTTTTATAAAAGATGATAACGGTAAGAATAATTGGGCCTAATCAATGCTAAAAATTTAAATTAATTATCTTTTTTGTAAAAGAGAATTTATTAAATAATTTAACATTTCTTCATCAAAGATCATAACGGTAACAATCATTGGGACTCATAAATGCTAAAAAAGTTGACATAATTATCTTTTTTGCAGAAGCTAATTTAATAGATCATTTAAAATTTTTTTATAAAAGATCATAACGGTAACAATCATTAGGCCTGATAAATGCCAAAAAAGTTGACATAATTATCTTCTTTGTAAAAGATAATTTATTAGATCATTTAAAATTTCTTTATAAAAGATCATAACGGTAACAATCATTGGGCCTAATAAATGTTAAAAAAGTTGACATAATTATCTTCTTTGTAAAAGATAATTTAATAGATCATTCAAAAATTATTTATAAAAGATGATAACAGTAACAATCATTGGGGCTAATAAATGCTAAAAAATTGAAATTAATTATCTTCTTTGTAAAAGATAATGTAATAGATCATTTAAAATTTCTTTATAAAAGATCATAACGGTAACGAACGTTGGGCCTAATAAATTGTAAAAAAGTTGACATAATTATCTTCTTTGTAAAAGATAATTTAACAGATCATTTGAAATTTCTTTATAAAACATCATAACGGTAACATTCATTGGGCCCAATAAATGCTAAAAAAGTTGACATAATTATCTTCTTTATAAAAGATAATTTAATAGATCATTTAAAATTTCTTTATAAAAGATGATAACGGTAAGAATAATTGGGCCTAATCAATGCTAAAAAATTTAAATTAATTATCTTTTTTGTAAAAGAGAATTTATTAAATCATTTAACATTTCTTCATCAAAGATCATAACGGTAACAATCATTGGGACTCATAAATGCTAAAAAAGTTGACATAATTATCTTCTTTGTAAAAGATAATTTAATAGATCATTTAAAATTTTTTTATCAAAGATCATAACAGTAACAATCATTGAGACTCATAAATGCTAGAAAAGTTGACAGAATTATCTTCTTTGTAAAATATAATTTAATAGATCATTTAAAATTTCTTTATCAAAGATCATAACAGTAACAATCATTGAGACTCATAAATGCTAAAAAAGTTGACATAATTATCTTCTTTGAAAAAGATAATTTAATAGATCATTTAAAATTTTTTTATAAAAGATGATAACGGTAAGAATAATTGGGCCTAATCAATGCTTAAAAATTTAAATTAATTATCTTTTTTGTAAAAGAGAATTTATTAAATCATTTAACATTTCTTCATCAAAGATCATAACGGTAACAATCATTGGGACTCATAAATGCTAAAAAAGTTGACAGAATTATCTTCTTTGTAAGAGATAATTTAATAGATCATTTAAATTTTTTTTATCAAATATCATAACAGTAACAATCATTGGGACTCATAAATGCTAAAAAATTGAAATTAATTATCTTCTTTGTAAAAGATAATGTAATAGATCATTTAAAATTTCTTTATAAAAGATCATAACGGTAACAAACGTTGGGCCTAATAAATGCTAAAAAAGTTGACATAATTATATTCTTTGTAAAAGATAATTTGATAGATCATTTAAAATTTCTTTACAAAACATCATAACAGAAACAATCATTGGGCCAAATAAAAGCTAAAAAAGTTGACAAAATTATCTTCTTTGTAAAAGATAATTTAATAGATTGTTTAAAATTTATTTATAAAAGATCATAACAGTAACAATCATTGGGGCTAATAAATGCTAAAAAATTTAAATTAATTATCTTTTTGTAAAATATAATTTATTACATCATTTAAAAATTCTTTATAAAAGATCATAACGGTAACAATCATTGGGCCTGATAAATGCTAAAAAAGTTGACATAATTATCTTCTTTGTAAAACATAATTTAATAGATCATTTAAAATTATTTATCAAAGATCATAACGGTAACAATCATTGGGCCTAATAAACGCTAAAAAATTTAAATTAATTATCTTTTTTGTAAAAGACAATTTATTAGATCATTTAAAATTTCTTCATCAAACATCATAACGGTAACAATCATTGGGACTCATAAATGCTAAAAAAGTTGACATAATTATCTTTTTCGTAGAAGCTAATTTAATAGATCATTTACAATTTTTTTATAAAAGATCATACGGTAACAATCATTGGGCCTAATAAATGCTAAAAAAGTTGACATAATTATCTTCTTTGTAAAAGATAATTTAATAGATCATTTAAAAATTATTTATAAAAGATCATAACAGTAACAATCATTGGGGCTAATAAATGCTAAAAAATTGAAATTAATTATCTTCTTTGTAAAAGATAATGTTATAGATCATTTAAAATTTCTTTATAAAAGATCATAATGGTAACGAACGTTGGGCCTAATAAATGCTAAAAAAGTTGACATAATTATCTTCTTTGTAAAAGATAATTTAATAGATCATTTAACATTTCTTTATAAAAGATCATAACGGTAACGATCGTTGAGCCCAATAAATGCTAAAAAATTTAAAGTAATTATCTTTTTTTTAAAAGATAATGTAATAGATAATTTAAAATATCTTTATAAAAGATAATAACGGTAAGAATCCTTAGGCCTAATAAATGCAAAAAAATTTAAATTAATTATCTTTTTTGTAAAAGAGAATTTATTAAATCATTTAACATTTCTTCATCAAAGATCATAACGGTAACAATCATTGGGACTCATAAATGCTAAAAAAGTTGACAGAATTATCTTCTTTGTAAAAGATAATTTAATAGATCATTTAAAATTTCTTTATCAAAGATCATAACAGTAACAATAATTGGGACTCATAAATGCTAAAAAAGGTGACATAATTATCTTCTTTGTAAAAGATAATTTAATAGATCATTTAAATTTTTTTTATAAAAGATGATAACGGTAAGAATAATTGGGCCTAATCAATGCTAAAAATTTAAATTAATTATCTTTTTTGTAAAAGAGAATTTATTAAATAATTTAACATTTCTTCATCAAAGATCATAACGGTAACAATCATTGGGACTCATAAATGCTAAAAAAGTTGACATAATTATCTTTTTTGCAGAAGCTAATTTAATAGATCATTTAAAATTTTTTTATAAAAGATCATAACGGTAACAATCATTAGGCCTGATAAATGCCAAAAAAGTTGACATAATTATCTTCTTTGTAAAAGATAATTTATTAGATCATTTAAAATTTCTTTATAAAAGATCATAACGGTAACAATCATTGGGCCTAATAAATGTTAAAAAAGTTGACATAATTATCTTCTTTGTAAAAGATAATTTAATAGATCATTCAAAAATTATTTATAAAAGATGATAACAGTAACAATCATTGGGGCTAATAAATGCTAAAAAATTGAAATTAATTATCTTCTTTGTAAAAGATAATGTAATAGATCATTTAAAATTTCTTTATAAAAGATCATAACGGTAACGAACGTTGGGCCTAATAAATGCTAAAAAAGTTGACATAATTATCTTCTTTGTAAAAGATAATTTAACTGATCATTTGAAATTTTTTTATAAAACATCATAACGGTAACATTCATTGGGCCCAATAAATGCTAAAAAAGTTGACATAATTATCTTCTTTATAAAAGATAATTTAATAGATCATTTAAAATTTCTTTGTAAAAGATGATAACGGTAAGAATAATTGGGCCTAATCAATGCTAAAAAATTTAAATTAATTATCTTTTTTGTAAAAGAGAATTTATTAAATCATTTAATATTTCTTCATCAAAGATCATAACAGTAACAATCATTGGGACTCATAAATGCTAAAAAATT
This sequence comes from Psophocarpus tetragonolobus, assembly GCA_037954015.1. NCBI lineage: Eukaryota > Viridiplantae > Streptophyta > Magnoliopsida > Fabales > Fabaceae > Psophocarpus > Psophocarpus tetragonolobus. The sequence goes on along the minus strand of CM075688.1, from coordinate 43,205,887 downwards.
GAAATTAATTATCTTCTTTGTAAAAGATAATGTAATAGATCATTTAAAATTTCTTTATAAAAGATCATAACGGTAACAAACGTTGGGCCTAATAAATGCTAAAAAAGTTGACATAATTATATTCTTTGTAAAAGATAATTTGATAGATCATTTAAAATTGCTTTACAAAACATCATAACGGAAACAATCATTGGGCCTAATAAATGCTAAAAAAGTTGACAAAATTATCTTCTTTGTAAAAGATAACTAAAGAGATCATTCAAAATTTTTTTATAAAAGATCATAACAGTAACAATCATTGGGCATAATAAATGCTAAAAAAGTTGACAAAATTATCTTCTTTGGAAAAGATAAGTTAATAGATCATTCAAAATTTCTTTATAAAAGATCTTAACGTTAACATTCATTGGGCATAATAAATGCTAAAAAATTTAAATTAATTATCTTTTTGTAAAATATAATTTATTACATCATTTAAAAATTCTTTATAAAAGATCATAACGGTAACAATCATTGGGCCTGATAAATGCTAAAAACGTTGACATAATTATCTTCTTTGTAAAACATAATTTAATAGATCATTTAAAATTCTTTATCAAAGATCATAACGGTAACAATCATTGGGCCTAATAAATGCTAAAAAATTTAAATTAATTATCTTTTTTGTAAAAGATAATTTATTAGATCATTTAAAATTTCTTCATCAAACATCATAACGGTAACAATCATTGGGACTCATAAATGCTAAAAAAGTTGACATAATTATCTTTTTCGTAGAAGCTAATTTAATAGATCATTTAAAATTTTTTTAAAAAAGATCATAACGGTAACAATCATTGGGCCTAATCAATGCTAAAAAAGTTGACATAATTATCTTCTTTGTAAAAGATAATGTAATAGATCATTTAGAATTTCTTTATAAAAGATCATAACGGTAACGAATGTTGGGCCTAATAAATGCTAAAAAAGTTGACATAATTATCTTCTTTATAAAAGATAATTTAATAGATCATTTAAAATTTCTTTATAAAAGATCATAACTGTAACATTCATTGGGCCCAATAAATGCTAAAAAAGTTGACATAATTATCTTCTTTATAAAAGATAATTTAATAGATCATTTAAAATTTCATTATAAAAGATGATAACGGTAAGAATAATCGGGCCTAATCAATGCTAAAAAATTTAAATTAATTATCTTTTTTGTAAAAGAGAATTTATTAAATCATTTAACATTTCTTCATCAAAGATCATAACGTTAACAATCATTGGGACTCATAAATGCTAAAAATGTTGACAGAATTATCTTCTTTGTAAAAGATAATTTAATAAATCATTTAAAATTTCTTTATCAAAGATCATAACAGTAACAATCATTGGGCCTAATAAATGCTAAAAAAGTTGACAAAATTATCTTCTTTGTAAAAGATAATTTAATAGATTGTTTAAAATTTATTTATAAAAGATCATAACAGTAACAATCATTGGGGCTAATAAATGCTAAAAAATTGAAATTAATTATCTTCTTTGTAAAAGAGAATTTATTAAATCATTTAAAATTTCTTCATCAAAGATCATAACAGTAACAATCATTGGGACTCATAAATGCTAAAAAATTGAAATTAATTATCTTCTTTGTAAAAGATAATGTAATAGATCATCTAAAATTTCTTTATAAAAGATCATAACGGTAACAAACGTTGGGCCTAATAAATGCTAAAAAAGTTGACATAATTATATTCTTTGTAAAAGATAATTTGATAGATCATTTAAAATTTCTTTACAAAACATCATAACGGAAACAATCATTGGGCCAAATAAATGCTAAAAAAGTTGACAAAATTATCTTCTTTGTAAAAGATAACTAAAGAGATCATTCAAAATTTTTTTATAAAAGATCATAATAGTAACAATCATTGGGCATAATAAATGCTAAAAAAGTTGACAAAATTATCTTCTTTGGAAAAGATAAGTTAATAGATCATTCAAAATTTCTTTATAAAAGATCTTAACGTTAACATTCATTGGGCATAATAAATGCTAAAAATTTTAAATTAATTATCTTTTTGTAAAATATAATTTATTACATCATTTAAAAATTCTTTATAAAAGATCATAACGGTAACAATCATTGGGCCTGATAAATGCTAAAAAAGTTGACATAATTATCTTCTTTGTAAAACATAATTTAATAGATCATTTAAAATTCTTTATCAAAGATCATAACGGTAACAATCATTGGGCCTAATAAATGCTAAAAAATTTAAATTAATTATCTTTTTTGTAAAAGATAATTTATTAGATCATTTAAAATTTCTTCATCAAACATCATAACAGTAACAATCATTGGGACTCATAAATGCTAAAAAAGTTGAAATAATTATCTTTTTCGTAGAAGCTAATTTAATAGATCATTTAAAATTTTTTTAAAAAAGATCATAACGGTAACAATCATTGGGCCTAATCAATGCTAAAAAAGTTGACATAATTATCTTCTTTGTAAAAGATAATGTAATAGATCATTTAGAATTTCTTTATAAAAGATCATAACGGTAACGAATGTTGGGCCTAATAAATGCTAAAAAAGTTGACATAATTATCTTCTTTGTAAAAGATAATTTAATAGATCATTTAAAATTTCTTTATAAAAGATCATAACTGTAACATTCATTGGGCCCAATAAATGCTAAAAAAGTTGACATAATTATCTTCTTTATAAAAGATAATTTAATAGATCATTTAAAATTTCATTATAAAAGATGATAACGGGAAGAATAATCGGGCCTAATCAATGCTAAAAAATTTAAATTAATTATCTTTTTTGTAAAAGAGAATTTATTAAATCATTTAACATTTCTTCATCAAAGATCATAACGGTAACAATCATTGGGACTCATAAATGCTAAAAATGTTGACAGAATTATCTTCTTTGTAAAAGATAATTTAATAAATCATTTAAAATTTCTTTATCAAAGATCATAACAGTAACAATCATTGGGCCTAATAAATGCTAAAAAAGTTGACAAAATTATCTTCTTTGTAAAAGATAATTTAATAGATTGTTTAAAATTTATTTATAAAAGATCATAACAGTAACAATCATTGGGGCTAATAAATGCTAAAAAATTGAAATTAATTATCTTCTTTGTAAAAGAGAATTTATTAAATCATTTAAAATTTCTTCATCAAAGATCATAACAGTAACAATCATTGGGACTCATAAATGCTAAAAAATTGAAATTAATTATCTTCTTTGTAAAAGATAATGTAATAGATCATCTAAAATTTCTTTATAAAAGATCATAACGGTAACAAACGTTGGGCCTAATAAATGCTAAAAAAGTTGACATAATTATATTCTTTGTAAAAGATAATTTGATAGATCATTTAAAATTTCTTTACAAAACATCATAACGGAAACAATCATTGGGCCAAATAAATGCTAAAAAAGTTGACAAAATTATCTTCTTTGTAAAAGATAACTAAAGAGATCATTCAAAATTTTTTTATAAAAGATCATAACAGTAACAATCATTGGGCATAATAAATGCTAAAAAAGTTGACAAAATTATCTTCTTTGGAAAAGATAAGTTAATAGATCATTCAAAATTTCTTTATAAAAGATCTTAACGTTAACATTCATTGGGCATAATAAATGCTAAAAAATTTAAATTAATTATCTTTTTGTAAAATATAATTTATTACATCATTTAAAAATTCTTTATAAAAGATCATAACGGTAACAATCATTGGCCCTGATAAATGCTAAAAAAGTTGACATAATTATCTTCTTTGTAAAACATAATTTAATAGATCATTTAAAATTCTTTATCAAAGATCATAACGGTAACAATCATTGGGCCTAATAAATGCTAAAAAATTTAAATTAATTATCTTTTTTGTAAAAGATAATTTGTTAGATCATTTAAAATTTCTTCATCAAACATCATAACGGTAACAATCATTGGGACTCATAAATGCTAAAAAAGTTGACATAATTATCTTTTTCGTAGAAGCTAATTTAATAGATCATTTAAACTTTTTTTATAAAAGATCATAAGGGTAACAATCATTGGGCCTGATAAATGCTAAAAAAGTTGACATAATTATCTTCTTTGTAAAAGATAATGTAATAGATCATTTAAAATTTCTTTATAAAAGATCATAACGGTAACAATCATTGGGCCTGATAAATGCTAAAAAAGTTGACATAATTATCTTCTTTGTAAAACATAATTTAATAGATCATTTAAAATTCTTTATCAAAGATCATAACGGTAACAATCATTGGGCCTAATAAATGCTAAAAAATTTAAATTAATTATCTTTTTTGTAAAAGATAATTTATTAGATCATTTAAAATTTCTTCATCAAACATCATAACGGTAACAATCATTGGGACTCATAAATGCTAAAAAAGTTGACATAATTATCTTTTTCGTAGAAGCTAATTTAATAGATCATTTAAAATTTTTTTAAAAAAGATCATAACGGTAACAATCATTGGGCCTAATCAATGCTAAAAAAGTTGACATAATTATCTTCTTTGTAAAAGATAATGTAATAGATCATTTAAAATTTCTTTATAAAAGATCATAACGGTAACGAATGTTGGGCCTAATAAATGCTAAAAAAGTTGACATAATTATCTTCTTTGTAAAAGATAATTTAATAGATCATTTAAAATTTCTTTATAAAAGATCATAACTGTAATATTCATTGGGCCCAATAAATGCTAAAAAAGTTGACATAATTATCTTCTTTATAAAAGATAATTTAATAGATCATTTAAAATTTCATTATAAAAGATGATAACGGTAATAATAATCGGGCCTAATCAATGCTAAAAATTTTAAATTAATTATCTTTTTTGTAAAAGAGAATTTATTAAATCATTTAACATTTCTTCATCAAAGATCATAACGGTAACAATCATTGGGACTCATAAATGCTAAAAATGTTGACAGAATTATCTTCTTTGTAAAAGATAATTTAATAAATCATTTAAAATTTCTTTATCAAAGATCATAACAGTAACAATCATTGGGCCTAATAAATGCTAAAAAATTGAAATTAATTATCTTCTTTGTAAAAGATAATGTAATAGATCATTTAAAATTTCTTTATAAAAGATCATAACGGTAACGAACGTTGGGCCTAATAAATGCTAAAAAAGGTGACATAATTATCTTCTTTATAAAAGATTATTTAATAGATCATTTAAAATTTCTTTGCAAAACATAATAACGGTAACAATCATTGGGCCAAATAAATGCTAAAAAAGTTGACAAAATTATCTTCTTTGTAAAAGATAACTAAATAGATCATTCAAAATTTTTTTATAAAAGATCATAACAGTAACAATCATTGAGCCTAATAAATGCTAAAAAAGTTGACAAAACTGTCTTCTTTGTAAAAGATAATTTAATAGATCATTCAAAATTTCTTTATAAAAGATCATAACGGTAACATTCATTGGGCCTAATAAATGCTGAAAAAATTAAATTAATTATCTTTTTGTAAAATATAATTTATTACATCATTTAAAATTTCTTTATAAAAGATCATAACGGTAACAATCATCGGGCCTGATAAATGCTAAAAAAGTTGACATAATTATCTTCTTTGTAAAACATAATTTAATAGATAATTTAAAATTCTTTATCAAAGATCATAACGGTAACAATCATTAGGCCTAATAAATGCTAAAAAATTTAAATTAATTATCTTTTTTGTAAAAGGCAATTTATTAGATCATTCAAAATTTCTTCATCAACATCATAACGGTAACAATCATTGGGACTCATAAATGCTAAAAAAGGTGACATAATTATCTTTTTCGTAGAAGCTAATTTAATAGATCATTTAAACTTTTTTTATAAAAGATCATAAGGGTAACAATCATTGGGCCTGATAAATGCTAAAAAAGTTGACATAATTATCTTCTTTGTAAAACATAATTTAATAGATCATTTAAAATTCTTTATCAAAGATCATAACGGTAACAATCATTGGGCCTAATAAATGCTAAAAAATTTAAATTAATTATCTTTTTTGTAAAAGATAATTTATTAAGATCATTTAAAATTTCTTCATCAAACATCATAACGGTAACAATCATTGGGACTCATAAATGCTAAAAAAGTTGACATAATTACCTTTTTTGTAGAAGCTAATTTAATAGATCATTTAAAATTTTTTTATAAAAGATCATAACGGTAACAATCATTGGGCCTAATAAATGCTAAAAAAGTTGACATAATTATCTTCTTTGTAAACGATAATTTAATAGATCATTTAAAAATTATTTATAAAAGATCATAACAGTAACAATCATTGGGGCTAATAAATGCTAAAAAATTGAAATTAACTATCTTCTTTGTAAAAGATAATGTAATAGATCATAACGGTAACGAACGTTGGGCCTAATAAATGCTAAAAAAGTTGACAGAATTATCTTCTTTGTAAAAGATAATTTAATAGATCATTTAAAATTTCTTTATAAAATATCATAGCTGTAACATTCATTGGGACCAATAAATGCTAAAAAAGTTGACATAATTATCTTCTTTATAAAAGATAATTTAATAGATCATTTAAAATTTCTCTATAAACGATCATAACGGTAAGAATAATTGGGACATAAATGCTAAAAAATTTAAATTAATTATCTTTTTATAAAATATAATTTATTACATCATTTAAAATTTCTTTATAAAAGATCATAACGGTAAGAATAATTGGGCCTAATAAATGCTAAAAAATTTAAATTAATTATCTTTTTATAAAATATAGTTTATTACATCATTTAAAATTTCCTTATAGAAGATCATAATGGTAATAATCATTGGGCCTCATAAATGCTAAAAAAGTTGACATAATTATCTTCTTTGTAAAAGATAATTTAATAGATCATTTAAAATTTTTTTATAAAAGATGATAACGGTAAGAATAATTGGGCCTAATCAATGCTAAAAAATTTAAATTAATTATCTTTTTTGTAAAAGAGAATTTATTAAATAATTTAACATTTCTTCATCAAAGATCACAACGTTAACAATCATTGGGACTCATAAATGCTAAAAAAGTTGACAGAATTATCTTCTTTGTAAAAGATAATTTAATAGATCATTTAAAATTTCTTTATCAAAGATCATAACAGTAACAATCGTTGCGACTCATAAATGCTAAAAAAGTTGACATAATTATCTTCTTTGTAAAAGATACTTTAATAGATCATTTAAAATTTTTTTACAAAAGATGATAACGGTAAGAATAATTGGCCCTAATCAATGCTAAAAAATTTAAATTAATTATCTTTTTTGTAAAAGAGAATTTATTAAATCATTTAACATTTCTTCATCAAAGATCATAACGGTAACAATCATTGGGACTCATAAATGCTAAAAAAGTTGACAGAATTATCTTCTTTGTAAAAGATAATTTAATAAATCATTTAAAATTTCTTTATCAAAGATCATAACAGTAACAATCATTGGGCCTAATAAATGCTAAAAAAGTTGACAAAATTATTTCTTTGTAAAAGATAATTTAATAGATTGTTTAAAATTTATTTATAAAAGATCATAACAGTAACAATCATTGGGGCTAATAAATGCTAAAAAATTGAAATTAATTATCTTCTTTGTAAAAGATAATGTAATAGATCATTTAAAATTTCTTTATAAAAGATCACAACGGTAACGAACGTTGGGCCTAATAAATGCTAAAAAAGTTGACATAATTATCTTCTTTATAAAAGATTATTTAATAGATCATTTAAAATTTCTTTGCAAAACATAATAACGGTAACAATCATTGGGCCAAATAAATGCTAAAAAAGTTGACAAAATTATCTTCTTCGTAAAAGATAACTAAATAGATCATTCAAAATTTCTTTATAAAAGATCATAACAGTAACAATCATTGAGCCTAATAAATGCTAAAAAAGTTGACAAAACTGTCTTCTTTGTAAAAGATAATTTAATAGATCATTCAAAATTTCTTTATAAAAGATCATAACGGTAACATTCATTGGGCCTAATAAATGCTGAAAAAATTAAATTAATTATCTTTTTGTAAAATATAATTTATTACATCATTTAAAATTTCTTTATAAAAGATCATAACGGTAACAATCATCGGGCCTGATAAATGCTAAAAAAGTTGACATAATTATCTTCTTTGTAAAAGATAATTTAATAGATAATTTAAAATTCTTTATCAAAGATCATAACGGTAACGATCATTGGGCCTAATAAATGCTTAAAAGTTGACATAATTATCTTCTTTCTAAAAGATAATTTAATAGATCATTTAAAAATTATTTATAAAAGATCATAACAGTAACAATCATTGGGGCTAATAAATGCTAAAAAATTGAAATTAACTATCTTCTTTGTAAAAGATAATGTAATAGATCATAACGGTAACGAACGTTGGGCCTAATAAATGCTAAAAAAGTTGACAGAATTATCTTCTTTGTAAAAGATAATTTAATAGATCATTTAAAATTTCTTTATAAAAGATCATAGCTGTAACATTCATTGGGACCAATAAATGCTAAAAAAGTTGACATAATTATCTTCTTTATAAAAGATAATTTAATAGATCATTTAAAATTTCTCTATAAAAGATCATAACGGTAAGAATAATTGGGCCTAATAAATGCTAAAAAATTTAAATTAATTATCTTTTTATAAAATATAATTTATTACATCATTTAAAATTTCTTTATAAAAGATCATAACGGTAAGAATAATTGGGCCTAATAAATGCTAAAAAATTTAAATTAATTATCTTTTTATAAAATATAGTTTATTACATCATTTAAAATTTCTTTATAGAAGATCATAATGGTAATAATCATTGGGCCTCATAAATGCTAAAAAAGTTGACATAATTATCTTCTTTGTAAAAGATAATTTAATAGATCATTTAAAATTTTTTTATAAAAGATGATAACGGTAAGAATAATTGGGCCTAATCAATGCTAAAAAATTTAAATTAATTATCTTTTTTGTAAAAGAGAATTTATTAAATAATTTAACATTTCTTCATCAAAGATCATAACGTTAACAATCATTGGGACTCATAAATGCTAAAAAAGTTGACAGAATTATCTTCTTTGTAAAAGATAATTTAATAGATCATTTAAAATTTCTTTATCAAAGATCATAACAGTAAAAATCATTGCGACTCATAAATGCTAAAAAAGTTGACATAATTATCTTCTTTGTAAAAGATAATTTAATAGATCATTTAAAATTTTTTTATAAAAGATGATAACGGTAAGAATAATTGGGCCTAATCAATGCTAAAAAATTTAAATTAATTATCTTTTTTGTAAAAGAGAATTTATTAAATCATTTAACATTTCTTCATCAAAAATCATAACGGTAACAATCATTGGGACTCATAAATGCTAAAAAAGTTGACAGAATTATCTTCTTCGTAAAAGATAATTTAATAGATCATTTAAAATTTCTTTATCAAAGATCATAACAGTAACAATCATTGGGACTCATAAATGCTAAAAAAGTTGACAAAATTATCTTCTTTGTAAAAGATAAGTAAATAGATCATTTAAATTTTTTTTATAAAAGATCATAACAGTAACAATCATTGGGCCTAATAAATGCTAAAAAAGTTGACAAAATTATCTTCTTTGTAAAAGATAATTTAATAGATTGTTTAAAATTTATTTATAAAAGATCATAACAGTAACAATCATTGGGGCTAATAAATGCTAAAAAATTGAAATTAATTATCTTCTTTATAAAAGATAATGTAATAGATCATCTAAAATTTCTTTATAAAAGATCATAACGGTAACGAACGTTGGGCCTAATAAATGCTAAAAAAGTTGACATAATTATCTTCTTTATAAAAGATAATTTAATAGATCATTTAAAATTTCTTTACAAAACATCATAACGGTAACAATCATTGGGCCAAATAAATGCTAAAAAAGTTGACAAAATTATCTTCTTTGTAAAAGATAACTAAATAGATCATTCAAAATTTTTTTATAAAAGATCATAACAGTAACAATTATTGAGCCTAATAAATGCTAAAAAAGTTGACAAAATTATCTTCTTTGTAAAAGATAATTTAATAGATCATTCAAAATTTCTTTATAAAATATCATAACGGTAACACTCATTGGGCCTAATAAATGCTAAAAAATTTAAATTAATTATCTTTTTGTAAAATATAATTTATTACATCATTTAAAAATTCTTTATAAAAGATCATAATGGTAACAATCATTGGGCCTCATAAATGCTAAAAAAGTTGACATAATTATCTTCGTTGTAAAAGATAATTTAATATATAATTTAAAATTCTTTATCAAAGATCATAACGGTAACAATCATTCGGCCTAATAAATGCTAAAAAATTTAAATTAATTATGTTTTTTGTAAAAGAAAATTTATTAGATCATTTAAAATTTCTTCATCAACATCATAACGGTAACAATCATTGGGACTCATAAATGCTAAAAAAGTTGACATAATTATCTTTTTTCGTAGAAGCTAATTTAATAGATCATTTAAAATTTTTTTATAAAAGATCATAAGGGTAACAATCATTGGGCCTGATAAATGCCAGAAAAGTTGACATAATTATCTTCTTTGTAAACCATAATTTATTAGATCATTTAAAATTTCTTTATAAAAGATCATAACGGTAACAATCATTTGGCCTAATAAATGCTAAAAAAGTTGACATAATTATCTTCTTTGTAAAAGATAATTTAATAGATCATTTAAAATTTATTTATAAAAGATCATAACAGTAACAATCATTGGGCCTAATAAAACCTAAAAAATTGAAATTAATTATCTTCTTTATAAAAGATAATTTAATAGATCATTTAAAATTTCTGTTTAAAAGATCATAACGGTAACAATCATTGGCCCTAATAAATGCTAAAAAAGTTGACATAATTATCTTCTTTGTAAAAGATAATTTAATAGATCATTTAAAATTTATTTATAAAAGATCATAACGGTAACAATCATTGGGACTAATAAATGCTAAAAATTGAAATTAATTATCTTCTTTGTAAAAGATAATTTAATAGATCATTTAAAATTTATTTATAAAAGATCATAACAGTAACAATCATTGGGCCTAATAAAACCTAAAAAATTGAAATTAATTATCTTGTTTATAAAAGATAATTTAATAGATCATTTAAAAATTATTTATAAAAGATCATAACAGTAACAATCATTGGGACTAATAAATGCTAAAAAATTGAAATTAATTATCTTCTTTGTAAAAGATAATGTAATAGATCATTGAAAATTTCTTTATAAAAGATCATAACGGTAACGAACGTTGGGCCTAATAAATGCTAAAAAACTTGACATAATTATCTTCTTTATAAAAGATAATTTAATAGATCATCTAAAATTTCATTATAAAAGATGATAACGGTAAGAATAATCGGGCCTAATCAATGCTAAAAAATTTAAATTAATTATCTTTTTTGTAAAAGAGAATTTATTAAATCATTTAACATTTCTTCATCAAAGATCATAACGGTAACAATCATTGGGACTCATAAATGCTAAAAATGTTGACAGAATTATCTTCTTTGTAAAAGATAATTTAATAAATCATTTAAAATTTCTTTATCAAAGATCATAACAGTAACAATCATTGGGCCTAATAAATGCTAAAAAAGTTGACAAAATTATCTTCTTTGTAAAAGATAATTTAATAGATTGTTTAAAATTTATTTATAAAAGATCATAACAGTAACAATCATTGGGGCTAATAAATCCTAAAAAATTGAAATTGATTATCTTCTTTGTAAAAGATAATGTAATAGATCATTTAAAATTTCTTTATAAAAGATCATAACGGTAACGAACGTTGGGCCTAATAAATGCTAAAAAAGTTGACATAATTATCTTCTTTATAAAAGATTATTTAATAGATCATTTAAAATTTCTTTACAAAACATCATAACGGTAACAATCATTGGGCCAAATAAATGCTAAAAAAGTTGACAAAATTATCTTCTTTGTAAAAGATAACTAAATAGATCATTCAAAATTTTTTTATAAAAGATCATAACAGTAACAATCATTGAGCCTAATAAATGCTAAAAAAGTTGACAAAATTATCTTCTTTGTAAAAGATAATTTAATAGATCATTCAAAATTTCTTTATAAAAGATCATAACGGTAACATTCATTGGGCCTAATAAATGCTGACAAAATTAAATTAATTATCTTTTTGTAAAATATAATTTATTACATCATTTAAAAATTCTTTATAAAAGATCATAACGGTAACAATCATCGGGCCTGATAAATGCTAAAAAAGTTGACATAATTATCTTCTTTGTAAAAGATAATTTAATAGATAATTTAAAATTCTTTATCAAAGATCATAACGGTAACAATCATTGGGCCTAATCAATGGTAAAAAATTTAAATTAATTATCTTTTTTGTAAAACACAATTTATTAGATCATTTAAAATTTCTTCATCAACATCATAACGGTAACAATCATTGGGACTCATAAATGCTAAAAAAGTTGACATAATTATCTTTTTTGCAGAAGCTAATTTAATAGATCATTTAAATTTTTTTTATAAAAGATCATAACGGTAACAATCATTGGGCCTGATAAATGCCAAAAAAGTTGACATAATTATCTTCTTTGTAAAAGATAATTTATTAGATCATTTAAAATTTCTGTTTAAAAGATCATAACGGTAACAATCATTGGCCCTAATAAATGCTAAAAAAGTTGACATAATTATCTTCTTTGTAAAAGATAATTTAATAGATCATTTAAAATTTATTTATAAAAGATCATAACGGTAACAATCATTGGGACTAATAAATGCTAAAAATTGAAATTAATTATCTTCTTTGTAAAAGATAATTTAATAGATCATTTAAAATTTATTTATAAAAGATCATAACAGTAACAATCATTGGGCCTAATAAAACCTAAAAAATTGAAATTAATTATCTTGTTTATAAAAGATAATTTAATAGATCATTTAAAAATTATTTATAAAAGATCATAACAGTAACAATCATTGGGACTAATAAATGCTAAAAAATTGAAATTAATTATCTTCTTTGTAAAAGATAATGTAATAGATCATTGAAAATTTCTTTATAAAAGATCATAACGGTAACGAACGTTGGGCCTAATAAATGCTAAAAAAGTTGACATAATTATCTTCTTTATAAAAGATTATTTAATAGATCATTTAAAATTTCTTTACAAAACATCATAACGGTAACAATCATTGGGCCAAATAAATGCTAAAAAAGTTGACAAAATTATCTTCTTTGTAAAAGATAACTAAATAGATCATTCAAAATTTTTTTATAAAAGATCATAACAGTAACAATCATTGAGCCTAATAAATGCTAAAAAAGTTGACAAAATTATCTTCTTTGTAAAAGATAATTTAATAGATCATTCAAAATTTCTTTATAAAAGATCATAACGGTAACATTCATTGGGCCTAATAAATGCTGACAAAATTAAATTAATTATCTTTTTGTAAAATATAATTTATTACATCATTTAAAAATTCTTTATAAAAGATCATAACGGTAACAATCATCGGGCCTGATAAATGCTAAAAAAGTTGACATAATTATCTTCTTTGTAAAAGATAATTTAATAGATAATTTAAAATTCTTTATCAAAGATCATAACGGTAACAATCATTGGGCCTAATCAATGGTAAAAAATTTAAATTAATTATCTTTTTTGTAAAACACAATTTATTAGATCATTTAAAATTTCTTCATCAACATCATAACGGTAACAATCATTGGGACTCATAAATGCTAAAAAAGTTGACATAATTATCTTTTTTGCAGAAGCTAATTTAATAGATCATTTAAATTTTTTTTATAAAAGATCATAACGGTAACAATCATTGGGCCTGATAAATGCCAAAAAAGTTGACATAATTATCTTCTTTGTAAAAGATAATTTATTAGATCATTTAAAATTTCTGTTTAAAAGATCATAACGGTAACAATCATTGGCCCTAATAAATGCTAAAAAAGTTGACATAATTATCTTCTTTGTAAAAGATAATTTAATAGATCATTTAAAATTTATTTATAAAAGATCATAACGGTAACAATCATTGGGACTAATAAATGCTAAAAATTGAAATTAATTATCTTCTTTGTAAAAGATAATTTAATAGATCATTTAAAATTTATTTATAAAAGATCATAACAGTAACAATCATTGGGCCTAATAAAACCTAAAAAATTGAAATTAATTATCTTGTTTATAAAAGATAATTTAATAGATCATTTAAAAATTATTTATAAAAGATCATAACAGTAACAATCATTGGGACTAATAAATGCTAAAAAATTGAAATTAATTATCTTCTTTGTAAAAGATAATGTAATAGATCATTGAAAATTTCTTTATAAAAGATCATAACGGTAACGAACGTTGGGCCTAATAAATGCTAAAAAACTTGACATAATTATCTTCTTTATAAAAGATAATTTAATAGATCATCTAAAATTTCATTATAAAAGATGATAACGGTAAGAATAATCGGGCCTAATCAATGCTAAAAAATTTAAATTAATTATCTTTTTTGTAAAAGAGAATTTATTAAATCATTTAACATTTCTTCATCAAAGATCATAACGGTAACAATCATTGGGACTCATAAATGCTTAAAAAGTTGACAGAATTATCTTCTTTGTAAAAGATAATTTAATAGATCATTTAAAATTTCTTTATCAAAGATCATAACAATAACAATCGTTGCGACTCATAAATGCTAAAAAAGTTGACATAATTATCTTCTTTGTAAAAGATACTTTAATAGATCATTTAAAATTTTTTTATAAAAGATGATAACGGTAAGAATAATTGGCCCTAATCAATGCTAAAAAATTTAAATTAATTATCTTTTTTGTAAAAGAGAATTTATTAAATCATTTAACATTTCTTCATCAAAGATCATAACGGTAACAATCATTGGGACTCATAAATGCTAAAAAAGTTGACAGAATTATCTTCTTTGTAAAAGATAATTTAATAAATCATTTAAAATTTCTTTATCAAAGATCATAACAGTAACAATCATTGGGCCTAATAAATGCTAAAAAAGTTGACAAAATTATTTCTTTGTAAAAGATAATTTAATAGATTGTTTAAAATTTATTTATAAAAGATCATAACAGTAACAATCATTGGGGCTAATAAATGCTAAAAAATTGAAATTAATTATCTTCTTTGTAAAAGATAATGTAATAGATCATTTAAAATTTCTTTATAAAAGATCACAATGGTAACGAACGTTGGGCCTAATAAATGCTAAAAAAGTTGACATAATTATCTTATTTATAAAAGATTATTTAATAGATCATTTAAAATTTCTTTGCAAAACATAATAACGGTAACAATCATTGGGCCAAATAAATGCTAAAAAAGTTGACAAAATTATCTTCTTCGTAAAAGATAACTAAATAGATCATTCAAAATTTCTTTATAAAAGATCATAACAGTAACAATCATTGAGCCTAATAAATGCTAAAAAAGTTGACAAAACTGTCTTCTTTGTAAAAGATAATTTAATAGATCATTCAAAATTTCTTTATAAAAGATCATAACGGTAACATTCATTGGGCCTAATAAATGCTGAAAAAATTAAATTAATTATCTTTTTGTAAAATATAATTTATTACATCATTTAAAATTTCTTTATAAAAGATCATAACGGTAACAATCATCGGGCCTGATAAATGCTAAAAAAGTTGACATAATTATCTTCTTTGTAAAAGATAATTTAATAGATAATTTAAAATTCTTTATCAAAGATCATAACGGTAACGATCATTGGGCCTAATAAATGCTTAAAAGTTGACATAATTATCTTCTTTCTAAAAGATAATTTAATAGATCATTTAAAAATTATTTATAAAAGATCATAACAGTAACAATCATTGGGGCTAATAAATGCTAAAAAATTGAAATTAACTATCTTCTTTGTAAAAGATAATGTAATAGATCATAACGGTAACGAACGTTGGGCCTAATAAATGCTAAAAAAGTTGACAGAATTATCTTCTTTGTAAAAGATAATTTAATAGATCATTTAAAATTTCTTTATAAAAGATCATAGCTGTAACATTCATTGGGACCAATAAATGCTAAAAAAGTTGACATAATTATCTTCTTTATAAAAGATAATTTAATAGATCATTTAAAATTTCTCTATAAAAGATCATAACGGTAAGAATAATTGGGCCTAATAAATGCTAAAAAATTTAAATTAATTATCTTTTTATAAAATATAATTTATTACATCATTTAAAATTTCTTTATAAAAGATCATAACGGTAAGAATAATTGGGCCTAATAAATGCTAAAAAATTTAAATTAATTATCTTTTTATAAAATATAGTTTATTACATCATTTAAAATTTCTTTATAGAAGATCATAATGGTAATAATCATTGGGCCTCATAAATGCTAAAAAAGTTGACATAATTATCTTCTTTGTAAAAGATAATTTAATAGATCATTTAAAATTTTTTTATAAAAGATGATAACGGTAAGAATAATTGGGCCTAATCAATGCTAAAAAATTTAAATTAATTATCTTTTTTGTAAAAGAGAATTTATTAAATAATTTAACATTTCTTCATCAAAGATCATAACGTTAACAATCATTGGGACTCATAAATGCTAAAAAAGTTGACAGAATTATCTTCTTTGTAAAAGATAATTTAATAGATCATTTAAAATTTCTTTATCAAAGATCATAACAGTAAAAATCATTGCGACTCATAAATGCTAAAAAAGTTGACATAATTATCTTCTTTGTAAAAGATAATTTAATAGATCATTTAAAATTTTTTTATAAAAGATGATAACGGTAAGAATAATTGGGCCTAATCAATGCTAAAAAATTTAAATTAATTATCTTTTTTGTAAAAGAGAATTTATTAAATCATTTAACATTTCTTCATCAAAAATCATAACGGTAACAATCATTGGGACTCATAAATGCTAAAAAAGTTGACAGAATTATCTTCTTCGTAAAAGATAATTTAATAGATCATTTAAAATTTCTTTATCAAAGATCATAACAGTAACAATCATTGGGACTCATAAATGCTAAAAAAGTTGACAAAATTATCTTCTTTGTAAAAGATAAGTAAATAGATCATTTAAATTTTTTTTATAAAAGATCGTAACAGTAACAATCATTGGGCCTAATAAATGCTAAAAAAGTTGACAAAATTATCTTCTTTGTAAAAGATAATTTAATAGATTGTTTAAAATTTATTTATAAAAGATCATAACAGTAACAATCATTGGGGCTAATAAATGCTAAAAAATTGAAATTAATTATCTTCTTTATAAAAGATAATGTAATAGATCATCTAAAATTTCTTTATAAAAGATCATAACGGTAACGAACGTTGGGCCTAATAAATGCTAAAAAAGTTGACATAATTATCTTCTTTATAAAAGATAATTTAATAGATCATTTAAAATTTCTTTACAAAACATCATAACGGTAACAATCATTGGGCCAAATAAATGCTAAAAAAGTTGACAAAATTATCTTCTTTGTAAAAGATAACTAAATAGATCATTCAAAATTTTTTTATAAAAGATCATAACAGTAACAATTATTGAGCCTAATAAATGCTAAAAAAGTTGACAAAATTATCTTCTTTGTAAAAGATAATTTAATAGATCATTTAAAATTTATTTATAAAAGCTCATAACAGTAACAATCATTGGGCCTAATAAAACCTAAAAAATTGAAATTAATTATCTTCTTTATAAAAGATAATTTAATAGATCATTTAAAATTTCTGTTTAAAAGATCATAACGGTAACAATCATTGGCCCTAATAAATGCTAAAAAAGTTGACATAATTATCTTCTTTGTAAAAGATAATTTAATAGATCATTTAAAATTTATTTATAAAAGATCATAACGGTAACAATCATTGGGACTAATAAATGCTAAAAATTGAAATTAATTATCTTCTTTGTAAAAGATAATTTAATAGATCATTTAAAATTTATTTATAAAAGATCATAACAGTAACAATCATTGGGCCTAATAAAACCTAAAAAATTGAAATTAATTATCTTGTTTATAAAAGATAATTTAATAGATCATTTAAAAATTATTTATAAAAGATCATAACAGTAACAATCATTGGGACTAATAAATGCTAAAAAATTGAAATTAATTATCTTCTTTGTAAAAGATAATGTAATAGATCATTGAAAATTTCTTTATAAAAGATCATAACGGTAACGAACGTTGGGCCTAATAAATGCTAAAAAACTTGACATAATTATCTTCTTTATAAAAGATAATTTAATAGATCATCTAAAATTTCATTATAAAAGATGATAACGGTAAGAATAATCGGGCCTAATCAATGCTAAAAAATTTAAATTAATTATCTTTTTTGTAAAAGAGAATTTATTAAATCATTTAACATTTCTTCATCAAAGATCATAACGGTAACAATCATTGGGACTCATAAATGCTAAAAATGTTGACAGAATTATCTTCTTTGTAAAAGATAATTTAATAAATCATTTAAAATTTCTTTATCAAAGATCATAACAGTAACAATCATTGGGCCTAATAAATGCTAAAAAAGTTGACAAAATTATCTTCTTTGTAAAAGATAATTTAATAGATTGTTTAAAATTTATTTATAAAAGATCATAACAGTAACAATCATTGGGGCTAATAAATCCTAAAAAATTGAAATTGATTATCTTCTTTGTAAAAGATAATGTAATAGATCATTTAAAATTTCTTTATAAAAGATCATAACGGTAACGAACGTTGGGCCTAATAAATGCTAAAAAAGTTGACATAATTATCTTCTTTATAAAAGATTATTTAATAGATCATTTAAAATTTCTTTACAAAACATCATAACGGTAACAATCATTGGGCCAAATAAATGCTAAAAAAGTTGACAAAATTATCTTCTTTGTAAAAGATAACTAAATAGATCATTCAAAATTTTTTTATAAAAGATCATAACAGTAACAATCATTGAGCCTAATAAATGCTAAAAAAGTTGACAAAATTATCTTCTTTGTAAAAGATAATTTAATAGATCATTCAAAATTTCTTTATAAAAGATCATAACGGTAACATTCATTGGGCCTAATAAATGCTGACAAAATTAAATTAATTATCTTTTTGTAAAATATAATTTATTACATCATTTAAAAATTCTTTATAAAAGATCATAACGGTAACAATCATCGGGCCTGATAAATGCTAAAAAAGTTGACATAATTATCTTCTTTGTAAAAGATAATTTAATAGATAATTTAAAATTCTTTATCAAAGATCATAACGGTAACAATCATTGGGCCTAATCAATGGTAAAAAATTTAAATTAATTATCTTTTTTGTAAAACACAATTTATTAGATCATTTAAAATTTCTTCATCAACATCATAACGGTAACAATCATTGGGACTCATAAATGCTAAAAAAGTTGACATAATTATCTTTTTTGCAGAAGCTAATTTAATAGATCATTTAAATTTTTTTTATAAAAGATCATAACGGTAACAATCATTGGGCCTGATAAATGCCAAAAAAGTTGACATAATTATCTTCTTTGTAAAAGATAATTTATTAGATCATTTAAAATTTCTGTTTAAAAGATCATAACGGTAACAATCATTGGCCCTAATAAATGCTAAAAAAGTTGACATAATTATCTTCTTTGTAAAAGATAATTTAATAGATCATTTAAAATTTATTTATAAAAGATCATAACGGTAACAATCATTGGGACTAATAAATGCTAAAAATTGAAATTAATTATCTTCTTTGTAAAAGATAATTTAATAGATCATTTAAAATTTATTTATAAAAGATCATAACAGTAACAATCATTGGGCCTAATAAAACCTAAAAAATTGAAATTAATTATCTTGTTTATAAAAGATAATTTAATAGATCATTTAAAAATTATTTATAAAAGATCATAACAGTAACAATCATTGGGACTAATAAATGCTAAAAAATTGAAATTAATTATCTTCTTTGTAAAAGATAATGTAATAGATCATTGAAAATTTCTTTATAAAAGATCATAACGGTAACGAACGTTGGGCCTAATAAATGCTAAAAAAGTTGACATAATTATCTTCTTTATAAAAGATTATTTAATAGATCATTTAAAATTTCTTTACAAAACATCATAACGGTAACAATCATTGGGCCAAATAAATGCTAAAAAAGTTGACAAAATTATCTTCTTTGTAAAAGATAACTAAATAGATCATTCAAAATTTTTTTATAAAAGATCATAACAGTAACAATCATTGAGCCTAATAAATGCTAAAAAAGTTGACAAAATTATCTTCTTTGTAAAAGATAATTTAATAGATCATTCAAAATTTCTTTATAAAAGATCATAACGGTAACATTCATTGGGCCTAATAAATGCTGACAAAATTAAATTAATTATCTTTTTGTAAAATATAATTTATTACATCATTTAAAAATTCTTTATAAAAG
The DNA here is from genome assembly GCA_037954015.1 of Psophocarpus tetragonolobus. Taxonomy (NCBI): domain Eukaryota; kingdom Viridiplantae; phylum Streptophyta; class Magnoliopsida; order Fabales; family Fabaceae; genus Psophocarpus; species Psophocarpus tetragonolobus. Next base: position 43,185,314 of record CM075688.1, on the reverse strand, counting down.
ATCATAACGGTAACAATCATCGGGCCTGATAAATGCTAAAAAAGTTGACATAATTATCTTCTTTGTAAAAGATAATTTAATAGATAATTTAAAATTCTTTATCAAAGATCATAACGGTAACAATCATTGGGCCTAATCAATGGTAAAAAATTTAAATTAATTATCTTTTTTGTAAAACACAATTTATTAGATCATTTAAAATTTCTTCATCAACATCATAACGGTAACAATCATTGGGACTCATAAATGCTAAAAAAGTTGACATAATTATCTTTTTTGCAGAAGCTAATTTAATAGATCATTTAAATTTTTTTTATAAAAGATCATAACGGTAACAATCATTGGGCCTGATAAATGCCAAAAAAGTTGACATAATTATCTTCTTTGTAAAAGATAATTTATTAGATCATTTAAAATTTCTGTTTAAAAGATCATAACGGTAACAATCATTGGCCCTAATAAATGCTAAAAAAGTTGACATAATTATCTTCTTTGTAAAAGATAATTTAATAGATCATTTAAAATTTATTTATAAAAGATCATAACGGTAACAATCATTGGGACTAATAAATGCTAAAAATTGAAATTAATTATCTTCTTTGTAAAAGATAATTTAATAGATCATTTAAAATTTATTTATAAAAGATCATAACAGTAACAATCATTGGGCCTAATAAAACCTAAAAAATTGAAATTAATTATCTTGTTTATAAAAGATAATTTAATAGATCATTTAAAAATTATTTATAAAAGATCATAACAGTAACAATCATTGGGACTAATAAATGCTAAAAAATTGAAATTAATTATCTTCTTTGTAAAAGATAATGTAATAGATCATTGAAAATTTCTTTATAAAAGATCATAACGGTAACGAACGTTGGGCCTAATAAATGCTAAAAAACTTGACATAATTATCTTCTTTATAAAAGATAATTTAATAGATCATCTAAAATTTCATTATAAAAGATGATAACGGTAAGAATAATCGGGCCTAATCAATGCTAAAAAATTTAAATTAATTATCTTTTTTGTAAAAGAGAATTTATTAAATCATTTAACATTTCTTCATCAAAGATCATAACGGTAACAATCATTGGGACTCATAAATGCTTAAAAAGTTGACAGAATTATCTTCTTTGTAAAAGATAATTTAATAGATCATTTAAAATTTCTTTATCAAAGATCATAACAATAACAATCGTTGCGACTCATAAATGCTAAAAAAGTTGACATAATTATCTTCTTTGTAAAAGATACTTTAATAGATCATTTAAAATTTTTTTATAAAAGATGATAACGGTAAGAATAATTGGCCCTAATCAATGCTAAAAAATTTAAATTAATTATCTTTTTTGTAAAAGAGAATTTATTAAATCATTTAACATTTCTTCATCAAAGATCATAACGGTAACAATCATTGGGACTCATAAATGCTAAAAAAGTTGACAGAATTATCTTCTTTGTAAAAGATAATTTAATAAATCATTTAAAATTTCTTTATCAAAGATCATAACAGTAACAATCATTGGGCCTAATAAATGCTAAAAAAGTTGACAAAATTATTTCTTTGTAAAAGATAATTTAATAGATTGTTTAAAATTTATTTATAAAAGATCATAACAGTAACAATCATTGGGGCTAATAAATGCTAAAAAATTGAAATTAATTATCTTCTTTGTAAAAGATAATGTAATAGATCATTTAAAATTTCTTTATAAAAGATCACAATGGTAACGAACGTTGGGCCTAATAAATGCTAAAAAAGTTGACATAATTATCTTATTTATAAAAGATTATTTAATAGATCATTTAAAATTTCTTTGCAAAACATAATAACGGTAACAATCATTGGGCCAAATAAATGCTAAAAAAGTTGACAAAATTATCTTCTTCGTAAAAGATAACTAAATAGATCATTCAAAATTTCTTTATAAAAGATCATAACAGTAACAATCATTGAGCCTAATAAATGCTAAAAAAGTTGACAAAACTGTCTTCTTTGTAAAAGATAATTTAATAGATCATTCAAAATTTCTTTATAAAAGATCATAACGGTAACATTCATTGGGCCTAATAAATGCTGAAAAAATTAAATTAATTATCTTTTTGTAAAATATAATTTATTACATCATTTAAAATTTCTTTATAAAAGATCATAACGGTAACAATCATCGGGCCTGATAAATGCTAAAAAAGTTGACATAATTATCTTCTTTGTAAAAGATAATTTAATAGATAATTTAAAATTCTTTATCAAAGATCATAACGGTAACGATCATTGGGCCTAATAAATGCTTAAAAGTTGACATAATTATCTTCTTTCTAAAAGATAATTTAATAGATCATTTAAAAATTATTTATAAAAGATCATAACAGTAACAATCATTGGGGCTAATAAATGCTAAAAAATTGAAATTAACTATCTTCTTTGTAAAAGATAATGTAATAGATCATAACGGTAACGAACGTTGGGCCTAATAAATGCTAAAAAAGTTGACAGAATTATCTTCTTTGTAAAAGATAATTTAATAGATCATTTAAAATTTCTTTATAAAAGATCATAGCTGTAACATTCATTGGGACCAATAAATGCTAAAAAAGTTGACATAATTATCTTCTTTATAAAAGATAATTTAATAGATCATTTAAAATTTCTCTATAAAAGATCATAACGGTAAGAATAATTGGGCCTAATAAATGCTAAAAAATTTAAATTAATTATCTTTTTATAAAATATAATTTATTACATCATTTAAAATTTCTTTATAAAAGATCATAACGGTAAGAATAATTGGGCCTAATAAATGCTAAAAAATTTAAATTAATTATCTTTTTATAAAATATAGTTTATTACATCATTTAAAATTTCTTTATAGAAGATCATAATGGTAATAATCATTGGGCCTCATAAATGCTAAAAAAGTTGACATAATTATCTTCTTTGTAAAAGATAATTTAATAGATCATTTAAAATTTTTTTATAAAAGATGATAACGGTAAGAATAATTGGGCCTAATCAATGCTAAAAAATTTAAATTAATTATCTTTTTTGTAAAAGAGAATTTATTAAATAATTTAACATTTCTTCATCAAAGATCATAACGTTAACAATCATTGGGACTCATAAATGCTAAAAAAGTTGACAGAATTATCTTCTTTGTAAAAGATAATTTAATAGATCATTTAAAATTTCTTTATCAAAGATCATAACAGTAAAAATCATTGCGACTCATAAATGCTAAAAAAGTTGACATAATTATCTTCTTTGTAAAAGATAATTTAATAGATCATTTAAAATTTTTTTATAAAAGATGATAACGGTAAGAATAATTGGGCCTAATCAATGCTAAAAAATTTAAATTAATTATCTTTTTTGTAAAAGAGAATTTATTAAATCATTTAACATTTCTTCATCAAAAATCATAACGGTAACAATCATTGGGACTCATAAATGCTAAAAAAGTTGACAGAATTATCTTCTTCGTAAAAGATAATTTAATAGATCATTTAAAATTTCTTTATCAAAGATCATAACAGTAACAATCATTGGGACTCATAAATGCTAAAAAAGTTGACAAAATTATCTTCTTTGTAAAAGATAAGTAAATAGATCATTTAAATTTTTTTTATAAAAGATCGTAACAGTAACAATCATTGGGCCTAATAAATGCTAAAAAAGTTGACAAAATTATCTTCTTTGTAAAAGATAATTTAATAGATTGTTTAAAATTTATTTATAAAAGATCATAACAGTAACAATCATTGGGGCTAATAAATGCTAAAAAATTGAAATTAATTATCTTCTTTATAAAAGATAATGTAATAGATCATCTAAAATTTCTTTATAAAAGATCATAACGGTAACGAACGTTGGGCCTAATAAATGCTAAAAAAGTTGACATAATTATCTTCTTTATAAAAGATAATTTAATAGATCATTTAAAATTTCTTTACAAAACATCATAACGGTAACAATCATTGGGCCAAATAAATGCTAAAAAAGTTGACAAAATTATCTTCTTTGTAAAAGATAACTAAATAGATCATTCAAAATTTTTTTATAAAAGATCATAACAGTAACAATTATTGAGCCTAATAAATGCTAAAAAAGTTGACAAAATTATCTTCTTTGTAAAAGATAATTTAATAGATCATTCAAAATTTCTTTATAAAATATCATAACGGTAACACTCATTGGGCCTAATAAATGCTAAAAAATTTAAATTAATTATCTTTTTGTAAAATATAATTTATTACATCATTTAAAAATTCTTTATAAAAGATCATAATGGTAACAATCATTGGGCCTCATAAATGCTAAAAAAGTTGACATAATTATCTTCGTTGTAAAAGATAATTTAATATATAATTTAAAATTCTTTATCAAAGATCATAACGGTAACAATCATTCGGCCTAATAAATGCTAAAAAATTTAAATTAATTATGTTTTTTGTAAAAGAAAATTTATTAGATCATTTAAAATTTCTTCATCAACATCATAACGGTAACAATCATTGGGACTCATAAATGCTAAAAAAGTTGACATAATTATCTTTTTCGTAGAAGCTAATTTAATAGATCATTTAAAATTTTTTTATAAAAGATCATAAGGGTAACAATCATTGGGCCTGATAAATGCCAGAAAAGTTGACATAATTATCTTCTTTGTAAAACATAATTTATTAGATCATTTAAAATTTCTTTATAAAAGATCATAACGGTAACAATCATTTGGCCTAATAAATGCTAAAAAAGTTGACATAATTATCTTCTTTGTAAAAGATAATTTAATAGATCATTTAAAATTTATTTATAAAAGATCATAACAGTAACAATCATTGGGCCTAATAAAACCTAAAAAATTGAAATTAATTATCTTCTTTATAAAAGATAATTTAATAGATCATTTAAAATTTCTGTTTAAAAGATCATAACGGTAACAATCATTGGCCCTAATAAATGCTAAAAAAGTTGACATAATTATCTTCTTTGTAAAAGATAATTTAATAGATCATTTAAAATTTATTTATAAAAGATCATAACGGTAACATTCATTGGGCCTAATAAATGCTGACAAAATTAAATTAATTATCTTTTTGTAAAATATAATTTATTACATCATTTAAAAATTCTTTATAAAAGATCATAACGGTAACAATCATCGGGCCTGATAAATGCTAAAAAAGTTGACATAATTATCTTCTTTGTAAAAGATAATTTAATAGATAATTTAAAATTCTTTATCAAAGATCATAACGGTAACAATCATTGGGCCTAATCAATGGTAAAAAATTTAAATTAATTATCTTTTTTGTAAAACACAATTTATTAGATCATTTAAAATTTCTTCATCAACATCATAACGGTAACAATCATTGGGACTCATAAATGCTAAAAAAGTTGACATAATTATCTTTTTTGCAGAAGCTAATTTAATAGATCATTTAAATTTTTTTTATAAAAGATCATAACGGTAACAATCATTGGGCCTGATAAATGCCAAAAAAGTTGACATAATTATCTTCTTTGTAAAAGATAATTTATTAGATCATTTAAAATTTCTGTTTAAAAGATCATAACGGTAACAATCATTGGCCCTAATAAATGCTAAAAAAGTTGACATAATTATCTTCTTTGTAAAAGATAATTTAATAGATCATTTAAAATTTATTTATAAAAGATCATAACGGTAACAATCATTGGGACTAATAAATGCTAAAAATTGAAATTAATTATCTTCTTTGTAAAAGATAATTTAATAGATCATTTAAAATTTATTTATAAAAGATCATAACAGTAACAATCATTGGGCCTAATAAAACCTAAAAAATTGAAATTAATTATCTTGTTTATAAAAGATAATTTAATAGATCATTTAAAAATTATTTATAAAAGATCATAACAGTAACAATCATTGGGACTAATAAATGCTAAAAAGTTGAAATTAATTATCTTCTTTGTAAAAGATAATGTAATAGATCATTGAAAATTTCTTTATAAAAGATCATAACGGTAACGAACGTTGGGCCTAATAAATGCTAAAAAACTTGACATAATTATCTTCTTTATAAAAGATAATTTAATAGATCATCTAAAATTTCATTATAAAAGATGGTAACGGTAAGAATAATCGGGCCTAATCAATGCTAAAAAATTTAAATTAATTATCTTTTTTGTAAAAGAGAATTTATTAAATCATTTAACATTTCTTCATCAAAGATCATAACGGTAACAATCATTGGGACTCATAAATGCTAAAAATGTTGACAGAATTATCTTCTTTGTAAAAGATAATTTAATAAATCATTTAAAATTTCTTTATCAAAGATCATAACAGTAACAATCATTGGGCCTAATAAATGCTAAAAAAGTTGACAAAATTATCTTCTTTGTAAAAGATAATTTAATAGATTGTTTAAAATTTATTTATAAAAGATCATAACAGTAACAATCATTGGGGCTAATAAATGCTAAAAAATTGAAATTGATTATCTTCTTTGTAAAAGATAATGTAATAGATCATTTAAAATTTCTTTATAAAAGATCATAACGGTAACGAACGTTGGGCCTAATAAATGCTAAAAAAGTTGACATAATTATCTTCTTTATAAAAGATTATTTAATAGATCATTTAAAATTTCTTTACAAAACATCATAACGGTAACAATCATTGGGCCAAATAAATGCTAAAAAAGTTGACAAAATTATCTTCTTTGTAAAAGATAACTAAATAGATCATTCAAAATTTTTTTATAAAAGATCATAACAGTAACAATCATTGAGCCTAATAAATGCTAAAAAAGTTGACAAAATTATATTCTTTGTAAAAGATAATTTAATAGATCATTCAAAATTTCTTTATAAAAGATCATAACGGTAACATTCATTGGGCCTAATAAATGCTGAAAAAATTAAATTAATTATCTTTTTGTAAAATATAATTTATTACATCATTTAAAAATTCTTTATAAAAGATCATAACGGTAACAATCATCGGGCCTGATAAATGCTAAAAAAGTTGACATAATTATCTTCTTTGTAAAAGATAATTTAATAGATAATTTAAAATTCTTTATCAAAGATCATAACGGTAACAATCATTGGGCCTAATCAATGCTAAAAAATTTAAATTAATTATCTTTTTTGTAAAACACAATTTATTAGATCATTTAAAATTTCTTCATCAACATCATAACGGTAACAATCATTGGGACTCATAAATGCTAAAAAAGTTGACAGAATTATCTTCTTTGTAAAAGATAAATTAATAAATCATTTAAAATTTCTTTATCAAAGATCATAACAGTAACAATCATTGGGACTCATAAATGCTAAAAAAGTTGACAAAATTATCTTCTTTGTAAAAGATAACTAAATACATCATTTAAATTTTTTTTTATAAAAGATCATAACAGTAACAATCATTGGGCCTAATAAATGCTAAAAAAGTTGACAAAATTATCTTTGTAAAAGATAATTTAATAGATCATTTAAAATTTCTTTAAAAAGCATCATAACGGTAACAATCATTGGGCCCAATAAATGCTAAAAAATTTGACAAAATTATCTTCTTTGTAAAAGATAATTTAATAGATCATTCAAAATTTCTTTATAGAAGATCATAACGGTAACATTCATTTGGCCTAATAAATGCTAAAAAATTTAAATTAATTATCTGTTTGTAAAATATAATTTATTACATCATTTAAAAATTCTTTATAAAAGATCATAACGTTAACAATCATTGGGCCTAATAAATGCTACAAAATTTAAATTAATTATCTTTTTTGTAAAAGACAATTTATTAGATCATTTAAAATTTCTTCATCAAACATCATAACGGTAACAATCATTGGGACTCATAAATGCTAAAAAAGTTGACATAATTATCTTTTTCGTAGAAGCTAATTTAATAGATTATTTAAAATTTTTTTATAAAAGATCATAAGGGTAACAATCATTGGGCCTGATAAATGCCAAAAAAGTTGACATAATTATCTTCTTTGTAAAACATAATTTATTAGATCATTTAAAATTTCTTTATAAAAGATCATAACAGTAACAATCATTGGGCCTAATAAATGCTAAAAAAGTTGACATAATTATCTTCTTTGTAAAAGATAATTTAATAGATCATTTAAAATTTATTTATAAAAGATCATAACAGTAACAATCATTGGGCCTAATAAAACCTAAAAAATTGAAATTAATTATCTTCTTTATAAAAGATAATTTAATAGATCATTTAAAAATTATTTATAAAAGATCATAACAGTAACAATCATTGAGACTAATAAATGCTAAAAAATTGAAATTAATTATCTTCTTTGTAAAAGATAATGTAATAGATCATTGAAAATTTCTTTATAAAAGATCATAACGGTAACGAACGTTGGGCCTAATAAATGCTAAAAAATTTAAATTAATTATGTTTTTTGTAAAAGACAATTTATTAGATCATTTAAAATTTCTTCATCAACATCATAACAGTAACAATCATTGGGACTCATAAATGCTAAAAAAGTTGACATAATTATCTTTTTCGTAGAAGCTAATTTAATAGATCATTTAAAATTTTTTTATAAAAGATCATAAGGGTAACAATCATTGGGCCTGATAAATGCCAGAAAAGTTGACATAATTATCTTCTTTGTAAAACATAATTTATTAGATCATTTAAAATTTCTTTATAAAAGATCATAACGGTAATAATCATTTGGCCTAATAAATGCTAAAAAAGTTGACATAATTATCTTCTTTGTAAAAGATAATTTAATAGATCATTTAAAATTTATTTATAAAAGATCATAACAGTAACAATCATTGGGCCTAATAAAACCTAAAAAATTGAAATTAATTATCTTCTTTATAAAAGATAATTTAATAGATCATTTAAAAATTATTTATAAAAGATCATAACAATAACAATGATTGGGACTAATAAATGCTAAAAAATTGAAATTAATTATTTTCTTTGTAAAAGATAATGTAATAGATCATTTAAAATTTCTTTATAAAAGATCATAACGGTAACGAACGTTGGGCCTAATAAATGCTAAAAAAGTTGACATAATTATATTCTTTGTAAAAGATAATTTAATAGATTGTTTAAAATTTCTTTATCAAAGATCATAACAGTAACAATCATTGGGACTCATAAATGCTAAAAAAGTTGACATAATTATCTTCTTTGTAAAAGATGATAACGGTAAGAATAATTAGGCCTAATCAATGCTAAAAAATTTAAATTAATTATCTTTTTTGTAAAAGAGAATTTATTAAATCATTTAACATTTCTTCATCAAAGATCATAACGGTAACAATCATTGGGACTCATAAATGCTAAAAAAGTTGACAGAATTATCTTCTTTGTAAAAGATAATTTAATAAATCATTTAAAATTTCTTTATCAAAGATCATAACAGTAACAATCATTGGGACTCATAAATGCTAAGAAAGTGACAAAATTATCTTCTTTGTAAAAGATAACTAAATACATCATTTAAATTTTTTTTATAAAAGATCATAACAGTAACAATCATTGGGCCTAATAAATGCTAAAAAAGTTGACAAAATTATCTTCTCTGTAAAAGATAATTTAATAGATCATTTAAAATTTCTTTATAAAAGATCATAACGGTAACGAACGTTGGGCCTAATAAATGCTAAAAAAGTTGACATAATTATCTTCTTTGTAAAAGATAATTTAATAGATCATTTAAAATTTCTTTAAAAAACATCATAACGGTAACAATCATTGGGCCCAATAAATGCTAAAAAATTTGACAAAATTATCTTCTTTGTAAAAGATAACTAAATAGATCATTGAAAATTTTTTTATAAAAGATCATAACAGTAACAATCATTGGGCCTAATAAATGCTAAAAAAGTTGACAAAATTATCTTCTTTGTAAAAGATAATTTAATAGATCATTCAAAATTTCTTTATAGAAGATCATAACGGTAACATTCATTTGGCCTAATAAATGCTAAAAAATTTAAATTAATTATCTGTTTGTAAAATATAATTTATTACATCATTTAAAAATTCTTTATAAAAGATCATAACGTTAACAATCATTGGGCCTCATAAATGCTAAAAAAGTTGACATAATTATCTTTTTTGTAAAAGATAATTCAATAGATCATTTAAAATTCTTTATCAAAGATCATAACGGTAACAATCATTGGGCCTAATAAATGCTACAAAATTTAAATTAATTATATTTTTTGTAAAAGACAATTTATTAGATCATTTAAAATTTCTTCATCAAACATCATAACAGTAACAATCATTGGGACTCAAATGGTAAAACAGTTGACATAATTATCTTTTTCGTAGAAGCTAATTTAGTAGATTATTTAAAATTTTTTTATAAAAGATCATAAGGGTAACAATCATTGGGCCTGATAAATGCCAACAAAGTTGACATAATTATCTTCTTTGTAAAACATAATTTATTAGATCATTTAAAATTTCTTTATAAAAGATCATAACGGTAACAATCATTGGGCCTAATACATGCTAAAAAAGTTGACATAATTATCTTCTTTGTAAAAGATAATTTAATAGATCATTTAAAATTTATTTATAAAAGATCATAACAGTAACAATCATTGGGCCTAATAAAACCTAAAAAATTGAAATTAATTATCTTCTTTATAAAAGTTAATTTAATAGATCATTTAAAAATTATTTATAAAAGATCATAACAGTAACAATGATTGGGACTAATAAATGCTAAAAAAATGATATTAATTATCTTCTTTGTAAAAGATAATGTAATAGATCATTTAAAATTTCTTTATAAAAGATCATAACGGTAACGAACGTTGGGCCTAATAAATGCTAAAAAAGTTCACATAATAATATTCTTTGTAAAAGATAATTTAATAGATTGTTTAAAATTTCTTTATCAAAGATCATAACAGTAACAATCATTGGGACTCATAAATGCTAAAAAAGTTGACATAATTATCTTCTTTGTAAAAGATGACAACGGTAAGAATAATTGGGCCTAATCAATGCTAAAAAATTTAAATTAATTATCTTTTTTGTAAAAGAGAATTTATTAAATCATTTAACATTTCTTCATCAAAGATCATAATGGTAACAATCATTGGGACTCATAAATGCTAAAAAAGTTGACAGAATTATCTTCTTTGTAAAAGATAATTTAATAAATCATTTAAAATTTCTTTATCAAAGATCATAACAGTAACAATCATTGGGACTCATAAATGTAAGAAAGTTACAAAATTATCTTCTTTGTAAAAGATAACTAAATACATCATTTAAATTTTTTTTATAAAAGATCATAACAGTAACAATCATTGGGCCTAATAAATGCTAAAAAAGTTGACAAAATTATCTTCTTTGTAAAAGATAATTTAATAGATCATTTAAAATTTCTTTATAAAAGATCATAACGGTAACGAACGTTGGGCCTAATAAATGCTAAAAAAGTTGACATAATTATCTTCTTTGTAAAAGATAATTTAATAGATCATTTAAAATTTCTTTAAAAAACATCATAACGGTAACAATCATTGGGCCCAATAAATGCTAAAAAATTTGACAAAATTATCTTCTTTGTAAAAGATAACTAAATAGATCATTCAAAATTTTTTTATAAAAGATCATAACAGTAACAATCATTGGGCCTAATAAATGCTAAAAAAGTTGACAAAATTATCTTCTTTGTAAAAGATAATTTAATAGATCATTCAAAATTTCTTTATAGAAGATCATAACGGTAACATTCATTTGGCCTAATAAATGCTAAAAAATTTAAATTAATTATCTGTTTGTAAAATATAATTTATTACATCATTTAAAAATTCTTTATAAAAGATCATGACGTTAACAATCATTGGGCCTCATAAATGCTAAAAAAGTTGACATAATTATCTTTTTTGTAAAAGATAATTCAATAGATCATTTAAAATTCTTTATCAAAGATCATAACGGTAACAATCATTGGGCCTAATAAATGCTACAAAATTTAAATTAATTATATTTTTTGTAAAAGACAATTTATTAGATAATTTAAAATTTCTTCATCAAACATCATAACAGTAACAATCATTGGGACTCATAAATGGTAAAACAGTTGACATAATTATCTTTTTCGTAGAAGCTAATTTAATAGATTATTTAAAATTTTTTTATAAAAGATCATAAGGGTAACAATCATTGGGCCTGATAAATGCCAACAAAGTTGACATAATTATCTTCTTTGTAAAACATAATTTATTAGATCATTTAAAATTTCTTTATAAAAGATCATAACGGTAACAATCATTGGGCCTAATACATGCTAAAAAAGTTGACATAATTATCTTCTTTGTAAAAGATAATTTAATAGATCATTTAAAATTTATTTATAAAAGATCATAACAGTAACAATCATTGGGCCTAATAAAACCTAAAAAATTGAAATTAATTATCTTCTTTATAAAAGTTAATTTAATAGATCATTTAAAAATTATTTATAAAAGATCATAACAGTAACAATGATTGGGACTAATAAATGCTAAAAAAATGAAATTAATTATCTTCTTTGTAAAAGATAATGTAATAGATCATTTAAAATTTCTTTATAAAAGATCATAACGGTAACGAACGTTGGGCCTAATAAATGCTAAAAAAGTTGACATAATAATATTCTTTGTAAAAGATAATTTAATAGATTGTTTAAAATTTCTTTATCAAAGATCATAACAGTAACAATCATTGGGACTCATAAATGCTAAAAAAGTTGACATAATTATCTTCTTTGTAAAAGATGACAACGGTAAGAATAATTGGGCCTAATCAATGCTAAAAAATTTAAATTAATTATCTTTTTTGTAAAAGAGAATTTATTAAATCATTTAACATTTCTTCATCAAAGATCATAATGGTAACAATCATTGGGACTCATAAATGCTAAAAAAGTTGACAGAATTATCTTCTTTGTAAAAGATAATTTAATAAATCATTTAAAATTTCTTTATCAAAGATCATAACAGTAACAATCATTGGGACTCATAAATGTAAGAAAGTTACAAAATTATCTTCTTTGTAAAAGATAACTAAATACATCATTTAAATTTTTTTTATAAAAGATCATAACAGTAACAATCATTGGGCCTAATAAATGCTAAAAAATTTGACAAAATTATCTTCTTTGTAAAAGATAATTTAATAGATCATTTAAAATTTGTTTATAAAAGATCATAACAGTAACAATCATTGGGCCTAATAAAACCTAAAAAATTGAAATTAATTATATTCTTTATAAAAGATAATTTAATAGATCATTTAAAAATTATTTATAAAAGATCATAACAATAACAATGATTGGGACTAATAAATGCTAAAAAATTGAAATTAATTATTTTCTTTGTAAAAGATAATGTAATAGATCATTTAAAATTTCTTTATAAAAGATCATAACGGTAACGAACGTTGGGCCTAATAAATGCTAAAAAAGTTGACATAATTATATTTTTTGTAAAAGATAATTTAATAGATTGTTTAAAATTTCTTTATCAAAGATCATAACAGTAACAATCATTGGGACTCATAAATGCTAAAAAAGTTGACATAATTATCTTCTTTGTAAAAGATGATAACGGTAAGAATAATTGGGCCTAATCAATGCTAAAAAATTTAAATTAATTATCTTTTTTGTAAAAGAGAATTTATTAAATCATTTAACATTTCTTCATCAAAGATCATAACGGTAACAATCATTGGGACTCATAAATGCTAAAAAAGTTGACAGAATTATCTTCTTTGTAAAAGATAATTTAATAAATCATTTAAAATTTCTTTATCAAAGATCATAGCAGTAATAATCATTGGGACTCATAAATGCTAAGAAAGTGACAAAATTATCTTCTTTGTAAAAGATAACTAAATACATCATTTAAATTTTTTTTATAAAAGATCATAACAGTAACAATCATTGGGCCTAATAAATGCTAAAAAAGTTGACAAAATTATCTTCTTTGTAAAAGATAATTTAATAGATCATTTAAAATTTCTTTATAAAAGATCATAACGGTAACGAACGTTGGGCCTAATAAATGCTAAAAAAGTTGACATAATTATCTTCTTTGTAAAAGATAATTTAATAGATCATTTAAAATTTCTTTAAAAAACATCATAACGGTAACAATCATTGGGCCCAATAAATGCTAAAATATTTTTCTAAATTATCTTCTTTGTAAAAGATAACTAAATAGATCATTCAAAATTTTTTTATAAAAGATCATAACAGTAACAATCATTGGGCCTAATAAATGCTAAAAAAGTTGACAAAATTATCTTCTTTGTAAAAGATAATTTAATAGATCATTCAAAATTTCTTTATAGAAGATCATAACGGTAACATTCATTTGGCCTAATAAATGCTAAAAAATTTAAATTAATTATCTGTTTGTAAAATATAATTTATTACATCATTTAAAAATTCTTTATATAAGATCATAACGTTAACAATCATTGGGCCTCATAAATGCTAAAAAAGTTGACATAATTATCTTTTTTGTAAAAGATAATTCAATAGATCATTTAAAATTCTTTATCAAAGATCATAACGGTAACAATCATTGGGCCTAATAAATGCTACAAAATTTAAATTAATTATCTTTTTTGTAAAAGACAATTTATTAGATCATTTAAAATTTCTTCATCAAACATCATAACGGTAACAATCATTGGGACTCATAAATGCTAAAAAAGTTGACATAATTATCTTTTTCGTAGAAGCTAATTTAATAGATCATTTAAAATTTTTTTATAAAAGATCATAAGGGTAACAATCATTGGGCCTGATAAATGCCAAAAAAGTTTACATAATTATCTTCTTTGTAAAACATAATTTATTAGATCATTTAAAATTTCTTTATAAAAGATCATAACGGTAACAATCATTGGGCCTAATAAATGCTAAAAAAGTTGACATAATTATCTTCTTTGTAAAAGATAATTTAATAGATCATTTAAAATTTATTTATAAAAGATCATAACAGTAACAATCATTGGGCCTAATAAAACCTAAAAAATTGAAATTAATTATCTTCTTTATAAAAGATAATTTAATAGATCATTTAAAAATTATTTATAAAAGATCATAACAGTAACAATGATTGGGACTAATAAATGCTAAAAAATTGAAATTAATTATTTTCTTTGTAAAAGATAATGTAATAGATCATTTAAAATTTCTTTATAAAAGATCATAACGGTAACGAACATTGGGCCTAATAAATGCTAAAAAAGTTGACATAATTATATTCTTTGTAAAAGATAATTTAATAGATTGTTTAAAATTTCTTTATCAAAGATCATAACAGTAACAATCATTGGGACTCATAAATGCTAAAAAAGTTGACATAATTATCTTCTTTGTAAAAGATGATAACGGTAAGAATAATTGGGCCTAATCAATGCTAAAAAATTTAAATTAATTATGTTTTTTGTAAAAGAGAATTTATTAAATCATTTAACATTTCTTCATCAAAGATCATAACGGTAACAATCATTGGGACTCATAAATGCTAAAAAAGTTGACAGAATTATCTTCTTTGTAAAAGATAATTTAATAAATCATTTAAAATTTCTTTATCAAAGATCATAACAGTAACAATCATTCGGACTCATAAATGCTAAAAAAGTTGACAAAATTATCTTCTTTGTAAAAGATAACTAAAAACATCATTTAAATTTTTTTTAAAAAAGATCATAACAGTAACAATCATTGGGCCTAATAAATGCCAAAAAAGTTGACAAAATTATCTTCTTTGTAAAAGATAATTTAATAGATCATTTAAAATTTCTTATAAAAGATCATAACGGTAACGAACGTTGGGCCTAATAAATGCTAAAAAAGTTGACATAATTATCTTCTTTGTAAAAGATAATTTAATAGATCATTTAAAATTTCTTTAAAAAACATCATAACGGTAACAATCATTGGGCCCAATAAATGCTAAAAAATTTGACAAAATTATCTTCTTTGTAAAAGATAACTAAATAGATCATTCAAAATTTTTTTATAAAAGATCATAACAGTAACAATCATTGGGCCTAATAAATGCTAAAAAAATTGACAAAATTATCTTCTTTGTAAAAGATAATTTAATAGATCATTTAAAATTTCTTTATAAAAGATCATAACGGTAACGAACGTTGGGCCTAATAAATGCTAAAAAAGTTGACATAATTATCTTCTTTGTAAAAGATAATTTAATAGATCATTTAAAATTTCTTTAAAAAACATCATAACGGTAACAATCATTGGGCCCAATAAATGCTAAAAAAATTGACAAAATTATCTTCTTTGTAAAAGATAACTAAATAGATCATTCAAAATTTTTTTATAAAAGATCATAACAGTAACAATCATTGGGCCTAATAAATGCTAAAAAAGTTGACAAAATTATCTTCTTT
Source organism: Psophocarpus tetragonolobus (assembly GCA_037954015.1). Classification (NCBI taxonomy): domain Eukaryota; kingdom Viridiplantae; phylum Streptophyta; class Magnoliopsida; order Fabales; family Fabaceae; genus Psophocarpus; species Psophocarpus tetragonolobus. The sequence continues at coordinate 43,168,866 of CM075688.1, read as the reverse complement.
GTAAAAGATAATTTAATAGATCATTCAAAATTTCTTTATAGAAGATCATAACGGTAACATTCATTTGGCCTAATAAATGCTAAAAAATTTAAATTAATTATCTGTTTGTAAAATATAATTTATTACATCATTTAAAAATTCTTTATATAAGATCATAACGTTAACAATCATTGGGCCTCATAAATGCTAAAAAAGTTGACATAATTATCTTCTTTGTAAAACATAATTTATTAGATCATTTAAAATTTCTTTATAAAAGATCATAACGGTAACAATCATTGGGCCTAATAAATGCTAAAAAAGTTGACATAATTATCTTTTTTGTAAAAGATAATTCAATAGATCATTTAAAATTCTTTATCAAAGATCATAACGGTAACAATCATTGGGCCTAATAAATGCTACAAAATTTAAATTAATTATCTTTTTTGTAAAAGACAATTTATTAGATCATTTAAAATTTCTTCATCAAACATCATAACGGTAACAATCATTGGGACTCATAAATGCTAAAAAAGTTGACATAATTATCTTTTTCGTAGAAGCTAATTTAATAGATCATTTAAAATTTTTTTATAAAAGATCATAACGGTAACAATCATTGGGCCTGATAAATGCCAAAAAAGTTGACATAATTATCTTCTTTGTAAAACATAATTTATTAGATCATTTAAAATTTCTTTATAAAAGATCATAACGGTAACAATCATTGGGCCTAATAAATGCTAAAAAAGTTGACATAATTATCTTCTTTGTAAAAGATAATTTAATAGATCATTTAAAATTTATTTATAAAAGATCATAACACTAACAATCATTGGGCCTAATAAAACCTAAAAAATTGAAATTAATTATCTTCTTTATAAAAGATAATTTAATAGATCATTTAAAAATTATTTATAAAAGATCATAACAGTAACAATGATTGGGACTAATAAATGCTAAAAAATTGAAATTAATTATTTTCTTTGTAAAAGATAATGTAATAGATCATTTAAAATTTCTTTATAAAAGATCATAACGGTAACGAACGTTGGGCCTAATAAATGCTAAAAAAGTTGACATAATTATATTCTTTGTAAAAGATAATTTAATAGATTGTTTAAAATTTCTTTATCAAAGATCATAACAGTAACAATCATTGGGACTCATAAATGCTAAAAAAGTTGACATAATTATCTTCTTTGTAAAAGATGATAACGGTAAGAATAATTGGGCCTAATCAATGCTAAAAAATTTAAATTAATTATCTTTTTTGTAAAAGAGAATTTATTAAATCATTTAACATTTCTTCATCAAAGATCATAACGGTAACAATCATTGGGACTCATAAATGCTAAAAAAGTTGACAGAATTATCTTCTTTGTAAAAGATAATTTAATAAATCATTTAAAATTTCTTTATCAAAGATCATAACAGTAACAATCATTGGGCCTAATAAATGCTAAAAAAGTTGACAAAGTTATCTTCTTTGTAAAAGATAACTAAATAGATCATTCAAAATTTTTTTATAAAAGATCATAACAGTAACAATCATTGGGCCTAATAAATGCTAAAAAAGTTGACAAAATTATCTTCTTTGTAAAAGATAATTTAATAGATCATTCAAAATTTCTTTATAGAAGATCATAACGGTAACATTCATTTAGCCTAATAAATGCTAAAAAATTTAAATTAATTATCTGTTTGTAAAATATAATTTATTACATCATTTAAAAATTCTTTCTAAAAGATCATAACGTTAACAATCATTGGGCCTCATAAAACCTAAAAAATTGAAATTAATTATCTTCTTTATAAAAGATAATTTAATAGATCATTTAAAAATTATTTATAAAAGATCATAACAGTAACAATGATTGGGACTAATAAATGCTAAAAAATTGAAATTAATTATTTTCTTTGTAAAAGATAATGTAATAGATCATTTAAAATTTCTTTATAAAAGATCATAACGGTAACGAACGTTGGGCCTAATAAATGCTAAAAAAGTTGACATAATTATATTCTTTGTAAAAGATAATTTAATAGATTGTTTAAAATTTCTTTATCAAAGATCATAACAGTAACAATCATTGGGACTCATAAATGCTAAAAAAGTTGACATAATTATCTTCTTTGTAAAAGATGATAACGGTAAGAATAATTGGGCCTAATCAATGCTAAAAAATTTAAATTAATTATCTTTTTTGTAAAAGAGAATTTATTAAATCATTTAACATTTCTTCATCAAAGATCATAACGGTAACAATCATTGGGACTCATAAATGCTAAAAAAGTTGACAGAATTATCTTCTTTGTAAAAGATAATTTAATAAATCATTTAAAATTTCTTTATCAAAGATCATAACAGTAACAATCATTGGGCCTAATAAATGCTAAAAAAGTTGACAAAGTTATCTTCTTTGTAAAAGATAACTAAATAGATCATTCAAAATTTTTTTATAAAAGATCATAACAGTAACAATCATTGGGCCTAATAAATGCTAAAAAAGTTGACAAAATTATCTTCTTTGTAAAAGATAATTTAATAGATCATTCAAAATTTCTTTATAGAAGATCATAACGGTAACATTCATTTAGCCTAATAAATGCTAAAAAATTTAAATTAATTATCTGTTTGTAAAATATAATTTATTACATCATTTAAAAATTCTTTCTAAAAGATGATAACGGTAAGAATAATTGGGCCTAATCAATGCTAAAAAATTTAAATTAATTATCTTTTTTGTAAAAGAGAATTTATTAAATCATTTAACATTTCTTCACCAAAGATCATAACGGTAACAATCATTGAGACTCATAAATGCTAACAAAGTTGACAGAATTATCTTCTTTGTAAAAGATAATTTAATAAATCATTTAAAATTTCTTTATCAAAGATCATAACAGTAACAATCATTGGGACTCATAAATGCTAAGAAAGTTGACAAAATTATCTTCTTTGTAAAAGATAACTAAATACATCATTTAAATTTTTTTTATAAAAGATCATAACAGTAACAATCATTGGGCCTAATAAATGCTAAAAAAGTTCACAAAATTATCTTCTTTGTAAAGGATAATTTAATAGATCATTTAAAATTTCTTTATAAAAGATCATAACGGTAACGAACGTTGGGCCTAATAAATGCTAAAAAAGTTGACATAATTATCTTCTTTGTAAAAGATAATTTAATAGATCATTTAAAATTTCTTTAAAAAACATCATAACGGTAACAATCATTGGGCCCACTAAATGCTAAAAAATTTGACAAAATTATCTTCTTTGTAAAAAGATAACTAAATAGATCATTCAAAATTTTTTTATAAAAGATCATAACAGTAACAATCATTGGGCCTAATAAATGCTAAAAAAGTTGACAAAATTATCTTCTTTGTAAAAGATAATTTAATAGATCATTCAAAATTTCTTTATAGAAGATCATAACGGTAACATTCATTTGGCCTAATAAATGCTAAAAAATTTAAATTAATTATCTGTTTGTAAAATATAATTTATTACATCATTTAAAAATTCTTTCTAAAAGATCATAACGTTAACAATCATTGGGCCTCATAAATGCCAAAAAAGTTGACATAATTATCTTTTTTGTAAAACATAATTCAATAGATCATTTAAAATTCTTTATCAAAGATCATAATGGTAACAATCATTGGGCCTAATAAATGCTACAAAATTTAAATTAATTATCTTTTTTGTAAAAGACAATTTATTAGATCATTTAAAATTTCTTCATCAAACATCATAACGGTAACAATCATTGGGACTCATAAATGTTAAAAAAGTTGACATAATTATCTTTTTCGTAGAAGCTAATTTAATAGATCATTTAAAATTTTTTTATAAAAGATCATAACGGTAACAATCATTGGGCCTGATAAATGCCAAAAAAGTTGACATAATTATCTTCTTTGTAAAACATAATTTATTAGATCATTTAAAATTTCTTTATAAAAGATCATAACGGTAACAATCATTGGGCCTAATAAATGCTAAAAAAGTTGACATAATTATCGTCTTTGTAAAAGATAATTTAATAGATCATTTAAAATTTATTTATAAAAGATCATAACAGTAACAATCATTGGGCCTAATAAAACCTAAAAAATTGAAATTAATTATCTTCTTTATAAAAAATAATTTAATAGATCATTTAAAAATTATTTATAAAAGATCATAACAGTAACAATCATTGGGACTAATAAATGCTGAAAAATTGAAATTAATTATCTTCTTTGTAAAAGATAATGTAATAGATCATTTAAAATTTCTTTATAAAAGATCATAACGGTAACGAACGTTGGGCCTAATAAATGCTAAAAAAGTTGACATAATTATATTCTTTGTAAAAGATAATTTAATAGATCGTTTAAAATTTCTTTATCAAAGATCATAACAGTAACAATCATTGGGACTCATAAATGCTAAAAAAGTTGACATAATTATCTTCTTTGTAAAAGATAATTTAATAGATCATTTAAAATTTTTTTATAAAAGATGATAACGGTAAGAATAATTGGGCCTAATCAATGCTAAAAAATTTAAATTAATTATCTTTTTTGTAAAAGAGAATTTATTAAATCATTTAACATTTCTTCATCAAAGATCATAACAGTAACAATCATTGGGACTCATAAATGCTAAAAAAGTTGATAGAATTATCTTCTTTGTAAAAGATAATTTAATAAATTCTTTAAAATTTCTTTACCAAAGATCATAACAGTAACAATCATTCGGACTCATAAATGCTAAAAAAGTTGACAAAATTATCTTCTTTGTAAAAGATAACTAAAAACATCATTTAAATTTTTTTTAAAAAAGATCATAACAGTAACAATCATTGGGCCTAATAAATGCCAAAAAAGTTGACAAAATTATCTTCTTTGTAAAAGATAATTTAATAGATCATTTAAAATTTCTTATAAAAGATCATAACGGTAACGAACGTTGGGCCTAATAAATGCTAAAAAAGTTGACATAATTATCTTCTTTGTAAAAGATAATTTAATAGATCATTTAAAATTTCTTTAAAAAACATCATAACGGTAACAATCATTGGGCCCAATAAATGCTAAAAAATTTGACAAAATTATCTTCTTTGTAAAAGATAACTAAATAGATCATTCAAAATTTTTTTATAAAAGATCATAACAGTAACAATCATTGGGCCTAATAAATGCTAAAAAAGTTGACAAAATTATCTTCTTTGTAAAAGATAATTTAATAGATCATTCAAAATTTCTTTATAGAAGATCATAACGGTAACATTCATTTGGCCAAATAAATGCTAAAAAATTTAAATTAATTATCTGTTTGTAAAATATAATTTATTACATCATTTAAAAATTCTTTATAAAAGATCATAACGTTAACAATCATTGGGACTCATAAATGCCAAAAAGTTGACATAATTATCTTTTTTGTAAAACATAATTCAATAGATCATTTAAAATTCTTTATCAAAGATCATAACGGTAACAATCATTGGGCCTAATAAATGCTACAAAATTTAAATTAATTATCTTTTTTGTAAAAGACAATTTATTAGATCATTTAAAATTTCTTCATCAAACATCATAACGGTAACAATCATTGGGACTCATAAATGCTAAAAAAGTTGACATAATTATCTTTTTTGTAGAAGCTAATTTAATAGATCATTTAAAATTTTTTTATAAAAGATCATAACGGTAACAATCATTGGGCCTGATAAATGCCAAAAAAGTTGACATAATTATCTTCTTTGTAAAACATAATTTATTAGATCATTTAAAATTTCTTTATAAAAGATCATAACGGTAACCATCATTGGGCCTAATAAATGCTAAAAAAGTTGACATAATTATCTTCTTTGTAAAAGATAATTTAATAGATCATTTAAAATTTATTTATAAAAGATCATAACAGTAACAATCATTGGGCCTAATAAAACCTAAAAAATTGAAATTAATTATCTTCTTTATAAAAGATAATTTAATAGATCATTTAAAAATTATTTATAAAAGATCATAACAGTAACAATCATTGGGACTAATAAATCCTAAAAAATTGAAATTAATTATCTTCTTTGTAAAAGATAATGTAATAGATCATTTAAAATTTCTTTATAAACGATCATAACGGTAACGAACATTGGGCCTAATAAATGCTAAAAAAGTTGACATAATTATATTCTTTGTAAAAGATAATTTAATAGATCGTTTAAAATTTCTTTATCAAAGATCATAACAGTAACAATCATTGGGACTCATAAATGCTAAAAAAGTTGACATAATTATCTTCTTTGTAAAAGATAATTTAATAGATCATTTAAATTTTTTTTTATAAAAGATGATAACGGTAAGAATACTTGGGCCTAATCAATGCTAAAAAATTTAAATTAATTATGTTTTTTGTAAAAGAGAATTTATTAAATCATTTAACATTTCTTCATCAAAGATCATAACGATAACAATCATTGGGACTCATAAATGCTAAAAAAGTTGACAGAATTATCTTCTTTGTAAAAGATAATTTAATAAATCATTTAAAATTTCTTTATCAAAGATCATAACAGTAACAATCATTGGGACTCATAAATGCTAAAAAAGTTGACAAAATTATCTTCTTTGTAAAAGATAACTAAATACATCATTTAAATTTTTTTTATAAAAGATCATAACAGTAACAATCATTGGGCCTAATAAATGCTAAAAAAGTTGACAAAATTATCTTCTTTGTAAAAGATAACTAAATACATCATTTAAATTTTTTTTATAAAAGATCATAATAGTAACAATCATTGGGCCTAATAAATGCTAAAAAAGTTGACAAAATTATCTTCTTTGTAAAAGATAATTTAATAGATCATTTAAAATTTCTTTATAAAAGATCATAACGGTAACGAACATTGGGCCTAATAAATGCTAAAAAAGTTGACAAAATTGTCTTTGTAAAAGATAATTTAATAGATCATTTAAAATTTCTTTAAAAAGCATCATAACGTAACAATCATTGGGCCCAATAAATGCTAAAAAATTTGACAAAATTATCTTCTTTGTAAAAGATAACTAAATAGATCATTCAAAATTTTTTTATAAAAGATCATAACAGTAACAATCATTGGCCTAATAAATGCTAAAAAAGTTGACAAAATTATCTTCTTTGTAAAAGATAATTTAATAGATCATTCAAAATTTCTTTATAGAAGATCATAACGGTAACATTCATTTGGCCTAATAAATGCTAAAACATTTAAATTAATTATCTGTTTGTAAAATATAATTTATTACATCATTTAAAAATTCTTTATAAAAGATCATAACGTTAACAATCATTGGGCCTCATAAATGCTAAAAAAGTTGACATAATTATCTTTTTTGTAAAAGATAATTCAATAGATCATTTAAAATTCTTTATCAAAGATCATAACGGTAACAATCATTGGGCCTAATAAATGCTACAAAAGTTAAATTAATTATCTTTTTTGTAAAAGACAATTTATTAGATCATTTAAAATTTCTTCATCAACATCATAACGGTAACAATCATTGGGACTCATAAATGCTAAAAAAGTTGACATAATTATCTTTTTCGTAGAAGCTAATTTAATAGATCATTTAAAATTTTTTTATAAAAGATCATAAGGGTAACAATCATTGGGCCTGAAAAATGCCAAAAAAGTTGACATAATTATCTTCTTTGTAAAACATAATTTATTAGATCATTTAAAATTTCTTTATAAAAGATCATAACGGTAACCATCATTGGGCCTAATAAATGCTAAAAAAGTTGACATAATTATCTTCTTTGTAAAAGATAATTTAATAGATCATTTAAAATTTATTTATAAAAGATCATAACAGTAACAATCATTGGGCCTAATAAAACCTAAAAAATTGAAATTAATTATCTTCTTTATAAAAGATAATTTAATAGATCATTTAAAAATTATTTATAAAAGATCATAACAGTAACAATCATTGGGACTAATAAATCCTAAAAAATTGAAATTAATTATCTTCTTTGTAAAAGATAATGTAATAGATCATTTAAAATTTCTTTATAAACGATCATAACGGTAACGAACATTGGGCCTAATAAATGCTAAAAAAGTTGACATAATTATATTCTTTGTAAAAGATAATTTAATAGATCGTTTAAAATTTCTTTATCAAAGATCATAACAGTAACAATCATTGGGACTCATAAATGCTAAAAAAGTTGACATAATTATCTTCTTTGTAAAAGATAATTTAATAGATCATTTAAATTTTTTTTTATAAAAGATGATAACGGTAAGAATACTTGGGCCTAATCAATGCTAAAAAATTTAAATTAATTATGTTTTTTGTAAAAGAGAATTTATTAAATCATTTAACATTTCTTCATCAAAGATCATAACGGTAACAATCATTGGGACTCATAAATGCTAAAAAAGTTGACAGAATTATCTTCTTTGTAAAAGATAATTTAATAAATCATTTAAAATTTCTTTATCAAAGATCATAACAGTAACAATCATTGGGACTCATAAATGCTAAAAAAGTTGACAAAATTATCTTCTTTGTAAAAGATAACTAAATACATCATTTAAATTTTTTTTATAAAAGATCATAACAGTAACAATCATTGGGCCTAATAAATGCTAAAAAAGTTGACAAAATTATCTTCTTTGTAAAAGATAACTAAATACATCATTTAAATTTTTTTTATAAAAGATCATAATAGTAACAATCATTGGGCCTAATAAATGCTAAAAAAGTTGACAAAATTATCTTCTTTGTAAAAGATAATTTAATAGATCATTTAAAATTTCTTTATAAAAGATCATAACGGTAACGAACATTGGGCCTAATAAATGCTAAAAAAGTTGACAAAATTGTCTTTGTAAAAGATAATTTAATAGATCATTTAAAATTTCTTTAAAAAGCATCATAACGTAACAATCATTGGGCCCAATAAATGCTAAAAAATTTGACAAAATTATCTTCTTTGTAAAAGATAACTAAATAGATCATTCAAAATTTTTTTATAAAAGATCATAACAGTAACAATCATTGGCCTAATAAATGCTAAAAAAGTTGACAAAATTATCTTCTTTGTAAAAGATAATTTAATAGATCATTCAAAATTTCTTTATAGAAGATCATAACGGTAACATTCATTTGGCCTAATAAATGCTAAAACATTTAAATTAATTATCTGTTTGTAAAATATAATTTATTACATCATTTAAAAATTCTTTATAAAAGATCATAACGTTAACAATCATTGGGCCTCATAAATGCTAAAAAAGTTGACATAATTATCTTTTTTATAAAAGATAATTCAATAGATCATTTAAAATTCTTTATCAAAGATCATAACGGTAACAATCATTGGGCCTAATAAATGCTACAAAAGTTAAATTAATTATCTTTTTTGTAAAAGACAATTTATTAGATCATTTAAAATTTCTTCATCAACATCATAACGGTAACAATCATTGGGACTCATAAATGCTAAAAAAGTTGACATAATTATCTTTTTCGTAGAAGCTAATTTAATAGATCATTTAAAATTTTTTTATAAAAGATCATAAGGGTAACAATCATTGGGCCTGAAAAATGCCAAAAAAGTTGACATAATTATCTTCTTTGTAAAACATAATTTATTAGATCATTTAAAATTTCTTTATAAAAGATCATAACGGTAACAATCATTGGGCCTAATAAATGCTAAAAAAGTTGACATAATTATCTTCTTTGTAAAAGATAATTTAATAGATCATTTAAAATTTCTTTATAAAAGATCATAACTGTAACATTCATTGGGCACAATAAATGCTAAAAAAGTTGACATAATTATCTTCTTTATAAAAGATAATTTAATAGACCATTTAAAATTTCATTATAAAAGATGATAACGGTAAGAATAATCGGGCCTAATCAAAGCTAAAAAAATTAAATTAATTATCTTTTTTGTAAAAGAGAATTTATTAAATCATTTAACATTTCTTCATCAAAGATCATAACGGTAACAATCATTGGGACTCATAAATGCTAAAAATGTTGACAGAATTATCTTCTTTGTAAAAGATAATTTAATAAATATTTTAAAATTTCTTTATCAAAGATCATAATAGTAACAATCATTGGGCCTAATAAATGCTAAAAAAGTTGACAAAATTATCTTCTTTGTAAAAGATAATTTAATAGATTGTTTAAAATTTATTTATAAAAGTAACAGTAACAATCATTGGGGCTAATAAATGCTAAAAAATTGAAATTAATTATCTTCTTTGTAAAAGATAATGTAATAGATCATTTAAAATTTCTTTATAAAAGATCATAACGGTAACGAACGTTGGGCCTAATAAATGCTAAAAAAGTTGACATAATTATATTCTTTGTAAAAGATAATTTAATAGATCGTTTAAAATTTGTTTATCAAAGATCATAACAGTAACAATCATTGGGACTCATAAATGCTAAAAAAGTTGACATAATTATCTTCTTTGTAAAAGATAATTTAATAGATCATTTAAAATTTTTTTATAAAAGATGATAACGGTAAGAATAATTGGGCCTAATCAATGCTAAAAAATTTAAATTAATTATCTTTTTTGTAAAAGAGAATTTATTAAATCATTTAACATTTCTTCATCAAAGATCATAACGGTAACAATCATTGGGACTCATAAATGCTAAAAAAGTTGACAGAATTATCTTCTTTGTAAAAGATAATTTAATAAATCATTTAAAATTTCTTTATCAAAGATCATAACAGTAACAATCATTGGGACTCATAAATGCTAAAAAAGTTGACAAAATTATCTTCTTTGTAAAAGATAACTAAATACATCATTTAAATTTTTTTTATAAAAGATCATAACAGTAACAATCATTGGGCCTAATAAATGCTAAAAAAGTTGACAAAATTATCTTTTTTGTAAAAGATAATTTAATAGATCATTTAAAATTTCTTTATAAAAGATCATAACGGTAACGAACATTGGGCCTAATAAATGCTAAAAAAGTTGACAAAATTATCTTTGTAAAAGATAATTTAATAGATCATTTAAAATTTCTTTAAAAAGCATCATAACGTAACAATCATTGGGCCCAATAAATGCTAAAAAATTTGACAAAATTATCTTCTTTGTAAAAGATAACTAAATAGATCATTCAAAATTTTTTTATAAAAGATCATAACAGTAACAATCATTGGGCCTAATAAATGCTAAAAAAGTTGACAAAATTATCTTCTTTGTAAAAGATAATTTAATAGATCATTCAAAATTTCTTTATAGAAGATCATAACGGTAACATTCATTTGGCCTAATAAATGCTAAAAAATTTAAATTAATTATCTGTTTGTAAAATATAATTTATTACATCATTTAAAAATTCTTTATAAAAGATCATAACGTTAACAATCATTGGGCCTCATAAATGCTAAAAAAGTTGACATAATTATCTTTTTTGTAAAAGATAATTCAATAGATCATTTAAAATTCTTTATCAAAGATCATAACGGTAACAATCATTGGGCCTAATAAATGCTACAAAATTTAAATTAATTATCTTTTTTATAAAAGACAATTTATTAGATCATTTAAAATTTCTTCATCAAACATCATAACAGTAACAATCATCGGGACTCATAAATGCTAAAAAAGTTGACATAATTATCTTTTTCGTAGAAGCTAATTTAATAGATCATTTAAAATTTTTTTATAAAAGATCATAAGGGTAACAATCATTGGGCCTGATAAATGCCAAAAAAGTTGACATAATTATCTTCTTTGTAAAAGATAATTTAATAGATAATTTAAAATTCTTTATCAAAGATCATAACGGTAACAATCATTGGGCCTAATAAATGCTAAAAAATTTAAATTAATTATCTTTTTTGTAAAAGACAATTTATTAGATCATTTAAAATTTCTTCATCAACATCATAACGGTAACAATCATTGGGACTCATAAATGCTAAAAAAGTTGACATAATTATCTTTTTCGTAGAAGCTAATTTAATAGATCATTTAAAATTTTTTTATAAAAGATCATAAGGGTAACAATCATTGGGCCTGATAAATACCAAAAAAGTTGACATAATTATCTTCTTTGTAAAACATAATTTATTAGATCATTTAAAATTTCTTTATAAAAGATCATAACGGTAACAATCATTGGGCCTAATAAATGCTAAAAAAGTTGACATAATTATCTTCTTTGTAAAAGATAATATAATAAATCATTTAAAATTTATTTATAAAAGATCATAACAGTAACAATCATTGGGCCTAATAAAACCTAAAAAATTGAAATTAATTATCTTCTTTATAAAAGATAATTTAATAGATCATTTAAAAATTATTTATAAAAGATCATAACAGTAACAATCATTGGGACTAATAAATGCTAAAAAATTGAAATTAATTATCTTCTTTGTAAAAGATAATGTAATAGATCATTTAAAATTTCTTTATAAAAGATCATAACGGTAACGAACGTTGGGCCTAATAAATGCTAAAAAAGTTGACATAATTATATTCTTTGTAAAAGATAATTTAATAGATCGTTTAAAATTTGTTTATCAAAGATCATAACAGTAACAATCATTGGGACTCATAAATGCTAAAAAAGTTGACATAATTATCTTCTTTGTAAAAGATAATTTAATAGATCATTTAAAATTTTTTTATAAAAGATGATAACGGTAAGAATAATTGGGCCTAATCAATGCTAAAAAATTTAAATTAATTATCTTTTTTGTAAAAGAGAATTTATTAAATCATTTAACATTTCTTCATCAAAGATCATAACGGTAACAATCATTGGGACTCATAAATGCTAAAAAAGTTGACAGAATTATCTTCTTTGTAAAAGATAATTTAATAAATCATTTAAAATTTCTTTATCAAAGATCATAACAGTAACAATCATTGGGCCTAATAAATGCTAAAAAAGTTGACAAAATTATTTCTTTGTAAAAGATAATTTAATAGATTGTTTAAAATTTATTTATAAAAGATCATAACAGTAACAATCATTGGGGCTAATAAATGCTAAAAAATTGAAATTAATTATCTTCTTTGTAAAAGATAATGTAATAGATCATTTAAAATTTCTTTATAAAAGATCACAACGGTAACGAACGTTGGGCCTAATAAATGCTAAAAAAGTTGACATAATTATCTTCTTTATAAAAGATTATTTAATAGATCATTTAAAATTTCTTTGCAAAACATAATAACGGTAACAATCATTGGGCCAAATAAATGCTAAAAAAGTTGACAAAATTATCTTCTTCGTAAAAGATAACTAAATAGATCATTCAAAATTTCTTTATAAAAGATCATAACAGTAACAATCATTGAGCCTAATAAATGCTAAAAAAGTTGACAAAACTGTCTTCTTTGTAAAAGATAATTTAATAGATCATTCAAAATTTCTTTATAAAAGATCATAACGGTAACATTCATTGGGCCTAATAAATGCTGAAAAAATTAAATTAATTATCTTTTTGTAAAATATAATTTATTACATCATTTAAAATTTCTTTATAAAAGATCATAACGGTAACAATCATCGGGCCTGATAAATGCTAAAAAAGTTGACATAATTATCTTCTTTGTAAAAGATAATTTAATAGATAATTTAAAATTCTTTATCAAAGATCATAACGGTAACGATCATTGGGCCTAATAAATGCTTAAAAGTTGACATAATTATCTTCTTTCTAAAAGATAATTTAATAGATCATTTAAAAATTATTTATAAAAGATCATAACAGTAACAATCATTGGGGCTAATAAATGCTACAAAAGTTAAATTAATTATCTTTTTTGTAAAAGACAATTTATTAGATCATTTAAAATTTCTTCATCAACATCATAACGGTAACAATCATTGGGACTCATAAATGCTAAAAAAGTTGACATAATTATCTTTTTCGTAGAAGCTAATTTAATAGATCATTTAAAATTTTTTTATAAAAGATCATAAGGGTAACAATCATTGGGCCTGAAAAATGCCAAAAAAGTTGACATAATTATCTTCTTTGTAAAACATAATTTATTAGATCATTTAAAATTTCTTTATAAAAGATCATAACGGTAACAATCATTGGGCCTAATAAATGCTAAAAAAGTTGACATAATTATCTTCTTTGTAAAAGATAATTTAATAGATCATTTAAAATTTCTTTATAAAAGATCATAACTGTAACATTCATTGGGCACAATAAATGCTAAAAAAGTTGACATAATTATCTTCTTTATAAAAGATAATTTAATAGACCATTTAAAATTTCATTATAAAAGATGATAACGGTAAGAATAATCGGGCCTAATCAAAGCTAAAAAAATTAAATTAATTATCTTTTTTGTAAAAGAGAATTTATTAAATCATTTAACATTTCTTCATCAAAGATCATAACGGTAACAATCATTGGGACTCATAAATGCTAAAAATGTTGACAGAATTATCTTCTTTGTAAAAGATAATTTAATAAATATTTTAAAATTTCTTTATCAAAGATCATAATAGTAACAATCATTGGGCCTAATAAATGCTAAAAAAGTTGACAAAATTATCTTCTTTGTAAAAGATAATTTAATAGATTGTTTAAAATTTATTTATAAAAGTAACAGTAACAATCATTGGGGCTAATAAATGCTAAAAAATTGAAATTAATTATCTTCTTTGTAAAAGATAATGTAATAGATCATTTAAAATTTCTTTATAAAAGATCATAACGGTAACGAACGTTGGGCCTAATAAATGCTAAAAAAGTTGACATAATTATATTCTTTGTAAAAGATAATTTAATAGATCGTTTAAAATTTGTTTATCAAAGATCATAACAGTAACAATCATTGGGACTCATAAATGCTAAAAAAGTTGACATAATTATCTTCTTTGTAAAAGATAATTTAATAGATCATTTAAAATTTTTTTATAAAAGATGATAACGGTAAGAATAATTGGGCCTAATCAATGCTAAAAAATTTAAATTAATTATCTTTTTTGTAAAAGAGAATTTATTAAATCATTTAACATTTCTTCATCAAAGATCATAACGGTAACAATCATTGGGACTCATAAATGCTAAAAAAGTTGACAGAATTATCTTCTTTGTAAAAGATAATTTAATAAATCATTTAAAATTTCTTTATCAAAGATCATAACAGTAACAATCATTGGGACTCATAAATGCTAAAAAAGTTGACAAAATTATCTTCTTTGTAAAAGATAACTAAATACATCATTTAAATTTTTTTTATAAAAGATCATAACAGTAACAATCATTGGGCCTAATAAATGCTAAAAAAGTTGACAAAATTATCTTCTTTGTAAAAGATAATTTAATAGATCATTTAAAATTTCTTTATAAAAGATCATAACGGTAACGAACATTGGGCCTAATAAATGCTAAAAAAGTTGACAAAATTATCTTTGTAAAAGATAATTTAATAGATCATTTAAAATTTCTTTAAAAAGCATCATAACGTAACAATCATTGGGCCCAATAAATGCTAAAAAATTTGACAAAATTATCTTCTTTGTAAAAGATAACTAAATAGATCATTCAAATTTTTTTTATAAAAGATCATAACAGTAACAATCATTGGGCCTAATAAATGCTAAAAAAGTTGACAAAATTATCTTCTTTGTAAAAGATAATTTAATAGATCATTCAAAATTTCTTTATAGAAGATCATAACGGTAACATTCATTTGGCCTAATAAATGCTAAAAAATTTAAATTAATTATCTGTTTGTAAAATATAATTTATTACATCATTTAAAAATTCTTTATAAAAGATCATAACGTTAACAATCATTGGGCCTCATAAATGCTAAAAAAGTTGACATAATTATCTTTTTTGTAAAAGATAATTCAATAGATCATTTAAAATTCTTTATCAAAGATCATAACGGTAACAATCATTGGGCCTAATAAATGCTACAAAATTTAAATTAATTATCTTTTTTATAAAAGACAATTTATTAGATCATTTAAAATTTCTTCATCAAACATCATAACAGTAACAATCATCGGGACTCATAAATGCTAAAAAAGTTGACATAATTATCTTTTTCGTAGAAGCTAATTTAATAGATCATTTAAAATTTTTTTATAAAAGATCATAAGGGTAACAATCATTGGGCCTGATAAATGCCAAAAAAGTTGACATAATTATCTTCTTTGTAAAAGATAATTTAATAGATAATTTAAAATTCTTTATCAAAGATCATAACGGTAACAATCATTGGGCCTAATAAATGCTAAAAAATTTAAATTAATTATCTTTTTTGTAAAAGACAATTTATTAGATCATTTAAAATTTCTTCATCAACATCATAACGGTAACAATCATTGGGACTCATAAATGCTAAAAAAGTTGACATAATTATCTTTTTCGTAGAAGCTAATTTAATAGATCATTTAAAATTTTTTTATAAAAGATCATAAGGGTAACAATCATTGGGCCTGATAAATACCAAAAAAGTTGACATAATTATCTTCTTTGTAAAACATAATTTATTAGATCATTTAAAATTTCTTTATAAAAGATCATAACGGTAACAATCATTGGGCCTAATAAATGCTAAAAAAGTTGACATAATTATCTTCTTTGTAAAAGATAATATAATAAATCATTTAAAATTTATTTATAAAAGATCATAACAGTAACAATCATTGGGCCTAATAAAACCTAAAAAATTGAAATTAATTATCTTCTTTATAAAAGATAATTTAATAGATCATTTAAAAATTATTTATAAAAGATCATAACAGTAACAATCATTGGGACTAATAAATGCTAAAAAATTGAAATTAATTATCTTCTTTGTAAAAGATAATGTAATAGATCATTTAAAATTTCTTTATAAAAGATCATAACGGTAACGAACGTTGGGCCTAATAAATGCTAAAAAAGTTGACATAATTATATTCTTTGTAAAAGATAATTTAATAGATCGTTTAAAATTTGTTTATCAAAGATCATAACAGTAACAATCATTGGGACTCATAAATGCTAAAAAAGTTGACATAATTATCTTCTTTGTAAAAGATAATTTAATAGATCATTTAAAATTTTTTTATAAAAGATGATAACGGTAAGAATAATTGGGCCTAATCAATGCTAAAAAATTTAAATTAATTATCTTTTTTGTAAAAGAGAATTTATTAAATCATTTAACATTTCTTCATCAAAGATCATAACGGTAACAATCATTGGGACTCATAAATGCTAAAAAAGTTGACAGAATTATCTTCTTTGTAAAAGATAATTTAATAAATCATTTAAAATTTCTTTATCAAAGATCATAACAGTAACAATCATTGGGACTCATAAATGCTAAAAAAGTTGACAAAATTATCTTCTTTGTAAAAGATAACTAAATACATCATTTAAATTTTTTTTATAAAAGATCATAACAGTAACAATCATTGGGCCTAATAAATGCTAAAAAAGTTGACAAAATTATCTTCTTTGTAAAAGATAATTTAATAGATCATTTAAAATTTCTTTATAAAAGATCATAACGGTAACGAACATTGGGCCTAATAAATGCTAAAAAAGTTGACAAAATTGTCTTTGTAAAAGATAATTTAATAGATCATTTAAAATTTCTTTAAAAAGCATCATAACGTAACAATCATTGGGCCCAATAAATGCTAAAAAATTTGACAAAATTATCTTCTTTGTAAAAGATAACTAAATAGATCATTCAAATTTTTTTTATAAAATATCATAACAGTAACAATCATTGGACCTAATAAATGCTAAAAAAGTTGACAAAATTATCTTCTTTGTAAAAGATAATTTAATAGATCATTCAAAATTTCTTTATAGAAGATCATAACGGTAACATTCATTTGGCCTAATAAATGCTAAAAAATTTAAATTAATTATCTGTTTGTAAAATATAATTTATTACATCATTTAAAAATTCTTTATAAAAGATCATAACGTTAACAATCATTGGGCCTCATAAATGCTAAAAAAGTTGACATAATTATCTTTTTTGTAAAAGATAATTCAATAGATCATTTAAAATTCTTTATCAAAGCTCATAACGGTAACAATCATTGGGCCTAATAAATGCTACAAAATTTAGATTAATTATCTTTTTTGTAAAAGACAATTTATTAGATCATTTAAAATTTCTTTATCAAACATCATAACGGTAACAATCATTGGGACTCATAAATGCTAAAAAAGTTGACAAAATTATCTTCTTTGTAAAAGATAACTAAATACATCATTTAAATTTTTTTTATAAAAGATCATAACAGTAACAATCATTGGGCCTAATAAATGCTAAAAAAGTTGACAAAATTATCTTCTTTGTAAAAGATAATTTAATAGATCATTTAAAATTTCTTTATAAAAGATCATAACGGTAACGAACATTGGACCTAATAAATGCTAAAAAAGTTGACAAAATTATCTTTGTAAAAGATAATTTAATAGATCATTTAAAATTTCTTTAAAAAGCATCATAACGTAACAATCATTGGGCCCAATAAATGCTAAAAAATTTGACAAAATTATCTTCTTTGTAAAAGATAACTAAATAGATCATTCAAAATTTTTTTATAAAAGATCATAACAGTAACAATCATTGGGCCTAATAAATGCTAAAAAAGTTGACAAAATTATCTTCTTTGTAAAAGATAATTTAATAGATCATTCAAAATTTCTTTATAGAAGATCATAACGGTAACATTCATTTGGCCTAATAAATGCTAAAAAATTTAAATTAATTATCTGTTTGTAAAATATAATTTATTACATCATTTAAAAATTCTTTATAAAAGATCATAACGTTAACAATCATTGGGCCTCATAAATGCTAAAAAAGTTGACATAATTATCTTTTTTGTAAAAGATAATTCAATAGATCATTTAAAATTCTTTATCAAAGATCATAACGGTAACAATCATTGGGCCTAATAAATGCTACAAAATTTAAATTAATTATCTTTTTTGTAAAAGACAATTTATTAGATCATTTAAAATTTCTTTATCAAACATCATAACGGTAACAATCATTGGGACTCATAAATGCTAAAAAAGTTGACATAATTATCTTTTTCGTAGAAGCTAATTTAATAGATCATTTACAATTTTTTTATAAAAGATCATAAGGGTAACAATCATTGGGCCTAATAAATGCCAAAAAAGTTGACATAATTATCTTCTTTGTAAAACATAATTTATTAGATCATTTAAAATTTCTTTATAAAAGATCATAACGGTAACAATCATTGGGCCTAATAAATGCTAAAAAAGTTGACTTAATTATCTTCTTTGTAAAAGATAATTTAATAGATCATTTAAAATTTATTTATAAAAGATCATAACAGTAACAATCATTGGGCCTAATAAAAGCTAAAAAATTGAAATTAATTATCTTCTTTGTAAAAGATAATGTAATAGATCATTTAAAATTTCTTTACAAAAGATCATAACGGTAACCAATGTTGGGCCTCATAAATGCTAAAAAAGTTGACATAATTATCTTCTTTGTAAAAGATAATTTAATAGATCATTTAAAATTTCTTTATAAAAGATCATAACGGTAACGATCATTGAGCCCAATAAATGCTAAAAAATTTAAAGTAATTATCTTTTTTTTAAAAGATAATGTAATAGATAATTTAAAATCTCTTTATAAAAGATCATAACGGTAAGAATCATTAGGCCTAATAAATGCAAAAAAAATTAAATTAATTATCTTTTTTGTAAAAGATAATTTAATAGATCATTTAAAATTTCTTGATAAAAGATCATAACAGTAATGATCATTCGGCCTAATAAATGCTAAGAATTTGACATAATTATCTTCTTTGTAAAAGATAATTTAATTGATAATTTAAAATTTCTTTATAAAAGATCATAACAGTAACGATCATTGGGCATAATAAATGCTAAAAAGGTTGACATAATTATCTTCTTTGTAAAAGATAATTTAAAATTTATTTATTGAAACATCATAACGGTAACCATCATTGGGCCTAATAGATGCTAAAAAAGTTAACATAATTATCTTCTTTGTAAAATATAATTTAATAGATAATTTAAAATTTTTTTATAAAAGATCATAACAATAACAATCATTGGGGATAATAAATGCTAAAAATGTTGACATAATTATCTTGTTTGTAAAAGATAATTTAATAGATCATTTAAAATTTCTTTATAAAATATCATAACGGTAACGATGATTGGTCCTAATAAATGCTAAACAAGTTGACATAAGTATCTACTTTGAAAAAAGATAATTTACTTGATAATTTAAAATTTCCTTAGAAAAGATTATAATGGTACGATCATTGGGCCAAATAAATGCTAAAAAAGTTGACATAATTATCTTCTTTGTAATAGATAATTTCCAAGATAATTTAAATTTCTTTATAGAAAATCATAATGGTAACGATCATTGGGCATAATTAATGCTAAAAACGTTTACATAATTATCTTCTTTGTAAAGGATAATTTAATAGATCATTTAAAATTTCTTTATAAAAGATGATTATGGTAACAATCATTGGGCCTCATAAATTCTAAAAAATTAAAAATAATTATCTTTTTTGTAAAAGATAATTTAATAGAAAATTTAAAATTTATTTATAAAAGATTATAACGGTAACGATTATTGGGCTTACTAAACGCTAAAAAAGTTGACATAATTATCTACTTTGTAAAAGATAATTTAAAATTTCTTATTAAAGGACCATAACGGTAACAATCATTGGGCTTAATAAATGCGAACAAAGTTGACCTAATTATCTTCTTTGTAAATGATAATTTAATTGATCATTTAAAATTTATTTATAAATTATCAATACGGTAACAATCATTGGGCCTAATAAATGCTAAAAAATTTAAATTAATTATCTTTTTTGGAAAAGATAATTTGATAGATCATTTAAAATTTCTTTACAAAAGATCAAAACGGTAACGATTAATGGGCCTAATAAATGCTAAAAAAATTGACATAATTATCTACTTTGTAAAAGATAGTTTAATAGATAATTTAAAATTTCTTCATAAAAGATCATAACATTAACAATCATTGGACCTAATAAGTGATAAAAAATTTAAATTAATTATCTTTTTTTTGAAAGATAATTTAATAGATCATTTAAAATTTCTTTATAAAAGATCATAACATTAACGATTATTCGGCCTAATAAATGCTAAAAAAGTTGACATAATTATCTACTTTGTAAAAGATAATTTACTAGATAATTTTAAATTTCCTTATTAAAGATCATAACGGTAACGATTATTGGGCCTAATAAATGCTAAAAATTTTGACATCGTTATGTTCTTTGTAAAAGATAATTGAATAGATCATCTAAAATTTCTTTATAAAGATCATGACGGTAACAATCATTGGGCCTAATAAATCATAAAAAATTTAATAGATCATAACAGTAACGATCATTGGGCCTAATAAATGTTAAAAAACTTGACATAATTATCTACTTTGTAAAGGATAATTTACCAGATAATTTTAAATTTGTTTACAAAAGATCATAACGGTAACGATAATTGAGCCTAAGAAATGCTAAAAACGTTGACATCATTATCTTCTTTGTAAAAGATAATTTAATAGATCATTTAAAATTTCTTTATAACAGATCATAACGGTAAGGATTATTGGGCCTCATAAATGTCGAAAAAGTTGACACAATTATCTTCTTTGTAAATGATAATTTAATAGATCATTTAAAATTTCTTTATAAAAGATCATAACAGTGAAAATCATTGGGCCTAATAAACATTAAAAGGGTTGACATAATTATCTTCTTTGTAAACGATTATTTAATAGATAATTTAATATTTCTTTACTAAAAGATCATAACGGTAACTATCATTGGGCCTAATAAATGCTAAAAAAGTTACATAATTATCTTCTTTGTAATAGATAATTTACAAGATAATTTAAAATTTCTTATTAAAAGATCATAACGGTAACGATCATTGGGCCTAATAAATGCTAAAAAAGTTGGCATAATTATCTTCTTATGGAGGATAATTTAATTGATCATTTAAATTTTCTTTATAAAAGATCATAACGGTAACGATCATTGGGCTTAATAAATGCTAACAAAGTTGACATAATTATCTTCTTTGTAAAAGATAATTTAAAATTTCCTCATAAAAGATCATAACGTTAAGAATCATTGGATCTAATAAATGCTAAAAAATTTAAATTAATTATCATTTTTTTGAAAGATAATTTAACGGATCATTTAAAATTTCTTTATAAAAGACCATAAAAAGAACGATTATTAGGTTTAATAAATGCTCAAAAAGTTGATATAATTCTTTTCTTTGTAAAAGATAATTTAAAATTTCTTTATTAAAACATTATAACGGTAACCATCATTGGGCCCAAGAAATGCTAAAAAAGTTGACATATTTATCTTCTTTGTAAAATATAATTTAATAGATAATTTAAAATTTCTTTATAAAAGATCATAACGGTAACGATCATTGGGCCTAATAAATGCTAAAATCGTTGAGATAATTATCTTCTTTGTAAAAGATAATTTAATAGATCATTTAAAATTTCTTTATAAAAGATGATAATGGTAACGATCATTGGGCCTAATAAAAAACAAGTTAACATAATTATCTTCTTTGTAAAAGATAATTTAAAATTTCTTCATTAAAACATCATAACGGTAAACATCATTGGGCCTAATAAATGCTAAAAAAGTTGACATAATTATGTACCTTGTAAAAGATAATTTACTAGATAATTTTAAATTTCTTTATAAACGATCATAACAGTAACGATCACTGGGCCTAATCAATACTAAAAATGTTGACATCATTATCTTCTCTGTAAAAGATAATTGAATAGATCATCTAAAATTTCTTTATAAAAGATCGTGATGGTAACAATCATTGGGCCTAATAAATGATAATTTAATAGATCATAACGATAACGATTATTGATCCTAATAAATGCTAAAAAAGGTGACATAATTATCTACTTTGTAAAAGATAACTTACCAGATAATTTCAAATTTCTTTACAAAAGATCATCACGGTAACGTTTATTGGGCCTAATAAATGCTAAAAAAGTTGACATAATTATCTTCTTCATAAAATATAATTTAATTGATCATTTAAAATTTTTTTACAAAGAAAAAATAACGGTAACGATTATTGGGCCTAATAAATGCTAAAAAAGTTGACGTAATTATCTACTTTGTAAAAGATAATTTAATAGATCATTTAAAATTTCTTTATAAAAGATCATAACGGTAACAATCACTGGGCCTAATAAATGCTTAAAAAGTTGACATAGTTATCTTCTTTGTAAAAGATAATTTAATAGATCATTTAAAATTTCTTTTTAAAAGATGATAACGGTAACGATCATTGGGCCTAATAAATGCTAAAAAGGTTGCATAATTATCTTCTTTGTAAAAGATAATTTAATCGATCATTTAAACTTTTTTCATAAAAGATCATAACGGTAACAATCATTGGGGCTAATAAATGCTAAAAAATTTATATTAATTATCTTTTTGGTAAAAGATAATTTAATAGATCATTTAAAATTTCTTTATAAAAGATCATGACGGTAACAATCATTGGGCCAAATAAATGCTAAAAACGTTGCATAATTATCTTCTTTGTAAAAGATAATTTAATAGATCATTTAAAATTTCTTTATAAAAGATCATAACGGTAACAATCATTGGTTCTCATAAATGCTAAAAAATTTATATTAATTATATTTTTTATAAAAGATAATTTAATAGATCATTTAAAATTTCTTTATAAAAGATCATAACGGTAACAATCATTGCGCCTAATAAATGCTAAAAAAGTTGACATAATTATGTTCATTGTAAAATATAATTTAATAGATCATTTAAAATTTCTTTATTAAAAGATCATAACAGTAATGATCGTTGCGCCTAATAAATTTTAAAAAAGTTGACATAATTATGTTCTTTGTAAAAGATAATTTAATAGATCATTTAAAATTTCTTTATACAAGATCAATACGGTAACAATCATTCAGCCTAATAAATGCTGAAAAATTTAAATTAATTATCTTCTTTGTAAAAGATAATGTAATACATAATTTAAAATTTGTTTATGAAAGATCATAACGGTAACGATCGTTGGGCCTAATAAATGCTTAAAAAGTTGACATAATTATCTTCTTTGTAAAAGATAATTTAATAGATCATTTAAAATTTCTTTTTAAAAGATAATAACGGTAACGATCATTGGCCTAATAAATGCTAAAAAAGTTGCATAATTATCTTCTTTGTAAAAGATAATTTAATAGATCATTTAAAATTTCTTTATAAAAGATCATAACAGTAACAATCATTGGGGCTAATAAATGCTAAAAAATTTATATTAATTATCTTTTTTGTAAAAGATAATTTAATAGATCATTTAAAATTTCTTTATAAAAGATCATAACGGTAACAATCATTGGGCCAAATAAATGCTAAAAAACTTGCATAATTATCTTCTTTGTAAAAGATAATTTAATAGATCATTTAAAACTTCTTTATAAAAGATCATAACGGTAACAATCATTGGTTCTAATAAATGCTAAAAAATTTATATTAATTATATTTTTTATAAAAGATAATTTAATAGATTATTTAAAATTTCTTTATAAAAGATCATAACGGTAACAATCATTGCGCCTAATAAATGCTAAAAAAGTTGACATAATTATGCTCATTGTAAAATATAATTTAATAGATCATTTAAAATTTTTTTATTAAAAGATCATAACGGTAATGATCGTTGCGCCTAATAAATGCTAAAAAAGTTGACATAATTATCTTCTTTGTAAATGATAATTTAATAGATCATTTAAAATTTCTTTATACAAGATCAATACGGTAACAATCATTCGACCTAATAAATGCTAAAAAATTTAAATTAATTATCTTCTTTGTAAAAGATAATGTAATACATAATTTAAAATTTCTTTATGAAAGATCATAACAGTAAGGATCGTTGGGCCTAATAAATGCTTGAAAAGTTGACACAATTATCTTCTTTGTAAAAGATAATTTAATAGATCATTTAAAATTTCTTTTTAAAAGATGATAACGGTAACAATCATTGGGCCTAATAAATGCTAAAAAAGTTGCATAATTATTTTCTTTGTAAAAGATAATTTAATAGATCATTTAAAATTTCTTTATAAAAGATCATAACGGTAACAATCATTGGGGCTAATAAATGCTAAAAAAATTATATTAATTATCTTTTTTGTAAAAGATAATTTAATAGATCATTTAAAATTTCTTTATAAAAGATCATAATGGTAACAATCATTGGGGCTAATAAATGCTAAAAAATTTATATTAATTATCTTTTTTGTACAAGATAATTTAATAGATCATTTAAAATTTCTTTATAAAAGATCATAACGGTAACAATCATTGGGCCAAATAAATGCTAAAAAACTTGCATAATTATCTTCTTTGTAAAAGATAATTTAATAGATCATTTAAAACTTCTTTATGAAAGATCATAACGGTAACGATCATTGGGGCTAATAAATGCTAAAAAATTTATATTAATTATCTTTTTTGTAAAAGATAATTTAATAGATCATTTAAAATTTCTTTATAAAAGATCATAACGGTAACAATCATTGGGGCTAATAAATGCTAAAAAATTTATATTAATTATCTTTTTTGTAAAAGATAATTTAATAGATCATTTAAAATTTCTTTATAAAAGAACATAACGGTAACAATCATTGCGCCTAATAAATGCTAAAAAAGTTGACATAATTATGTTCATTGTAAAATATAATTTAATAGATCATTTAAAATTTCTTTATTAAAAGATCATAACGGTAATGATCGTTGCGCCTAATAAATGCTAAAAAAGTTGACATAATTATCTTCTTTGTAAATGATAATTTAATAGATCATTTAAAATTTCTTTATACAAGATCAATACGGTAACAATCATTCGGCCTAATAAATGCTAAAAAATTTAAATTAATTATCTTCTTTGTAAAAGATAATGTAATACATAATTTAAAATTTCTTTATGAAAGATCATAACGGTAAGGATCGTTGGGCCTAATAAATGCTTAAAAAGTTGACACAATTATCTTCTTTGTAAAAGATAATTTAATAGATCATTTAAAATTTCTTTTTAAAAGATGATAACGGTAACAATCATTGGGCCTAATAAATGCTAAAAAAGTTGCATAATTATTTTCTTTGTAAAAGATAATTTAATAGATCATTTAAAATTTCTTTATAAAAGATCATAACGGTAACAATCATTGGGGCTAATAAATGCTAAAAAATTTATATTAATTATCTTTTTTGTAAAAGATAATTTAATAGATCATTTAAAATTTCTTTATAAAAGATCATAACGGTAACAATCATTGGGGCTAATAAATGCTAAAAAATTTATATTAATTATCTTTTTTGTAAAAGATAATTTAATAGATCATTTAAAATTTCTTTATAAAAGAACATAACGGTAACAATCATTGCGCCTAATAAATGCTAAAAAAGTTGACATAATTATGTTCATTGTAAAATATAATTTAATAGATCATTTAAAATTTCTTTATTAAAAGATCATAACGGTAATGATCGTTGCGCCTAATAAATGCTAAAAAAGTTGACATAATTATCTTCTTTGTAAATGATAATTTAATAGATCATTTAAAATTTCTTTATACAAGATCAATACGGTAACAATCATTCGGCCTAATAAATGCTAAAAAATTTAAATTAATTATCTTCTTTGTAAAAGATAATGTAATACATAATTTAAAATTTCTTTATGAAAGATCATAACGGTAAGGATCGTTGGGCCTAATAAATGCTTAAAAAGTTGACACAATTATCTTCTTTGTAAAAGATAATTTAATAGATCATTTAAAATTTCTTTTTAAAAGATGATAACGGTAACAATCATTGGGCCTAATAAATGCTAAAAAAGTTGCATAATTATTTTCTTTGTAAAAGATAATTTAATAGATCATTTAAAATTTCTTTATAAAAGATCATAACGGTAACAATCATTGGGGCTAATAAATGCTAAAAAATTTATATTAATTATCTTTTTTGTAAAAGATAATTTAATAGATCATTTAAAATTTCTTTATAAAAGATCATAACGGTAACAATCATTGGACCAAATAAATGCTAAAAAAGTTGCATAATTATCTTCGTTGTAAAAGATAATTTAATAGATAATTTAAAATTTCTTTATGAAAGATCATAACGGTAACAATTATTGGTTCTAATAAATGCTAAAAAATTTATATTAGTTATATTTTTTGTAAAAGATAATTTAATAGATCATTTAAAATTTCTTTATAAAAGATCATAACGGTAACAATCATTGCGCCTAATAAATGCTAAAAAAGTTGACATAATTATGTTCATTCTAAAATATAATTTAATAGATCATTTAAAATTTCTTTATTAAAAGATCATAACGGTAATGATCGTTGCGCCTAATAAATGCTAAAAAGGTTGACATAATTATCTTCTTTGTAAAAGATAATTTAATAGATCATTTAAAATGTCTTTATAAAAGATGATAACGGTAACAATCATTGGCCTAATAAATGCTAAAAAAGTTGCATAATTATCTTCTTTGTAAAAGATAATTTAATAGATCATTTAAAATTTCTTTATAAAAGATCATAACAGTAACAATCATTGGGGCTAATAAATGCTAAAAAATTTATATTAATTATCTTTTTTGTAAAAGATAATTTAATAGATCATTTAAAATTTCTTTATAAAAGATCATAACGGTAACAATCATTGGGCCAAATAAATGCTAAAAAACTTGCATAATTATCTTCTTTGTAAAAGATAATTTAATAGATCATTTAAAACTTCTTTATAAAAGATCATAACGGTAACAATCATTGGTTCTAATAAATGCTAAAAAATTTATATTAATTATATTTTTTATAAAAGATAATTTAATAGATTATTTAAAATTTCTTTATAAAAGATCATAACGGTAACAATCATTGCGCCTAATAAATGCTAAAAAAGTTGACATAATTATGCTCATTGTAAAATATAATTTAATAGATCATTTAAAATTTTTTTATTAAAAGATCATAACGGTAATGATCGTTGCGCCTAATAAATGCTAAAAAAGTTGACATAATTATCTTCTTTGTAAATGATAATTTAATAGATCATTTAAAATTTCTTTATACAAGATCAATACGGTAACAATCATTCGACCTAATAAATGCTAAAAAATTTAAATTAATTATCTTCTTTGTAAAAGATAATGTAATACATAATTTAAAATTTCTTTATGAAAGATCATAACAGTAAGGATCGTTGGGCCTAATAAATGCTTGAAAAGTTGACACAATTATCTTCTTTGTAAAAGATAATTTAATAGATCATTTAAAATTTCTTTTTAAAAGATGATAACGGTAACAATCATTGGGCCTAATAAATGCTAAAAAAGTTGCATAATTATTTTCTTTGTAAAAGATAATTTAATAGATCATTTAAAATTTCTTTATAAAAGATCATAACGGTAACAATCATTGGGGCTAATAAATGCTAAAAAAATTATATTAATTATCTTTTTTGTAAAAGATAATTTAATAGATCATTTAAAATTTCTTTATAAAAGATCATAATGGTAACAATCATTGGACCTAATAAGTGATAAAAAATTTAAATTAATTATCTTTTTTTTGAAAGATAATTTAATAGATCATTTAAAATTTCTTTATAAAAGATCATAACATTAACGATTATTCGGCCTAATAAATGCTAAAAAAGTTGACATAATTATCTACTTTGTAAAAGATAATTTACTAGATAATTTTAAATTTCCTTATTAAAGATCATAACGGTAACGATTATTGGGCCTAATAAATGCTAAAAATTTTGACATCGTTATGTTCTTTGTAAAAGATAATTGAATAGATCATCTAAAATTTCTTTATAAAGATCATGACGGTAACAATCATTGGGCCTAATAAATCATAAAAAATTTAATAGATCATAACAGTAACGATCATTGGGCCTAATAAATGTTAAAAAACTTGACATAATTATCTACTTTGTAAAGGATAATTTACCAGATAATTTTAAATTTGTTTACAAAAGATCATAACGGTAACGATAATTGAGCCTAAGAAATGCTAAAAACGTTGACATCATTATCTTCTTTGTAAAAGATAATTTAATAGATCATTTAAAATTTCTTTATAACAGATCATAACGGTAAGGATTATTGGGCCTCATAAATGTCGAAAAAGTTGACACAATTATCTTCTTTGTAAAAGATAATTTAATAGATCATTTAAAATTTCTTTATTAAAAGACCATAACGGCAACGTTCATTGGGCCTAATAAATACTAAAAAAGTTGACATACGTATCTTATTTATAAAACATAATTTAATTGATCATTTAAAATTTCTTTACAAAGAAAAAATAACGGTAACGTTTATTGCACCTAATAAATGCTAAAAAAGTTGACTTAATTATCTACTTTGAGAAAGATAATTGACTAGGTAATTTTAAATTTCTTTATAAAACCTTATAACGTTAACAATCAGTGGGCCAAATAAATGCTAAAAACATTCACATAATTATCTACTTTGTAAAGGATAATTTACCAGGTAATTTTAAATTTCTTTACAAAAGATCATAACGGTAACGATAATTGGGCCTAATAAATGCTGAAAACGTTGACATCATTATCTTCTTTGTAAAAGATAATTTAATAGATCATTTAAAATTTCTTTATAAAAGATCATAACAGTGAAAATCATTGGGCCTAATAAACATTAAAAGGGTTGACATAATTATCTTCTTTGTAAACGATTATTTAATAGATAATTTAATATTTCTTTACTAAAAGATCATAACGGTAACTATCATTGGGCCTAATAAATGCTAAAAAAGTTACATAATTATCTTCTTTGTAATAGATAATTTACAAGATAATTTAAAATTTCTTATTAAAAGATCATAACGGTAACGATCATTGGGCCTAATAAATGCTAAAAAAGTTGGCATAATTATCTTCTTATGGAGGATAATTTAATTGATCATTTAAATTTTCTTTATAAAAGATCATAACGGTAACGATCATTGGGCTTAATAAATGCTAACAAAGTTGACATAATTATCTTCTTTGTAAAAGATAATTTAAAATTTCCTCATAAAAGATCATAACGTTAAGAATCATTGGATCTAATAAATGCTAAAAAATTTAAATTAATTATCATTTTTTTGAAAGATAATTTAACGGATCATTTAAAATTTCTTTATAAAAGACCATAAAAAGAACGATTATTAGGTTTAATAAATGCTCAAAAAGTTGATATAATTCTTTTCTTTGTAAAAGATAATTTAAAATTTCTTTATTAAAACATTATAACGGTAACCATCATTGGGCCCAAGAAATGCTAAAAAAGTTGACATATTTATCTTCTTTGTAAAATATAATTTAATAGATAATTTAAAATTTCTTTATAAAAGATCATAACGGTAACGATCATTGGGCCTAATAAATGCTAAAATCGTTGAGATAATTATCTTCTTTGTAAAAGATAATTTAATAGATCATTTAAAATTTCTTTATAAAAGATGATAATGGTAACGATCATTGGGCCTAATAAAAAACAAGTTAACATAATTATCTTCTTTGTAAAAGATAATTTAAAATTTCTTCATTAAAACATCATAACGGTAAACATCATTGGGCCTAATAAATGCTAAAAAAGTTGACATAATTATGTACCTTGTAAAAGATAATTTACTAGATAATTTTAAATTTCTTTATAAACGATCATAACAGTAACGATCACTGGGCCTAATCAATACTAAAAATGTTGACATCATTATCTTCTCTGTAAAAGATAATTGAATAGATCATCTAAAATTTCTTTATAAAAGATCGTGATGGTAACAATCATTGGGCCTAATAAATGATAATTTAATAGATCATAACGATAACGATTATTGATCCTAATAAATGCTAAAAAAGGTGACATAATTATCTACTTTGTAAAAGATAACTTACCAGATAATTTCAAATTTCTTTACAAAAGATCATCACGGTAACGTTTATTGGGCCTAATAAATGCTAAAAAAGTTGACATAATTATCTTCTTCATAAAATATAATTTAATTGATCATTTAAAATTTTTTTACAAAGAAAAAATAACGGTAACGATTATTGGGCCTAATAAATGCTAAAAAAGTTGACGTAATTATCTACTTTGTAAAAGATAATTTAATAGATCATTTAAAATTTCTTTATAAAAGATCATAACGGTAACAATCACTGGGCCTAATAAATGCTTAAAAAGTTGACATAGTTATCTTCTTTGTAAAAGATAATTTAATAGATCATTTAAAATTTCTTTTTAAAAGATGATAACGGTAACGATCATTGGGCCTAATAAATGCTAAAAAGGTTGCATAATTATCTTCTTTGTAAAAGATAATTTAATCGATCATTTAAACTTTTTTCATAAAAGATCATAACGGTAACAATCATTGGGGCTAATAAATGCTAAAAAATTTATATTAATTATCTTTTTGGTAAAAGATAATTTAATAGATCATTTAAAATTTCTTTATAAAAGATCATGACGGTAACAATCATTGGGCCAAATAAATGCTAAAAACGTTGCATAATTATCTTCTTTGTAAAAGATAATTTAATAGATCATTTAAAATTTCTTTATAAAAGATCATAACGGTAACAATCATTGGTTCTCATAAATGCTAAAAAATTTATATTAATTATATTTTTTATAAAAGATAATTTAATAGATCATTTAAAATTTCTTTATAAAAGATCATAACGGTAACAATCATTGCGCCTAATAAATGCTAAAAAAGTTGACATAATTATGTTCAT
Organism: Psophocarpus tetragonolobus; assembly: GCA_037954015.1. Lineage (NCBI taxonomy): Eukaryota > Viridiplantae > Streptophyta > Magnoliopsida > Fabales > Fabaceae > Psophocarpus > Psophocarpus tetragonolobus. Next base: position 43,136,952 of record CM075688.1, on the reverse strand, counting down.
TGTAAAATATAATTTAATAGATCATTTAAAATTTCTTTATTAACAGATCATAACAGTAATGATCGTTGCGCCTAATAAATTTTAAAAAAGTTGACATAATTATGTTCTTTGTAAAAGATAATTTAATAGATCATTTAAAATTTCTTTATACAAGATCAATACGGTAACAATCATTCAGCCTAATAAATGCTGAAAAATTTAAATTAATTATCTTCTTTGTAAAAGATAATGTAATACATAATTTAAAATTTGTTTATGAAAGATCATAACGGTAACGATCGTTGGGCCTAATAAATGCTTAAAAAGTTGACATAATTATCTTCTTTGTAAAAGATAATTTAATAGATCATTTAAAATTTCTTTTTAAAAGATGATAACGGTAACGATCATTGGCCTAATAAATGCTAAAAAAGTTGCATAATTATCTTCTTTGTAAAAGATAATTTAATAGATCATTTAAAATTTCTTTATAAAAGATCATAACAGTAACAATCATTGGGGCTAATAAATGCTAAAAAATTTATATTAATTATCTTTTTTGTAAAAGATAATTTAATAGATCATTTAAAATTTCTTTATAAAAGATCATAACGGTAACAATCATTGGGCCAAATAAATGCTAAAAAACTTGCATAATTATCTTCTTTGTAAAAGATAATTTAATAGATCATTTAAAACTTCTTTATAAAAGATCATAACGGTAACAATCATTGGTTCTAATAAATGCTAAAAAATTTATATTAATTATATTTTTTATAAAAGATAATTTAATAGATTATTTAAAATTTCTTGATAAAAGATCATAACGGTAACAATCATTGCGCCTAATAAATGCTAAAAAAGTTGACATAATTATGCTCATTGTAAAATATAATTTAATAGATCATTTAAAATTTTTTTATTAAAAGATCATAACGGTAATGATCGTTGCGCCTAATAAATGCTAAAAAAGTTGACATAATTATCTTCTTTGTAAATGATAATTTAATAGATCATTTAAAATTTCTTTATACAAGATCAATACGGTAACAATCATTCGACCTAATAAATGCTAAAAAATTTAAATTAATTATCTTCTTTGTAAAAGATAATGTAATACATAATTTAAAATTTCTTTATGAAAGATCATAACAGTAAGGATCGTTGGGCCTAATAAATGCTTGAAAAGTTGACACAATTATCTTCTTTGTAAAAGATAATTTAATAGATCATTTAAAATTTCTTTTTAAAAGATGATAATGGTAACAATCATTGGGCCTAATAAATGCTAAAAAAGTTGCATAATTATTTTCTTTGTAAAAGATAATTTAATAGATCATTTAAAATTTCTTTATAAAAGATCATAACGGTAACAATCATTGGGGCTAATAAATGCTAAAAAAATTATATTAATTATCTTTTTTGTAAAAGATAATTTAATAGATCATTTAAAATTTCTTTATAAAAGATCATAATGGTAACAATCATTGGGGCTAATAAATGCTAAAAAATTTATATTAATTATCTTTTTTGTACAAGATAATTTAATAGATCATTTAAAATTTCTTTATAAAAGATCATAACGGTAACAATCATTGGGCCAAATAAATGCTAAAAAACTTGCATAATTATCTTCTTTGTAAAAGATAATTTAATAGATCATTTAAAACTTCTTTATGAAAGATCATAACGGTAACGATCATTGGGGCTAATAAATGCTAAAAAATTTATATTAATTATCTTTTTTGTAAAAGATAATTTAATAGATCATTTAAAATTTCTTTATAAAAGATCATAACGGTAACAATCATTGGGGCTAATAAATGCTAAAAAATTTATATTAATTATCTTTTTTGTAAAAGATAATTTAATAGATCGTTTAAAATTTCTTTATAAAAGAACATAACGGTAACAATCATTGCGCCTAATAAATGCTAAAAAAGTTGACATAATTATGTTCATTGTAAAATATAATTTAATAGATCATTTAAAATTTCTTTATTAAAAGATCATAACGGTAATGATCGTTGCGCCTAATAAATGCTAAAAAAGTTGACATAATTATCTTCTTTGTAAATGATAATTTAATAGATCATTTAAAATTTCTTTATACAAGATCAATACGGTAACAATCATTCGGCCTAATAAATGCTAAAAAATTTAAATTAATTATCTTCTTTGTAAAAGATAATGTAATACATAATTTAAAATTTCTTTATGAAAGATCATAACGGTAAGGATCGTTGGGCCTAATAAATGCTTAAAAAGTTGACACAATTATCTTCTTTGTAAAAGATAATTTAATAGATCATTTAAAATTTCTTTTTAAAAGATGATAACGGTAACAATCATTGGGCCTAATAAATGCTAAAAAAGTTGCATAATTATTTTCTTTGTAAAAGATAATTTAATAGATCATTTAAAATTTCTTTATAAAAGATCATAACGGTAACAATCATTGGGGCTAATAAATGCTAAAAAATTTATATTAATTATCTTTTTTGTAAAAGATAATTTAATAGATCATTTAAAATTTCTTTATAAAAGATCATAACGGTAACAATCATTGGGGCTAATAAATGCTAAAAAATTTATATTAATTATCTTTTTTGTAAAAGATAATTTAATAGATCATTTAAAATTTCTTTATAAAAGAACATAACGGTAACAATCATTGCGCCTAATAAATGCTAAAAAAGTTGACATAATTATGTTCATTGTAAAATATAATTTAATAGATCATTTAAAATTTCTTTATTAAAAGATCATAACGGTAATGATCGTTGCGCCTAATAAATGCTAAAAAAGTTGACATAATTATCTTCTTTGTAAATGATAATTTAATAGATCATTTAAAATTTCTTTATACAAGATCAATACGGTAACAATCATTCGGCCTAATAAATGCTAAAAAATTTAAATTAATTATCTTCTTTGTAAAAGATAATGTAATACATAATTTAAAATTTCTTTATGAAAGATCATAACGGTAAGGATCGTTGGGCCTAATAAATGCTTAAAAAGTTGACACAATTATCTTCTTTGTAAAAGATAATTTAATAGATCATTTAAAATTTCTTTTTAAAAGATGATAACGGTAACAATCATTGGGCCTAATAAATGCTAAAAAAGTTGCATAATTATTTTCTTTGTAAAAGATAATTTAATAGATCATTTAAAATTTCTTTATAAAAGATCATAACGGTAACAATCATTGGGGCTAATAAATGCTAAAAAATTTATATTAATTATCTTTTTTGTAAAAGATAATTTAATAGATCATTTAAAATTTCTTTATAAAAGATCATAACGGTAACAATCATTGGACCAAATAAATGCTAAAAAAGTTGCATAATTATCTTCGTTGTAAAAGATAATTTAATAGATAATTTAAAATTTCTTTATGAAAGATCATAACGGTAACAATTATTGGTTCTAATAAATGCTAAAAAATTTATATTAGTTATATTTTTTGTAAAAGATAATTTAATAGATCATTTAAAATTTCTTTATAAAAGATCATAACGGTAACAATCATTGCGCCTAATAAATGCTAAAAAAGTTGACATAATTATGTTCATTCTAAAATATAATTTAATAGATCATTTAAAATTTCTTTATTAAAAGATCATAACGGTAATGATCGTTGCGCCTAATAAATGCTAAAAAGGTTGACATAATTATCTTCTTTGTAAAAGATAATTTAATAGATCATTTAAAATGTCTTTATAAAAGATGATAACGGTAACAATCATTGGCCTAATAAATGCTAAAAAAGTTGCATAATTATCTTCTTTGTAAAAGATAATTTAATAGATCATTTAAAATTTCTTTATAAAAGATCATAACAGTAACAATCATTGGGGCTAATAAATGCTAAAAAATTTATATTAATTATCTTTTTTGTAAAAGATAATTTAATAGATCATTTAAAATTTCTTTATAAAAGATCATAACGGTAACAATCATTGGGCCAAATAAATGCTAAAAAACTTGCATAATTATCTTCTTTGTAAAAGATAATTTAATAGATCATTTAAAACTTCTTTATAAAAGATCATAACGGTAACAATCATTGGTTCTAATAAATGCTAAAAAATTTATATTAATTATATTTTTTATAAAAGATAATTTAATAGATTATTTAAAATTTCTTTATAAAAGATCATAACGGTAACAATCATTGCGCCTAATAAATGCTAAAAAAGTTGACATAATTATGCTCATTGTAAAATATAATTTAATAGATCATTTAAAATTTTTTTATTAAAAGATCATAACGGTAATGATCGTTGCGCCTAATAAATGCTAAAAAAGTTGACATAATTATCTTCTTTGTAAATGATAATTTAATAGATCATTTAAAATTTCTTTATACAAGATCAATACGGTAACAATCATTCGACCTAATAAATGCTAAAAAATTTAAATTAATTATCTTCTTTGTAAAAGATAATGTAATACATAATTTAAAATTTCTTTATGAAAGATCATAACAGTAAGGATCGTTGGGCCTAATAAATGCTTGAAAAGTTGACACAATTATCTTCTTTGTAAAAGATAATTTAATAGATCATTTAAAATTTCTTTTTAAAAGATGATAACGGTAACAATCATTGGGCCTAATAAATGCTAAAAAAGTTGCATAATTATTTTCTTTGTAAAAGATAATTTAATAGATCATTTAAAATTTCTTTATAAAAGATCATAACGGTAACAATCATTGGGGCTAATAAATGCTAAAAAAATTATATTAATTATCTTTTTTGTAAAAGATAATTTAATAGATCATTTAAAATTTCTTTATAAAAGATCATAATGGTAACAATCATTGGGGCTAATAAATGCTAAAAAATTTATATTAATTATCTTTTTTGTACAAGATAATTTAATAGATCATTTAAAATTTCTTTATAAAAGATCATAACGGTAACAATCATTGGGCCAAATAAATGCTAAAAAACTTGCATAATTATCTTCTTTGTAAAAGATAATTTAATAGATCATTTAAAACTTCTTTATGAAAGATCATAACGGTAACGATCGTTGGGCCTAATAAATGCTTAAAAAGTTGACACAATTATCTTCTTTGTAAAAGATAATTTAATAGATCATTTAAAATTTCTTTATAAAAGATCATAACGGTAACAATCATTGGGGCTAATAAATGCTAAAAAATTTATATTAATTATCTTTTTTGTAAAAGATAATTTAATAGATCATTTAAAATTTCTTTATAAAAGATCATAACGGTAACAATTATTGGTTCTAATAAATGCTAAAAAATTTATATTAATTATATTTTTTATAAAAGATAGTTTAATAGATCATTTAAAATTTCTTTATAAAAGATCATAACGGTAACAATCATTGCGCCTAATAAATGATAAAAAAGTTGCATAATTATTTTGATTGTAAAAGATAATTTAATAGATCATTTAAAATTTCCTTATTCAATATCATAATGGTAACGATCATTGGGCCTAAAAAATTCTAAAAAATTTTAAAAAATTATGTTCTTTGTAAAAGATAATTTAATAGATCATTTAAAATTTCTTTATAAAAGATCATAACGGTAACAATCATTGCGCCTAATAAATGCTAAAAAAGTTGACATAATTATGTTCATTGTAAAATATAATTTAATAGATCATTTAAAATTTCTTTATTAAAAGATCATAACGGTAATGATCGTTGCGCCTAATAAATGCTAAAAAAGTTGACATAATTATCTTCTTTGTAAATGATAATTTAATAGATCATTTAAAATTTTTTTATACAAGATCAATACGGTAACAATCATTCGGCCTAATAAATGCTAAAAAATTTAAATTAATTATCTTCTTTGCAAAAGATAATGTAATACATAATTTAAAATTTCTTTATGAAAGATCATAACGGTAAGGATCGTTGGGCCTAATAAATGCTTAAAAAGTTGACACAATTATCTTCTTTGTAAAAGATAATTTAATAGATCATTTAAAATTTCTTTTTAAAAGATGATAACGGTAACAATCATTGGGCCTAATAAATGCTAAAAAAGTTGCATAATTATTTTCTTTGTAAAAGATAATTTAATAGATCATTTAAAATTTCTTTATAAAAGATCATAACGGTAACAATCATTGGGGCTAATAAATGCTAAAAAATTTATATTAATTATCTTTTTTGTAAAAGATAATTTAATAGATCATTTAAAATTTCTTTATAAAAGATCATAACGGTAACAATCATTGGGGCTAATAAATGCTAAAAAAATTATATTAATTATCTTTTTTGTAAAAGATAATTTAATAGATCATTTAAAATTTCTTTATAAAAGATCATAATGGTAACAATCATTGGGGCTAATAAATGCTAAAAAATTTATATTAATTATCTTTTTTGTACAAGATAATTTAATAGATCATTTAAAATTTCTTTATAAAAGATCATAACGGTAACAATCATTGGGCCAAATAAATGCTAAAAAACTTGCATAATTATCTTCTTTGTAAAAGATAATTTAATAGATCATTTAAAACTTCTTTATGAAAGATCATAACGGTAACGATCGTTGGGCCTAATAAATGCTTAAAAAGTTGACACAATTATCTTCTTTGTAAAAGATAATTTAATAGATCATTTAAAATTTCTTTATAAAAGATCATAACGGTAACAATCATTGGGGCTAATAAATGCTAAAAAATTTATATTAATTATCTTTTTTGTAAAAGATAATTTAATAGATCATTTAAAATTTCTTTATAAAAGATCATAACGGTAACAATTATTGGTTCTAATAAATGCTAAAAAATTTATATTAATTATATTTTTTATAAAAGATAATTTAATAGATCATTTAAAATTTCTTTATAAAAGATCATAACGGTAACAATCATTGCGCCTAATAAATGATAAAAAAGTTGCATAATTATTTTGATTGTAAAAGATAATTTAATAGATCATTTAAAATTTCCTTATTCAATATCATAATGGTAACGATCATTGGGCCTAAAAAATTCTAAAAAATTTTAAAAAATTATGTTCTTTGTAAAAGATAATTTAATAGATCATTTAAAATTTCTTTATAAAAGATCATAACGGTAACAATCATTGCGCCTAATAAATGCTAAAAAAGTTGACATAATTATGTTCATTGTAAAATATAATTTAATAGATCATTTAAAATTTCTTTATTAAAAGATCATAACGGTAATGATCGTTGCGCCTAATAAATGCTAAAAAAGTTGACATAATTATCTTCTTTGTAAATGATAATTTAATAGATCATTTAAAATTTTTTTATACAAGATCAATACGGTAACAATCATTCGGCCTAATAAATGCTAAAAAATTTAAATTAATTATCTTCTTTGCAAAAGATAATGTAATACATAATTTAAAATTTCTTTATGAAAGATCATAACGGTAAGGATCGTTGGGCCTAATAAATGCTTAAAAAGTTGACACAATTATCTTCTTTGTAAAAGATAATTTAATAGATCATTTAAAATTTCTTTTTAAAAGATGATAACGGTAACAATCATTGGGCCTAATAAATGCTAAAAAAGTTGCATAATTATTTTCTTTGTAAAAGATAATTTAATAGATCATTTAAAATTTCTTTATAAAAGATCATAACGGTAACAATCATTGGGGCTAATAAATGCTAAAAAATTTATATTAATTATCTTTTTTGTAAAAGATAATTTAATAGATCATTTAAAATTTCTTTATAAAAGATCATAACGGTAACAATCATTGGGGCTAATAAATGCTAAAAAATTTATATTAATTATCTTTTTTGTAAAAGATAATTTAATAGATCATTTAAAATTTCTTTATAAAAGAACATAACGGTAACAATCATTGCGCCTAATAAATGCTAAAAAAGTTGACATAATTATGCTCATTGTAAAATATAATTTAATAGATCATTTAAAATTTCTTTATTAAAAGATCATAACGGTAATGATCGTTGCGCCTAATAAATGCTAAAAAAGTTGACATAATTATCTTCTTTGTAAATGATAATTTAATAGATCATTTAAAATTTCTTTATACAAGATCAATACGGTAACAATCATTCGGCCTAATAAATGCTAAAAAATTTAAATTAATTATCTTCTTTGTAAAAGATAATGTAATACATAATTTAAAATTTCTTTATGAAAGATCATAACGGTAAGGATCGTTGGGCCTAATAAATGCTTAAAAAGTTGACACAATTATCTTCTTTGTAAAAGATAATTTAATAGATCATTTAAAATTTCTTTTTAAAAGATGATAACGGTAACAATCATTGGGCCTAATAAATGCTAAAAAAGTTGCATAATTATTTTCTTTGTAAAAGATAATTTAATAGATCATTTAAAATTTCTTTATAAAAGATCATAACGGTAACAATCATTGGGGCTAATAAATGCTAAAAAATTTATATTAATTATCTTTTTTGTAAAAGATAATTTAATAGATCATTTAAAATTTCTTTATAAAAGATCATAACGGTAACAATCATTGGACCAAATAAATGCTAAAAAAGTTGCATAATTATCTTCGTTGTAAAAGATAATTTAATAGATAATTTAAAATTTCTTTATGAAAGATCATAACGGTAACAATTATTGGTTCTAATAAATGCTAAAAAATTTATATTAGTTATATTTTTTGTAAAAGATAATTTAATAGATCATTTAAAATTTCTTTATAAAAGATCATAACGGTAACAATCATTGCGCCTAATAAATGCTAAAAAAGTTGACATAATTATGTTCATTCTAAAATATAATTTAATAGATCATTTAAAATTTCTTTATTAAAAGATCATAACGGTAATGATCGTTGCGCCTAATAAATGCTAAAAAGGTTGACATAATTATCTTCTTTGTAAAAGATAATTTAATAGATCATTTAAAATGTCTTTATAAAAGATGATAACGGTAACAATCATTGGGCCTAATAAATGCTAAAAAAGTTGCATAATTATCTTTTTTGTAAAAGATAATTTAATAGATCATTTAAAATTTCTTTATAAAAGATCAATACGGTAACATCATTAGGGCTAATAAATGCTAAAAAATTTATATTTATTATCTTTTTTGTAAAAGATAATTTAATAGATCATCTGAGATTTCTTTATAAAAGATCATAACGGTAACAATCATTGGACCTAATAAATGCTAAAAAAGTTGACATAATTATCTTCTTTGTAAAAGATAATTTAATAGATCATTTAAATTTTCTTTACAAAAGATCATAACGGTAACAATAATTGGGCCTAATAAATGCTAAAAAATTTGCATAATTATGTTCTTTGTAAAAGATAATTTAATAGATCATTTAAGATTTCTTTATAAAAGAACATAACGGTAACAATCATTGGGCTTCATAAATGCTAAAATAGTTGACATAGTTATCTTCTTTGTAAAAGATAATTTAATAGATCATTTAAAATTTCTTTACAAAAGATCATAACAATAACAATCATTTGGCCTAATAAATGCTAAAAAAGTTGACATAATTATCTTCTTTGTAAAATATACTTTCATAGATCATTTAAAATTTCTTTATAGAAGATCACAACGGTAACAATCATTTGGTCTAATAAATGCTAAACAAGTTGACATAAATATCTTCTTTGCGAAAGATAATTTAATACATCATTTAAAATTTCTTTATAAAACATCATAACGGTAATCATCTTTGGGCCTAATAAATGGTAAAAAATATGACATAATTATCTTCTTTTTAAAAGATATTTTAATAGATCATTTAAAATTTCTTTATTAAAGATCACAACGGTGATGATCATTGGGCCTAATAAATGCTAAACAAGTTTACATAATTATCTTCTTTTTAAAAGATAATTTAATACATCATTTAAAATTTCTGTATAAAAGATCATAATGGCAAAGATCATTGAGCGTTATAAATGCTAAATAAGTTGGCGTAATTATCTTCTTTGTATAAGGTAATTGAGTAGATCATTTAAAATTTGTTAAAAGATCATAACAGTAACAATCATTGGGCCTAATAAATGCTAAAAAAGTTGACATAATTATCTTCTCTGTAAGAGAATTTAATAGATTATTTGAAATTTCTTCCTAAAAGATCATAACGGTAACGATCATTATGACTAATAAATGCTAAAAAAGTTGACATAATTATCTTCTTTTTAAAAGATAAGTTAATAGATCATTTAAAATTTCTTTATAAAGGATCACAACGGTAACGATCATTGGGCCTAATAAATGCTAAACAAGTTGACATAATTATCTTTTTTCTAAAAGATAATTTAATACATCATTTAAAATTTCTTTATAAAAGATCATAGCGGTAACGATCATTGAGCCTAATAAATGCTAAACAAGTTGACATAATTATCTTCTTTGTAAAAGATAAATTAATAGATCATTTGAATTTTTTTATAAAAGATCATAACGGTAACGATCATTGGACCTAATAAATGCTAAGAAATTTGAAATAATTAATTTCTTTTTATAGAGATAGCTTAATAGATCAATTGAAATTTTTGTATAAATGATCATAGCGATAACGATCATTGGGCCTAATAAATGCTAAAAAAGGTGACATAATTATCTTCTTTGGTTAAGATAATTTAATAGATCATTTAAAATTTCTTTATAAGAGATCATAACGGTAACGATCATTGGGCCTAATAAATACTAAGAAATTTCAAATAATTATTTCTGTGTAAAAGATAATTTAATAGATTCAAGATCATAACGACAACGATCATTGGGCGTAATACGTGCTAGGAAATTTGAAATAATTATATTCTTTGTAAGAGATAATTTAATAGATCATTTAAAATTTCTTTATAACGGATCATAACGATAACGATCATTGGGCATTGTAAATTCTAAGAAATTTGAAATAATTATCTTCGTTTCAAAAGATAACTTTATAAACATTTAAAATTCCTTTCTAAAAGGTCATAACAGTAACGATCATTGGGCCTAATAAATGCTAAAAAATTTAAAATAATTATCTTCTTTGTAAAAGATAATTTAATAGATCATTTAAAATTTCTTTATAACGGATCATAATGATAACGATCATTGGGCCTAATAAATTCTAGGAAATTAGAATTAATTATCTTCTTTGTAAAAGATAATTTAATAGATCATGTAAAATTTATTTATCAAAGATCATAACAGGAATGATCATTTGACCTAATAAATGCTAAAAAAGTTGACATAATTCTTTTCTTTGTAAAAGATAATTTAAAAGATTATTTAAAATTTATTTATAAAAGATTATAACAGTAACAATCATTGGGCATAATACATGCTAAAAAGTTGAAATAATTATCTTCTTTGCAAAAGATAATTTAATAGATCATTTAAAATTTCTTTATTCAAGACGATAACGGTAACGATCATATGGCCTAATAAATGCAAAGAAATTTGAAATAATTATGTTCTTTGTAAAGGATAATTTAATAGATCATTTAAAATTTATTTATAAAAGATGCTAATAGTAATGATTCGTTGGACCTATAAATGCCAAACATGTTGACATAATTATCTTCTTTGTAAAAGATAATTTGAAAGATTATTTAAAATTTCTGTATAAAAGATCATAACGGTAACGGTCATTGGGCCTAATAAATGCTAAAAAATTTTAAATAATTATCTTCTTTTTAAAAGATAATTTAATAGGTCATTTAAAATTTCTTTATTCAACATCATAATGGCGACGATAATTGGGCCTAACACATGCTATGAAATTTGAAATAATTATCTTCTTTGTAAAAGAGAATTTAATAGATCATTTAAAATTTCTTAATGAAAGATCATAATGGTAGCAATCATTGGCCTAATAAATGCTATAAAATTTCAAATAATTATCTTTTTTTTAACAGATAATTTAATAGATCATTTTAATGAAGAACATAACAGTAACGATCATTGGGAGTAGTAAATGCTAAGAAATTTGAAATAATTATCTTGTTTCTAAAATATAATTTAATACATCATTTAAAATTTCTTTATAAAAGATCATAATGGTAAGGATCATTGGGCCTAATAAATGTTAAACAATTTGAAATAATTATCTTCTTTGTAAAAGATAATTTAATAGATCATTTAAAATTTCCTTATTCAAGATCATAACGGTATTGGGCCTAATAAATTCTAAAAAATTTTAAATAATTATGTTCTTTGTAAAAGATAATTTAATAGATCATTTAAAATTACTTTATTCAACATCATAAAGGCAATGATCATTGGGCCTAACACATGCTAAGAAATTTGAAATAATTATCTTCCTTGTAAAAGAGAATTTAATAGATCATTTAAAATTTCTTTATGAAAGATCATAATGGTAACAATCATTGGCCCTAATAAATGCTATAAAATTTCAAATAATTATCTTATTTGTAACAGATAATTTAATAGATCATTTACAATTTCTTTATTCAAGAACATTACAACAACGATCATTGGGAGTAGTAAATGCTAAGAAATTCGAAATACTTATGTTCTTTCTAAAATATAATTTAATACATCATTTAAAATTTCTTTATAAAAGATCATAATGGTAAGAATCATTGGACCTAATAAATGCTAAACAATTTGAAATAATTATCTTCTTTGTAAAAGATAATTTAATAGATCATTTAAAATTTCCTTATTCAATATCATAATGGTAACGATCATTGGGCCTAAAAAATTCTAAAAAATTTTAAAAAATTATGTTCTTTGTAAAAGATAATTTAATAGATCATTTAAAATTTCTTTATTCGACATCATAACGGCAACGATCATTGGGCCTAATACAAGCTAAGAAATTTGAAATAATTATCTTCTTTGTAAAACATAATTTAATGGATCATTTAAAATTTCTTTATAAAACATCATACTGGTAACAATCATTTGACCTAATAAATGCTAAACAAGTTGACATAATTAACTTCTTTATCTGAAATTTGTTTATAAAAGACCACAACAGTAACGATCATTGGGCGTAATAAATGCTAAAAAATTTGAAATAATTATCTTCTTTATGAAAGATAATTTACTAGATCATTTAAAATTTCTTTGTTGAAGATCATAATAGTACCGATCATTGGGCCCTATAAATGCTAAGAAATTTTAAATAATTATCTTCTTTGTAAAAGATAATTTAATAGATCATTTAAAATTTCTTTATAAAATATCATAATGGGAGCGATCATTGGGGCTAATACATGCTGAAAAATTTCAAATAATTATCTTCTTTGTAAAAGGCAATTTAATAGATCATAACAGTAACAATAATTGGGTCATTCAAATACTAAAAAAGTTGACATAATTATCTGCTTTGTAAAAGACAATTTAATAGATCATTTAATTTTTTTTATAAAAGATCATAACGATAACGATCATTGGGCCGAGTAAAGGTTAAAAAAGTTGACATAATTTTGTTCCTTGTAAAAGATATTTTAATAGATCATTTAAAATTTCTTTATAAAAGAGCATAACGGTAACCATCATTGTGCCTAATAAATACTAAACAAGTTCACATAATTATGTTCATTGTAAAAGATAATTTAATAGATTATTTAAATTTTTTTATAAATGATCATAATGGTAACAATCATTGGGCCTTTCAAATGGTAAAAAAGTTGACATAATTATCTATTTTGTAAAAGACAATTTCATAGATCATTTAATTTTTATTTATAAAAGATCATAACAGTAACGATCATTGAGCCTAGTAAAGGTTAACAACGTTGACATAATTATGTTCCTTGTAAAAGATAATTTAATAGATCATTTAAAATTTCTTTCTAAAAGATCATAACGATAACGATCATTGGGCCTACTAAAGGCTAAAATGGTTAACATGATTATCTTCTTTATCAAATATAATTTAATAGATTATTTAAAATTTTTTTATAAAAAAGCATAACGGTAACAATTATTGGCCTAATACATGCTACAAAAGTTGACATAATTATCTTCTTTGTAATGGATAATTTAATAGATCATTTAAAATTTCTTTATAAAAGATCATAACGGTAACGATCATTGGCCCTAACAAATGATAAGAAATTTGAAATAATTACTTTCTTTGTAAGAGATAATTTAATAGATCATTTAAAATTTCTTTATAAAATATCATAACTATAACGATTATTGGGCATAATAAATGCTAAAAACGTTGACATAATTATCGTCTTTGTAAAAGATAATTTAATAGATCATTTCAAATTTCTTTATAAAAGATGATAACGGTAACGATCATTGGGCCTAATAAATACTAATCAAGTTGACATAATTATCTTCTTCGTAAAAGATTATTTAATAGATTATTTAACATTTCTTTGTAAAAGACCATAACGTTAACAATCGTTGGGCCTAAAAAAGCTAAATAAGTTGACATCATTATTTTCTTTGTAAAAGATAATTTAATAGATTATTTAAAATTTCTTTGTAAAAGTTCATAACGGTAACAATTATTGGGCCTAATAAATGCTAAAAATTTTGACATAATTATCTTCTTTATAATAGATAATTTAATAGATAGTTTAAAATTTCTTCATAAAAGATCATAACATTAACAATCATTGGGTCTAATAAATGCTAAGAAATATGAAATAATTATTTTCTTTGTAAAAGATAATTTAATAGATTATTTAAAATTTATTTATAAAAGATTATAACAGTAACAATCATTGGGCCTAATAAATTCTAAAAAAGTTGATATAATAATATTCTTTGTAAAAGATAATTTAATAGATCATTTATAATTTCATTCTAACAGATCATAACGATAACGATCATTCGACCTAATAATTGCTAAAGAAGTTGATATAATTATGTTCATTGTAAAAATATAGTTTAATAGATCATTTAAAATATCTTTATGAAAGATCATAATGTTAACGATCATATGGACTAAGAAATGCTAAAAAATTTTAAATATATATCTTCCTTGTAAAATATAATTTAATAGATTATTTAAAATTTTCTTATAAAATATCGTAACGGTAACAATCATTGGGCCTAATAAATGTTAAACAACTTGACATAATTATCTTCTTTTAAAACATAATTTAATAGATTAATTAAAATTTCTTTATAAAAGATCAGAACAGTCACGATCATTGTGCTTAATAAATGCTAAAGAAGTTGACATAGTTATCTTCTTTGTAAAAGATAATTTAATAGATGATTCAAAATTTCTTTATAAAAGATCATAACAGTAACGATCATTCGGCCTAATAAATGCTAAGAAATTTGAAATAATTATTATCTTTGTAAAAGATAATTTAATAGATTATTTAAAATTTCTTTATCAAAGATCATAATGGTAACAATCATTGAGCCTAATAAATGCTAAAAGAGTTTATATAATTATGTTCTTTGTAAAAGATAATTTAATAGATCATTTAAAATTTCTTTATATAAAATCATAACGGTAACAATCATTGGGCGTAATAAATGCTAAAGAAGTTGACACAATTATGTTCTTTGTAAAAGATCATTTAATAGATCATTTAAATTTCTTTATAAAAGATAATAATGGTAACGATCATTGGGACTAAGAAATGCTAACAAATTTGAAATAATTATCTTCTTTGTAAAAGATAATTTAATAGATTATTTAAAATTTCTTTATAAAAGATCATAACAGTAACAATCATTCGGCCCAATAAATGCTAAAAAAGTTGACATAATTATCTTCTTTGTAATAGCTAATTTAATAGATCATTTAAAATTTTGTTGATAAAAGATCATAACGGTAACGATCATTGGCTAATAAGTGCTAAGAAATTTGAAATAATTATCTTATTTGTAAAGGATAATTTAACAGATTATTTAAAATTTCTTTATAAAAGATCATAAAGGTAACAATCATTGGGCCTAATAAATGCTAAACAAGTTGACATAATTATCTTCTTTGTAAAAGATAATTTAATATTTTATTTAAAATTTCTTTGTAAAAGATAATAATGTTAACAATCATTAGGCCTAATAAATTTTAAATAAGTTCACATAATTATCTTCTTTGTGAAAGATAATTTAATAGATTATTTAAAATTTCTTTGTAAAAAACCATAACGGTAACAGTCATTGGACCTAATAAATGCTAAGAAATTTGAAATAATTATCTTTGTTGTAAGGGATAATTTAAAGGATCATTTAAAATTTCTTTATAAAAGATCATAACGGTAACAATCATTTGGCCTAATAAATGCTAAAGAAGTTGACATGATTATGTTCCATCTAAAAGATAATTTAATAGATCATTTAAAATTTCTTTATGAAAGATCATAACGGTAACAATCATTGGGCCTAATAAATGCTAAATAGGTTGACATCATTATCTTCTTTGTAAAAGATAATTTAATAGATTGTTTAAAATTTATTTGTAAAAGTTTATAACGGTAACAATCATTGGGCCTAATATTTGCTAAGAAATTTTAAATAATTATCTTCTTTATTAAAGATAATTTAATACATCATTTAATATTTCGTTATAAAAGATCATATCGGTAACAATCATTGGGCCTAATAAATGCTAAAAAACTTGACATAATTATCTTGTTTGTAAAATATATTTTAATAGATTATTTAAATTTTTTTTATAAAACATCATAACGGTAACAATCATTGGACCTAATAAATGCGAAGAAATTTGAAATAATTATCTTCTTCGTAAAAGATAATTTAATAGATTATTCAAAATTTCTATGTAAAAGATCATAACGGTAATAATCATTGGGCCTAATAAATGCTAAAAAAGTTGACATAATTATGTTCTTTTTAAATGATAATTTAATAGATCATTTAAAATTGCTTTATAAATGATCATAATGGTAACGATCATTGGGCCTAATAAATGCTAAACAAGTTGACATAATTGTCTTCTTTGTAAAAGATAATTTAATAGATTATTTAAAATTTCTTTATAAAAGATCAAAACAGTAACGATTATTAGGCTTAATAAATTCTAAAAAAGTTGACATAATTATCTTCTTTGTAAAAGATAACTTAATAGATCATTTAAAATTGTTTTATAAAATATCGTAACAATAATGATCATTGGGCCAAATAAATGCTAAGAAATTTGAAATAATTATCTTCTTTATAAAGGATAATTTAATAGATTATTTAATATTTCGTTATAAAAGATCATAATGATAACGATCATTGGGCCAAATAAATGCTAAAAGAGTTGACATAATTATCTACTTTTTAAAAGATAATTTAATAGATCATTTAAAATTTCTTTATAAAAGATCATAACGGTAACGATCATTGGGACTAAGAAATGCTAAGAAATTTGAAATAATTATCTTCTTTATAAAAGATAATTTAATAGATTACTTAAAATTGTTTTATAAAAGAGCATAACAAATTTGCCTCAGTGACACGATGGCTCACCAAATTGTAATTTCCGTTTCTTGCTATTTTGGATTGAGTCATGTTATGGATTCCTGTCCAGCCTTGGGATTTGGTTGTAAGCGATAAAACAATATAGCACTTTCAGACTTTGGTGTCCACTTATTTTTTTTCTTATTTGTCTCTCAATATTCTATTATTTTACTTCATTAATTAATAAATAAATAAATAAATAAATAAGTACTAAAAAAAAGTGTTCCTTAAAAATATAACTTCTACCTTCATGTCTTCTTGTAAACTTTATCACTATACTAACCTTATACTCTTAAAAAATATATTTTATAATATGATATATATTACATAATTATATAATTATTATATAATAGAAAGAATCTTTTGGTATTCACAATTTATGATTATTTTATCTTTTTAAACATTTTATAACATCTCTCACTCTAGAAAATATAATTTATCTTACATGAATAAATGCACATTTTCAAATCTAGTGATAAAGTTTACCAATTAAATGTCAATGTAAAGATCTCTACAATGATAATGTATAGCGATTAAACTTTTATATATATATATATTATCTATACTCATATACTATACATAAAGGTAATATTCCATCTTTATTTGCAATTTTATTAACACATATTCTATCCTTATATCTATTAGAAAATTAAAAAATAAAATACTTTGTCAAAAGGGGATTTGAACCCACAACCTTAGGCTCCCTGAACATCAATTTTGCAATTAGACCAACCTTATAACCTTGATAATAAAATTACTTTAAAACATTTATATCCAACCTAAACATTAATTTTGCCACTAGACCAACCTTATAAGCTTAATAACAAAATCTTTATATCCAACATCTATAATAGTTCTACTATTAATAATATATGATCTATAATATATATATATATATATTATGATATATAATGGGAATAGAACATGTCCACATTTTATGACTGTTTTACCCTTCTAAATATTTTATGACTGCTCTCACAATAATAAATGTGTGTTCTACATTAAGTTTTATGATGCTCAATCTCATTCGTGCAAGACTTCCATATCTTACTAGCCTCTATACCAAAGCTAGCTCACAAGTTTTAATATATATACTTTTCTTAAGTAGTTATCTATTTGATGAGAAACTTTTTTATATTTTTTTATTTACGGCAAAAAAAAAATTTAAAGAAGCATGATGTAAGCACAGAGGAAAACAACTAATATTATGATGATGGCTTCCAAAAGGTCGGTTCTATTGATTTTTTACCTTTTAATATTTTATGAGCTGCAGCTAGCATTGTCATAATGGGCTTGGCTAGTGATCTACCATGACTTCAAATTGTGCCTAGCTAGAAAAATTGATGTTCCACAAAATAGAATAGATAATGGAACCCAACCCACCCAACTGCGAGTTAGGTGGGTTCAGGTCGAGGTGTCTTGTTGCCCTATTAAATCTCATTCTCCAATAATCTCTTTCAAGCCCTCACATTCACACTCACATTCACGTTCACACATAAACGCAATTATACTTACTGACTTACACAAAACAAACAAGCAAAAGGCAAAAGCAAATTCTTGTGTATTCTATTCTCATCTCATGACTGTTGTGGATTTAATATTATTTATAATTTGCATGTTAATGATATGGATCCACTACGTAAGTATATTGTTTTAATATCATTTATAATTGACATTTTTATATAAAATATTCTTACTTAAAAAGATGACAAAATTAAATTTAATAACTAATTGTTTTATTTTAAGTCTGGTGGGCTAGCCACCGAATTCACCAACTTGTGGTGGACCGGGTTAGAACAAGAT